>JAQOOD010000001.1:12217994-12854632 GCA_029633175.1 Citrus glauca
TCGTAGCCTAAATATGCAGAACCTCACAACATACAATCAGCTTCGTCATACAACCAGCAGGAAGCCTGCTGGAGCTTATTTCTTACATAGATGAATTCTTCCTTTAATGCTGCCAACACCTTCCACCCCCTTTAACTGATCTTCTGCAACGAGAGCCATTGCGCGTGGGCGCTCCACAGAGAGAGCTTCCTCCATAATTCCAGTCACTCCATGATCTAATTGTCAAACTCTTATCCGAATGCTGCCAACACTTTGTATTTGCCTTAACCTGCCTTCTGCAATACGAACCATCAAGTGTTTGTGCTCCGCAAACAAAGCTACCATAGCTCGTACCGTATACATTAGATTTATGATCTTGTGCAACTGAAGTAGATTTGGTCCCTTGAATCTTCCACCCTTTGTGCTGCTCACATCTCACTCTTCCTTTAACAGGTTGCCTGGTGCAGAATGTCCCACCCCCTAACTCCACCCCACATATGGTATCATATTGCAATTTGGCTTTAGATTGTACCCTTCCTTGTCTATACATTTCGGGGGAATTTAAAGCACCAGGAGCATTGGAATCAACATACGCATCATGCCCATATTGTGATGATCCTGTTGACTTGGAATTTGATCCACAGTTTTTTCTCCGGTTTCGCTCTTCGCCCTCACTAACAGAGCATTTTTGGGCCACCATTGGTAGCTTCGTCGGGTCAACGTCACACACTTTGGCTTTCCCTTTCATTGTCAATGTTGATGCTCTGATCTTCATACCTCTGTGTTCAATGCACCTCTTTCTTTGTTCAACAGGTGGCATTTGACAAACAGAACCATCACCTAAGGAAACCCCACAGATACCTGCATGGCCCTCATCAGCACCGTATCTATCAAGAACAAGCCTAGGCTGTGATTTGGTAAACTTAATAATTTGAGGCAAGAAATTGTGACCCTCCGGGCTTGCTTTGATTTTAATGTCTACTGGCCAATGATTGGAACGTAAGAAATTCCTGATAGTTTTCGGAAACTGAATATTGTTTGAAGCAACTTCAACGAGTTTCCGGCGGACATCAGCATGGCGACGTTTGCTGTTGTTGCCTTTGTTCCACGCATAATCAAATTTATCGAGAATCTTTCTTTCTGTTTTCTCAGCATATTCCTTGTTTTTCATCTGTCAAACATTGAGGTGGGAGCATAAGAAGAAAACAAATCAAATTTCAGAAATCATATGCCAAACTTTGCAAGCAGGCCCTACTTCAATAATGTGTATCCGTGAATTAACCAGAACCACTCAAATGCATTGGGCTTATACATAAATGCAAACGATTGTTTCTCTATTCATTACAATTGAAATGCAAACGAATCTGAAGAGAACTTAGTCGTGTTATCCCCTTGGTCAGTTCGCAAGTCTTGATCGTTACAGAATGTGAGGGAACTTTTTGATTTATGGTGCCTTGACTAAGCCCAGTTTCAGTTGGTAGTTAGTACCAGCGAAAGAATATGCAATATGAGATTATTCAGAATGTAGCACTCAAGATAGGAATGGACACCAGTCACGCCACAAAATCTATTTGACAATCTCCATACAGACTTCAAGTATCTCTCTACGTGAATTTATGCCTTGTCTATCAACCAAACATATAGAACCAAATATATTGAAGCAACTCAAAACTCACTTACAGGTGCCGATCTGCACACAATGGAATAGCCTCTGCGGAATATATCCTCAAAATATCGGCCCGAGTCACAGCCACTATTCAAGTGAGCACCAGTACGGCCATAGGCCTGGAGTCTTGCTCGGACACTCTCAGCTTGTCCAACGTAAACCACAATTACCCCAGCGCCCGGTACAGCTATTCCAAGCTCATAGAGTCCAGGACCCGTGTCATTCGGAAGGTTATGAACCTTGTATCTTTCCGCTCCTTCCTTCCCATGTGAATGATTTTCCCAATCTGACGGTCCAACAAGTTCCTGAAATAAACTTACAAAGAACAAGCACAAAAGTGAAATCACTACACCAGTAACAATAATTTCTCTCACAAGATTTTTAGTTTTCAATGCTAGTAAGTATTAACCTTCCATTTAGAGAATTGGGAGTCATGATTGGTTCGCTCGCAGTCTTCTCTTTGAATCCTAGCTATAACGGCCAACAGAGCCGCTTCCATTTTCTCAATGATCTGCCCGTGGCAAGGCAAGACTGTTGCATATTTAATTTGCACCTTTTAACACTGAGGGTGACGCGACATTTTAACGAAAGGACCAGATTGCCCATCAATCAAAGCACTTGCTATGTAACTGTTAACAGTTAAGTCTGTGACTGCCTTGTCGGACTCCACTTACCAAATAGAAACTGGTGACGAAGGAGTCAGAGAATCTTCGTTATCTTATCTTTGTTGAATTATAGGCACTGGCTTTAATTTAGTGATCGTGAAAGAAATAGTCCTTTACTGCTTCATTCACTGCACAGTTGAATTATAGGCACTGCCTAGTCTTTTAATCCGAAAAAACAATTGTCACCTTGCTTTTTTTTTTTTTGTATTTTTAATTTTTCTACCATTATATTACAAATGCTCTCAACAACAGCCTCTACGGGATTCTCATCTCCTTTCACAGACATGTGGGATAAGAGTAGATTTCTCCTTAATATTATTAATTAGAATACATTTCGAACTAATCTCTACGACGTTTAATGAAATGTAAAAATATACTGATTACTAGAGTTGAAAAATAAAAGCTAAAAACTAAGAATATAAACTGAGAAAATCATAAAGTCAGATAATATTGCAACCAATTTGTATATCATATATTTCAGCTTATTATCTTAACTTATTACACCATGATATTAAAAATCCATGCCCTTTTGACAAGTAATACCGAGTATAATGCACTTCTCTGTCCTAATGCTATGCGAATAGTTATTGATGCTTTTACTTTAGAAAGGTCGGTCCTTGTTTGTCCTATTAGTGGCCCTTGAGCTTTTTTCTTTTATTTTTTTTTCTTTTGGGATAAGGACCCTTGAGCTTATCATTTAAGGTACGAACATAAAATAAGAATAACTTTAAAATTAAAAAAAAGGAATAATTTTTAAATGAATAGAGCTATTTTTTTTCAAAGAGAATTATTACTAATGATATTTACACCATATAAATTATTGAGATCCGTCTACATCAATTATGATATGGTATCACTCAAATTTTTAACTCTCTTAAATATTCGAGGGACACTCAACTCCTATTCTAGGAGAAAGACTGCATTTACTCAAACTCTGAGGCTTTAAGGAATAACATTTAAATTAAACCCTCGTAATGCGTCATGGGGGCTAAAGGTGGCAAAAATACCTGCCCGGTCTGGACCTGGTTCGTACCTGAGCGTTGTGGGCTAGGTATTACCCGATCCGAGTATGAAGCCAGGTCAGTTTTGGACATCACTTGATAAACTCAGAACTTAAATTTTATTAAAAATATATATTATTTTAAATATTTATATTTATTTGACTCATTTATTATACATATATAAAGTTTTAAACACTTAAAGTTTATATTTTTATATCAAATTTTATTGAAATAAATTTAAAACTTATAAAATTAGCAACAAATAAAAATATATACACTTATAATATTAAAAAATATAAAATTCGAGTATTCGGATTAAAACCCGATCCGAACCCAGACCCAAACCGGTTGCATCCAAATAGGGTTCGGTCATTGTAATACCCAGACCCAATTTGAAGTTTTGCCATCTCTAGCAGGGGCTCGAACCACTTCCCTCACAATTGTGAGGGAGTAGCTCTATCCACTTGGGCTAAGCCCAAGTGGTTAATGGATAGAGCTATTTGAATACACTAAATTATTATATATTTTATATTACTAAAACAGCCATGAGTGAGTTAAGGAAAAAAGATTTGTCTAACTAAAAGAAATGAAATTCAATTATTGATTAAAAAAAAACTTATCTTTTTTTTTGATAAAAACCACCAAGGGGTGGGGATTAGGTGGGACTCTTACCTATAATATAAATTAGTAATAAAACAAATACATAAGGAAGGAGATATAAATTAAAACCTCCGAAAATAAATATAAATATACAAGAATAAAAAGAGAAGAATAAAATCATCAAAAGAAAAAAGAAAGTCACTAATGCAAGCATATGAAAATGACTTATCTTCTTCAATTAGCAGGAGAATTTTCGTAAGATTTTAATATAGTAAAAACAAAGAATGCAAGAAAACTGAGCTTTTTGATCCCACTAATTTTCTTTTATTATTAGTTTATTAAATAAATCATCAAACCTTTTTAAAATTTCTATTATAACATTAATATTTTAACAAAAATTATCATGTCTTTTTTTTCATAAATCCTAATATATAAGCAATTGGATATCATATCACCACTATAATCAAATTACCCCATGATTATTGTATGTTCTCTACAATATCAAAGTTTTGATCCAATAATAGGGGAGTCAAAAAAACCCGCCCGGACCGGACCCGGCCCGGACCAGGCCAATCCGATCCGGGCAAAACCCGGACCGCATATAAAAAAAAGCGGATCCGAGTTTTAAAATTTAAAACCCGGATATATCTGGGTACGGTCCGAGTTCAGTTTCAAAAACCCGGAACCCGGACCCGGACCCGTATTCGTAATAAAAAAAATAAAAGCCTCCAATTCCAATTTCCAAATCGTAAAACTGAAACAGAACACCCAATGACCCAAATTCGAAAATCCCTAACCCAAACCCACTATCACCGTCGGCTAGTAGCACCCACCATCGCCGTCGGCTAGCACCCACCATCACCGTCGGCTAGCAGCACCCACCATTACCGTCGGCTAGCAGCTCCAATTCCCGTTCTCGTTTGCATTTGCTGATCACCTGAGCCGGTTTTGCCATCACAGCCACCACTGCCAGCTGCAGGTATTTTTACCGATTGCTTCTCTATTGGTGTTGGCTGTTGCTATTCTTGTTTATTTTCGGTCAATTTTGTGCATGGTTGCCGAATGTTGACTTGCTGTTGCTGCGATAACTGCTTTTGTTGAGGAAAATATGTTGCTTTTGTTGCTGCGATATGTCCCAGATTGCTGTGTGAATCTTTGGAATTTTGCTATGATTTTGCTTGTTGTTGCTATGATTTTGCTTGCTGTTGCTATGATTTTGCTTCGGTTCACTGGTTTGTATAAAATGAGAAAAGAATACTATTTTGCTTCATTGGTTTGCTGTTGCCTGTTGCTATGATTTTGTGCATGGTTGCCGAGTGCTATGATTTTGCTTGCTGTTGTTGCAATAGTTTTGTGTAACTGGTTATTTGTGTGAATTGAAGTTGTTGTTGCTGCGATAGTTTTGTGTAACAGTTTCAATTCTAGGTTCCTGTCGTTTTCAGTTGCTCTACTTTTAATTTTTAAATAAATCTTCAATTGTTAATGGAAAAATAGTATATGGAATTTGGGAAAATAATCTGTAAGAGGTATCTGCGAAGAAGAAAATTATATATTCAGCATTTTTATTTACAAAAATTGGAGGAATATCAATAATATCATCTAAAATTTTGCATTTTTGATATGAGGAAGAGTGAACACAGGATGCACACAAGACTTTTTTTCGGCCAAATCCTTTTGCATTTTTTTATTTTATGTTGCTAACTTGCTGTGAGCCTCTTAGTTTTATGTCACTGTCTCTCTTTTTTGTTCACATTTTTGTTTCCACACTAAAATATGAAATTTAGTATATCTTTGCTATTGTAACAGCAAAGTAGTGCAATGTCAGACAACGTAGAAATCAATTCTTCGAGTGCTTCAAATTTATCTCGTAATGTCGAAGATAAAACTGATAATGAGGTTGAGCAAATTTCAGCGTCAACCGTGAATGATGGGAAAAGTAAGGAACAAACTAGAAAAAAGAAGAAAGTCTCCGAAGCTTGGGATCACTTTACAAAAGTAATGGTAAATGGAGAACAAAAGGCAAAGTGCATGCATTGTAGTGCAATTTTAAAAGCAAAATATCAATCTGGGACTTCAGCTTTGAATAGACACGTGGCAATGTGATTTAAGCAGAATCAACCAAACATAGAAGAAGCACTTCAAGGAAGCCTTAAAGTGATTAAAAGAGAAAATGGAACTTGTGGCATTAGTTATGGCAGCTTTGATCAAAATGTTTTAAGGAGTTTGATAGCAAGATGGTTATAATGCATGAGCTTCCACTTAGATTCGTGGAATATATAGGCTTCCGAGAAATGATGGCACATGCTAACCCCGTGGTTAAGCCAATGAGCAGAAACACTTTGAAGAGCGAAATCTTGAAGTTATATCAAATCGAGAAGGTTAAGACTTTGCATTTATTGGGGAAAAATCATGGTAGAGTGGCCATTACTACGGATTTATGGACTACTAGTAACCAGAAAAAGGGATATATGGTCGTGACGGCCCATTTCATTGATAATTCCTGGAAATTGCATAGTCGAATCTTAAGGTAATTTTCTATAATTTTTTATTTGCTTAATTTCTTTTAAGTTTATTATTACTTATATTAGATTTTTTCAAGTTTAAATTGTAATATGTTTTAAGTTTATGTATTTAATACCGACTTTTGAATATTTGATAGGTTCATCTATGTTCCAAGCTCCCATACTAATGACGCAATGGTGGAGAAATTGCTGTTAAGGTTTGATACCGATACCTTAATTTCTAGTGGTAAATTTTTTCATATGAGATGTACTGCTCATATATTGAACTTGGTTGTGCGGGATGGGTTGAAAGTTATAGAAAGTGGGATTGGAAAGATTAGAGAGAGTATGAGTTATTGGAGACAAACACCAAAAAGATATGAAACTTTTGAGTTAGCTGCTAGACAATTAAACATTAATTGTAAAAAAAAATTGAAATTGGATTGTTCTACTCGTTGGAACTCTACTTATGCCATGCTTGAAGTAGCATTGATGTATAGAAGTGTTTTTTCTCGGTTGCAACAACGTGAGCCTCAGTCTAAGAGCTTGCCAAGTGATGAGGAGTGGGATTTGGCAGTCATAATGGTGGAGCATTTGAAATCATTTTATATGTTAACGGAGATGTTTTCGGGTACAAAATACCCAACTGCTAATTTATTTTTTCCGTTGGTATGTAAAATGAAATTGTCAATTAATAGGTGGCGCATTGCTGATAATCTTGCTATTAGGATTATGGCTGATAAAATGGCTGATAAATTTGACAAATATTAGAATGAAATTCATCCGATGTTAGTTGTGGCTGTTGTGCTTGACCCACGATATAAGATGATGTTAATTCATTTTTATTTTCCAAAGATATATGGTGATACAGCAGATGAGTATATTGAGTGTGCACATAAGCTTTGTTATGATTTAGTGAAAGAATATGAATCGAAGGCAGCGCATGTGAGTGGTGGGCAGAATGTTGGATTGGAAATTTCTCGTTCTGAATCTTGTTCGAATTCGAATAAGTATTGGGATGTAGATGAGTTTGAAACATTTCGAAGCCAAAATAAACGTGCTAAGGTAACTAAGTCGGAGTTGGATAGGTATTTAGATGAGGAATTGTTGGATTCCATTCCGGACTTTGATATTTTAGCTTTTTGGAAGATGCACACAAGCCAATATCCTATTTTGGCTAAGTTAGCTACGGATATCTTAGCCATTCCTGTATCCACCGTTGCCTTTGAGTCAGCTTTTAGTGCCAGGGGCAGATTTTTGAGTCCACATCGTAATAAACTTCTTCCTGACACTTTGGAAGCCTTAATGTGTGCTCAAAATTGGATTTGGGCTTCTACTTCTCGAGGTATAAAGTTATTTGAATTATATTTTGTAGTATTTATTTGCTTAAAATGCTTTGAATTTTAATGTGTTATTTTTGTTGTAAGGTGGAGTTCCGGAGGATGAGATTTTTACTAGGGAGGAGGTAATTTCGGATGATGATGATGAGCCACAAGCGTCGACGAGTAGTATGACATGAACGGTTATTTATTTATTTGGAATTAGACATGAACTTGTTATTTATTTATTTTACATGGGAGTGTTTTGACTCTTTTATGAATTATTTTTTGAGTTGTTGAACATTTAGGATTTTCATGTGTTGTATTGATAATTGGTGTCATAATTATGAACTTATGATATGTTCGAATTTGGATGTTATTTAAATTTATTGTGTTATTGAATTTAATTTTTTTTATATATAGATTGAATGAGTTTAGGTTAGATTGTTAGAAGTTAGATGAATTTTTATTGTGTTTATTTTAGTTTTTTTATTTAATCTTTACGTTGCTGCATCATCAATCATTAAAGTCAGCTGCACTAGCTGATTGTGTCGCATGCTGCATGGAGCAATTGCTTATTTGCTTTGGTATTTGACCAATGTGCTTAATCAACAGATTAATGATTTTATTGTTGGCTTGTGGTTCACTTTTTTACTTTGCTGCTGAAATTATGATAACAAGTTCAACGTGCATCAATTTTCATATCAATAGGATTAAAGAACTTGGATCCATTTGATTTAGCATTTAAAAAAATGAAAACTATTTTGTTTTACTTCAAAAGTTCTGACGTTGGGGGCAAACTGTAAGGGCATGATTGAAACAATTCAAAAATTGTAGGGAAGAAATTTTAATTAGAGTTGATTCTGGGGGGTTTTTTGATTTTGAAATTTTTGTTTCCGGCTTTTGAAACCCGGATGACAAAACCCAGACTCGGACACGTCGGGCTCAAGCCCGGACCGAACATGCAAAAACCGGGTTTTGTCTGGGTCCGGGTTTCAATTTTTGGGGTCCGGTCCGATCCCGGGTTACACCAAACCCGGACCGGACCCGGATTTTTGCCAAGCCTATCCAATAAGTTCATATTATTTATATTTTACTTTTATTTTTTTTTATAATATCCAATAAGATTTGCATATGATTACATAAATTTGGTTTGAACTAAGAACAATTTCATATGAAAGTTAACCATGATTTTTAAAATCAGTTTCATTACCATGGTTTTGAACATTCAATCTATTTATATTTTTTCTATAACCATAGTGTTTATTGCAACAAACTTAACGTAAATGTAATTTACTTTTATTTTTTATTATAATATCCAATAAGATTTGCATATGATTACATAAATTTGGTTTGAACTAAGAACAATTTCATATGAAAGTTAACCATGATTTTTAAAATTTTCATAACCATGATTTTGAACATTCAATCTATTTATATTTTTTCTATAACCATAGTGTTTATTGCAACAAACTTAACGTAAATGTAATGTATATTACTTTTTTATTTTATTTAGATTATATATTAGTACAAATATTGCAACCAATTTGTGTATCATATATTTCAGCTTATTATCTTAACTTATTACGCTATGATATTAAAAATTCCATGCTCCTCTTGGCAAGTAATGCCGAATACAACGCACATATCTGTCCTAATGCTATGCCAATAATTCTTCACGCTTTTACTTTATAAAGGACAGTCCTTGTTTGTCTTGTTTGTGACCCTTTCTTTTTCCCCGGATAAGGACCCTTGAGCTAAAATGAGAGTAACTTTAGCTTTAAAAAAAAATAAGAGGAATAATATATTTTAAATGGGTAGAACTATTTGAATTAATTAAATTATTGTAAATTTTATATTATTAAAATGGCCATGAGTGCGTTGACTTTTAAGGGCAAAAGATATGTTTAACTAAAACAAATAAAATTCACTTACCAGTAAAAAAATTACTTATCTTTTTTTTTAATAAAAATCACTAAGAGGTTAGACAAGACTCCTATTTGTAATATAAATTAATAATGAAGCAAATACATGAGAGAGATATAAACTAAGACCTTCTAAAGTAAATTTAAATATGTAAGAATAAAAAGAGAATAATAAAATTATCAAAAAAAAAGCCATCAATGCTGGCGTCTAAAATGACTTATCTTTAGAGAATTTTTTGTAAGATTTTACCATGGTAAATGACACGACTCAAAAGTATATTATTCTCAAGTATAATAGTGTGTAGTTATAATATAACCCAGTGAGTTCGGAGTCAAATCATAGAGAATTTTAAATCTAGTAGTCAATTTAAAACTAAGAAAATTAATTATGGGGAAAAGAAATTATTTGAAATCAATTTAAAAATATATTAAAGTCCTGATCCATTCTCTGTATTCAAATTATAATTTTAATACTCTCTCATTTATATTTTGTCTCACTTTTACCAGTTAATTATCAGATCATTTAATTCTATGTGTGTGGATAAATATGGAAAAAAAGTACCTAATGTGCCATACTATATTAATATGTCGACATTATGTCAAAATACCATACAGATCTAAAGAAATTTATAAATTAACATGATATAAAAATAACGAGAAAAGAATAAAATAAACTTAAAAACTCATTTGAGAAAATAATAATAATTAATAGTTTAAAATATTGAGCTTTACCCTTCACCTCAATTTAATAAAATTAGCAACTCATATTGAAAGAAAACATAATACTCTTTTAATTTGATAAATTTTTAAAATATATTATAAAAAAAATTGATATAGACGAAAAAGAAAAAGAAAAGAAACAAAGAATGAAAGAAATTCTTTAGTCCCCTTCTGGCAACAACAAAAACTCGGCTTAAACTTCTCTCTGCCCCCCCCCCCTCCCCCCTTAGCTTCTCAATTCTTCGACTTTTATAGGCAACAATTGCCTCCTCTTCATTCATTTTATTTTCATTTAATTTATTATTATATTTTTTTATAAATTAAATGAATGTTGAGAAGTGTGATGGCCAGGAGGCGTGTGGGCCTCCTGACTATCACAAGCAACCAAAGCATGGTTGCTCTTTACTCTTTTGTCCTTTTGTTTTTATTTTTTTATTATTACATCTCCTCAATTGTGCTCCAGTAGTTATTATTTATTTCTACTTTCAATTTCATTTTTATTCTTAAAAGATATTTACAAGATAAAAATTAACATTTTGTGAATTAATTTAACATAAAAATATATTTGGAGACTATTAAAAAATTTAGAAGTGATGAGCGCATTAATTAATATAATAAGTGCAAAACTAATAATTTTATCCTTATTAAATATATAATTTTTAGTATCAATTAGTAAAAACAATGAATGCCAGAAAATTGAGCTCTTATTACCACCAATCTCTCCATTTTTTAGTCAAACTAATTTTCATTTATTAGTTGCAGTAGATTGGGATATCGCACAGAAAATTATTTGATCTTTTTCCTTTTCCAAAAACATTCTTTTAAACAAAGAATGAATGTTAACTACAACAAAATTGTGTTTTTCTGACCAACTATTTTATGACTATTAAATTTTTAGTCATGTAATAGATTATTCTGTGACTAACATAAATATTTAGTCGCACTATTTGCTGCCTAATGCTTTGAATTTTTCCCACTATCATCCATATTCTATGACTCTTTACTTAATCCTTAAAGGCCACATTACGTGACAAATTGTCAATTAGTCTTAGTAAGAAGCTTATCTATTGACACTCCAAGCGACATCACATTTCCGTATTGAATAAATGTCATCAACGACTGACATATTAGTCACGAAAACATATGTTTTTGCCACTAAATAATACAATCACCATATATGGAATATATACATATTTTATCCTTAATTAAATAATTATTAATTATATTTATTTATTCTTTTTAATTAGTTGAATTGTTTTATTGAATAGAGAATTAATAAAGATTATGGATGAAAAGTGCATAAAGAATAACAACTGGACAACATTGAAGATCAAGTCAATTTGTGAAAGCAGTTAAGCAAATATGTATGAAATTCAATCCGAAGAAGCCAAGGCCAATAAATTGAATTCTCCATGGTAGTGCAAACAAAGAAGAAATTTAAAGCTAAAGTGGCCTGCACATGAGAAGCAATTGCATGGCATTACAAGAAGAATGAAAATTCCTAGTGGGCATCACGTGCATGGGCTCAAAGTCGGTTGTGCGTGGCTTGTTTTAAATCCTTTTGATTTGAGGATTTTGGAGGGTGTTACAATATAAAAGCCGAACTTTGGCTTTTGTGTTTTTGGGGGGGGGGAGGGGGGGGTTGACGGAAGGCAGAAGAGGGGAGAAAAGGACGAGTACAGCAGTTCGGCTTAATGGCTGATTTTATTTATTTTGTTGCTCTCAATTCAAGTACGTCTAATTAATTTTCTTATATTGAGGTTAAGGATGAAATACTATTCAATGAAATAATTATCTTTTTATTTATTTAATTTCCTATATATGTTTTTTTAATAATTATAGTTTTTATTTCACATGATTAATTAGATATTATTAAAATCTTTTCATCAATTTTTTCATGCATTATTGATTGTTAGGATTAATATTCGATTAAATCTATGCTTGGATCTATAAAGTTCATAAATAATTATCTTTGATTCTATGTCTTTCATTAAATTATTTACACAGAGTACTTAAGAAAATTTTGACTCTTTATTATTCAATATGTTTACATGAGACACTTAGATATTATATTATTAAGCAGAAAAAGAACCTACATTAGTTTTAATTACTTGGGATTAATTGTTATATTCATGAGATGACATAGATTGATTTCGAGTTGTCACTCTAAAATTGGGGATTAATTAATAATTAGATAATTACTAGTTGAATAGTGGTGGATTCTGAAACCTTGGTAATTCTTATCTTATTGAATTCTCCTTTATTTTAATTGCTTCCATAGTTTAATTAGTTTGATTTCCCTTAAAATCTCAATTTTCTCAACTAGGTTAGGATTAATATTAATTTTGGATTTAAATTAGACTTTTCGATTTATAACAATTTTTGTGGGATTGACCTCGTTACCACTATTCTATCTCTAGATTCATGTACTTGCGAGTATATTAAAATTTAATTAGTTGAATTGTTTTATTGAATAAGGAATTAATTAGAGATTATGGATGAAAAGTGCATAAAGAATAACAATTGGACAACATTAAAGATGAAGTCAATTTGTGGAAGCAGTTAAGCAAATATGTATGAAATTCAATCAGAGGAAGACGAGGCCAATAAATTGAATTCTCCATGCTAGTGCAAACAAAGAAGAAATTTAAAGCTAAAGTGGCCTGCACGTGAGAAGCAATTGCATGGCATTACAAAAAGTATGAAAATTCCAAGTGGGCTTCATATGTATGGGCTCAAAGTCGGTTGTGCTTGGCTTGTTTTAAATCCTTTTGATTTGAGGATTTTGGAGGGTGTTACAATATAAAAGCCGAACTTTGGCATTTGCAAGGTGGGAGCCGCCAGGGAGTGCAGATGCAAGGCAAAAGAGGGGAGAAAATGACGAGTGGAGCAGTTCGGCTTCGTGGCTGATTTTATTTATTTTGTTGCTTCCAATTTAAGTATATCTAATTAATTTTTTTATATTGAAGTTAAGGATGAAATCCTATTTAATGAAATAATTATCTTTTTATTTATTTAATTCTATATATGTTCTTTAATAATTATGATTTTTATTTCACATGATTAATTAGATGTTATTAAAATCTTTTTATCAATTCTGTCATGCATTATTGATTGTTAGGATTAATATTCGATTAAACTATGCTTGGATCTATAAAGTTTATACATGATTATCTTTGATTCTATATTTTTCATTAAATTGTTTACACAGAGTACTTAAGAAAACTTTGACTCTTTGTTATTCAATATGTTTATATAGGAGACTTTGATATTATATTATTAAGCAGAAAAAGAACCCACATTAGCTTTAATTACTTGGGCTTAATTGTTATATTCATAAGATGACATAGGTTGATTTCGAGTTGTCACTCTAAAATTGGGGATTAATTAATAATTAGATAATTACTAGTTGAATAGTGGTGGATTCTGAAACCTTGGTAATTCTTATCTTATTGAATTCTCCTTTATTTTAATTGCTTCCTTAGTTTAATTAGTTTGATTTCCCTTAAAATCTCAATTTTCTCAACTAGGTTAGGATTAATATTAATTTTGGATTTAAATTAGACTTTTCAATTTATAACAATCCCTGTGGGATCGACCTCGTTACCACTATTCTACCTCTAGATTCGTGCGCTTGCGAGTATATTAAAATTTTCACAACAATAGAAAAATTTTTCAAATGAATGATTATTTTTTTCTATCATCATTAACTTTGTATGACTAAATGGTTTAGTCATCCAATACGCTTTTAAGTGACAAATTTATAGTTAGTCACAGATGGTATACATTTATTATGGGAATTTGGTTTAGAGATCAACATATTTAGTTGAAATTGGGGTGCTTAAACAACTAAAACAAACAATCACTGAATATAATCAAATCATGTGTAGAAAATGTGGTGACTAATATTGTTAGTTACATATTGGAATATAATGGGAGACTATACTAAGAGTTATTCACCTTAAGATGATATTTACTTATTTACTTTCCTTGTCTAAATGACATTATCGCAATAAAGATTATGGAGCGACTATAGCTTACAGTCACCAAATAAAATTTAAATATGTTACAAAAGAATAAAAACAGTGTTTCTGTATTGTTCGGTGGCTAATTTTAGCTGTCACTATATCAAAGTATGTTCATGGAATATTCTAATTTAGTCCAAGCACTACAAAATCGCCCTGAAGAAGTTGTTAATTAAGAAGATTGGGATTACCCTTGTACACGCTTTGACAGTTATATATTCAAGGTTAAAAGAAAAATATGTCATATATTTCATAATTTTTGGTAATTTCTAATATATGTTTTCTATTCTACTTGTAGCAACGATCCAAAATTTCTGTTGAAAATCACAAGAAACTAAAATATGGCCATCAAGGTGGATCCAAGCCTTTTGTACAACATCAAAAGGACATTGTATATTAAATATTTTATAAATTTTATTTTCAAATGATTTATAATTGAATTTAATAATTTCTTTTTGATATTGTATATTATGGGCTAAAAGACTTGGACACACTCTAGGACCAATTTCTTTGTTTCATGACACCCATTGGAGTGCAAGTAAAGGTTGGAGCAATGATGAAGCTAGAGAAAGATATGTAACTTTATTAGTTGCCCTTATCTAGCATAGATTAATAAATAATCTCAATTTAGATGTGATTTATATATTTAATCACTTCATGAAAAATTTATGTTAACTTCTTGTTGAAGAAATGAATTAAATTTTGTTATTGTTAATCTTCTTTGAGCAATTTGGGATTATTTTATATGTCTTTGCTTAATTTATTGGATTTTTCTTATTATATTTGACCGTAGCTATTATTACAATGCTTGGAATTGTTGTTTATAATGTTGGAAAAAAATGATGGATTTTGGTTAGCCAATGAATACAGTGATTTAAATATAGCTATAGTAGCTATAATTATAAGAAATATGTATATGTATTAGAGTATTTCGGAGCTGAAAGATCAATCCTTGGTTGACCCACGCCTATTATTCCAATGCTTGGTATTATATTAATGTGGTTAAAATTTTTCATTTTATTTTCTATATTGGTGAAAGAAAATGATGAAGGTTGGCCAGTGAATGGGGATTTGTATATATCTACAAAAACCTATAATTATAATAAATGTATAATTTGCAGGAGAAAATGTTAGAGTTGAAAGAACAGTCATTGGCTAAAGGATCTGAATCAAGATCCTAGGCAGAAATTTGTGAAGAAGTTCTTGGTAGGAGTTCAGGATATGTTAAATGGCTTGGATATGGTCCACTTCCTTAGACACATGCTTAATTCAAACGACCTACTACTGAGCTGCAATAGAGGCTTGAACCTCAAAATGAAGAGATCGAGAGTCAGAGCACACAACTTCAAAGTCAAAATGAAAAAAATCCTTAGAGTGAAGAAATTAAACGACTGCAATAACAAAATGTGCAAATCATAGAGATTTTAAAGAAGAGTGTGAACTTTTCATCCCTTTCTATTCCAACTCTATAAGTGTTTGTTATGTTTATGTTAACATGTATATGTTTATAGTATTGTTTTTTATTAAAATGTTAGAGTTTCCATTGATAAACAATTTCTTAAAAGTCGTATACTATTTCTAAATATGTTCATGAAATATGGATAATTGTTAACTTTAATCGAAAAATTATTCCCTGCGAAATTTTGTTAAAATTATGATTATGAAAATTAATAGTGAATCATTAGCTTTGAAACGGTTAACCAATAATTTTCAAAAAGGAATAAATCTTTAAGCTTGAACTGGTTAGCAAAAACGGATATGTGTTTTGCAAGTTGTTGGCAGTAAACGACGAACCGTTTATATCAAACGGTTAACCAATAATTTTCAGAATGAAATTTTATGCTAACCTTGAACCATTTTAAAGAAATGAATAAGCTTATTTTGTTCTGCAGGTTGCTGGAAATAATCGGTGAACTGTTAACTTTAAACGGTTAACTGATAATTTCCATAATGTCATTACATGTTAATCTTGAACCATTTAGCAAGAACGGATAGTTGAAATTTGTTTTGTTGGTTTCTGAAAATTAACAATGAATCGATAGTGGCAAACGGTCAACCGTTTATTTTCAGCTCAACAGTCACTTAGACTAGTCAAAACGGTTAATCGATAACTATTAATGGTGATCTGATTTTGGCAGAAAGTCAATAACGACTATTTTTCAACACCAAATATAAATAAACTCAATCAAATTCAAATAAAGGTTGATCACAACGTTATCAAATAGCTTGTAATCAAGAATACAACATTCACTGAGCTTTAAATTCTTTCTTATTTCATTTAGTCACACATTGAGTAAAATTTGTAATCATGTATTTTGTATGAGAGAAAAAACATTTTTGTAATATTTGTTTGAGTGGTTGTAACTGTTATGATACACTTGAGTAAAAAGATTGAGGATAATCTTTTGGTGTAAAGGTTGATTGACACATGTGAAGTCAATTGTAAGTATTCTTGAAGTCTTGGAGGCTTGACAGGTGGAATCCTGAAGTTCGGTGAGCTTGGAGGTGTGGATGTAAGCAAGGTTGGCTGAACCATCTAAAAATATATGTGTTTGAATCTCTCTTCCCTTATCTTTTACATTTTAGTTGATTTATTTATTATTGTTTTAAATTCGTTTAAGATTTGGATTAAGTTTTGTTCAAGCATTGCATAATTTTTAGAAACCCAATTCACCTCCATCTTGGGTTGCTGAGATAGTATTTCATTTGGTATCAGAGAGAGGTTCTCTTGTTTGGACTTAACTGTCTAAGTAAATGATCTATGACAACTCAAAATGACTCTACCTTTAGAGGAGGACAATCCACAACTAGGCCACCATTCTTTAATGGTAATGACTACTCCTATTGGAAAACTAGGATGAAAATTTATTTGCAAGTCTTAGATTACGAAATTTAGGAAGTTGTTTGTAATAGTCTATTCATGTCTATGACTAAAAATGAAGTAGGAGATGATATTCCAAAACCTTCAAGTTAATGGAGTGAGTTAGAAAAGAAAAAACTGTCTTTAAACTCAAGGCAATGAATGCTTTATTTTGTGCTCTTGATAATAAAGAATTTCATAGAGTATGTAGTTGTGAGAGTGCTCAAGAAATATGCAATAAAATTGAGGTTGTCTATAAAGCGACAAATCAAGTTAAAGAGTTTAAAATCTGTAGATACGCTTGTCAATATGAATTGTTCCAAATGGAACAAAATAAAAGTTTGTATTCTATGTATACATGATTTACAGACATAGTCAACACCCTAGGAGTCATGGAAAAACCTTTTTGAATAGCGAGAAAGGCAAGAAAATCATTAGGTCGCTTCCAAAAGAATGGAGACCTAAAATGTCTGCCATTGAAGAAGTCAAAAATTTAAATACTTTACCTATTGATGATTTAATTGGCTCTCGAATTTCATATGAAGAAGACTTGGCAGTAGAAAAATGGCATGAGGAGAAGAAGAAAAGTATTGCTCTTAAAGCTTCAAAACATGAGAGTGATGAGTAAGTGAGTTGGATGATGAGATAGCTATGCTAATTGGAAGATTCATAAAATTCTACAAGAAAACTAGTGAGCGGAGAACGTTCAGAAACTTCAAGAATTAAAAGGAGAAGTAGGTGTCAATCACTTGTTATAAATGCAAAAAATCTGAACACATACGGTCGGAATGTCCTCTTCTTAGGAAGCTAAAAAAGAAAGCAATGGTAGCCACACGGGATGATAGCGATGAGGAAACGAGTGACGATGAAGAGCATTAAGAAATGACAAATCTAGCTCTCATGGCTGTAAGTAATAAGAACCCTGAAATCATATGAAAATATAAAGTGAATATGTTGTTGTATTTCATTCTATGATTACACCTTTATATACAAGAGTCTTATACAAAAGAAACTCTATAAAATAGAAGAATATTCTCCCTATCTAATGCAACAATCTCCTTATCAAACTCTATCACTTATAACAACTTCCAACTTATCTACAACTAACTTCTACACTCCCCTTCAAGTTGGTGCATAGCAATCCGTCATGCCCAACTTGTTAATCACCTTCTTAAAGATCTTGCCCGAAACAGCCTTTGTAAGGATATTTGCCAGCTGCTCATCAGATTTTATGTGTGGTAATTGGATTTGCTTTTCATCGATTTTTTCTTTGATGAAATGCCTATCCACCTCGACGTGTTTGGTTCGATCATGTTGCACAGGGTTATGTGCGATTTCAATAGCTGCGCGATTATCATAATATAAGTTCATAGGTCTTTCACACTCAATCCCCAAGTCCTCAAAGACCCATAAAATAATAATTCAAATATCCCATGAGCCATTCCACGGAACTCCGCTTCTACGCTTGACCTTGCTACAAGTCCCTACTTCTTACTTCTCTAAGTCACAAGATTTCCTTCCACAAAAGTGAAGTATCCTGAGGTAGATCTCCTAGTAGTTTGATCCCCTGCCCAATCCGCATCAGTGTATCCTTCCACACAAGACATTTTTTTTTAGAAAAGAACAGACCCTTACCCATAGACCCCTTCAAGTATCTAAGGATCCTATATACCGCATCCATATGTTCTACGCTGGGCTGGTGCATGAATTGGCTAACTACACTCACGGCATAAGCAATATCTGGCCGAGTGTGTGATAAGTAAATTAACCTTCCTACCAATCGCTGATACCTCTCTACATCAGTTGGGACTTGATCGGGAAGCATTTCTAGCCTATGATTCATCTCCATTGGCGTCTCCTCTGGCTTGCAAGAGAGCATACTTGTTTCAGTTAATAAATCAAGTACGTACTTTCTTTGAGACAAAAAAATGCCTGCATCCGTCCTTATCACTTCGATGCCTAAGAAATACTTCAACGGGCCAAGGTCTTTCATTTCAAATGTTGTTGCCAAATGCTCTTGTAAAAGCTTCATTTCCACATAATCATCTCCTGTGACTACTATATCATCAACGTATACAACCAGGATAGTTATTTTAACTTATTGGCGTTTGATAAATAGAGTGTGATCAACACCACTCTGCTTATAGCTAAACTCTTTCACTATGACTGAAAATCTCTCAAACCACACCCTAGGCGATTGCTTGAGCCCATATAACGACCTCTTCAATTTACAAACCACATTCTTCCTTGCCGAACCAAGCTTCACACTTGGTGGTACATCCATGTAAACCTCCTCTTCCAGGTCTCCATTTAGGAATGCATTCTTTACATCAAATTGTTTCAAGGGCCATCCTCAATTTACTACCAATGAGATTAAGATGCACACCGTATCAAGCTTCGCTACAGGTGCAAAGGTCTCTTGATAATCCACCTCATACCTTTGTGTATAACCCTTTGCAACCAATCTCGCCTTGTATCTATCAATGCTCCCATCGGCTTTGAGCTTTATTGTGAACACCCACCTGCAGCCTATTGTTTTCTTTCCTTCGGGTAATGAGACTAACTCCCAAGTAGCATTCTTTTGCAAGGCCTGCAACTCTTCGTTCATTGCTTCCTTCCACTTCAGATCATCCAATGCTTCCTGCACATTACTAGGAATACATACACTGGATAATTGGTTAATAACAAGTGCACAAGACTCGGGCAGATTTTTAATAGAAATGTAATTATTTATGGGATACTTCACTTTTGATTTCAGGCTTGGTTCATATTGTTTTTTCGCGATTCCTTTGTTTTGCCTGTGGGGATATCATGGAGTGGAGGAAAGAGGTTCAATAATGGTGGGAAGTGGTGAAGAGTGTACCTGGTCATTAGTTTTTGGTTGGATATTCTGATCACTCTCTACAGTATATGGTGTTGGTGATGGAAAATGCATCTGCTCAGGGTCACCATCAATCTCCTCCAAGGTCTGCCCTTGTTCGTCAAACTCTGCCCCTTTAAATTCCTCCAAATCATGCCCTCATCTCCTATCCTCCACAGATGGGCTGTTCTTGCCTTCCACCAAAGTTTTCCCTTGAAGGGAAGAACGCAGGACATTGATGGGATAATAAGATTCAAGTTCCCGAAATGAGACATCTAGACTAACATGTAGCCGTTTCGTGTGTGGATCATAACACCTGTACCCTTTTTGAAAATCAGCAAAGCCTACAAATATACACCTTTTAGCACGCGGATCTAGCTTACCACGTAAAGGTTTTGGGACATGGACAAATACCACACAACCAATGACACGGGGTTCAAGGTTTTGTTGATGAGGGATATGAAGGAAGGAGTTCAATTTTTGTTGAGGTGTTTGAAAATCTAACACGCTTGAGGGGGTTTGATTGATAAGATAAGCAGATGATTTAACTGCTTCTCCCCAATAACAGTGTGGCACGTTCATCCCAAAAGGAGAGGCACATACCACTTCTAAGAACTGTCTATTCTTGCGTTCTGCCAAGCCATTCTGTTGGGGAGTATACGGAAAAGAGGTCTAGTGTCGAATACCATAATCAGATAACACCTTGCCAAGTTTAGCATCCATAAACTCCATGGCATTGTCTGTTTGCCAAACCTGGATAGATTTCTTATACTGAGTTTATACCATATTTCGAAAATCACAAAAAGCATTAGAGACCTTACTCTTAGTTCGAAGCAAAGATATCCAAACCATACGTGTACATTCATTTGTAAACGTTACAAAATACTTAGCATTGGATAAAGAAGGAATTTTTTAGGGCCCCTATAAATCAGAATGGATAACAGAAAAAGGTTCATCACTTTTATTTATACTTGGTGAAAAAGAAACATGATGATTTTTTGCAAGTTCACATGTATCGCTTTGAAAAATTGATTCATCTAAATTCGAGAATAAATAAGGTTTTAATTTCCTAAGATAACCAAAAGATAAATAACCTAGACGTCGATGCCACAACCAGACCTTGTCTCTTGCCTTCGTATCTCCTTCCATTAAGTGTAATCGATCAATTTGTTTCTCTTCATCCTTTGTAAGGTCCAGGTAATATAATTTTCCATGCCTAACACCATAACCAAGAGTCTTCCAGGTCAGAATATCCTAAAAAATACAAAAGGAAGGGTAAAATGTTACAGTACAACTGAGAGAAGATGTAATTTGGCTAACGGATAGGAGATTGCATTCAAGGGAGGGAACAACTAAAACAGAATTGAGTTTGAGATTGTCTGACAAGGCAATTGATCCTTCTCCAACGACTGGACATTCACTACTATTAGCCGTGGATACGATGGTTTGAGAAGATGAGTTAAATGAGTTTAATTTGGTGGAATCACCAATCATAGGGTCAGATGCACCTGTGTCAATAATCTAGGTATTCATTCTAGAAGTGATTGAGAAAGCATGTCCCTTACCGATGCTACATGTGTGTGCGATATGGGCAGAGGGACTGGGATTCTGATCTCTTTTTCTACTTGATTCATCCCCCACCGTAGCTAGTGCCTTGCCAACCACTTTCTTCCTTAGTTTTTTCAAAAATCCCACCAGTCAGGGTAGCCTATAAACTTGTAACAGCGCTGCTTTGAGTACCCGTTTTCACCACAATGATCACAGGTGAAGTTGTTTGGTTTTCCTTCTTGCTGAGTTTGTCTGTTTCTTGTTGATTTGGTTGTACCTCTTTGTCGAGTTGGGTGCATTGTCAATGCTGCATGTTCAGCCACAAAGGTCGATCCTCCTAGAGTTTGTCTCTGTTGAAAATCTCGCCTGACATAGGCATAGGGGCTTTCCAGATCAAGCTTGGGATCCTTACATAAAACCTCACCCCGAACTTGATGAAACTCTGAATCCAGTCCACTCAGAAAGATATGGACTCGAAGTCTAGCCATGGCAGAGTGCAATTTAACCACCCCATTAACCGTACTCTCTTCAGAAGTGGACCTGTGATCAATTTCTTGAAATATAGACATTAGTTCAAAAAAATAAGTGGACAATGGCCTACCATCTTGTCTGATTGAAAATGATTTCTTATTTAATTCAAACAATCGAGTCTCATCCGATCCATCATAAAACGTCTTCGATATGGCCTCCCAGACTTCTTTGGCTGTTGGGAGTCGGATGAATCGCTGCATCAATGAGGGACTTATCGAGTCAATGAGCCACCTTTTCACCCTCTGATTTTCTGTGATCCAGGTCGAGTACTTGGGGTCATCTGCAACCGGCTTCTTCTCAGTTCCAGTAAGGTATCCTCCTTTATTACGAGCTCCGATTCGCATCTCCATCAACTGAGACCATAATGAATAATTCATTTCGTCAAGGATAACGCTGGTTGGGAAGGCAACATTTTCCTGTTGAATGATGATTGATTGAGGGGTTTGGGATGTCATGATTTTCGTTCAAGAGATGATGATGATGATTCGGGTTTTCAGGGTTAATGCGAAAAGAACTGCTCTGATACCATGTAAGTAATAAGAACCCTGAAATCAGATGAAAATATGAAGTGAATACGTTGTTGTATTTCATTATATGATTACACCTTTATATACAAGAGTCTTATACAAAGATAACTCTATAAAATAGAAAAATATTCTCCCTATCTAATGCAACAATCTCCTTATCAAACTCTATCACTTATAACAACTTCCAATTTATCTACAACTAACTTCTACGATGGCAATTAGGGAAGAATCATTTGATGAACTTGATGAGGTAAGTAATCTTCCAATATATGATGAGTTACATAACATTTTTAAAGAACTACACAATGAGTGAATAAAAATTAGTAAAAAGAATGCAGGCCTTAAAAGGAAAATACTAGAACTTGCAAATGAGAATGATGCCTTGGAAAAATGCAATAATTCTTTGAATGAGAAGATAAAAGAATTAAAATTAGAGAATAAAATGTTGCATGATAAGATTGCATCTTTTAAAGGTAAACAAAGTACTTCATATAAGCATGAAAAATCACATGTAGATGAATTGGTAAAAGAGAATGAAATGCTTAAGAATAAGAGTAATGAGATAAATGAAATTGTGCTAAAATTCAAAAATGAGCAAAAGATATTGGATAACTTGCTTAATTCACAAAAATATGTATTTAACAAAGGAGGTATTGGCTTATAAGCCAAATTTGAAACAAAAGTATTATAAGAATTACTTTATAAAGTGTAACTTCATTAACAATCATATTTATGTTATTATTCTAATCAAGATAGTCACATGAAAAATAGATGTTTAGTAAAAAGAAATGTATATTATGGAGTGAAATGTGTTTAGGTTCCAAAAAAGAACCATTGCTAACACTTAAGGACCGAAGAAGTTTTGGGTACCTAAAACTTAGAAACTTTTTATGCAGAAAACAAAGAAAAGAAAAAATAAGTGGTACTTGGACAGTGGATGTTCAAGACACATGACAGTGAATTACTTTTGGTTTTCAAGTTTTACCAATATCGACAATGGTGGAAACGTTTCCTTTGGCGATAATTCAAAAGGAAAGATCATTGATACTGGCATTATCAATAATGTATCCTTTACTCTTATTGAAAATATATACTTGGTTGAAAACTTGAAACACAATTTGCTTAGCATTAGTCAACTGTGATAAGCATGATAAAGTTGTTTTTTATAAGACTAGATGAGTTATTAAGAATGTTTCTCCTCATCCTGAAGATTTAATTTTAGGAGATCTCTCACGAGGTGTAACAACTAGATTATCATTTAGAAATACTTGTGAACATGCTGCATTCATATCTTAAATTGAACCAAAATTCTTTGTGGATGCGGAAAATGATAAATCGTGGATTATGGTAATACAAGAGGAGTTGAATCAATTTGAGAGAAATAATGTGTGAGAATTAGTTCCTAAATCGGAACATCAATCCATTATAGGCACTAAATGGGTATTTAGAAACAAAATAGATGAATCTGGTGTGGTTATAAGGAATAAAACTAGATTAATAGCTAAAGGTTACAATTTAGAAGAGAGAATTGATTTTGATGAAACATTTGCAGCAAGAACTAGACTAAAATCAGTTAGGATACTCTTAACATTTGCATGTCATAAAACAATTTCATTTTATTTCAAATGAATGTAAAAAGTGTTTTCTTAAATGGTTATATTGTGGAAGAAGTGTTTGTAAAACAATCCCTTGGTTTTAAAAATAAAAAATTTTCAGATCATGTTTATAAGTTGCCAAAAGTATTGTGTAGATTAAAATAAGCACCTAGAGCACATTATGATAGGCTTAAAAATTTCTTATTAGATAATGATTTTTTGATGAGTAAAACGGATACTACTCTCTTTGTTAAGCATAAGAACCAATATATACTTGCTGTTCAAATTTATATTGATGATATTATCTTTGGTTCTATTAAAGAATTGTTGTGTAAAAAAATTTCGTCTTATATGAGTAAAGAATTTGAGATGAGTATGATGGGAGAGTTGATGTACTTCCTTGGGCTACAAATAAAATAAAATGAGGAATAAATTTTCATAAATCAACCCAAATATGTGAAAGAAATACTCAAGAGATTTGGCATTGATGACTCAAAGAATAAGAGCACTCTAATGAGCACAATAACCAAGCTTGACAAAGATGAAAAGGGCGAAGAAGTTGATATCAAAGTGTACAGAGGTGTGATAAGTTCTTTACTTTACTTAACAACAAGTGGACTTGATATCATGTTTAGTGTACGTTTGTGTGCAAGATTTCAATCATGTCCCAAGGAATTTCATTTACTTGCTGTGAAAGAATTTTTTGTTATTTGAGTAGAACTATACATCTTGACCTTTGGTATCCTAGAGGAACTCATATTGATTTAACTTGTTATTCGGATGCGGATTTTGCCAGTTATAAAGTCGATAGGAAAAGTATTAGTGGAACTTGCCATTTACTAGGTCATTCACTTGTTTCATGGTTTAGTAAGAAATAAAATTCAGTTCCACTCTCAACCACCGAGGCTAAATACATTGCCTCAGGTAATTGATGTGTATAAGCTCTTTGGATGATACAAGATATTAACCTTGAACAAATTCCTATCAAGTGTGATAACGCTAGTGTTATAAATCTATCAAAGAATTCTATTCAACACTCTAAAACCAAGCATATAGAAATTAGACATTATTTCTTGAAAGATCATGTTCAAAAAGGAGATATTGCATTCAAATTTATTTCTAAAATGTTGGACTTTTATTATGTTATTAAATATTGGAGATTTATCAATTTTTTATTTACTATATGATTTAGTTCTTGTCATTATTGTCTAAACTAAATGGTCTCTATATATTTATTTTGGTGTTCGATTAAGTGCTCAAGCAATTGTGCAACATTATGTGACTACAAATAATTAGTGATCCTATGTTGGCTGATTCTCTTTTAATTACATTTTGAACAACGATGCATCATTTCAGTGACCAATACAATTGGTCTCAATTTAAATAACCACATAAATATTTTTGTGCACTAAACATATAGTTATTAAATAATATCATTAGCGACTAAGATAATTAGTCACTCAAAAAAATATTTGCCGACCAAGAGAAACAACCACCCATATATATATATTCATCAACTGCGAACGTTAGACACCGAAAAATATATTTGTCGACCACAGCAATTAGCCACATAAGAACATGATTTTCAGCTATATAAAATAGTCATACAAACAATTCATTTGTGATTAGAACTAATGGCTATGAAATAATATCTTTGGTGGCCAATTTATGCCCTTCCAGAAGACTAAAGCGGAATAATTTCATCGACTTGAATGACCATTGCAATAGTCGTAAAAAACTACTTTCTGTTACTTTTATAATTAGTCACATATTCAAAGGTTCTGTGGTAACTTCGCATCCTTCTAATCAACCAAAGGTGACTCATTTAATGATCATCTATGACTAATATAATAGACATCTAAAAGTGTATTAAGTGACTAAAGTGGTTTAGTCGTAAAAGCTTTCCTCAACCGACATTTCATGTCTATTGTGCTACTAAAAATAAACAGTCACAGAACCATTTTGCGACTGTTTGGATAAGTTCTAGAGACTAAATTTGTAGTCATCAAAACACAATTTCCTTGTAGTGTTGTTTCAATTGTCTAGACCATGGAAAATTTAGTTCTTGCAAAAAAAAAAAAAAAAATTGAAGAAGTTTATACATGATTTCGGTGGGTTTTTAACATATTGAAAGATACAAGATTGAGGGTACTTTCGGTATTATTAGAGGTGCAAAAAGTGAAATTGTAATTTTGAAATTTAGAAAATAGGTTTTTTGAGTAACAGGGTGTAGAAATTTTTTTTTGAGTTCAGATAGCTCAATTCTCTGAAAATAGTTAATTTATGAAAGATTAATTTAAAATTTTTACTATTTTTTAACTAATGTTAATTGTAATAGGATTTAATGTATCTGTTTTTGTTATTTTTTCAATTCCACTCGAACATTGAATTTATTCACATCGAGTGATTTCATCAACATGCATACCTACTAGATATGATATAATATGGAGAAAATATTGTGGACTTGAGTAATGTTTGTCATACGTACGTAGCATCCACATATTCTAAGTAGCCCCAAAGGGCTATTTTGTCGTTTACCACATCCACCTTTCTTGACCATTGAGGTTCCAAGAAGATCTTGCAACTTTATTAAAATGACAAGAGTTATGCTATTGACATTCCTTTAATTTATGTCCTGTTAAGGATTGATGTTAAAATTGAATAAGTTATTTATTTCATAATTTTTGATAAAAATAGTGTTTAGTTAATTTTGTAAAATATGTTTATTTCATAATTTTCTTTTCATTTTGACAACATCTTTTAAAAGCAAATAAGAAGTTATTTTTCATAAGCAGCTTATTAAATAAATTATCACTCTTTTTTTAAATTCCTATTATAGCATTAATATTTTAACAAAAGATTATAATGTCATTTTTTCTTAAACCCTAATATATAAGCAATTGGATATCATATCACCACTATGATCAAATTGCCCCACAATTACTGTATGTTCTCTACAATAACAAAATTTTGATCGAATAAGTTCATAGTTTGTATATTTTACTTATATTTTTATTTTAAGATCCAATAAGACTTGCATATGATTATATAAATTTTGTTTGAACTACGAACAATTTCACATGAAAGTTAACCATGATTTTTAAAATCAGTTTCATTACCATGGCTTTTAACGTTCAATTTATCTAGATTTTTTATATAGTTATGGTGTTTATTGTAACAAGCTTAATGTAAATGTAACACATATTACTTCTTTATTTTATTTGGATTATGCATTAGTATAATTTTTTTATCATATTTTACGTAACAGATAATGAAGTATGTTATATTTTATTTAATTGAGTTTTTTTTCACTTCATGTAATTTTATGTGTTTTAAAAACTAAAAGGCATGTCTAAAAATTATTAAATATACTTTAAAAATTAATGAAAATTTAAACTTATATATATTGATCATTATATAATAAAATAACACTTTTGTCATAAAAATTACCAAATATATGTACATTGCTTTTTAAACTCACAGCAATAGCAAAAATACAGTTTAGTAACAATAAACACTAAACTGTTTTTTTAATCAACAACCTATTTCATCTGTACAACACAGTAGCTTATTTATCAGCTACTATAATTCCAAACTAGTCGTTTATATAATAATATCCTTATAAAACACCATTTTTGTAATCATAACTTTACTGTTAGAGAGAATTACATATAAGGACAAACAAGAATTTGTCTTTAGAAAAATAATTTCCTTAATGGAATGAGATAGTTAATTACTTTGTGATGGTCTCAAAAGTCATAAACTTTGTTTTTCACATTGATCCTATGTAACAATATCAAAATATCAAGGCAAGGAACAATACAGCAACTACATGTACATAATATCTAAATTTGTTATGATATTTATTATATAAATTTCCTTGAAAAAACATTTATTTCTAATAGTTTTGTATGCTGCATTCATTTTGTATCCCTTTGTACGTACACTTAATTTACTATGTTTACAAAATTCATTTATATCTGTCTACATTAAGCATACAACTTACTACTGCTATTTTATTTTTTAAATCTACTTCTGCACTGACTATTTGGGCTTGCTCATGGTCATAAAATTTACTATCATATAAATATAAATGTGCTTTAGTATCCAATTTTTTTTTGCTTGACTAGAATTACTATTACTATTATTCGCATATGTATATCTGTATAATTTTTTTCTAATATAATCTCTACCTACTGGACTGGTTAATATGAATTCTTCCCTTCTATTTACTACTGATGGTTTAGTTTCATATGTGTGGATATATAAATTGTTATTCATTTTATATTAATCCTCCATTATGTAATATTTTCTTTCTAATTTGTTCAAAGCCTCTTTCTAATAATTTGTTGGGGTCTTGTTCGCCTATTATATCTTCAATTCTTTATATAATTTATTTTCCTCTATTAGAAAATGATAATGATCGTCTAATTCTTTCTGCCAGAGTAACATCAATACTGGTATTTCTTACTAGGTCTATACTTTTTATGTTACTTTCAGTCCTAAAGTATCTTTTATATCTACTTTTCTAAATACTAAACTTGGTCCATTCAAATTTTATTTTTCAACTCTATTTGTTAATATGTCTAATTCCTTATCTAAATTATCTAATGAGTTACTAAACTCTAAATGTGGTATATTGTTTCTTTACTTTTTCTAAGGGTTTAAAGCTACTTTTTAATTTAGTGAGTCTATCTTTTGAGTTTTCTTATTTATTGCTAACTTTGACTAATAATTTAATAATAATGTTTGCTTGAGCTTGTTGTATATTATTACTTTCTTGACTAAATTCTTTAAAGTTATAACCTACTGGAGTAATATTTGGAGGTTCTCCTTTTAACTCTGTTAAAGATTCTATTAGTTGCTTTTATTGAGTCTAACTGAATTTATAAGTCTCTCTATGTAAATTTAATATTTTATATTTCAACTTTTAAAGTTTCTATAAGACTTTAAATTTCTAATTCTATTGGTTTAGGTGTTTCCATATCTAATAATTGGATTAATTCTACAATTTCTTTCTTGTTAGGGAATTTTTTAATCCGGCTATTAAAATCAGCTAATAATTCTTTAATATAACATAAGTTTCTTCTTAATGTATTAATATTACTAGTTTCAAAGAATTTTCTAATCCTAGTGCGAGCTCTTTTAGCTTCTGTAAATTGATTTCTAAGTGTTGTCTTAAATGAGTTAATAAATCAACTATGAAGTTTTGTTGAATATTGCTAGTGTGTGGAATATGTTATAAATTGATTTTCTAAATGTTCTATATTACAACTAATTTTAATTTTTTTATCAAATTTAATTTAATTTTTCTGTGATTACTAATTTCTAAATCTAAATAATCTAATCTCTGAAAATTCATAACTAATTTTGTAAATCTTTTAGTCTATTCTAATTCTTAAGCTATGTTCTCATACTTTTCTAATAATTTTATCTCTCTAATGTATATACCATCAATAATAGATAATTTAGAAAGAGTGTAATGCTAACACTAATATTTCTTTCTATTTTAAGAGTTAAAGAAGATGTATAATCTACTGGAAGCTTTATATTTTCTAATCTTTTTTTAGTTTCTACAGTATTTAAAGCACGTTCTAATATTTCTATATAAGGGTTGTTTTGTATTCAAGCATCAGAAATAGCACAATTCGACATAGAAGGCCAACATTTATAGTAAATAACCATAGTGAACAAAAATGATGTAAGAGTAGAATGGTAATTAATTATAAAAGATTAAACGATAATACTTTGAACAATAGTTATAAAATACCTAATAAAGATGAATTAGTAAAATGGTTTTAATATTTTCTAAATTTGATTGTAAAAGTGGATTTTGACAAATACGACTCCACGAAGAATCTATTCAATGAACAACTTTTCGTTGTTAAGAAAGAAACTTCGAATGATTAGTAATGTCATTTGGATTAAAAAATGGACCACAAGTTTTTCAAGCTATAATTGATAAAATATTAAAACCAATTTCAAAATTTTGTATAGTTTATATACCTAATATTCTTGTTTTTAGTTATAAAAGATTTATGCATATAATTCATTTACATAAAATTTTACATTGTTTTAAGAATAATATTATAATTTCTAAGAAAAGATTGAATTATTAAAATTAAAATAATTTTTTTAAGACTAATAATAGACAAAAGAAATATAGAATTACAACCTCACATATTAGAATTCCCATATAGAATAGAAGATACTAAAGAATTATACAAATTTTTAGGACTAAACTGTTAAACTATAATACAAAGTTTATACCAAATCTTAGTACATAATAAAACCCTCATATAATAAGTTAAGTAAAATGAACATAAATCTTTTAATAGTGAAAACATATAATTAATACAAAAACTTACACGAGTAGTTAGAAATCTTAAATCATTAGCATTACCCATAAACAATTACTATAAAATTATACAAACTTATGTAAGTAGTTTAGGATGGGTAGGAATATTAATATAAAAGCCTTATAAAGGTAGTTCAAAAGAGAAAGAAGAAATAACAATATATACTAGTGAAAATTTTAAAGAAATAGAAAGTAGAAAGTCTAGCACAAAATTAAAAATTTTAGGAATAATAAATTCTTTAAACTCATTTCATTTGTATTTACAAAATAATACATTTACAATCAGAACAGATTGTAATAATATTTTTTACAAAACAGTATACAAGAAAAATTTTGAGAAGAAAAATTCTTTTATTAATAGAAGATGTATATTTTTTTAGAAGTAATGACAAGTAGAAGATATAAAGCAAACTTCAAACACATAGTAGGTAAAGATAATATTTTAGTAAAGACAATATTTTAACTAATACTCTTTCAAGACTAATAACTCAATGATTATTTTGTAGTAATTGAGCAATATATGAATTTCGAACTAATAACATTTAGATAGTTCCCTTCTGCAACAAATTTAAGTCTTAGAAGTAAATTTCAATTATTAGATAGTCAGTAATGCATCTTAGATACTTTGTAGAGTTGTAGTAACCCACTAGATAAATTAAAAGTAGTTAACGCACTCATGCGTTATTTTAGACATATTAATGATCATGTAGAAAGTAATCATTTTGTATTTTTTTATCTTAGTTAAAGATAGACAACATGCATTTATAACCAATGGAGAGAGGTATTTGATCTAACAATCAATTATCTTTATCTATATTATAGAGGATTTTTATACATTTCATGAAGCAATTGAATTTGCTAGACAAAAGATAGAAACAAATTTCAAGTTAACCATTTAATTAACCTTTTTAAATAGTGCATCAACATCATTAGCCAAACAGTTAAATAATTCTCTAGACAGTGCATCAGCATAATCATCATCAACCATACAGTTATGCAACCATTGTAAAGTCATGACACCGATAATTAGAAAGCTTGATGATACTTGACAGACTCAAAAGTGTTTAATTTACTCTCAAGTATAAGAGTGTCTAGTTATACTATAGTTTGGTAAGTCCGAGATCGATCCACATAGAAAATTTAATTTTATCTAAAAAATGAAAATAAAATTTAAATATATGCAATTTAATTTGAGAAAAACTATAAAATTAAATTAGTTAGGGTTATGATCTACTCTTAGTAACAAATCCAATTTAATAAATTTTTTTATTTTTAGTTTATTGCCCAAATGATTAATTGTATAAATTATAATTATTTTCTCAATAATTTTATTATGGATTAAGTACTTAGTATGCCAAAATTTAATTTGTTTACAATAAGTCAAAATACCATTTTATCATACTTTATACTAAGATATTAAGAATTATTGTTCCAAGCCCCATGTTTGCTTACAATAAATCAAAATTTCATAATATAAAATATGGATAAAACTAGATGGAAAATAATTTAATTTATGTAATTAAAAATAAAATTTGTTTAAATCATTTTTTTACCTAAGATTTCACATTCCCGTAACTATTAGTATTTAGCTAAACATATTTGAAATAAAGAGAATTATTAAAAATGAAAAAGAACATAATTAAAAAAAGTATTGAAATTTGAAAATCAAACTAATTTTATTTATTGAAAATATATTACAAAGAGAAATGAGAAGAAGAATTTGAGGAGAAAGAAGAGAAGGAAAGGTGTCGAGAGGTGTATTCTCCTCTCTCTATTTATACTAATACATGATTAATCTACACCACATAAATAAATAAAGCTAATTACATCTTAGTCATACATTTGTCTTACTAAAAAAACATAAATTTAACTTAATCCACTCAATCACATCCAACACATTTTACTAATAACAATTACAATATCTAACATAGTAAAAACTTATAATTTTACAATTACCACATTTACCGTGGTAAAAACTTATAAATTTACAACAAAAGTGATGGATCCTTTTCGATAATGACCTAAATTTTCAAATTTTCGGAATCTAAATTTGACATTTATGCATTTGTTTGGAACCTCAAATTGCATAAATTATTATTTTTACCTAATAAACACACAAAAATACACAAAATCAAATATTTAGAAAAATAATTAGAAATTTATAATATGTTACATAATTACAAATGTAAATTATATTATAAGCACAAAATAACATTTTACCCCTTAATAAACATACAATTTTTAACACTAATCACACCCCCCAATCAGCTTATTACTAGCCCCTAGCAATTAAAGCTTTATATTAAATTAAGATTTACAAAATTCACATGCAACTTAATAGTTGTTTATCTATCCTCTGAACTACCAAATAAATAAACTCTCCCAAAATTTTCTAATTCTTTGTCGATTAATTATTATCCACAATATCATAAACTTTCTTTTATGCTTAAATAATTAACACAATACTTATGATACTTCATTAAAAAAAAATAATATTTTTGTTCTAAAACTCATTAGAAATTATATCTTCAGGCAGTAGATTATTCAAACTTTTAAAAAAAAATTATATTTTTAACCCTTGTAGCGAGCTTTAGGGCAGCGACTCACAGACCAGTTAGCCTTCAGGCAGTAGGTGTTGAGACACCCCTATAGACTTAATTACTCAGGTTTTTAATAAATAAGTAAATAATATATCTATAACTCATGTAACGAGCTTTGGGCCAATGACTTCCAGACCGATTGGCCTTAGGGCATTAAGTATTGAAACACCCTTATGGACTTAATTACTCAGGTTTTAGATATAACAAAATTACACACATTCAAATTTTCTTTTTTTCTTTTTTTTGGCAGTATACACTTCTAATACCTTAGATATTATTGCTAATAAATCAAAAGAACTAAATCTTGTAAAATTTTAAACTTACAACCCACTAGTATGTGTCATAGTGTGTGTAAAGAATGATTTAATAATATATGTTAAACGAGTAAACAACAAAATGACTTAATAACCAAATGGAGAGTACAAATTTGAGTAATTAAAAAAAAGGAACAAAAACAACTTACTATGAATTTTAAATCAAAATATGGCACAATAGGACTATTAGGAGGCATATAAAAAATCATGACTCTTTACACAACCATCTTAGGCAAAAATAAATTGTTGTCTTTGGTTTTCTTGCAGAAAAATGAATAAACAAACACACTTATTTACAATTTACATCAACATTATTCATAATTTAATGATACGCATGCAAAAAGACAAAAAAAGATAAAGAAAAAATAAATAATTAGAAGAAGACATGAGAAAGATCACACCTAAACAGGCTGCAAAAGACGCATTTCTAGAGCCGCTCACCCTATATTCAACTATCTTCGACATAAACATCACCAGGATTTGAGATATACTGCAATTATCACCTATTCTCTCCCCCCGACTAGTATAAGACATTGTCCTCAATGGCTTAAAGGAAATAAGTAGAGTTTAGAAAATATTACCAAATCAGTCCGAGAAGATAATTACAACTGAAGAGTTAAGTCCAACTTGTACTTCTTATTAGGGCCAGGGTTACCACATTAAACAACCATTCCAATGCCAAGGTCCTAGGATTTCGCTTTAATTTGTAAGCTTGTAAAAGATCAAGTAACTTATTAGAAGTAGTGTTAGCCTAAAGGGCTACGCATAATGTAGTTTTGATGATAACAAACATGTGTCTTTAGTAAAAATAATAAATATTGTATTTCACATCTTAACCAGGTTTTGAAGGATAATATTTATGCAAGTGAATCAAATGAAATCAAGATTGAAGACACTTAACGGACAACGGCAAAATCAAGAGTAAAGTTTAGAACTCAACGGACAAATTATTACGACAAATTCTTGTAAAGCCGATATGATTTAATTAATACTTGATTTAGCATTTGAGAAGCTCAATAGGTTAATTTAATTAAATACTTTTCATAAACTAAAAAGTTTTATTTTTATAAAGAAAAATATTTTGGGGATTTAAGTAATTTGGACTTAAATGTTAAGTTTTGAAATCTTTGATTTTAATAAGTATTAAATTTTGGAGTTGGACGTTTTTACAAACATTTGAAATATTTTGGGCCATACTATAATTTATAAATATTTTAGACTATAGTGAAAGATTTTGAGAACTTTGAAAAACATGGATATTATATTGAAAAGAACCTTTGTGCAAAATAATAAAATCTTTAGGGCCATATCATAATTTTAAAAAGTTTGGGAAAGACAACTATCCTTAAGAGGTTCTGAAATTGGACCTATTTGTAAAGTTTTCTGACGCTTTGGGTTATAGTATAATTATAGAAAGTTTTGGGCCAAAGTATAATTTTAGAGAATACTGTTATTGTAGCAAATTCAAAAGTAACGGTAATATCACTGTTCTTGAGCGGCTAGCCGGATAATTAAGCGGCTAATCGCTTGAGCGCTGGAATTTACCTATAACAGCCACTTTTTAGGCTTTCACTATAAAAACTCAATTTAAACTTCATTTTAAAAACCAATGCACGTAAATATAAGATCATGCAACATATATTGAGCTTCCAAAATGCAAATCATCATTGATTGAATCATTCTTGAGCTATTAGTTGCATATCCACTCTTAAAGAGAGTTTTTGTTGTAATTTTCATTTCTTATCAAATTGTGAGTGTGTAAGTGTGGGAAACACTTGGGTGAAGAGATTGGAGAGATAATCTCTTAGTTGTAAAGGTTTATTGACACCTTGAAAGTCAATTGTAAAAATTTGAAACCTTGGGAGGCTTGGATAGTGAAATCCTCGAGCTTGATTGGCTTGGAGGCATGGACGTAGGCAGGGATTGCCGAACCATGTAAAAATTCACGTGTTTATTTTTCTCTTCCCTTGCTCTTTTATTTTTACGCTTGTTTGAATTTATTTTTCTATATTTCATTAAGGTGTTAGATTGATATTTTGTGTGAATCGTATTGCATAAATTTTAAAAACCCAATTCACCCCCCTCTTGGGTTGCATAACTTGCATTTCATTTGGTATCAGAGCTCGGTTCTCTTGTTAGGACTTAACCTTTTAGAGTAAAAAATCCATGGCAACCCAAAATGATTCAACCTTTAGGGAAGGACAATCCATAACTAGGCCACCGTTCTTTGACAGAAATGACTACCCGTATTGGAAAACTAGGATGAGAATTTATTTGCAAGCACCAAATTATGAAATTTAGGAAGTTGTATGTAATGGTCCATTTATGCTTTTGACTAAAAATGAATTTAAGGAAGACATTCCAAAACTTTCACGAGAATGGAATGAATTGGAAATGAGAAGAGCTTCTATAAACTCCAAATCCATGAATGCCTTGTTTTGTTCACTCGATAAGAAAGAGTTTTATAGAGTGTCAAGTTGTGAAAGTGCTAATGAAATTTGGCACAAACTTGAAGTTGCTTATGAAGGCACGAATCAAGTGAAAGAGTCTAAAATTAGTAGGCACACTCGACAATATGAATTGTTCCAAATGGAACAAAATGAGAGTGTATATTCTATATATACTAGATTTACAGACATAGTAAACACTCAGGAGCCCTAGGAAAGACCTTTTTAAATAGCGAAAAAGTTAAGAAAATCATTAGGTCATTACTTAAGGAATAGAGACCAAAAAAGACTGCCATTGAGGAAGCTAAAGATTTGAATATCTTATCTTTCACTTATGAGGAAGATTTGGCAGTCGAAATAGGAAATGAGGAAAAGAAGAAAAACATTGCTCTCAAAGCCACCAAATATGAGAGTGATGGAGAAAATGAGCCAGATGATGATGAGTTGGCTACGCTAGCAAAGAGGTTCAGAAAATTTTTCAAGAAAACCGGTGACCGGAGGAAATTTAGAAACTTCAAAAATCAAAAGGAGAAGAAAGAGGTAATCATATGTTATGAATGCAAAAAGCCCAGTCATATAAGATCGGAATGTCTACTTCTCAACAAACTTAAGAAGAAAGCTATGGTTGCTACTTGGGATGATAGCGATGAAGATTCTAGTGATAAAGAAGAGTCGCAAGAAGTATCAAATCTAGCACTTATGGAACTAGGAGATGATGATGATCTCAATGAGATAAGTGATCCAACCTATGATGAATTGTATAATGCTTTTAAAGAAATGCATGATGAGTTGATGAAAATTGGTAAAAAGAATGCATGCCTTAAAAAGAAATTGCTAGAATTTACAAATAAAAAGGATGCTATGCAAGAATGCAATGAGTCATTGAATGAGAAGATTAAAGGATTAGAATTAGAGAATAAAACCTTGCATAATAGAGTTGCATTATCAAATGAAAAACCTAGCACTTCACATGAGCATTTAGAGTCACCTGTAGATGATTTGAAAAAGGAAAATGAAATTCTCAAAAAAAGAATATTGAACTTAGTAGTGTTGTTCTAAAATTCACAAATGGGCAAAAGATGTTGGATAACACATAATTTTCAAAAATGTGTTTTTGATAAAGGAGGACTTGGGTATAAGCCTAACTTGAAGCAAAAATATTACAAGAATTATTTTGTTAAAGCTACCTTCACAAGTGATCATAGGAATTGTCATTATTGTAATCAAAATGGTCACATGAAATATTAATGTCCTGTAAAAAGAAATGTATATTATGGTATCAAATGTATTTGGGTTTCAAAAGGAACTGTTGCTAATGCTCAAGGACCCAAAAATGTTTGGGTACCTAAGACATAAGATTTTCTTTGCAGGGCTTGAAGAAAAAGAAAAAGACATGGTACTTGGATAACGGATATTCTAGGCATATGACCGGAAATTATGCATGGTTCTCAAGTTTCACCAAAATCGAAAATGGTGGAGATGTATCCTTTGGAGATAACTGAAAAGGAAAAATTCTCGGAATTGGAAATGCTGGTAAAATTTCTTCAACTCTAATTAAAAATGTGTGTGTGGTTGAAAATTTGAAACGTGATTTAATTAGCATTAGTCAATTATGTGACAAATGTTATAAAGTTGCCTTTGATAAATCAAGTTGTGTTATTGAGAATGCATGTGATGGGAAAATTTTATTTATGGAAAATAGATGTGGCAATGTTTACACGACTAATACAGAGTGTGCATCTACTCATGATAAATGCTTTTCGGCATTGCATGATGATGGTTGGTTGTGGCATAGAAAACTAGGACACGCAAGCATGGATTTAATTTCAAAATTTTTGAAAAATGATTTAGTTAAAGGTCTTCCAAAAATTAATTTTCAAAAGGATAAAATGAAACGACTCGCCCCGCACCTCAAAGGCGAGTCTATCTAAACTCGTAAAATCGGATCGATAATAATAATATATCTAAGGATTCTGCCGAAAATTCGGCAGAATCTCCCCTGTAAATACAACATTTCCAAACCTACAATTTACAAAACAACACTCCCAAAAATATCTCAATAACCATCCAAACTTCAAAACCAACTTCTCTAGTCAACATATCAAATATCACCCAAATCACTCTAATATAAAAACAAATACAATTGTTATCCTTAATTACAACATATAACAATCAATACAACTCGCAAATCCCAAATATTAAAATATTAAATCTACGACTTCTAGCACCATCACGTGGCTACAATTTCAAATCTAACTACCGATACTGGGTCGGCTGATGTACTTACAAATCTCTTGTGGGGGGGAAATAATATAATGAAAATGGAATGAGTATAAAACTTAGTGAGTGGATACTAGTTTTCAAAATAAATAAATTTATTTAAAATGATTTGCTCTTTCTCAAATCAATTTCATAAAAATCTCATGAGAACTTATATAAACATATTTAATTCAAATCTGTCGCTGAAATACCATATTACAAAAATCTGCATAAAATCACAATACGTGTCATATCAAATATTGTATATCAAAAACTATCATCAAACAAGTACCTAAGGGAATAATCTTATTATATCCGTACCTCAACGGATAGGCAATGACATACTATCTGGGTACCGCCACGCCCCAGAGCTACAATGGATAGATGGGGAAAATCTCATCTCACATCTCATATCTGTATCTCTGTAATCATCATGCATGCATAAGTTAAAACCTCATCTCATATCTCATATCTGTATCTCGATTTGAAGACAAAAAATTAAATCATACACTTAATTAAGAATATCAAAGTGCATATGTTACATAGAATTTGTGAAGCATGTCAATTTGGTAAACAAATCAAAACCTCTTTCAAAAACAAAAATCATATTTCTACTTTAAAACCTCTTCAATTACTTCACATTTGTTTGGACCTTCTAGATATACTTGTTTAAGTAGCAAATTTTATGCATTTGTAATTGTAGATGGTTATTCTAGATACACATGGGTATTATTGTTAGCTAATAAAGATGATGCCATTAATGCATTTAGAATTTTCTGTAAAAAGGTTCAAAATGAAAAGGGTTATTCTATTATTTGTATTAGAAGTGATCATGGTGGAGAGTTTTGAAAATCATGCATTTGAAAATTTTTGTAATGTTCTTCGCATTGAGCATCAATTTTCATCACTTAGGACTCAACAACAAAATGGAGTTGTTGAGAGAAAGAATAGGTCTATTCAAGAAATGGCTAGGACCATGTTAAATGAAAATGCATTACTAAAATATTTTTGGGCCGAAGCCTTCAACATCGTTTGTTATGTTTTAAATCGGTGTTGATTAGACTTCATCTCAATAAAACTTCATATGAGCTTTGGAAAGATAGAAAACCCAATATTGGTTATTTTAAAGCTTTTAGATGCAAATATTTTATTTTAAATACAAAAGATAATCTTGGTAAATTTGATTCAAAATCTGATGTTGTCATCTTCCTCGGGTATTCAAACTCAAGCAAAACTTATAGAGTTTATAATACAAGAACTTTAGTTGCAGAAGAATCCATGCATGTTACGTTTAATGAATCTAACCCCTTCTCTGTGGAGAAAGGAGTTGTTATTGATGATGCAGATGGAGAGTTACAAGAAGAATTATTAAAAGAGAATCAAGAGCATGCACCACAAGAAAATCAAAAGGATAGATGCGAAAAACAAACAAATATGGAGCTGGAGCAACAAGAAAGTAGTTCTCAAACACTCCCCAAGGAGTGGAGGTATGTTTCTTTTCATCCTAAAGATATAATATTAAGTGATCCTTCAAGAGGTATCACAACTCGATCATCACTTAGAAACACATGTGAGCATGCTGCATTTATTTCTCAAATTGAACCAAAATCTTTTGCGGATGCGGAAAATGATGAGTTTTGGATTATGGCAATACAAGAGGAGTTAAATTAATTTGAGAGAAATAAAGTATGGGAATTGGTTCCTAAACCGGAACATCAATCCATTATAGGCATTAAATGAAGGACAACATTTGTCCATGAGGTTCCTAATAACGCAACTATTGCGCAGTAAAATTAAAACAGATGGCGGAAGCTCTAGAAACCTCGGATCGACTTCATTCAAAAACGAAAATCAAGAGGAAAGATTGAAGTTTAATTAACGCACTTGTAGTTTCAGAAAAAACTTCGTGAAGTAGGAGAAAACGACTGAAAACAGCAAGCTCCGAACACTGTCCAGAAAAACAGCTCTGCACGAACAGCTTCTGTTTTGCCACGATCTGAGATCCTTTAAGCACCCCAATTGTGATGCCTCTAATCAGTCCACACTTAGAAATTTTCTAGGAGTTCAGAGGATTTGGAATCTCGAAATTTCATTAAGAAATGAGAGAGATAATGAAGGAACATGAATGCTAGCTCATGTTGATTCCATCCACCAAATAAAGCCACCATTATGTCTAATAATGGCACCAAACATTATCATGTGCTAGACCCACCCACTTAGCCATTATTTATTGAAATTGATCTCATCACTTCAATAAACTATTTAATCAAATAAATAAATAGCTAATATTAATTAATTTCGGAATTAATTATTTAACCCCATTTTGATCACATCAAATGGTTAAATGTGGGCTTCTCTTGTGACATGTTCTAATGCTTTCTCTTAATCCATATTGGATCCAATAAAAGCTCATAATTCTAAACCCAAAATTGGTCTAGAAGTCCATAATCATATATGAACCCGAACATGTCCAAAATGGTCATTTTACGTGCTCGACATTCCATAATGTTTAATTGAGGATTTATGAAATTTATTTGTTCCTTAAACTATTTATGGAACATCTAAATTTCTATCTTAAATCATATTTAAGATATATTTATATTTATATTCATTCTCAATGAATTATAATATAAATATTGATTTTCCTAAAATTAGGAAATCTAACTTCTCATTTTCTAGTAACTCCTTTTTCATTTCTATATTGTGTGTGACCTTTTAGGTTCTTAGTTATAAGGTAGTAGAACTATTTTAATGATAACTCTTTATTCATTAAATGATGCTAAACTCTTTAGTCATCAATTAGAACCTTTCTAATGACCTTAAGATGCATTGGTAATACGCTTTACCAATATTGATCATAAGGTTTCTACAAGTCATGAGTGACACCTAGCAGTATATCACGACTATCCAAATAACAAGAATTGTTGGATCTATAGAACCTATTCCATTGTATCTCTATGTCTTGGTCTCTTCATCATCCATGTCCAGAGAAAAGCACAGCTTATGGTTTATTATGTTAAGCAATTGTGCTTTATCTCAAAATAAATATAAATGAACTTGGCATGATAATATAATTTGAACTAAAGCCAATCGCTATGGTATCTCATACCCATCTTCTCAAGATGACGATCTAATTGCTGTTGAGTAAGTGCTTTAGTCAGAGGATCCGCAGTGTTATCAGCGGAGGCTACTTTCTGCATAGTGATATCACTCATTCCAATGATTTCTTTAGTAATGTTATATCTTCTCTCAATGTGTTTGGACTTCTGGTGAGACCTTGGTTCCTTAGCTTGTGCTATAGCTCCATTGTTGTCATGAGATTGACAACGCAATGGTTGGAACCACTTGAAGTTATTGAATAAACTTCCGTATCCAAACAACATCTTTTGCTGCATCTAATGCAGCTATATATTCCGCTTCAATGGAAGAATCTGCAGTAGTTGCTTGCTTGGAACTTTTCCAGCTTACTGCTCCACCATTGATAGTGAATAAAAATCCTGATGTAGATTTTCTGTCATCTACATCTGACTGGAAATCTGAATTTGTTAAGCCTTCAATTTTTAGCTCACCCTCTCCATATGTTAAGAACAAATCTTTAGTTCTTCTTAAGTACTTAAAGATATTCTTAACTGCGGTCCAATGTTCCTCACCCGGATTACTCTGGTACCTGCTAGTGACACTCACTGCATGAGCTATATCCGGTCTAGTACATAGCATAGCATACATAAGACTTCCAATTGCAGAAGCATATGGAATCTTATTCATACGCTCTCTCTCATCATAAGTTTTTTGGACTCATGCTTTTAGAGAGATGAATTCCATGTTTGAAAGGTATAAAACCCCTTTTGGAATCCTACATATTAAATTTCTTTAATATCTTTTCTATGTACTTAGCTTGACATAAACCTATTAATCTTCTGGATCTATCTCTATAAATCCTGATTCCCAAGATATATATTGCATCTCCTAGGTCTTTCATGGAGAAGTTTTGAGAAAGCCAAATTTTGACAGAAGACATTTGTCCAATGTCATTTCCTATAAGCAATATGTCATCTACATATAGCACAAGGAAAGTTATTGCACTCCCACTGACCCTTTTGTAAACACATGGTTCATCCCCATTCTTGATGAAACCAAATGATTTGATTGCATCATCGAATCGGATGTTCCAACTCTGGAGGCTTGTTTTAGCCCAGAAATGGACCATTTTAGCTTGCATACTTTACGAGGATTTGTCTTAGATTCAAAACCACAAGGTTGCATCATATAGATATCTTCCTCAATGTATCCATTAAGAAATGCAGTTTTGACATCCATTTGCCAAATCTCATAGTCATAATATGCTGCTATAGCCAATAAGATTCTGATGGACTTTAGCATGGCTACTGGTGAAAAGGTTTCCTCATAGTCAATTCCTTGTATTTGACGATAACCTTTAGCTACCAACCTTGCTTTATAGGTCTCTACCTTTCCATCTAAGCCTATCTTCCTCTTGAAGATCTACTTGCATCCAATAGGTACAATACCTTCGGGTGGATCCACTAGAGTCCAGACTTGGTTGGTTCTCATAGAGTCCATCTCTAAATCCATGGCTTCAAGCCATTTCTTAGAGTCAATATCTGATATTGCCTCTTCGTAACTAGTAGGATCATCTCTATGATTCGTATCACCCAATAAAAATATATCATTCATCTGATGAAGAAAACCATATCTTTCTGGTGGGTGAATTATCCTACTAGATCTTCGGAGTTGTTGTGTTCCTTGTGTTTGTACTTGAACAGGCTCTTCATTGGATTTATCCTCATTAGAATTCTCAATAAATTCTAATTTTCTTCCTTGCCCACCTTCTTGAATAAACTCTTTTTCAAGAAATATGGCATTTCTACTGACCAATACCCTTTGATCAGATTGGATGTAGAAGTAATAACCCAAAGTTTCCTTTGGGTATCCAATGAACCTCCCACTATCCGCTTTAGCTTCAAGTTTCTCACTCTTGAGTCTCTTGATAAAAGCAGGACATCCCCAAATCCTAAGATGATTTAGGGTTGGTTGTTTACCATACCATATCTCATATGGTATTTTAGGTACAGACTTGGAAGGTACTCTGTTTAGTACATATGTTGCAGTAAGGAGAGCATATTCCCAAAGAGAAATTGGTAAGTCTGTATAACTCACCATTGATCGCACCATGTCTAACAGTGTGCGATTTCTCCTCTCAGATACTCCATTAAGCTCTGGTGTACCTGGAGGTGTCCATTGTGAAACAATACCATTTTCTTTAAGGTAAGACTGGAATTCTCCACTGAGATATTCACCACCTCGATCTGATCGTAGGGTTTTAATAAATTTTTCAGTTTGTTTCTCTACTTCATTTCGGTATTCTTTGAACTTTTCAAAGGCTTCAGATTTATACTTCATTAAGTATACTGAACAATACCTTGAGTAATCGTCGATAAAAGTTATGAAGTAGTAATATCCACCCCTTGCCATTTCATTAAATGGCCCACATACATCAGTATGTATAAGTTCAAGTAAATTAGTGGCTCTTGTACTTCGTCCAACGAAGGGTGCCCTGGTCATTTTTCCTTGAAGACATGATTCACAAGTTGGATAAGGTTCTAAACCAAATGGACCTATTAGTCCATCTTTAGCCAATTTTGTGACTCTATCTTCTCCAAAATGACCTAGCCTTAAATGCCACTTATATTTGAGGCTTATTTCTTCTCTTTCACGTTTATGTGTTATGGTATTTACATTCACAACATGCTCATTATTTTCTTTCATGTTTAGTACATAAAGATCATTATCTAAAGTACCATATGCAACATATTTATTCTCATAATAAATGTTACAAATTTTATTTCTAAAATAAAATTCATAATTGTCTTTGCATAAACATGAAATTGAAACTATGTTCCTTACAGCAGAAGGAACAAATAAACAACCATTCAAACTTATTACATGACCGGATGTCATTTTTAAGAAAATTATCCCTATAGCTGAGGCAGCAACCATTGCTCCATTTCCCACTCTAAGAGACATTTCTCCTTGTTTAAGTCTTCTACTTCCTTTAAGATCCTGCATTGACATACAAATATGTGCGGTTGCAGCAGAATCTAAAATCCAAGAAGTAGATTGAATAATTGAAATATTTGTTTCAATAATGAGCATACCTTCACAAGGATTCTCTTTAGGCTTGACTTTCAAGCTGTTGAGGTAAGCTTTGCAATTCCTCTTCCAATGCCCATCCTTACCGCAATGAAACATTTTCCCTTGTCATTGGGCTTATTAGCTTTCCCCTTCTTAATCCCACCTTTAGCCTTGGGTTGAAACTTTTTCTTTTTACCCTTTTTAGTTGAGGGTCCTTCTATAGCCATAACATCTTTTGGCTTCTTTATGCAAGTTTCAGCAGTATTAAGCATCTTTAGCAATTCAGTAAGACTGCACTCAATTTTATTCATGTTAAAATTCATGATAAATTGAGAGAATGAGTCTGGCAAGGATTGTATGATAAGATTGATAGCTAATTCCCCATCCATTGAGAAATTAAGAGCTTCGAGCTGCTCTATGTAATCAATCATTTTGAGTACATGCTCATTGACCGATCCTTCAATCATTCTCATTCTAAACAGTTTCTTAGATATCTCATATCTAATTGTTCTGCTTTGTTCACCATACAACTCTTGTAGATGAAGTATCACGGAACTTGCATCAGGCATATTTTCATGTTGCCTTTGTAGCTCATTGGACATCGATGCCAATATATAACTTTTAGCAGTGAGGTCATCATCTTGCCACTTCTGATAATTGACACATTCTTTCTCACTTGCTCCCTCAGGAATTTCATTTGGCTTAGGTGTATCAAGAACATAGCTAATTTTCTCATAATTAAGAATAATTCTTAAATTCCTTAACCAAGCAACGTAATTGGGTCCCGTCAAACGGTAGTTTTCCAGAATTCGTGCTAGCGGATTATTCATTATTAAATATTTCTGCAGAAAGTATAAATTAAATTATTAGCATTTTATTTTATATAATCTATTTGATTTTGGTCTTTAAACTAAATAGTACCTCCCACTATTTTATCATTTCATTACACTCCCATATGTAATAAACGGAAACTCTCATTGGTAAAAGTTTCTAGTAGGAATCGGATTCTCATTAGCATAAGTTTACCTCACCTAACAGTTCTTGGCTTACTTATTTTAATGAGTAGGTAACTCTTTACCAAATGCATCTCATGCATGTACCGATTATCCTTCGGCCTCTAAATCATTAATACCTCACCTAACAGTTCTTGGTATAAATGATTTAGTTAAGTTTACCCTAATACCCTTGCATATTTCAAAACATCTTACTAACCTCACCTAACAGTTCTTGGTAGCTTAATGTATGAATTATGCATCATCATATGATATATGGTTTATTTTCAACATTTTAATGAATGAGTAGCCCATGTATCCATGACAACTAGCCCAAGCATAAAATATTTTAAATATTCCATTGGTATTAGTAGGCCATGATGAATATTCCCAATATCCATCATTACAACTTAACAATAATTATTTTTATTTAATTAGGGAGTATTTGGGCATTATTATGGTCTCACTTTTTAGCATGTTATTCCATTTACAATATTCAAATATGTCTAAGCACCCTAATATACATCTCATGCATATTATAGACAAACCAACTAAGGATGATCATGGAATTTTCTAATAAAACCAATTTGAGCCAAAATTGGTTTTAAGGTCCACCTAGGTATCAAGCAAACAATAATGATTATAAGACATCTTATGCCTCAAATTATTACAAATATTGATTTCTATTTAAGAGGCCAAAATTACATTGAAAGTGCTGCAACGATCCATGAAGTCTTCTTGCTCCAATCGTCCAACGCACCGTAAATACGCCGTCCCTCCTTTGGCAATCATCTCACTTTGTAGTAATTACATATTTAGAAGAATTGGGGTACAAATCTCAAGGGTAATGGGATACAATCAGATCTTAATAGAAGGAGGAACATGCAAGTCCCTATTTAAAAATATTACAACCATTTAAGCCTTTAGAAATCGGCCAAATCAACAAATGAATCAATAGCCCATTCAATCATGCATATATTCAATCATCACATGACATAAATATATCTAGGTCTTTCCATGATCGTCCTTCATGCTATTATAAATGTAAATAACATAAATCATGCTTCAAAAATTCGAAATTGAATGAAGATGGCTCTGATACCACTTGAAGGACAACATTTGTCCATGAGGTTCCTAATAACGCAACTATTGCGCAGTAAAATTAAAACAGATGGCGGAAGCCCTAGAAACCTCGGATCGACTTCATTCAAAAACGAAAATCAAGAGGAAAGATTGAAGTTTAATTAACTCACTTGTAGTTTCAGAAAAAACTTCGTGAAGTAGGAGAAAACGACTGAAAACAGCAAGCTCCGAACACTGTCCAGAAAAACAGCTCTGCACGAACAGCTTCTGTTTTGCCACGATCTGAGATCCTTTAAGCACCCCAATTGTGATGCCTCTAATCCATCCACACTTAGAAATGTTCTAGGAGTTCAGAGGATTTGAAATCTCGAAATTTCATTAAGAAATGAGAGAGATAATGAAGGAACATGAATGCTAGCTCATGTTGATTCCATCCACCAAATAAAGCCACCATTATGTCTAATAATGGCACCAAACATTATCATGTGCTAGACCCACCCACTTAGCCATTATTTATTGAAATTGATCTCATCACTTCAATAAACTATTTAATCAAATAAATAAATAGCTAATATTAATTAATTTCGGAATTAATTATTTAACCCCATTTTGATCACATCAAATGGTTAAATGTGGGATTCTCTTGTGACATGTTCTAATGCTTTCTCTTAATCCATATTGGATCCAATAAAAGCCCATAATTCTAAACCCAAAATTGGTCTAGAAGTCCATAATCATATATGAACCCGAACATGTCCAAAATGGTCATTTTACGTGCTCGACATTCCATAATGTTTAATTGAGGATTTATGAAATTTATTTGTTCCTTAAACTATTTATGGAACATCTAAATTTCTATCTTAAATCATATTTAAGATATATTTATATTTATATTCATTCTCAATGAATTATAATATAAAGATTGATTTTCCTAAAATTAGGAAATCTAACTTCTCATTTTCTAGTAACTCCTTTTTCATTTCTATATTGTGTGTGTCCTTTTAGGTTCTTAGTTATAAGGTAGTAGAACTATTTTAATGATAACTCTTTATTCATTAAATGATGCTAAACTCTTTAGTCATCAATTAGAACCTTTCTAATGACCTTAAGATGCATTGGTAATACGCTTTACCAATATTGATCATAAGGTTTCTACAAGTCATGAGTGACACCTAGCAGTATATCACGACTATCCAAATAACAAGAATTGTTGGATCTATAGAACCTATTCCATTGTATCTCTATGTCTTGGTCTCTTCATCATCCATGTCCAGAGAAAAGCACAACTTATGGTTTATTATGCTAAGCAGTTGTGCTTTATCTCAAAATAAATATAAATGAACTTGGCATGATAATATAATTTGAACTCCTTCAAATATATTTCACCTTGGCCAAGGATTTCTCATGCCAATTCATATTATCTCATAGGGACATCCTATTTGTATATTACAAAGTGATGAATTCCATATTGGCCATCAACTTGTCTTCATACATAGCCAACCATGACAGCTATTGCTAGATCTCTTCCGTGATTAGGAATCAATCGTTATGCATCCACATATCAGAGATGTCTATGTATAAGACATCTGTTATGCCTCAGGTCTAAAGACCATTACTAAACATAGTGTCTGTTACAATGTCACGACTATATGGCTTACTATATTCGGTCAAGTTCAGTAAACTCGTTCTCTTAACAAGTACCTATGTGTTTGACTTGACATCTCATGTCAATGATATGAAACTCACCATCCATCTTAGTATCACATACCATAAGGAGTCATAACACATACTAGTGTTTATAGGAATTTATAATGTCCAATCATAAATCCACCACTAGGAACTATTTTAGAAGTATAGTACAAAGGATACACGTTTCATATTCTCGACATACTCGAGAATGTGTTCCTTAACTATTTTACTTCTTGGACTATATTCATTAAATTAATATGTGAATATTGATAACTTTGCCATTTTATAAATATTAAAATGCTATTCAAATACAATCATTCCCTAAACAATCAAATCATCATTCGATTGGCCTTTAGGGCATATTACTAACATTAAAGGGGTATTTAGAAATAAAATGAATGAATCCGGTTTGGTTGTAAGAAATAAAGTTAGATTAATGGCTCAAGCATACAACCAAGAAGAAGGAATCGATTTCGATGAAACATTTGCACCTGTAGCTAGATTAGAATCCATTAGGATGTTGTTATCATTTGCATGTCATAAAGATTTTATTTTATTTCAAATGGATGTCAAAAGTGCTCCTAAATAGTTATATTATGGAGGAAGTTTATGTGAAACAACCCTCTGGTTTCGAAAATAAGAAATTTTCAAATCATGTGTATAAGTTATCAAAAGCATTGTATGGATTAAAACAAGCACCTAGAGCATGGTATGATAGGCTTAAAAATTTCTTGTTGGATAATGGTTTTTTTGATTGGAAAAGCGGATACTACCCTCTTTATTAAAAATAAAAATCAAGATATACTTATTGTTCAAATTTATGTTGATGATATTATTTTTGGTTCCACTAATGAATCTTTGTGCAAAGAATTTTCCTCTTGTATGAGTAAGGAATTTGAGATGAGCATGATGGGAGAATTGAAGTATTTTCTTGGACTTCAAATCAAACAAAACAATGAGGGAATCTTCAATCAACCAAGCTAAGTACATCAAAGACTTGCTCAAGAGATTTGGTATTGATGAATCAAATACCAAGAATACTCCAATGAGTACAACAATCAAGTTTGATAAAGATGAAAAAGGTAAAGAGGTTGATATTAAAAAGTATCGAGGTATGATCGAAATCTTACTTTACTTAACCGCAAGTAGACCCGATATCATGTTTAGTGTATGTTTGTGTGCAAGATTTCAATCATGTCCCAAGGAATTTCATTTGCTTGCTGTTAAAAGAATTTTTCATTATTTGAGTGGAACCATAGATATTGGCCTTTGGTATCCTAGAGGCACTCATATAGATTTAACTTGTTATTCGGATGCCGATTTTGCTGGTCACAAGGTCGATAGGAAGAGTACTAGTGGAACTTGCCATTTTCTTGGTCATACACTTGTTTCATGGTTTAGTAAGAAATAAAATTCGGTGGCACTCTCAACTACTGAGGCGGAATATATTGCCGCATGTAGTTGTTGTGCACAAGCACTTTGGATGAAATAAACACTTAGAGACTATGGTATTAATCTTGAACAAATTCCTATCAAGTGTGATAATACTAGGGTCATAAATCTTTCAAAGAATCCCATTCGACATTCTAGAACCAAGCATATAGAGATTAGGCATCATTTCTTGAAATATCATGTTCAAAAAGGTGACATTGCATTAGAATTTATCTCTACGGAAAAATAACTTGCATATATTTTTACAAAACCCCTATGCGAAAAACAATTTTCAAAAATTCGGCATGAACTTGGGATGATGAAATTTTTGCATTAACATCTCTACTTATATTAGTGAATCTATTAAAATTGTTTGGAAAACAAAGGAGTCTTTGAAAATCCCAAGTCTGCACAAGCTGTAATGAATTAGTCATAACTCCTTCTAGAGAACTCAAAATCCAGCTCTATAAAATTTATTGGAAAGCTAACTTAATTATGTTGCCAAAGGTATATAGGTTGAACATTACTTCTGGCTCAATCAATACAATTTTTATTTCGAATTTGACCTTTCTGCATTTTATTAAGTTTTGAATGCTTATATGCTTTATGATTGTATGCTTGTTGGATGGATTATTTGTTTGAATTAATTATCTTTTGGATGTTTAAAATCATGAATCATGCATTAAATTGGATCTTGAGATATTTCGAGATCACAAAATGGTCAAGAAATTGATTAAAATTGGCTGGAAATTAACTAAGGTGCAGCTGGATAGCAACCAGGCAGCTAGCCGCTTGGAAATGTCCCGCAACCCGAGAGCAAGCGGCTAGCCGCTTGGTCACGGGTATGGCCATTTTTTTTTTGCTTTTTCTTCCTCTTTTGCGAATTTTTTGCATATGTTCTCTCCTTCACTCAAAACCGTGTGCCACCCATCCATTTTCACCTCCATTTTCTTCCTTTTTCATCCATTTTCATGCCCAAATCAACCATTCAAACTAATACCCATGCATTTCATCTTCATTATACACTTCTCTATCATGATTTCTTCACTTGTTCTTCATCATTCCATCCTCATTCCATTCCCGCATGAATAGTGTTCTCCATTTTTCTTTCTCAAATCTCTTCATCTTTCACTTATTTTCTTGTTAAAATCAATCATCCAACTCACTATTCATCCATTACTCTTTCAATTCACTCTCAAAACTCGATTTCATCATCTCTCCACATAAAACCCAAAATAAAAAATTCTCACTCTACTCGTTTCTCTCTCTTCATTTTCAAGCTTCCTTTAGCCCATTTTTAATCCAATCTACATCATATATTACCTTTATTCATCCCTAGGATCAATTTTCTTGGCTCAAACAAATTCATTTCACTCAAGCTTTATAAACCCGAAATTGCATATTTAAGCTCTTTTTAGTTCACTTTTGATCCAATCAACACCATCCATTATCTTAAATCATCTCTTGGATCAATATAATCGGTTTAAAATCATCAATTTCACTCATTATTTTACAAAACCGAATTTGTCCATTTTGGGTATATGCACCTACATTTTCATATGCATAATTGTTTCAATTGTGGATTACAGATAATGGTTGTTTAATATTAAGATATTTTATATTTGGATGATATTTTTTGAATTCTTAGAATGAATATGGCTCTTTAGCCAATTGCACGCTTAATTTTTATATGTTTCTTGATTAATCATTGAGATATTCTTTTTGGTATAAGCATGGATTTATAGTACTTTTGATGATTGATGATTATATATGCGTTGCTTGATGAATTAATGGAGTTGTTGGTTTGTTATAATTGTTTAAGCTTATATGGAAGTGTTTTTAGCCATGTTGTGTATTTGAGGATTTGTGCTTTTTAAGGGGAGACTTTGCTGAAATTTTTCCTCGCACAAAATTGGTAATATCTTTATCGAATTATTTTTTATGATCTTGTTTCGATCGCATTTTTCTATTTTTTTTTAAAGGGGAGATAAATATGATATGTATTTGGATAATATCATTTTGGTTAAATTTTTTAATTGGCCATATATTTAGGGGGAGCATACAATATGTTTTTGGATAATATCATTTTGGTTAAATTTTTTTAATTAGCTATATATTTAGGGGGAGCATACAATATGATTTTGAATAATATGCATTTTGAGCATTTTTTTTGATGGCTTGATGGTTCATGATCATTTTATGGTTAATTGGATGTTTGGTTATTATATGTTTCTTGATTAACCATTGACATATTATCGATCTTCGCATGAATTTCTAGTGATTTTGATGATGAAGTGGGAGAAATCATGTATTTTGAATATGAAGACATATAATACATATTTTGTATTTCAAGTATTTATGCATGGTTTTGAAATGTTAAGGGGGAGCTTACAAATTATCATAAATCAAATATTCAGGAGGAGTTTTTGTTTTGTTTTTGATTTCTATGTTTAATCATGTATGCCATGTATTAAGGGGGAGTTTAATGTCAAAATACATGAGAGGTTTGTCATCATCAAAAAGGGGGAGATTGTTAGCCTAAAGGGCTACACATAATGTAATTTTGATGATAACAAACATGTTTCTTTAGTAAAAATAATAAATATTGTATTTAATATCTTCACTAGTTCTTGAAGGATAATATTTATGCAAGTGAATCAAGTGAAATCAAGATTGAAGACACTCAACGGACAACGGTGAAATCAAGAATAAAGTTTAGAACTCAACGGACAAATTATTGCGACAAATTCTTGTAAAGCCGATATGATTTAATTAATACTTGATTTAGCATTTGAGAAGCTCAATAGATTAATTTAATTAAATACTTTTCATAAACTAAAAAGTTTTATTTTTATAAAGAAAAGTATTTTGTGGATTTAAGTAATTTGGACTTAAATGTTAAGTTTTGAAATCTTTGATTTTAATAAGTATTAAATTTCAGAGTTGGATGTTTTTACAAACATTTGAAATATTTTGGATTACAGTGAAAGATTTTGAGAACGTTGAAAAATATGGGTATTATGTTGAAAAAGACCTTTGTGCGAAATAATAAAATCTTTGGGGCCATATCATAATTTTAGAAAGTTTGGGAAAGACAACTATTCTTAAGAGGTTCTGAAATTTGACCTATTTGCTAAGTTTTTTGACGTTTTAGACTATAATATAATTATAGAAATTTTTGGGCCAAAGTATGATTTCAGAGAGCAGTGTTACTGCAGCAAAATTCAAAAATAATGGTAATATCATTGTTCCTGAGCTGCTAGCTGGATAATCAAGAGGCTAACCACTTGAGCGCTGAAATTTGCTTATAACGACTAGTTTTTGGGCTTTCACCATAAAAACTCAACTCAAACTTCATTTTAAGAATCAATGCACGCAAATATAAGATCATACAATATATATTGAGCTTCAAAAACGCAAATCATCATTAATTGAATCATTCTTGAGCTATTAGTTGCATATCCACTCTTATAGAGAGTTTTTATTGTAATTTTCATTTCTTATCAAATTGTGAGTTTGTAAGTGTGGGAAACACTTAGGGTGAAGAGATTAGGGAGGTAATCTCTTGTTTGTAAAGGTTCATTGACACCTTGGAAGTCAATTGTAAAAACTTGAAGCCTTTGGGAGGCTTGGATAGTGAAATTCTCGAGCTTGTTTGGCTTAGAGGCGTGGACGTAGGCGGAGATTGCCGAACCACGTAAAAATTCGCGTGTTTGTTTTTCTCTTCTCTTGCTCTTTTATTTTTACGCTTGTTTAAATTTATTGTTCTATATTTCATTAAGGTGTTAGATTGATTTTTTGTGCGAATTGTATTGCATAAATTTTAAAAACCTAATTCACCCCCTTCTTGGGTTGCATAACTTGCATTTCAAGTAGAAGCACAAATAAAGATTTTTTTTGCAGAGATTGAAATAAAGTAATTCTTAATTGCATGGCTAATGAATGTGAGAAAGCCATAATAACAATTATTAAGATTTATCAAATCGATAATTTTTTATGGATGTTCAAATGGGCTAAAGATGCAACTGTAATAAGTGTATCTAAAGTTGCAATCTCCTGACAAGAAAATGAAAGCTTGCAAATCTCCTAGCAAGAAAATGAAAGCTTCAGCATGATTTAACATTTTAGATATTCACTTTTGCATACTTGAGATAACTAACTCTTCTCTAATTGGTAGGTCGGACATGCATTCCAGAGGTTTTAAGACTTGTGGAATGATACATAGCACCTGGTTTCCTATAATAAAAAGAGCTTCTGAGACAAGTTTTGAACCTGCAGTCACCTCCTCCATATAAAAGGTGTAGTTTTCTCTCAGCTATAACACGTCTAAGATCTACAACTGCTTGAACGAACTCCTTGTATTTTTCATAATGAAATCTAGAAAACACACAAATATTTTTTAATTGTCTATTCAAAGATGCTGCAATTGGAATAATCTTCAAAAACAAGTTGTGAGTGTTTAGGAAAAGAGATCATATTTAAATATTTTAGTGACAGACAAAATGAGAAACATTTATAAACGGGTTAACGTATTTTTCAAATGATGCGTAAAGCTCATGTCTCAATAATTCAAAAGCAAACAATGATTAAAAAAAGCAAACCGTGAAAAAACGATAATAAAAATAATGATTAAATAAAAAATCACACCACTAAACGCAATAATGCAAATGATAAAAGAACAACAAAATAAAAGGATATTTACCAACTTCCCATCTAGTTTTCTTATAAACTAGCAAATAAGGTCTTTTTTATTCAGATTTTCAAGACTAAATTGTGCGCTTTCTTTTTGGAATAGCTTCCATAACCTGTGAATCTCATATTGCACATATCTGCTTTGATGCATCTCAAGATATTATCCAATAATTCTTTACTTAGGCCATCTTTAACGAATTTAATTTTTTCTTCTTGATTATCAGACACCATTCCTAAAGATTTATAAATTTTTTGCTTTGCAACTAAGTCTTACACAATTGTGACATTCTGGGCCAAGTCTTTTTGCTTTTTTTTTATATAGCAAATGTGCTTTTACCAAAACCAAGCATGTAAGAAATAAATGGATCAAGAAACTCACCAACTAATCGTACCTTTGCTTCACTTAACCAACGGATATCAGTAAGAAATTCCATTGATAATTCACAATTGCAATCATTCACAATGAACTTTGTAAATTTTCTTAAGGGCATTTTGAGGGAGAGAATGAAAATGCTTGTGCAATTTATGTTGTATTTCTTTCATGATATATTTTGAGGTCTCAGTTATTGCGGGAAACTAAGGATATTGACTTAAGAAGTCACAGACTGCCGTTATCCACCATTTATACTAGAAAATAAATCAAACATGCCAAAATAAAGAGAATCAAATCTATAAAATCAAATCAAATTGGAAATAAACAAAACAACAAAAAGAAACACACAATGTAAAAAGAAAAATGGACTAACATTCGTCCTTTTATTGAGTTAACCTCAAGCTCCAATTAAAATTCATATGTACCATTCTCTATTTCTTTGAGTTGTCTTTCTAGATCATCAACGCAAGACACTAATGTTGGTAGTTACAAATCTCAAATTGGAAGTGATTTACAACTTTGTATCATTCTTCTCAAGTGAAATTTCACTAGCAATAAGTTTTGAAGATGTGTGAATAGAATCTTCCTTATTCAAGTGCTCATGATGTATAATGAAAAAAAAACACAATTATCAGACTCACTTAAGTAAGAAACATCATAAAGCATATCATTTAAGACAATCAAACAATTTAAATGGTAAAGTAACAGTGAAAAGTTAAATCACTCATTAAAAACTTAATCAAGATTTGGTAGGTCACTCAAATTTATTTCGGTACTTTCTTCTTATGGTTGATATTCCAGATATAGTTTTAATATTTGTCCATTAACTTTAAATTTGACAGTGCTCTTTGGATTCTCAATTTCTATAGTCCTATAAGGATAAACATTTTTTACAACAAATGGGTCACTCCACTTTGACTTTAACTTTCCTGAAAACAAATAAGGTGACAATTGTAAAGCAATATTTTTTGACCAATCTCAAATATTCTCCAGAAAATTCTTTTAAATAAACTAAAAGGTTTTATATTTATAAGATAAAGTATTTTGTGGATTTGAGTAATTTTGACTAAAATAAAAAGTTTTGCAATCTTTGAATTTAATAAGAATTATTTTGAATTATGGAGTTAGACCTATTTGCAAACATTTAAAACATTTTGGGTCATACAATAATTTATGAAAGTTTGAAAACCCGAATGTTATCTAAACATTTGAAATCCAAAATTGGACAGAGAGTGAACGGCTAGCCGCCTGAGGAAAATCTCATATTTTCAAATTTTGGACTAAAGTGAAAGGTTTTGAAAACTTTAAAAATTATAGGTATTATGTTAAATTTTGAAAAAAACCTATTTGAAAAATACTATTATATTTGGGGCTGTATTATAATTTCAAAAAGTCTTGGGAATGACAAATATTATTTAGAAATTCTGAAATTGGACCTGTTTGTAAAGTTATATAACGTTTGGGCCATAATATAATTATAGAAACTTGAGGCAAATATATAATTTTATGAACAGTACTATTATAGAAAAATTCAAATTTAATGGTAACATCACTGTTCTGGGCGGCTAGCTGGATAAATCAAGTGGCTAACCACTTGGTTGCAAGAATTTACTTATAACGGTTAGTTTTGGGCTTTAACTATAAAAACCTAACTCTAACATCATTTTAGAGACTAATGCAAGTATAAATAAGATCATATAATATACATTGAGCTTCCATTGTGTAAATAAGCATTTATTGAATCATCATTGAGCTATAATTTGTTTATCCACTCTTAAAGAGAGTTTCATCATTGTAATTTTCATTTCTCATCAAATTGTGAGCATACAAGTATGAGAAACACTTGGGGTGAAGAGATTGAGGAGATAATCTCTTGATTGTAAAGGTTCATTGACACTTTGGAAGTCAATTGTAAACATTAGAAGCCTTGAAAAGCTTGGATAGTGAAATCCTCAAGCTGGGTGAGCTTGGAGGCGTGCACGTAGGCGAGAATTGCCAAACCATGTAAACATCCTTGTGTTTGTTTTCTCTTCCCTTACTCTTTTAATATTGTGCTTGATTGAATTTGTTGTTTTCGATTCCATTAAGAAATTAGATTGAATTGTTGTGTGGTTTGCTTAGCATAATTTTTAAAATCACAATTCACCCCCTCTTGGGTTGCATAACCTACATTTCATTTGTGTGAGATTTGGTTGTGGTTGAGCTAAAAATTTTTCTTTTTCTTGAATTGTGAGTGCAGAAGCAATTTTATTAAGAGTACCTTTCAAATCAGAAAAGGTTTGTGCATTTTGATTATTAATAGCATTTTGCTTTTTAATGAATGAATGCATTTTATCTTCCAAATTTTTCCATGTTGATAGAACATATGGTGCATAAGGATGAGCATTTTGAAAATTTTGTGGAGGTGGTGCTTGTGATGATTGTGCATTATTATTATTCCTCCAATTAAAATTTGGATGATTTCTCCAACTATAATTATAAGTATGTGAATATGGGTTTGACTTATTAAAAAAGTTAATGACATTAGCTTGATCATGCAAACATTCTTAAAGTGCGGGCAGAGTTGGACAATCTTGAGTGAAATGAACGTTACAACTACAAACATCACATGCAATTTCTCAAATAAATTTTACTTGATCACTCTTTTTATTCTTCAAAGCTTCAACCTTCCTAATTTAGGGATGTAACTTTTGCTAGTAAATCATGATCTTCCCTAAGGTTATAAATTCCTCCATTTGATGGATATGGTTATAGTTTATTTGTTAATTCAAAAGTGCCAACAATATTCCAATGTTGTGCACTTTCAGCTAATTGATCAAGGTAATTAGTGCATCTTCAAGATTTTTATCTCTAAATTCACCATTACACATAACTTCTACAACTTGTTTACTTTGTGGTCTTAAGCCCTCATAGAAATAAGTAGCCAATCGCCAAGTTTCAAAACCATTGTGTGGACATATGTTAAGTAATTCTTTAAATCTATCCTAACATTGGTATAATGCTTCTTTGTTTTTTTAGTGAAAAGAGTAATTGCCTTTTAAAAGAATTGATTCTATGAGGTGGACAAAATGTTTTCAAAAACTGAACTTGCATGTTATTCCAAGTTCTTATTGATCCAGATTTAAGGTTTTGTAGCCAAGTTTTAGCTTTATCTTTTAATGAAAAAGGAAAAAAGCTTTAATCTAATTATGTTCATGCTACAATTTTGGTATGTGTATGTATTACAAACTTCCTTAAAATCTTCTAAATACAAATATGAATTCTCATATTCTAAACCATGAAATATTGGTAAAAGTTGGATAATGCTTGGTTTGAAGTTGAATCGAGATGCTTCTGGGTACACGACGGTGCTATAGTTCTCGTTGGGTTCATATAATCTCTCAAAGTTCTTTGATTGATTCTAATAATGTTGAGATTAATTGTCTCCCTAATCAATTGGAGGATTAAGTTGGCCCAAAAGCTTTCTGTCTTAGATCTTGTTTATGATTGGTAGTGGTGATTGAAATCTACGAATTAATCTACCAGTTGAAGTTCGAGACTAATGTCTTATGCAATGATGACAATGATGATGTGTGTGTGTGTGAAATTATGCTGTAAAGATGATACCCAAATAAATGAATAAAAACAATAAAAATTACACAAATTAAAAACAAAATGAAAATTCAATAAACAAGATAAATGTACAAAAAATATAAAATAAAAATAAATAAACTGAAAATTAATTTAACATATTTGAAATAAAGGGAATTATTAAAAATAAAAAGAACATAATTAAAAAAAGTATTCGAAAATGAAAACAAAACTAATTTACTTATTGAAAATATATTACAAAGAGAGATGAGAAGAAAACTTTGAGGGGCAAGAAGAGAAGGAAAGATGTGGCGAGGTGTGTTCCCCCCCCCCCCCTCTATTTATACTAATACATGATTAATCCAAACCACACAAATAAATAAAGCTAATTAGATCTTAACCATTCATTTGTCTCACTATAAATTTTATAACAAAAATGGCGGATCCTCTTTGATAATGACTTAATTTCTCGGACTTTCGAAATTCAAATTTGACATCTGTACATTTGTTTGGAGCCTCAAATTGCGTGAAATTATTTTTTACCTAATAAACACACAAAATCAAATATTTAGAAAAATAATTAGAAATTCATAATATGTTACATAATTACAAACGTAAATTATATTATAAGCACAAAATAATATTTTTACACCTTAAAAAATATAAAATTTTTAACACTAATCAATACTCGATATTATTTAATCAGTGAAGCAAATGCATGTAGACAGAAAAAAATTACATTAGAAAGTGCTAATGTATAACTAATTAGATAGAATATTGTATTACAAAATAAAATCCATAAACAACCACTTAAAAGAATTATTTAATCATGCCCCAGCAAGGGACTAATAAAAATTCAAAAATTTCTTTCTCAGTTGGTGAGAGTATAGACATTGCAAAAGAAAAAACAGTAAAAATCTTGTACCAAGACTTTGTTTTAGTTGCCAACCAAATATTTTATAGCAAGATGATCTCTTAATTGAGCTTGGACGTGGATGATTAGAACTAAAAGATATCACCCTTTTTAGACATGATTTTCTTTCCATTTTCTTATTCTTTAGTTAAAACCTTAGACAATGAAAATTTATTATTTAAAGCCCTTAGTTTAGAAATGATACATAATATTTAAATTTTTAGCTTAGACAGATTTGGATTCTTTCTACCAATTTTAAACACAGTCCTATCTATCATAGAACCGCACTCTTAACCATAAACTTCAGCTCTTTGCCTTTTAGACTACAAATAATTAATAGAAAGGAAATAAGTATCATACTACAACATATCATGTCATTTTTATAAGCGAAAGAGCCAAAAAGTCCTGAAGAAGACATTATCATGATAAGCTCAGCTTCTCTGCAGAAGAAATATATAGAAGAACGAATTATGAGGAAGTGAATCTGAATTCATAACGTTGAATTGCTCTTTCGAGTAATGCGGTTGGTATTTTAGATCAACACTTTATTCTAGAGAATCCTTTAAGTTTCTCACTATTCTCTCTGATGATGTGATATCAGCAAAAGTAAAAAGATACGTGTGGCCTGGAGACCATAACCACTTATTTAGATAACTTATTCTTGTTGTTATTAGGTATTCCTAATTTTACCCATTATAGAATTATAATATCATTAGTTCTTTAAACATTAAAGGTCCACACCCTATTAGATACATTAAAGTCCATAATACCAAAAATTTTAATAGATCACTTTTAATTAGGCTTAATCTTAAATAGCAACGTGCAACACATGATTATTCACATATAAGCCTGACATTGGATTAATGATTCGATGATGCTAGATTAAAAATCCAACAAATCATAGCCCAAGCACAAAAATATACTATTTTAGCTTAAAAGTATCTTGTTCATGAAGATTAACTTAGTCTTTTACTACAGAATATTTAGAATCACTAATTGAGATTAATGACATGCCATCATCAGGAAGTGAATCTGAAGCTATGAGTCATCGATCTTTCGATGAAGACATAACAACAATTATTGATGAAATGATGAACATATAAAAGACACCTTTAGCCAGCTAGCAATAGTAAAAAGTCAAGTAGTTAGTCTTTAGCATTGTTATTTTTTTTTTTACAGATTTCCTTCATTTACTCACTACCCAATAAGGGAAAAACTATGAATACATCTTTTTCATTTTTTTTCATTTTCTTACCAACATTGGGTCATCATAAAGTAACAGTAATTAGTCAATTCTTTTACTACTTACATTTTACCTAGTTTGTAGCAAATTTCCACCTATAAAGTGTAATCTCAAAATCTTATTTCTTGTACATCGAGTTATTAATGGTAACAATAATTATAAGAAGTCCTCAATTGTATAAATACCTTTTAAGTCACTGAGATAGTAGAGTTATATAAAGACTTGTAGAGAATCTTGAGTCAAGAAAGTCTACACTTGTATGCAAGCAAAGCAATAAAAAGTTTCTTTATTCATAGACACTTAGCAATCTTTCAGATATCAGTCAGCAACCCCTTATCAAGTAAGTAAATTTAATTTCTTTAGTTTCATTTATTTATCTTTCGGTTTTAAAATCCTCACCTAGTTAACAAAAGCATAAATTATATTTAAAGCATTTGCAAATGGCGGTCCTTGTTATTATTTAAGGGAAAAAGTTTGGAAGAAGGTTTTTGAAAAATGGGTTTTGTTTTTAATAAAAATAATAACTTAGTAAAAGTTTCTACTAAATTTTTGAAAGCTTCTTATTAGATACAGTCTTCGTTGGCCCGTTTATATTGAAAAGCTGTTTTTAAGCGTGAATTAGGAGTTTTGATAGTGTTTTCTACCAGCAGGTTTTCAAAACCAATTTAATAAACTTTAAAAAGCCAATTTTACTGAGGCAACGTCCAGTTGTCATAAACTTTTTGGGAATTCATTGTATATAGGCAGGAAACCAATAACATATATTTTAATGGTTAACTTGGATAGGAATTATATACTATCAATATAACAAGCCACGTATAAGTCTTCCCCTCGCCTGCTCTAACACCAAAAAAGAGAAAATGGTTAGCAGACGAGGGAAAGATTTGTATGTGGCTTGTTATACTAACAATACAGACCGATATAGTTTGCATTTAGGTTAACCATTAGAATATATGTTGTCAGTTTCCCGCCCAAATATAGCGAATTCCGAATGAAAACTGTGAGAAGCCCTCAATAAAAACTGATCTTTTAAAGTTTTCTAAATTGATTCTGAAACCTATAGGTAAAAAAACACTTTGAAATTCCTCATTTAGGCCCAAAAATACCTTTTCAATACATCAACGGCTAAATAGGCCAACGAAAATTGTGTTTAATAAGAAGCTTTCATAAATTCAGCACAAATGTTTACTCAATTTTTATTATTTCTGTCAAAAATAAAACAAAAACTTATTTTTCAAAAACCTTCTTCCAAACTCTTTTGCCTTGAATAATAACAAGTATCATATTTTATTAATGCTTTAAATATAACTTATACTTTCATTAATTAGGTGAAAGTTCTAAACTCAAAAGATAAATAAACAAAACTTAAGAAATTAAATTTACTTACTTGATAAAAGCTTACTAACTGATGTCTAAAAGATTGCTAAGTGTTTATAAATAAAGAAACTTTTTATTACTTTTCTTAAATAGAAGTGTAGACTTTCTAGACTCTGTAGTCTCTATATAACTCTTTGTAACTTGAGAGGTCTATATATACAATTGAGGACTCATCAAAATTATTGCTACAATTAGACTCAGTATACAAGAGATCAGTTTTGATATTACACTTTACAAGTGGCAGTTTCTCAAGGGCTGGCTAAAAAGTAAATAGTAAAAAGATCGACTGCCTTGTTATTTATGATGACTTAATGTCAGTAAACAGAGATTGGCTATTATTTTTTAAGCTAACTCAGTGTCAATAATAAAATGAAAAAATAAAAAAAAATGTCTTCACAATTTTTTCTATATATATATATATATATATAAACACTACACTAATAAAGACTAACAACTTAACTTTTTTACTACTACTAGCTGGATAATCATCCATGTCATTTTCTATGTTGTCTGCTTCTTCACTTTCCAAATCATCCTACTATTCGGCTTCACATTAGGCTAGTTCTTGTTGTTCTCTTTGAGCTCTCATTTTTTCTTTGAATTCTTTCGTATAATACTCGACAATCTTGATTGTTTGATTTTGAAATGGGATGTTTAGAATAAATTTCACTACATCTCCAACAATTAAGATTTGGTCTTCAAACTCATAGAAGGCTCAAAAAATCGTTGTTGGGAAAAAGACTTACACAATAAAAAATGGGTTAGAAATGATGCAAAGTCATTGCTTAGGAGAAGTTGAAAAGCTGCATGCAGAAAATGGGCTTAGTGGTGCCCCTCAAATGAGCTGGAGGGGGAGATTTGCAGGATCCATCTCATATTAGTGGACCAAACTGCCCAAAGTAAAAATAGGTTTGTGTGGTTTGTAATTTTTACAAAGCTTTGGACTTGGATGAAATTTGGCATAAAATTTAGGTTTCGAAAATGTGACTATATAAATAAGAATAAATGGAGGCGACAGTAGCTTTTTGTGGAGAAGAAAAGGATGAGAGAGATAAGAGAGAATAGTGACGCATTATTATATTTGGGGGCTTTAGATTTTAATCTTTGATTGGACGATTAGAAAGCGAAATTAACTTTGTTTTCTCCCAAATTTTGAGGGTAAGTTCCTAGCAACGCCCTCTACAACTTCTATCATGATTTTTATTTTACCCTGTTGTTGGCTATTATTTGAGATATCCACTTGTTAGAGAAATATATATTAGGTTATTACTATAAGCCAAGTATATTGAGATTCTTAATATTGTTAGCCTCTAGTATTATCTAAAGAAAACTTTATACTGTAATACTATTAATATAGTAGAAGATTATATCAGACTATGGTCCCATGGTTTTTCCCGCTTTGAATTTTTCATGTAAAAATCTGTAATTTTATGGTTGGTTTATTTTTTGCCTATTTATTTGTGGTACATATATCATTTTAATCACACAAAGACGAAAATCATTTTATTTCCTCTTAATTTGTAGCTATTTATGTGAGTCTCTCTCCTAACAAAGTGGTATCAGAGCGTCAGGTTTTGTGTTTTTTATTACTTATCTGGTTGAGATTGAGGAGCCCTCGGCATGCATGATTAAATTAAAGTCATAGAACTATAGTATTTGGAAGTCTAGGATGGAAAATTTATTGTACATGAAAGATTTACATGAGCCCCTTGAAGGCGAAAAAGCTAGACCCGTCGATTTAGATGGAAAAAGTAGGCTCAATTAAAGCAGCAGGTCATAGGTACTATTAAATTATGGATTGATCAAAGTGTGTACCACCATGTAGCGAATGAATCCAAGGCTAATGTTCTTTGGAGAATATTAGTGACGATTTATGAGTATCCGACAGCACAAAATAAAGCCAATCTGATGAAAATGCTTGTTAACTTGAAATACAATGAGGGCCAAGTATAACTAAACACACTAGTGAGTTTCAGGGCTTGGTTGATCAGTTGACTACTCTGAAAATTATTTTAGATGATGAGTTACAAGAATTGTTGTTGCTTAATTATTTACCTGACAATTGGGAGACATTAGTTGTGTTAGTAAATAATTCAGCACTGAACGGGAAATTAACATTGGATATGGTTATAAAGAGAAAATTACAACCCTAGTTGATGGTGATGCTTAGAAAAATGGTGATTACTTCACATCCTATGTCAATTGTAATTATGGCCATGTTCGGATGGGAAATAGAAGAGCATCTAAGATTGTGGGGATAAGATAAATAAGCATTTTTTGTAAGTTGTTGTTAAAGATTTCAGACATATACCATATATTTGCCTTAATTTGATCTCTACAGGCAAGCTTGATGATAATGGTTATATTAACCAATTTACTAAAAGAAAATAAAAGCTCACTAAAGGCTTTTTAGTGTTGACTAAAGGGAGAAAAGTAAATATTCTCTATATGATAAAAGCCAAGAACGAAAAAGAATATCTGAATGTGGCTATAAAAGATTCTAAAATTGAAACATGGCAAAAAAGACTTGGTCACATTGGTGAGAAAAAATTAGAAACTCTTGCCAGAAAAGGATTTCTACCGAGCTTCGTTGGTACGTCCCTTAAGACTTATGTTCATTGCTTAACTAAAAAGACACTGAGTAGCTTTTAAAATTTTTTCGACATTTAGAAATTCACAAATCCTTGATTTGATTCATACTTATTTTTGGATGATACAAAGTAGATCAATGGGAGGTACATTTTATTTCTGACTTTTATTGATGAATGTTCTAGAAAAGTGTGGGCTTTTGCTTTGAAATCTAAAGACCAAGTGCTTGATGTTGTGCAAATTTTATTAAACTCTATTGAAATGAACTCAAACTTGTCAATACAACATGTCATTTGCAAGTTGTGAAGATGAGTGGCATGTCGGTTCACTTAAGCCATATACCAGATCTGTCAATTTGCCTCTATCGTTCAAAGACCATTAACCTTAAATCTCACGTGTCTAACACATGCCTTACTTAAGCTTAAACGGCAAAGCTAGCAGTCGTTTAAGGAACGCTTCATAACAATGCGTGAGAAGCTCGTGCCTGGTTGGTTGGAAGGCCGTTAGTTTTGGAGGGAAATCTGGATCTGTTTTCACTTGCTCAACTGATATATAACGAGCTGGTTGTGGTGTGGTGTTGCGTGATCAAGGAGAGAGAGAATGCAGCTGTACTGAACAAGAAAGCCTTGTTAAGTAATCTCTGTATTGCATATGATTTCTCTGAAATTTTGAAGCTTAATAAAACTGCTCCCTGTGTTGATTTTCTCCAGTGGATGTAGGCACCCTTACAGGTGCTGAACCACTTTAACTCTGGTTGTTCTTTGTTTTCTTTGGCTATGATCTTTGATCTAATCATTGTTCTTTGTTAGTGTAAGATTAGTTCTTGAAGTCTTCGAATCAGAGTTAGGTCTTGGGTTGTGATTAATCTTGTAACTAAAGGGTTAATCTTTAAACTCTGATTTCATTGTTCAAAAATGGGTTCAAAAGTGGATCTTGAGAAGTTTACAGGGCAAAATGATTTCAATATGTGAAAGATCAAGATGGAGGCTTTCTTGATTACTCAAGGGCTAGGAGAAGCCATAGATCCAATCACTAAGCTTGAAGAAAGTGAGGCTTCATCATCAAAAACCCTGGAGCAAGTAGCAGAGATGGACAAGAAAGCTAGGAGCATAATCATACTGAGTCTTGGTGACTCTATAATTCGATAAGTGGCCAAGAAAATGACTGTTGCTGGTTTATGGGCTAAGTTGGATAATTCGTATATGACAAAGTCTTTGACAAATAGACTTTACATAGAAAAGAAGATGTTCTCACTGAAGATGATTAAAGGGGCATCATTAACTGAATATATAGATGAGTTCAATAAGGTTTGTGATGAACTAGAGACTATAGATGAAGGACTGAGTGATGAAAGCAAAGCTTTGTTACTAATCAGTTCTTTACTAAAGTCTTATGAGCATTTTGTGGTGCACTACTGTATAGGAGGCAAACACTCTCTCTGGAAGAAGTTAAGTCTGCTCTTGGCATTAAGAAGTTGAAAGATAAGCAAGATAATCCAGAAAAGTGAATCAAGTGAGGGATTGATGGCAAGCGGCAAGCCTGAGAAAAAAGATAGCAAAGGAAAAAAGCAAGGCAGATCAAAGTCTAAATAAAAAAATTTAAAGTGTTTTCATTCCCACAAAGAAGGGCATTTCAAGAGAGATTACCCTGAAAGAAAAAACAAGAATAAAGAAACCAAAGAAAGAACAAGAAATACAGCCATAGCCACAGAAGAATAATGTAACTTTAAAACAACTAGAGTACTCATTGCCATAAGTCAGACCTCAAGGTCAGTGGGTCCTTGACTCAGGTTGTACCTTTCATATATGTCCAAATAAGAGTTATTTTACAACATATTAGTCATGTGACGAGGGTAGGGTTTTAATGGGTAATAACTCAATGTGTAAAGTGACTGGTATTGGGACTGTTAGCCTTAAGATGTTTGATGGTGTGATAAGGGAATTGACACAAGTGAGGTTTGTTCTTGATCTAAAAAGGAATTTAATCTCAATTGGCATGCTAGATCAAACAGGTTGTGTGATTAAGGTTGAGAAAGGTATATTGAGGGTAATCAAATGCTCAATGGTGATCATGAAAGGCATAAAACAAAATGGTCTGTATGTAATGGATTGACATACTGCTATTAAGGAGGCAAGTGTAACTGACAGGAGATGGAACAGATCAATGCTATGGCATTTAAAGATGGGGCACATGAGTGAAAGAGGTTTGAGAGAGTTATAAAAACAAACAGTGTTTAGGGATGATCAGATAGGAACTTTGGGGTTCTATGAGGATTGTATTCTAGGAAAATTCTCTAGGTTAAGGTTTGAGACGGCAGCTCATACCACCAAAGAGAAGCTTGAATACATACACTCTAATTTGTGGGGGCCTGCACAAGTGAATTCACTAGGTGGGTGTAGATATTTTCTGACTTTTATAGATGATTTTTAAAGGATGGTTTGGGTCTTTACACTCAAAAGCAAAGATGAGGTTCTGGAAAAATTCAAAAACTAAAAAACTTTTGTTGAAAATCAAACTGGTCTGAAAGTGAAAACTCTGAGGACAGATAATGAATTGGAGTACTGCAACAAGCTATTTGAATAATTCTGTGAAAAAAATGGTATTTAGAGGCACAAAACTATCACTTATACCCCTAAAAAAAATGGCATTGCTGAGAGGATGAACAGGACTTTGGTGGATAAGGTAATATATATGCTAATCTACTCTAAGCTCCCAAAAACGCTTTGGGCAGAAGCTTTAAACATAGCATGCTACCTAGTCAACAGGAGCCCATCAATTGCTATAGATTGTAAAACACCAATGGAACTTTGGTCAGGAAAAAGGGTTGACTATACAAAACTCAGAATCTTCGGCTGCAAAGCATATGCTCATGTGAAGCAGGGTAAACTGGAACCAAGGGCATTAAAATGCAGGTTTCTGGGGTATACAGAGGGTGTCAAAGGCTATAGACTGCGATGTGTTGACTCAAAACCACCACAGTGCATCATAAGCAGGGATGTAAGATTCCATGAAGAAGAATTATTGAATAAACCAAAGAGCCCTGATAACAACATTGAATCAGGCCTCAAAACTTGAAAGAACCTGAGCCTGAAACTGAAGGTATTGAAGCAGAACCTGAAGCTGGTGTTGAACATGAATCAGCAGAAAGTGAAGAGGACACCTATCAGTTGGCTAGAGACAGAAAGAGAATGACAATAAGACCACCTAAAAGATATGCAGTAGCTGACTTGATTGTATATGCTTTAAATGCTACTCAAGAGCTAAATGATGATGAATTTATGACCTATCAACAAGCTATCACAGGCAAAAACAACCTGGAATGAAAGAGGGCAATGGATGAAGAGATGACATCCCTAATTAAAAACAAGACCTGGGTATTGATTAAAAAACCAGACAAGAGGAAAATAGTAAGCTATAAATGGATCTTCAAAATCAAAGATGGTATACCTGGAGCTGAACCTAGAAGATTTAAAGCTAGGCTGGTGGCAAGGGGTTTCACACAGAATGAGGGAATTGACTTTACAGAAGTATTTTCCCCCGTAGTAAGACATGCTTCCATCAGAGTCATCCTTGCACTTGTGGCTGTTCAAGATATGCATCTTGAGCAGATGGATGTAAAAACAACATTTCTGCATGGTGAATTACAAGAAGAAATTATAATGCAGCAGCCTGAAGGGTGTATAACATCTGGAAAAGAAGATTGTGTTTGCTTACTTAAAAAATCTCTGTATGGGTTAAAGCAATCACCTAGGCAATGATATCTGAAGTTTGATAACTTAATGATAACACATGCCTTCAACAGGTGCAGCTATGATTGCTGTGTGTCCTTCAAAGAGATAAGTGGAAGGAGGATGATATATCTTCTGCTGTATGTAGATGACATGCTGATTGCATGCTATGACATGGAAGAGGTCAACCATTTAGAGAAGCTTTTGAGCAGGAAATTTGAAATGAAGGAGCTTAGAGAAGCTAAGAGAATTCTGGGAATGGATATCATTAGAAACATGAGCAAGAAGAGTTTGTTCTTAACTCAACAGAACTACATCCAGAAGGTTCTAGTGAGATTTGTAAAGAATGAAGCCAAGCATGTACAAACACCATTGGCAAGCCACTTCAAGTTGTCTGCTGCTCATTGTCCTCAAACTGAAGCAGAACAATAGAAAATGGCCTGCATACCCTACTCCAGTGCAGTAGATAGCCTCATGTATGCCATGGTACTCACCAGACCTGATATCTCACATGCTGTGAGTTTGGTGAGTAGGTTTATGGAAAATCCTGGATATGAACACTGGAGAGCTGTTCAGTGGATTATGAGGTATCTGAAAGGGACTCTGGAAGTTGGTTTGGTCTACGGTGGAGAAGACAAAAAGGGATACACATTGGTTGGTTATGTGGATGCTGATTTTGCTGGTGATCTTGATAAAAGGAGGTCACAAAAAGGGTATCTGTTTACTCTGAAAGCTGTACAGTCAGCTGGAAGAAAACATTACAGAATGTAGTGGCATTGTCTACAATAGAGGCTAAGTATATTGCAGCAATAGAAGCTTTCAAAGAAATAATTTAATTGAAAGGCATGATATCTGAGTTGAGAGCAAAACAAGAGTCTGTAACTGTATACAGTGATAGCCAGAGTGCTATACATCTTAGCAAGAATCAGTCCTATCATGAGAAAACAAAACATATAGATTTTAAGTTGCATTTCGTGAGGCTTGAGGTGTCAAGGGGAGCTGTAAAGTTGCTGAAGATTCACACTGAAGAAAATCCAACTGATATATTAACCAAGGTTGTGCCAACTGCCAAATTTATCATTTGCATGAACCTAGCAGGTATCTGCAGGGTTTAAGAAGCTGCAGATGGGGAGAAGACAACATGCAAGGACGGAGCTGGAAGTGTCGAGTTCAAGGTGGAGATTGTTGAAATGAACTCAAACTCGTCGGTACAACATGTCATTTGCAAGTTGTGAAGATGAGTGGCATGTCGGTTCATTTAAGCCATATACTAGATCTATCAATTTGCCTCTATCGTTCAAAGACCATTAACCTTAAATCTCACGTGTCTAACACATGTCTTACTTAAGCTTAAACGACAGAGCTAGTAGTCGTTTAATGAAGGCTTCATGAACCACACTCTAATCAATATGGTGCTCAGAGCTTATCGTGTCAAATAATAATAACCTTGTACTAGGGAGCCGGTGTAACCAGGGCGGTATCAAGACAAGATTATTATTATTTGTCAACGAAAAGTCAAATCATCCATAAAAATTAGAGGGGAAAAGAAAATAAATTTACCAAATAAAGCCAATGACACATGTTGAGACTTCAACTTTAACCCAAGCTTGAAAGAAAATTAGCTACTCATAATTGAACTAGGGGCAAAATGAAAATTTATTAAAATACGTAGAAAATATAAGATGGAGAAAGAATTACAGAAAATGGAGTCTAAAAATGGATTCAGAGATATCAAATTAGAGGGGAGGCCCCCTTTTTATAGATATATTAAGTAAATCGTGGCCACTAGATTAAAAACAGTTTGGACGCCCAAGATTACTCCACATTATCAGTCAACAGTGAGTGGTTTGACCACACGAGTGAACAGTAACATGGTTTGACCCGGGTTGAACAGTGAAGCAGTTTGGTTAAAAATAATTCTGTGTGATGCATGTACCATACGCGAGATTTTTGGTCCACTAATATGCTGCCACTATACATAAGAATTTTAGTCCAACAGGATCGTGACATCTCATCAGTCAATGCCACATCATCGATCCGTCTATGTGAACAATGTCGTGAACAGTAATGTGGACAATACCTTACACGTGAATAATACCGTATATTTAAATAGTTTCATTTTTCCTTTTATGCTTCTCCTAAGGTTTTCGACCGTCCTCAATTCAAAAGTGATGTTTGTTTTGCCGTCTGATCTCTCGTTTATTGTGAAATGATCATGATGCCCCTAAAATACATAAAATACTTAATTAAAATCAAACACACGTAATTAAATTACAAGAAGCTTAGATACATAAAAGTAAGGGTTGTTAGTAAGACGTGAAATGTAAAATGACGATTTTCCCCTTTATAAATATACATTTTTTAACACTCAACACACCCCCAACCAGCTTATTGCTAGTCCCTAGCAAATAAAGCGAAAATAAAATTCACATTCAAAATATTTTTTTTTAAACACTCTTGTTTATTCAATCAAATAATGATAACAATCAAATAAAAGTATAAGCATTATCTCAAGTCTAAAGAAACATCACACCCACATTAACCGTCCATATGAATCAGCCTAGTAGACTTTATCATAACTACCTTCAAGAATGACATGTCAAACCCCAAAATCTCACTTGAAGTAGTGACACTCTCACAAAGAAATTAAATCCAATAAAAATAGTCACTCTAATAAATGGTAATTGAGAGAAAATAATAAAAAAATGATATCACATGCTCTCACCAAGATGAAAGAAATATGCCCTCAGCTTAGAAATAATACGATCTCAAGTTGAATAAAAATGCTAGTCAACTGAATTTATTTATTATTGTTATTATTATTTTTTTATACACCACTACATCTTTTTAGCCCATATAATTATCTTCTACTTCAGACCATAGTTCCTCAAAATAAAGAAGGACTTTTATTAGGATATAGCTAATCAAAAAAGGGAAATAAGGAAAACAAAGTATATGTTTGAGAAAAATGCAGAGGAATTTTTTTTTTAAAGTTGCAAGGTGGATTTCACTAATTATTGTTATTTTGTTCTTCTTTTTTTTGAAACAATTTTTTTTTTACTTTTGCTTGGCACAACGTCACTGAACAAAATAATTATTTACATTTTTCTCTAAATCGGAGTGGGTTAAGATGATAAGTTTAACAAATAAAAGGTTTTTTTTTTTAAAGGCTCAAAATGGTTAACTATGAAAATTTCACAAAATGGATGGCTAGAAAGGCTCAAACGGATCAAAAGTGGCATTTCTATCGTCTTTTAGGATTCTAAATAATTTTTCACATCTACTAGTTAGATGGGTCTCCAAATGTAGCAACACACTTTTTTTTAATTTTACAAATATTTTTTTAGGGTTAACTCAAAAGAAATCTAGAGATCGCATATAAAATAATAATCTGCTAAGCTATATAAAGAATGAGCAAAAGGGTTACTCTCCAAGAAAAACGATGGGCTCAAAAACTCACTTGACACTTTTTTATGACATGTTCATTCCTTCAAGCAACTCATATTTGTCTCCAACATCAACATGTAAAGTGGCAAACATAGCATAACATCACTTAAGACCAAAGATAATAAAAATACTAAAATTTAAAATTAATCCTGTCATCCAATGTTAAAAAAAATCACATATTTTTTTCAAACAACATCCTACCCCCCAACATATTCTAAACATGAAAGGAAAATATACTTGCAGACATGTGTAAATGATGCAAAAAAATTAATTAGAAAAGTTACACTTAAAATGATAGAAAATGAAATTTATTTTTAACTTAAGAAGACGTGTTTTTAAAGGCACTACACTCCATATTCAACCATCTTCGACTCAAAAAATTGAAAATGTATATTTATAAAGGAGAAATTAAAAAGAAGAAGAAAAATGAACATCAAAACATAATAAAGAAAAAGAAAATGTCTAAATTTTTTTTGTTTTTTAATTTTTTTCAAACGATGAAGATGTATTTCTAGATTCAGTACACTCCATATTCAGCCATCTCCAACACAAAAAGTTAGCAACAGTTAATTTCTACAACAAAAAATCAGTAAAAACTTAACCAAGATTCTGCAATTGTCGACTATTCCATCCCCCCAACCAGAACGAAACATTGTCCTTAATGTTTGAAAGGAAAGAAGTAGAGTTTAGAAGACATCACCTAGGTGGTGCAACACAGAAGAAAATATTTACAAGCGAAGAGTTAAATCTAATTTGTACTTCTTATTGCGGCTACTGTTACCATCATTATTTGGACGCTCCAACACAAAGGTCCAAGAGTCTGGCTCCGATCGATAAGCTTATAATAGATCAAGTAGCTCATTAATAGTGTGAGCACAAATAAAAAGCTTTTTAGCATTGGAAGAAGCAAAAAAGTTTTTTATTGCATGGTTAAGAAATGCGATAAAGTCATCATAAAAATTATTGATATTTAATAAACCGATGGATTTCTGGTAAATGTACAAATTGGCCTAAGATGCTAGTGTGATAAGTGCCTCTAGTGTTGCAAGATCTCCTGGAAGAAAAATAAAAGCATCAGTTTTTCTTTCTTGTATACCTGAGACGACTAACTTTTCTTCAGTCGGTGAGTCAGACAAACTGCCCAAAGGGTTTAGGACTCTTGGGATGATGCCTAACACTTGGCTTCCTCTGACAAAAGCAGTTTCTGAAACCAATTTTGATAACTCTCGATTACCTCCTTCATACACCAAGTGTAATTTTCTCTCTGCTATACTTCGACTAAGATCTATGGCCGCATCAACGAACTCTTTATGTTTGCCATAGGTAAATTCAGAAAGCACAAAAATATTCTTGAATTGTCTATTGGGAGTAGCTGCCATTAGGATACTTCTCAAAAATAATTTGTGAGTTCTTAACAAAAAGTCATATTTAAGAATCTTGGTGACAGTGAGTCATAACTGTGTATGAAGTGGCATGTCAGTGTCAAATAACTCGTAAAGTAAATAGCTCGCGAGTCAAAAAAGAAACAGTAAAAAGAAAAAAGTAAACAGTAATAAAATTATTAAAGACAATAATGCAAATGATAAAACAATAGTGAAATAAAATAATAGTGAAGTAAAAGGATATTTACAGCTAGTTGCAACTGTGGCTCACATCTTCCTCTAGTTTTACATCCAGAAATGGCTTGAACGCCCTTTATGGATCGAGGATAAGTTTGCCATTCAGTTTTCTTATAAATTGGTAAACAGGATCGTTTATAGTCAGATTCCCAAAACTATATCGTGCATGCTCTTTCTAGAATAATAGCCATAGCTAGAGAATCACTCCTTACACATATCCACTGGGATGCATTTCAAGAGACCGAAGGATATCATCCAATGACTTCTTATTTAAGCCATCCTAATGAATTGAATCTTATCTTCTCTGTTATCAGACATCATTCCTAAAGAACATGGTTTTTTATCGCAACTCATTCTGGCACACTTATAATAAGCAACAGAAATTCTTCGAGCTTGTCGTTTTCTTGCATAATTTCCTTTACCACAACCAAGTATATATGCAAGAAATTTTGGAGATAACTCACCTGCCAATCGTACTTTAACCTTGATTAACCAACGGATGTCAGCAGGTACGTTATTCCTCATGAGCAATCGCATGCGTTCGGACCAACCTTTATAGATTGTAAGGAGAGCATTCTGAGGAAGTGAAGGGAATCGCTTGTGAAGCTTTGCTAGAATCTCGTTTCTATCCATACCTTTACCTCAGAATATCAGTTATTATGGGAAAACTGAAGTAACTAACTTGATTGTCACGGAGTACCTTTATTCGCCACTTCACTAGGGTAACAAACTAAAGCACACAAATAGAAAAACAAATTAAAACACACAAAAAAATTAAAATTATCCTCTTATTGAATTTATCTCAAGCTCCAACTGGATGTCATAAACACTTCTCTCAATGTCTCTGAGTTGGCTTTCTAAACCCTCAACATAGGATACTAACTCTGGTGGTTACAGAGCCCAAATACGATGTGTTTTACAAAACTGAATCTTCCTTTTGAGATGAGATTTTACACGTTGAAGTGGTTTAAGAATGTTAAGGAGGAACGGTTTAAGTATGGTGCTCATGATTAACAATGATAAGAAAAAAAACTTAATGGTTAAACAAACACACTTATACAAAAATAATTTCAATTAGCAAAAGAATAATAAAAAAAGAAAAAAATCAATTAAAATCTGGTGGGTCATTCAAATTTATTTCAGTGTCTTTTTCATGTGGTTGGTATTCTAAATATGGCTTTAATCTTTGACCATTAACTTCAAATGTGACACCGCTCTTTGGGTCATTAATTTCAATTGCCCCATGTGGAAAAACAGTATGAACAATAAAGGGGCCAGACCATTGAGAGCGTAACTTACCTGGGAATAAGTGCAAGCGAGAATTGAATAAAAGCACTTTCTGACCTGGAGTGAACGATTTTCTTATAATTTGCTTGTCATGGAAGAATTTCATTCGTTGCTTGTAAATCTTAGCATTTTCGTATGCATCATTGCGAATTTCTTCAAGTTCTGTCAGTTATAATCTTCTTTCTGAGCTAGCTTGCTACATGTCAAAATTGAATTTCTTGATGACCCAATATGCACGATGCTCGAGTTCCATAGGTAGGTGGCAAGCTTTTTCATACACTAGCCTATAGGGTGACATCTCAATCGGGGTCTTGAAAGTCGTTTTATAAGTCCATAATGCATCATCAAGTCTAAATGACCAATCTTTTATGTCCGACCTCATCGTCTTTTCTAATATGTGCTTTATTTCTCGATTGGAGATCTCAACTTGGCCACTGGTTTGCAGATGATATGGGGTTGCCACTTTGTGAGTGATTGAATACTTCGTCAAAAGAGCCTTGAATGCTTTATTACAAAAGTAGGCACCACTATCACTAATTATTGCTCGAGGGAATCCAAAGCATGTAACAATGTTGCTTTTTAAAAAATCTTATCACTACCTTATGATCATTGGTTCTACATGGAATTGCTTCTACCCATTTCGATACATAGTGAACAGCAACCAATAGATATTGAAAGCCAAAAGAAGGGGGAAAGGGTCCCATGAAGTCGATACCCCATATGTCAAAAATCTCAACCACTAAAATTGGATTTAGTGACATCATGTTCCTTCGTGTAATGCTCCCCATTCATTGACACCTATCACATGAATAACAGAAACTGTAAGCATCTTGAAATATAGTTGGCTAATAAAAACCACATTGTAAAATTTTAGTAGTTGTTTTCTTAACGCTAAAATGGCCTTCACAAGCTTGTTCATGGCAAAATGAAAGGATATTCTGAATTTCATTTTCTGAGACACTTCATTTGACAATTTGATCTGTACAATACTTGAACAAATAAGGGTCATCCCAAAAGAAATTCTTTATTTCTGCAAAGAATTTAGCCTTGTCTTGCTTGGTCCAATACTCTGGAAGTTGACCTGTAACAAGATAATTCACGATGTCAACATACTATGGTAATACTTCCATATTCATCAATTGTGTCATCTGGAAATGACTCATTCAATGTTAAAGGTTTAGAAATTGTGTCAAAATGGAGATGAGAGAGATGGTCTACCACAACATTTTCTGTGCCTTTCTTATCTTTAAATTCCAAGTCGAACTCCTGCAAAAGTAACACCCAACGAATTAGTCTAGCTTTTGCATCTTTCTTTGTGAGAAGATATTTAAGAGTAGCATGATCTGTGAATATAATTATTTTACAACTAATGCGATAAAATTGAAATTTTTCCAATGCAAGCACTACTGCTAGCATTTCTTTTTCAGTAGTTGAATAGTTTAACTGTGCATTATTCATTGTTATACTAGTATAATAAATAACATAGGGAATTCAATCAATTCTTTGTTCTAATATCGCTTATACTGTATAATTAGACACATCACACATGAGTTCAAATGGTAAGCTCCAATTTGGGGGCTGAATGATGGGTGATGATGTCAACAACTGCTTTAATTTTTCAAATGCCACAAGACATAAATCATCAAAGACAAAAAGTACATCCTTAGCAAGTAGATTGCATAAGGGTCTAGAAATTTTGCTAAAATTTTCAATGAAACATCTATAAAAACTAGCATAGCCAAGGAAAGATCTTACTTCTCTGACTGTTTTGGGTGAAGGAAGATTAGAAATGAGATCCACCTTGGCTTTGTCAACCTTAATACTTTTGCTCGAAATAATGTGACCGAGAACAATACCTTATTTTACCATAAAATGGCACTTCTCCCAATTTAAGACTAAGTTCTTCTCAATACATCTCTGCAGAACTAGTATTAGATGATGCAAAAAAGAGTCACCAAAGACAGAAAAATCATCCATAAAGACTTCAAGGAAACTTTCAACCATATCAAAAAAAATGTTCAACATGCATCGTTGAAATACAGCATGTACATTACATAATCCAAATGGCATCCTCCTATATGCAAAAGTGCCAAAAGGGCAAGTAAAAATAGTCTTCTCTTGATCTTTTGGTGCTATGGGGATCAGATTGTATCCTGAGTAGCCATCTAGAAAGCAATAAAATTCATGACCTGCCAATCTATCAAGCATTTGATCAATAAATGGTAAAGGAAAATGGTCTTTACATGTGACAGAATTCAACTTTCTATAATCAATGCATACACACCATCCTGTAGTCACTCTAGTGAGTATCGATTCATTATCAGCATTCGTAACTACTGTGATTCCTGACTTTTTGGGGGACAACTTGTACAGGACTGACCAATGAACTATCAGAAATTGGGTAAATGATACCTACATCTAATAGCTTAAGGACTTCAATTCTAACAACTTCTTTCATGTTAGGATTTAACCGACGTTGCATTTCCCTAATAGGTTTAGTATTTTTCATCAAGGTGAATGTAATGCATGCAGTCTACTGGGTTTATACCTTTGATGCCTGTTATGGTCCATCCTAATGCTCCTTTGTGCTCTTTTAAAAAATCCAACAAGTTACCTTTTTGTTCGTCATTTAGGGATGATGAGATGATTACTAATAGAGTACTTTCTTCTCCCAAAAATACATATTCCAAAGTGTTGGGCAATGGTTTGAGCTCGAGTTTCGGTGGTGATTCTGATGATGAGATGAGCTTATTTTCTGATGGTGCTAGTTGTTCAACTCTTGACTTCTATTTATTAGTATACATGGATGGTGCTGAGTCAAGTAGAGCGTTGACCTCATCGACCAATCTGTCAATATCAAAATCCAAACCATAGTGAGTTAGGCATGTTTGTAAATGGTCATCACTAAGGTTTGAAACAAAAGTGTCATCAACTAATACTTCAATTAAATCCACATCAATAATTTCATCATCTGCATTGTGAGGTTGTTTGGCAATATTAAAGATATTCAGCTCCATAGTCATGTTACCGAAGGACAACTGCATATTTCCAATCCTGCATTGAATGTGAGCGTTAGCAGTTTCCGAGAAAGGTCGGCCTAGAATAATGGGGATATGCTTCCTTGAATCCTGTATTGGTTGAGTATCAATTACAATGAAATCAACAGGAAAATAAAACCTGTCGACCTGGATAAGCACATCCTCTAAAATACCACGAGGTATTTTTGTGGACCGATCTGCAAGCTGCAACACCACTAGAGTTGGGTGTAATTCTCCCAATCCAAATTTTAAAAATACTAAGTAAAGAAACATATTTACACTAGCTTCTAAATCCAAAAAAGTATTCTCAATTGTGTGATTCCCTATACTATATGAGATAGTGAGGGAACCTGGATCTTTACATTTTAGAAGAATTTTATGTTGGAGGCTAAAAACTAACGTTTTCTGTTAAAAATGCCTTCTTTTGAACATGAATATTTCTCTTTTTAGTACAAAGGTCTTTAAGAAACTTGGCATACGATAGAATTTGTTTTATAGCATCAAGTAAAGAGATGTTAACACTTACCTATTTGAAGATTTCAAGAATCTAACCTGTAGATTCTCCCTTCTTTCCTTTAGCTAACCTATGAGGAAATGGAGCTTTGGGAACATATTCTCGTGGGTTGGTTTCTTCTTCCTCTTTCGGTGGTGAGTCCTCAGCATTCACAGGTACAATTTGATTTTCTTTTGTCACCGGCATCTCCACTTTGTTGTCGACTTCTTTTTCTTTTTTCAAGGTCATGACGGCTTTGACCTCTCCATGTTGCTGTGGTGAACTGGTACTTACTTCATACACTCCTTTAGGGTTAGGTACTGGTTGACTTGGAAACTTACCTTTCTCAACAATCATTGCCAAGGTCTAAACTGAAGAAGTAAGTTGTCCCACCATCTTCTCAAAGCTTGAAACTAATTGGGCTTGTGAGTTGAAGCCTGCTCTCAACTCAGTTCATAGTCCATCAATGGTGCAGTTCTGTTGCTCAATCGAGGAGTGAGTAACATTCTTGAAATTCTGGAATGCATTCTCCTATGGTCTGGGTTGAGAGTAGTTCTGGTTCTGATTGTATAGTCTAATTGCTGGCTGAGAGGCTTGAAGAATTTGTTGCATTAGTGGAGCTGGAGCTGCTAGTCCATTCTATTAGAATCCTTGAGACCAATTGGGGTGGTCTCTCCATCCAGGGTTATATGTGTTGGAATATGGGTTGTAATTTGATGGTTTTCTCATTACACCTATGGCATTGGCTTGATCTGAGTATGAGTCATAATCATGTGGCTCTGTTGACTTAGCAGTCGATAACGATGCTATTTGTCAAGCGAGACCTTTAACCATCTCCTTGACTGCTTTGATTCCCGAACTTGACTCGCCAATGTGAATCTCATTTACTTCCTTAATTCTTCTAATATTCCTCAGGGACTGACTCCGTTGTTGGAAATTATTCGCTTGTCTTTAGAAGAATTCGCAAATCTCTTATGCACATTTTGATATTAGCTCTCCTCCACTTATTGCCATTAGTCATTCTTGCATATTCGGCAATAATCCCTCCAAAAAGTATTGACATCGGTGTCATTTCTCGTACCCATGATGTGGACACTTCAAGAGTAGCCCATTGAATTCCTCCCATGTTTCGAAAAATTGCTCGTCTTCTTTCTGGGTAAACTCTGAAATTTCCCTGCGAATAGCATTGGTTTTATGCATTGGGAAATATTTATTCAAAAATTTTGTTACCATTTTTTCCCATGATGCAATGCTATTAGCAAGCAATGTATTAAGCCATGAACGAGCTCTATCCTTTAAAGAAAATGAGAATAGTCTAAGTTTTACATCATCATCTGAAAAACTCTCATATTTAAATGTTTGACAAATAGAATGAAAATCATTCAAATGATTATATGGGTCCTCATTTTCTAGGCCATAGAATGTTGGGAGACAATTTAGCATACCAAGTTTTACTTCAAACTCCTAGTAGCTGCATTTAGGTATCTTATGCATGATGTGCTCAAATTAGATAAAGGACTGAAGTAGTCCTTAATTGACCTCTCTTGTTGTACTTGTAAATCCATTCCAAATTTATTTTTAACGTGCTTGTGTGTGTGAACTGTTTTTCCTAATTCAAGGTCTATAGGTTCAAGATTAGGCAATAATAACCTACGACCATTCATGCAAAAACACAAAAATAAATGGGAACAAAACAAATAAAATAAAAAAGAATGAGAAATTACGTTACTAACCTTATCATGCTGTTATAACCTTTCTATTAAAAATACTTAAAAAAATACGTGAAATAAATTAACTAAAAATAAATTAATAAGCAAAAAAATTACAAAGAAAATTAAATTACAGAATTTTAAAGAAGATGAAAAGAAAAGAAATACGAACGTTTAAATGCAGATTCAGTTTTTTTCTTTTTTTAATAAAAAACAAGAAAACAAATAAAAGAAATTATTCACAAAAATTAATTCTATGAATTAAAATAACTTACGTCCCCGGCAACGACGCCAAAAACTTGTTGTTCAAATTTTATTGAATTCGAAATTGCACGAATCTATTATAGTATAGATCAATAGTGATGAGTGTCGATCCTACGAGGAGGTGAATTTTAATTGTGTGTAGAATTAATTTTCTAAATGGACGATTGGATTTGTAGTGAAAATGATTTAGATTATCCTAAAATTGGAATTGAAATGGCAAGAATAATTTGAAGAGAATTCTATTGAAATGACGTACTTAGGTATCTGGATCCGTATCAACATGCACCATAATTAAATCATGAGGGGGAATCCACACCTCATGAATCACACTCTAATCAATATGGTGTTAAAAGCTTATCGTGCTAAATAATAATAACATTGTAATAGGGAGCCGGTGTAACCAAGACGATATCTAGACAAGATTATTATTATTTGTCGACGAAAAGTCAAATCATCCACAAAAATTAGAGGGTAAAAGAAAATAAATTTACCAAATAAAGCCAATGACACATGTTGAGACTTCACCTTCAACACAAGCTTCAAAGAAAATTAGCTACTCATAATTGAACTAGGGGCAAAATAAGAATTTATTAAAATACGTAGAAAATACAAGATGGAGAAAGAATTATAGAAAATGGAATAAAAAAATGGATTCAGAGATATCAAATTAGGGGGGAGGCCCCTTTTTATAGATATATTGAGAAAATAGTGGCCATGGATTAAAAACAGTTTGGACACTCAAGATTACACCATATTATCAGTCAACAGTACATGGTTTGACCACATGGTGAGCAGTAACATTGTTTGACCCGGATTGAACAGTGACGCGGTTTGGTTGAAAATAATCATGTGTGATGCATGTACCGTACGCAAGATTTTTGGTCCACTGATATGCTGCCACGTCACCATTAACAGTACATAAGAATTTTAGTCCAACAGGATCGTGACACCTCATTAGTCAATGCCACATCATTGGTCAATACCACATCATCAATCTGTCTATGTGAACAATGTCGTGAACAGTAATGTAGACAGTACCTTACACGTGAATAATACCATATATTTGAACAGTTTCATTTTTCCTTTTATGCTTTTCCTAAGGTTTTCGACCGTCCTGAGTTCAAAAGTGATGTCTGTTTTACCGTTTAATCTCTCGTTTATTGTGAAATGATCATGATGCCCCTAAAATACAAAAAATACTTAATTAAAATAAAACACACATAATTAAATTACAAGAAGTTTAAATACATAAAAGTAAGGGTTGTTAGTATGACGTGAAATGTAAAATGATGATTTTCTCTTTTATAAATATACATTTTCTAACACTCAACACTTGATATGTTTAAGTTCTTCCATACTTATGTCGAGAGAAAAACATAAAGAAAACTAAAATGTTTTAGGGCAGATAATAGTAGTGGGTACAGAGAACCATTTGAGCAGTATTGCAAATCCCATGGAATCAGACTTGAAGACTATGCCAAGAACCCCGTAGAATGATGTTGCAGAAAGGATGAACATAATAATTTAATAAAGATTACGTGTATGCTTTCTTATGCCAAGTTTCTTAAATCTTTCTAGGCAAAGGCTATGCATACTGCAATTAATTTAATTAACTTTTTTGCTTTAGCTCTATTAGATGGCGATGTACCTAGCAAAGTTTGGACTAGGAAAGATGTTTCTTATAAACACTTGAGAATGTTTGGTTACAGAGTATTCGTTCACATTCTTAAAGATAAAAGATCAAAACTTGATGATAGAGCCAATGAATGCATTTTCTTTGGCTAAGGCCATGAAGTATTTGGGTACAGATTATGGGATCCAATGGCAAAGAAATTGATCAAAAGTAGAGATGTTGTGATCCTTAAAGATCAAATAATTGGTGATGCAGAAAAGAATGATGAGTCTCAGTCATCTCTAGAGATTAATATTATTCCAACTTCAGTTTCTCCACTTGTAATTCATGATGATTATAGACAAACTAGAGAAGATAATAATGATGGTCCAATAGAACTAATTGACCAGGCACATCCAGAACCACCAGCACCACTAGTTGAGCCAGAATTGAGAAGATCTATTAGAGAACAACGACCTTCCACTAGATATCCTCTACATGAATATGTGATGCTTATAGATAGAGGGGAGTCAGAATGTTTTGGAAAAACCATATCTCACCAGCCTAAAAATAAGTGGGTTAAAACCTGTAAGAGAAGATGAAATCCTTGTATGAAAACCACACTTATGACTTAATAAAGCTTCCTAAGGGAAATATAGCACTAAAGAACAAATGAGTTTATAAGTTGAAGATTAAAAATAACTCACAATAACGATGCAAGGCTAGATTAGTTGTGAAAGGTTTCGGTTAAAAGAAATGTATTGATTTTGAAGAAATATTTTCTCATGTAGTGAATATGTCTTCTATCCAGGTTGTTCTAAGATCAGCAGCTAGTTTGAATTTGGATATTAAATAGCTTGATGTAAAACAACTTTCTTACAAGGTGACTTAGAGGAGGAAATATACATGAAGCAACTTAAAGGGTTCAGTGTCAAAGGCAAATAAGAACTTGTGTGTAAGTTGAAGAAAAGTTTGTATGGGGTAAAATAAGCACCAAGGCAGTGGTATAAGAAGTTTGATTCTTTAATGGAGAATCATGCATTTAACAAGACAATGTGTGATCATTGTGTTTTTGTGAAGAAATTTGATGATAATGATTTCATCATTCTTTTACTTTAAGTGGATGATATGTTGATTATTGGTCAGGCTGCTAGTAAAATTAATAATTTAAAGAAAGAGTTAAGCAAGTCTTTTGCAATAAACGACTTGGGACCTGCAAAACAGATTCTTGGTATGAAGATTTCCCACGATTGAAAATTTGAGAAGTTACAGTTATCTAAAAAAGCATATGTTGAAAGGGTTTTTGAAAGATTTAACATGAGCAAGGCAAAATATGTTTGTTCTCCACTTGCGGGCCATTTTAAACTTAGTTCCGAGTATTATCCTACAAGTGAGAAAGAGAAGTAAGAGATTAAAAGAGTTCCTTATGCTTCAGTAATTGGTAGTTTGATGTACACTATGGTTTGTACAAGACTGGATATTGCTCACAGATGTAGATATGGCAGGATATGTTGATTCTAGAAAATACTTATTAGGATATTTGCTCACATTTACAAGGGGAGCAGTCTTATGACAGTCCAGACTTCAGTCGTGTATTGCTATGTTTACCAAAGAAGCAAAGTATATTGCAATTACTGAAGGTTGCAAAGAAACCTTGTAGATGAAAAATTTCCTATAAGAGTTAGATGTGAAGTAAGGCAATTTTATTGTATACTGTGACAATCAAAGTGTCATTGACTGGGCAAAGAATTCGACATACTATTCAAAATCCAAGCATACTAATGTGAGGTATCATTGGATACGAGACATACTTGAGAAGAAATAATTATATATTGAAAAAATTCACACAACAGAGAATGGGTAAGATTTAATGATAAAGTTATTACCCAATGAGAAGATGAAAAGTTGTATGTCGAGAACAGACTTAATGGTGTCCTTCAAATGAGCTAGAGTGAGAAATTTATATGGTCAATCTCATTTTAACGGACAAAAATGCCTAAAGTTGAAATAAGTTTACTTGGTTTGCAATTATTGCTAGGCTTTGGGCTTGGATGAAATTTGGCTTAAAATGTAAGTTTTGAAAACATGGTTATATAAATAAGAATAAGTAGAGGCTGCAGCAGTTTTTTGTGGAAAAGAAAAAGATGAGAGAGAGAAGAGAGAATAGTGATGTAATATTTGGAGGCTTAGATTTGAATCTTTGATTGGAAGATTGGAAGGGGAAATTAACTTCGTTTTCTCTCAAATTTTGAGGGTAAGTTTTTGGCATCGCCTTCTACAATCCTACTGCTCTTAGTTTTTATTTTATCCTCTCGTCAGTTATTATTTAAGATATCAAGTTGTTAGAGTAGGTCAAGAATTTGATATTCTTGATGTCGTTAGCCTATAGTATTATCCAGAGAAGAATTTGTACAGTAATCTCATTAATATAGTGAAAGATTATATTGTACTATTGTCTCGTGGTTTTTTCCGCTTTGGGTTATGCTGATTTTACCATTTGTAAATATACATTCTCTAGCACTCAACAGACATGAAGAAAACTAATATGTGTCAGGGCAGACAATAGGGGTATGTACACAAGGCCATATGAGTAGTATTGGAATCCCATGAAATCAAACTTGAGAAGACTATACTAACAACTCCTCAGTAGAATTATATTGCTAAAAGGATGAACAGAACAATTGAATAATGGATTAGGTATATGCTTTCTAATGCCAAGTTTCTTAAATCTTTTTAGGCAGAGGCCATGCATACTGTAGTTGATTTGATTTGATTTATGTTTCTCCTTCAACTCCATTAGATGGTAATGTATCTGAAAGAGTTTGAACCAAAATATGTTTCTTATAAATACTTGAAAGTGTTTGGCTGCTGAGCATATGTTCACGTCCTTAAAGATGAGAAATTAAAGCTTGACAATAAAGCCAAGGAATGCATTTTCATAAGCTATGGACATGAAAAATTTAGGTTCAGATCACGGAATTCAGTGGCAAATAAGCTGATTAGAAGTAAAGATGTTATATTTCTTGAAGATCAGATGGTTAATAATAAGCAGAAGAGTGATAAATCTCAATTATCTCTAGAGATTCATAGAATTCCAATATTAGTTTCTTCACCTATACTTCATGATGATCACGAAGGAGCTAGAGAAGCTAATAATGATGGTTCAATAAAACCAGTTGAACAAGTACATTCAAAACCATCTACACCACCAGTTGAGTTGGAATTGAGGAGATCCATTAAAGAACGACGACCTTCCATTAGATATTCTTTATATGAGTATATGATGCTTACAGATGGACGGAAGCTAAAATGCTTTGAAGAAGTTATGTCTCATCATTTACAAGTGAGTGGGTTAAAGTTATGCAAAAGGAGATGAAATCTTTGAATCAAAACCATATTTATGACTTAACAAAACTTCTTAAGAAAAAACATTAAAGAATAAATGAGTTTAGAGATTGAAGACTGAAAATAATTCACAACAGTAGTACAAGGCTAAATTGATTGTGAAGGGTTTCGGTAAGAAGCAATGTGTCAATTTTGAAGAAATATTCTCTCTTGTGGTGAAGATATTTTCTAGGTTGTTCTAGGATTAGTAGCTAGCTTGAATTTGGGGATTAAACAGCTTGATGTAAAGACATCTTTCTTGCACAAAGACTCAAAAGAGGAAATATACATGGAGCAACCTAAAGTATTCATTGTCAAAAGTAAAAAAAAAAAAACTTGTGTACAAGTTAAAGAAAAGTTATATATATTGAAACAAGCACTAAGACAATGGTACAAGAAGTTTGATTCTTTTATGGAAAATCATAGTTCATTAAGACTATGTCTGATAATTGTGTTTTTGTAAAAAAGTTTAGTTATAATGATTTTATTATTTTTTTGCTCTATGTGGATGACATGTTCATTCTTAGCCAGGATGTTAGTAAAAATGATAATTTAAAAAATAGTTTAGCAGTTTTTTACAATAAAGGACTTAGGACCGGCAAAACAAATTATTGGCATGAATATTTCCTATGATAGAAAATCTAGGAAGTTATGGTTATCTCAAGAAGCACGTGTTGAAAGAGTTCTTGAAAGATTTAACATAGGTAAGGTAAACTATATTCATTCTCCACTCATAAACCATTTCAAGCGTAGTTCCAAACATTGTCTTATAAGTGAGCAAAAGAAGCAAGAGATAAGAGGAGTTTCTTATGATTCAGCAGTAAGTAGTTTGATATATGTCATGGTTTGCATAAGGGTAGATATAGCTCATGCAATTGGTGCAGTTTAGTCAATTTCTTTATAATTATGGCAAAGAACACTAGATAGCAGTGACATGAATTTTCAGATAATTTAGAAGCACTTCCAAAGCATGTTTACATTTTGGTGGTGACAAATTTATGTTACAAGTGTACAAAGGTACAAATATAGTAAGAAATATTGATTCTAGAAAATCTCTATCATAATATCTGCTTCCTTTTGTAGGGGAAGCAGTTTCATGGTAGTCCAAGCTTCAACAATGTGCTCTTTTGCCTACCACTGAAGAAGAGTATATTATAATCACTGAAGGTTGCAAACAAACCTCATGGATGAAAAATTTCCTAAAAGAGCTCGGTGTGAAACAAAATAGCTATATTATGTATTGAGATAGATAGAGTGTCATTCAATTCGCAAAGAATTCAACATACTATTTCAAATCCAAGTATATTGATGTGAGGTATCATTGAATATGAGATACGCTTCAAAAAAAACAATTACAACTTGAGAATATTCAAACAATAGAGAATGGGTTAGACATAATGACAAAGTCATTACCCAAAGAGAAGTTGAAAAGCTATAGAAAGATAGTGGGTTTAGTGGTGTCCCCTCCATAATATGGAGGAGGAGATTTGTTGGATCCATCTCATTTGAGTGGCTTAAAAGGCTAAAGTCCAAAGGTTTGCTTGACACACAATTAATATTAAGTTTTGGACTTGGATGAAATTAGCCAAAGAATGACATACATAAAAGAAAAAGAAAAAGAAAAGCAAGCAGCGACAGTGATAGAAAGAAGATGAAAAAGCAGTGGCGCAATAGTTGTTTTTAGGGGTAAGCATTTTAATCTTTGATTCGATAATCGGAAGATAATTTTAACTCTATTTTGTCTTAAATTTGGAGGATAAATACTTGGCATCGCCCTATACAATTCTACTGGTCTTTATTATTGTTTTATTATCTCATTGTCTATTATTTAAGATACCTACTAGTTAGAGAGATAGATATTAGGTTGTTATTGTAAGCCAAGATTATTGAAATTTTTAATGTTGTTGGCCTCTAGTGTTACCTAGAGAAGAATTTGTACTGTAATCTTATTATTAATAAAGTGGAAGGTTATATCGGACTATGATCCTGTACTTTTGTCTAATTTGAATTTTCTACGTAAAAATATGTCTCTTGATTGACACTAAAAAGTGTACATTTAATAAGGATAAAATTATTAGTTTTGCACTTATTGTGTCGATTAATGCATTCATTATTTTTAAATTATTTTAATACTCCCCAAATATATTTTATGTTAAATTAATTCGTAATTTGTTAATTTTTATCTTGTAAATATTTTCAAGAATAAATATGGAATTGGAATTGAAAGCGAAAATAAAGAAGAACTACTGGAAAAAAAATTGAAAAGACATAATAATACATAATCAATAAAATAAAATAAAAATAAATAAATAAAAAGAACAAAAACATATTGGTGATGGTCAGGAAGCCATTACGAATAGCCTCCTAACCATCACACATTTCAACACACTTATATATTTTAAAATAATAAATAAATAATAAAATAAAGAAAGTTAAAGGCAATTGTTGCCTATAAAAAGGGAGGAGAAATTGAAGAGTGGGGGAAGCGAGAGAGCTATTTTGAGAGCTGAAGCCAAGACTAAAGAAATTCTATCTTTTTTTCTTTTTTGTTCTTGCTTCGGTTTGTATCAATTTTTTTTGTAATATATTTCAAAAAGTTTATCAAATAAAAAGAGTGTTGTGTTTTTTTCAATATGAGTAGCTAATTTTATTAAGCTGAGGTAAAGGGTGAAGCTCAATATTTCATACTATTAATTATTATTATTTCTTAAATGAGTTTTTAAATTTATTTAATTTTTTCTAATTATTTTTATATCATATTAATTTATAAATCTCATTGAATTTTATGGTATTTTGACATAATGTCGACACATTATTATAGTAGTGCAAATTAAGTATTTTATTCTATATTTATCCACACACATAGAATTAAATGATATAATAATTAATTGGTAAAAGTGAGGCAAAATATAAATGAGAGAGTATTAAAATTATAGTTTGAATACAGAGAGTAGATCCTAAACCTTAGCTTATTTTTAAATTAATTTCAAATAATTTCTTTTCCCCCACAATTAATTTTCTTAGTTTTACTAGATTTAAAACTCCTTGTGGTTCGGTCCCGGTCTCGTCGGGTTATATTATAAATAGACATTTTTATACTTAAGAGTATTACACTTTTGAGTCGTATCAAGTTGTTGGCACCGTTGCCGGGGAGTTTTCTAAATTTGGTATTGTTTGTCTTTACTTTATTTTTAAGTTTTTTTGTCGTTACCATCTTTCCGTGATTCTATTTTATTCTCTTTTTGTAAAACTTCAGTTAGCAACCCTCTTCTTTTCAAACTTCATCTTAGCCCAAAAACCCTTGCAAATCAATCCCCAAATCAAATTTATTTCTTTAAATTTTTGTAATTTACTTTCCGTATTTATTTTAAATGTTCGGTTCTACCGCCTAACTGTTATTTAAATTTTTTTAATTTATGTATTTTTATTTATATGGTCGGTTCTACCGCCTAGCATTTTAATTTCAGTTTATTTATTTTGTGCATTAATTTATTTAATTTTTATGTTTTATTATATGGCTGGTTTTAAAATACTGCCTAAACTATTTCTTTTAATGGTTGGTTTCACCACCTAATTTATTTATTTATTTTTCTGTTTGTTTATTTTTATTTCGCATTTTTTGTTTATTTAATTTCTAGTTTATTTTTGTTTCTACAATTTTCATTTAGTGTTTTTGCATCATTAGTTTAGCACGCATCATTAGTTTAGCACACATCATTAGCATTGCATGTGTCATTGGTCTCGTACAAATAGTGGTTGATTAATTAGAAAATCACCTTCACCGCCCTTAAATATGGCTGACATAGGAGCTAAAATTTTTTCGAAGCACGAAAATGACCAAGTTTTACAAAATCTTCATGAACAACCTAGGACCCTTAGAGACTTCATGCATCCTATTAGAATAGGGTCACCATCATGCATAGTTTTCCCTCCTAATGCACCATGTTTTAATTTCAAGCCTAGTATCATTCAACTTTTGCCTACCTTTCATGGTTTTGAGTCCAAAAATTCATATTTGCATTTAAGGTAATTTAAGAAAGTCTGTAACACCTGTACTGATCAAAATTGTAGCATGAATATAATTAGGCTTAAGTTTTTTCCTTTCTTACTAAAGGATAAAGCAAAATCTTGGCTACAAAATCTTAGGTCAGAATCCATCAGAATTTGGGATGAAATGCAAGCATAATTTTTAAAAAAATTCTTCCCACCCCACAGAACAAATTCTTTCAAAAAAAAATCACCACTTTCACTCAAAAACCAGGAGAAACTCTCTACCAATGTTGGGATAAGTTTAAAGAACTACTTAACATTTTCCGACACCACGGTTTTGAAACATAGAGATTAGTGTCTTATTTCTACGAGCGATTAATATCCCAAAGTAGACAAGTCGTTGAAATGATGTGTAATAGTGAGTTTAGGAATAAAAGTCCTGAAGATGCATTAGACTATCTTGACTATATAATAGAAAATGCACAACATTGAGATACAGTTGATTCTTATGAGTCATCAAGTAAACCCCAGTCATCTCCACCTGGTGGAGGCATGCATAACCTTAGGGAAGACCATGATTTTCAAGCCAAATTTGCATCATTAGTTAGAAAAGTCGAAGCATTAGAGTAGAAAAAGAATGATCATGTAAAGTCTATTCAAAATATTTTATCTTATGTTTGCGATTCTACTGACCATTCTACGCAGGACTGTCCAACTTTACTAGCTCCGAGAGAAAGTCTGCATGAACAAGTAAATGTCGTTGACAATTTCAAAAGGCCAAATCCAAATCTATACTCCCAAACTTACAACTCTGGTTGGAGAAACCACCCAAATTTTAGTTGGAGAAAGTGGTGGGACATATGGTGGGTAACTCTAGGAGTTTTGAAAATTTTGACGTGGAGGAACTAGTTGTGAAGGTTGTGCATGAACAAGTAAATGTCGTTGACAATTTCAAAAGGCCAAATCCAAATCCATACTCCCAAACTTACAACTCTGGTTGGAGAAACCACCCAAATTTTAGTTGGAGAAATGACAATCATGCACAACCTTCACAACTAGTTCCTCCGCATCAAAATTTTCAAAACTCCTAAAGTTACTTACCATATGTCCTAACACCAAGAAAAACTTTGGAAGACACATTGCATTCGTTTATTGAAAAACAAGAGTCGATCAACAACCAAACGATGCAAACCTTAATCAATTTGACAAAAACTATCTCCAAACTTACATCTGCTCTGACCATACATGAAAAAGGAAAGTTTCCTGCTCAACCTGAATCAAACCCCAAGAGTCAACAACATCCTCAAATGGAAAATTCAAGAAACCAAAATATGAGTCGAGTCAAATCGGTTATAACCCTTCGTGGTGGTAAAGTAGTCAAAAAACACATTGTGGACCCTCATGAAACTAGTAAAGATTCAATTTTAGAAATTAAGGAAGAGTATGTCAAACCTGTAAACCATGAAAAAATAAACGACTCTCTTCTTGTACCCTCATTTCCTCAAGCACTGGCCAAGCCAAAGAAATCAAACCACAGTCCAGAAATTTATGAAGTTTTTAAACAAGTTAAGGTCAACATTCCTCTATTGTATGTCATTAAACAGGTGCCTTCTTATGCTAAATTTCTGAAAGATCTGTGCACAGTGAAAATAAAACATAAGGTGCAAAAGAAAACTTTTCTAGCAGAACAAGTAAGTTCCATTCTCTCAACCAATAATGCTTTGAAATACAAGAATCCTAGTTATCCAACTATTTCTTGCACTATTAGGGATCATAAAATTGGACATGCTTTACTTGATCTTGGTGCCAATGTTAATTTACTTCCTTACTCAGTGTACCAACAACTCAATCTCAATGAGTTAAAACTAACTTCTACCACTCTTTTACTTGCTAATAGATCGATTAAGATTCCAAAATGAATAATTGAAGATATATTAGTCTAAGTCGATAAATTCATATATCCAGTGAATTTTATTATTTTGGAAATGGAACCAATTACTGATGAATGCAAACAAGTTACTATTATATTGGGTCGACCATTTTTAGCTACTGTTAATGCTTTGATAAATTGCAGGAATGGATTAATGAATTTATCTTTTGGCAACATGACACTGGAACTCAATGTGTTCAACATGTGTATACAACCTCACCACCAAGAAGATGATGATAATGAGAATGATGAAATTGATCTCATCGAGCCAATCATTGAGGACCACTTTCAGGATGAGAATTTTACAAATTCTGTGAAAATTTGTTTTGTTGGTTCTGTTGAATCAAGTAAGGAATTAGATTTTAATATTGCTAACATATGCCCTACACTTAATTCTATGCAGGTACCTATAAGTGACGATGACCAATTGAATTTTGAAGATATGGTACAACCTAAAAAAGCAAATGAAGAGGAAGCACCAGAGCTCGAATTAAAGCCCTTAACAGAAGAATTCAAGTACGCCTATCTTGGAGAGCAATAGACATATCTGGTGGTAATTTCTTCTCAATTCACACATGATCAAGAAAGTAAGTTGTTATTTGTACTAAAAAGACATAAAACTGTATTTGGTTAGACCTTAAAAAACATACAAGGCAATAATCCTTTTATTTGCACACACCGAATACACTTAGAGGAAAAATGCCAAAACAACCCGTCAACCACAAAAAGGACTAAACCCTCATATGAAAGAAGTGGTAAAGAATAAGGTCCTTAAATTACTAGATGTAGGAATTATCTACCATATCTCTGATAGTAAATGGGTAAGTCCAACACAAGTAGTACCAAAAAAATCTAGAATAACTGTTATAAAAAATAAAAAAGGTGAACTAATCCCAACACGAATTCAATCTAGTTGGCGCATGTGCATTGATTACAGAAAATTAAATGATGCCACTAGAAAAGATCATTTTCCCCTTCCATTTCTATACCAAATTCTCGAAAGAATAGCTGGACATCTCTTCTATTACTTTCTTAATGGTTACTCTGGCTATTATCAAATCCCTATAGCCTTAGAAGACTAGGAAAGACCACATTCACATGTCCATTTGGAACATTTGCATTTAGGAGAATGCCCTTTGGACTTTATAATGCTCCTGCAACATTTCAAGGGTACATGCTAAGCATTTTTAGTGACATGGCTGAAAATTGCCTAGAGGTTTTTATAGATGATTTAACTGTATACGGTAATTCTTTTGATACATGTCTTGATAATCTAGAAAAAGTTTTGGAAATGTGCAAAGAAAAAGGACTAGTTTTAAATTGGGAAAATGTCATTTCATGACCACTTCGAGAATTGTCTTAGGCCATATTGTGTCTTCAAAATGAATCGAAGTTGATAAAGCCAAAGTTGAAGTCATTTCAAAATTACTCTCACCAAAGACAATTAGAGAAGTCCGTTCTTTTCTAGGACATGTAGGATTTCATAGGAGGTTTATAAAAGATTTTAGTGTCTTATCTAGACCAATTTGTAATCTCCTAATAAAAGACACATAATTTCAATGGACTAAAGATTGTCAACAAGCTTTTAAAAACATAATTAGTCTTTTGACATCAGCCCCAATAATGCAACCCCCTGATTGGTCTTTACTTTTTGAGCTAATGTGTGATGCTAGTGATTATGCCCTTGGCGTAGTTCTAGGTCAAAGAAAGGAAGGTAAGCCCGTTGTCATCTATTATGCAAGTAGAACTTTGAATTATGCTCAAATGAATTACACTACAACTAAGAAAGAACTACTTGCTATAATATTTGCATTGGATAAATTTCGTTCGTATTTAATTGGTTCATCTACTGTTGTTTATTCTGATCATGCTGCTGTGAGATATTTAATGTCAAAACAAGATGCCAAACCAAGGTTGATACGATGGATTTTGCTACTTCAAGAATTTAATTTGACAATCAAGGACAAAAAGTGTGCTAAAAATATTGTTGTAGATCATCTTTCAAGACTTACAAATAAGTCTTCAATTGAAACAACACCCATCAATGATTCTTTCCCTGATGAATTTTTATTTTCTATAAACAAATGTCTTGGTATGCTAATATTTTAAATTATCTTGTAACAGGTGAAATGCCATGTGACTGGAGTTCCCAAGACAAGAAAAAAATCTTAACAGAAGTAAAAAGCTTTTACTGGGATGAACCATACATGTTCAAGTACTGCTTCGATCAAATTTTTCGAAGATGCATATCAGACGACGAGGTAAGTAGGGTCATTCAATTTTGACATTCTGAAGCATGTGGTGGTCATTTTTCTTCAAAAAAGACAACTGCAAAAATATTACAGTATAGATTTTATTGGCCTATATTATTTAAATATTCACATGCATTCTGTAAAATGTGTAAGAATTGTCAAATGATAGGATTTATTTCAAAGCAAAACATGATGCCTTTAAACCCCATCCTTGTCATTTGGATTTGTATACATTTTGCATGCTGTTGATTATGTTTTAAAATGGATCGAGGCGATTCCTTGTCGGCACAATGATCAATGGATTATGATTCGCTTTTTAAAAGAAAATATTTTGAGCAGATTTGGAATACCTCGAGCCATTATCAGTGATGGAGGTAAGCATTTTTATAATAAGTCATTTGAGTTTTTAATGAAGAAATATGAAATTACACATAAGGTTGCTACCCCTTATCACCCTCAAACAAATGGTCAAGTTGAATTAGCAAATAAGGAGATAAAATAAATTTTAGAAAAGACAGTTAATTCAAACCGTAAAGATTGGTCTCTTCGACTAATTGATGCACTTTGGGCATATCGTACTGCTTTTAAAACATCTTTAGGAATGTCAACCTATCGACTTGTTTATGAAAAATCTTGCCACTTACCAATAGAACTTGAACATAAATCATTTTAGGCCATTAAACTTTTAATTCAAATCTTGATGATGCTGGCAATGTGCGTAAATTACAAATAAATGAACTTGAGGAATTAAGGAATAATGCATATGAGCATTCCAGAATTATTAAGGCAAGAACCAATTTTTTTCATAACAAAAGAATTTTTCGGAAAACATTTGAAATTGGTCAAAAAGTGTTGCTTTATAATTCTCGTCTTCATTTATTTCCAAGAAAGTTAAAGTCAAAGTGGAATGGTCAATTTGTTGTAAAAAATGTGTATCCATATAGAGCCGTAAAAATTGAGAATCCAAAAGATGGTATCACATTTAAAGTTAATGGCCAAAGATTAAAACCATATCTGGAATATCAACCACATGAAACAGATACCGAAATCCATTTGAGTGACCCACCAAAATTTTGATTAAGCCTTTTCATTTGAACGTTTTGTGAATTTGATTTACATTTACTTTATCGTTTGAATTATTTGATTTTTTTTTCTTTTTCCTTTTCCCTATATCTTGAATTGAGTGCATTGCATTGTTTTAATTGTGTGCTGTTTGACAACTGTGATTTAGTTTACCAAATTTTTATACTTGTCATGAGTACCTCCATGAGAAATTTCCTTTTCAATCATCTTAAAACGCTTTTTCATGTAAAATTTCACCTGAGGAAATTGCTTTGATTTTGTAAATTATATCCCATTTGGGATCGGCAACTCAAGGAAATAGAGGATGGTATTTATAATCTGCAATTGGAACTGGATTCAATAAAAGGACGAAGGTGAGTTATATTCCTTGTGTGTTTTTGTTTTATTTTGTTGTTCTTGTCACTTTTGATTTGATTTCACAAATTTGATTTGTTTTGTTTGATTCACTCTCCTGTATAAATGGCGGATAACGGTACTCCGTGACTTTTTAAGTCAGTATTCTCAGTTTCCCATAATAACTTAAACCTCAATGTCAAGCATGGAAGAAATACAATAAAATTTGCATCAACATTTTCCTTCTCTCCCTCAAAATGCTCTTAAGAAGATTTACAAAGCTCGTTGTGAACGATTGCGTTTGTTAATGATCAATGGGATTCCTGCTGACATTCGCTGGTTAATCAAAGCAAAGGTCTGATTGGCAGGTGAGTTTTTTAATCCATTTATTTCCTACATGCCTAGTTTTGTTAAAAGTACATTTGCTAAGAAAAGAAAAGCTAAGCGACTTGGCTCTGAATGTTCTCATTGTGTAAAACTTGCTTGCAAAAATTCACGTTGTAAAGCTTTAAGAATGGTTTCTGTAAATCGTGAAGATTAAATCAACTTCGTTAAGATGGCATGAGTAAAGAATCATTGGATGATACCTTAAGATCTCTTGAGACGCATCCAAGTGGATATGTTCAACGTGAAATTCAAAATTTGTGGAAGTTGTTCCAAAAGGAAAGTGCACAGTTTAGTCTTGGAAATCTGACTCTAAAACACCTTGTTTGCCAATATATAAGAAAACTGGATGGGAAGCCTATCCTCGACCCATAGAGGGTGTTCAAGCCGTTACTGGACATAAAACCAGAGGAAGATATGAGCCACAATCACAACTACCAATAAATATTTTTTTATTTTACTATCTTTTATCTTTTGCATTATTATTATTATTGTGTTTTTTTCTTTCTTTATTTTATCTAATCACTGTTTACTTTTTCTTTTGACTGTTTGCCTTTGAATTATTAAGCTAAAAGCTTCACACGTCATTTGACAAACACACCGCTCCATTTACAGATGTATATCATTATGTCTGTCACCAAGATTTTTAAATAGGAGCTCATTTTCAAGCACTCACAAATTGTTTCTTTTTAGAATTTTTGTAATGGCAGCAACTTCAAGCAGTCAACTTAAAAACATTTGTGTGCTTTCTGGATTTCGCTATAGAAAGTATAAGGAGTTCGTTCAAGCAACCATAGATCTTGGTCGTGCTATAGCAAAGAGGAAACTACATCTTGTATATGGAGGAGGTGACCGAGGGTTATCAAAACTTATCTCTGAAGCTGCTTTCGTTCGAGGAAGCTAAGTGCTAGGCATCATTCCAAAAGCATTAAAACCTTTAGGATGTCCACTAGACTCACTAACTGGAGAAGAGTTAATTGTCTCAGCTATGTAAGAAAGGGTATCTGAAATGTTAAATCATGCTGACGCTTTTATTTTCTTGCCAGGAGCCCTTGCAACTTTGGAGGCGCTAATTACATTTGCATCTTAGGCCTATTTAAATATCCATCAGAAACTCACTGGTTTGTTAAATGTTAATAACTTTTATGATAGCTTGATAACATTTCTTAATCATGCAATAAAAAATTACTTCATTCCATCATCAGTGAAAAAACTCTTCATTTGTACTCCTACTGCTAATGAGTTACTTGATCTTTTGCAAGCTTACAAACCAAAGCCAGATCCTATGACTTTAACGTTGGATTGGGCAACTGATGACGATGGCAATAACTCTCATAAAAAATGTAAATTAGATTTAACTATCCGTTTGTAAATATTTCCAGCAGTGGCCAGGTGATATCTTCTAAACTCTATTTTTTGTTTTTTTAGACATTGAGGATAATGTCTTTTTCAAGTTGGGGGGGAATACTTGATAATTGTGGAATGTCTCAGTCCTAGTGATGTTTTTACTAATTTTTATTGTAAAGACTAACTTTGGATAGAATGTGATGTCTCTAGAAACGCATCTTCTTAAGTTTAGTGTTTTGTTTCCAAAAAAAATATTTTTCTTTTTCGGTGTGATCTTTTAACATTGGATAACATGACGATTTTCAAATTTTGATATTTGTATTATCTTGGGCCTTGAGTTATGTTATTATATATTTTCCCTTTTGCATGTTGAAACGTAAATTGAGAAATTAGATTAGTGAAATTGATTAAGTCATTTGGAGGAATGTACATATCATGAAAAGACCAAGAAAGTTTTTGAACCTATTATCCTTGGAGAGTAACTATATTTGGCTATACAGCTTCACAATTTATTGTACAAGATCTCAATATTTTCTTTTAAAAAAAATTTGTGCAGCCGCATTTAAAAGTCCATTGAACTAGTGGATATGAAAGATTATATAGAACCCTAAAAGATGACAGAAGGTCATTTTTTATTTGTTTGAGCCTTTCTAGTCAACTCTATTATAAAGAATCCATAGTTAACCCCTTTGAACCTTTGAAAAAAAAACTTTTTCTTTGGTAACCTATCATATTTTCCTACTCCAATGAGGAGTATCACCTTATGTTTTATGTTTTCTATCACCCAATTATGTTTAAAAATAGGGATGATTATGTATTCCTAATAATGGTGCTATAAAAAAAAGATGATATGTATATATTAATTAATAAAAAAGAGAAAAAAAAGCACCTTATAATCTCCAAAAAGTCCCTTATTTTTCAAACATATATTTTTGTTTTTCTTATTACCTTTTTTGTTAGCTATAACCCTAGCCTACGTTACGTCCTACTAAAAGTTCTTCTCGATTTTTGGAAACTATAGTCTGAAGTAAAAATTGGTAATATAGACTAAAAGATGTGGTGATGCAGTAAAATAAAAATAAAACTTGCTAGTAATTCATTGGATTTGAGATTATTTTATTTCTAAGCTGTGGGCATTATTTTTTTCATCTTGGTGAGAGTGTGTGATATTATTTTATTATCGTCTCAAATTTATCATTTTTTTTAGAGTGACAATTTAATTTGGGGTATATCTTCTTTTGAGATAGTCACTTTTAATCATGAGATTTTGGGGTTAGATGTATCATTCTTAAAAGTTGCTTGATTAATGTAGCTCTGATAATTGATCATATTACAGGATTTTACTGAACTGTTTTGTGCGGATGTGATTTTCTTTAGGCTAAAGATAATGCTTATATTTTTATTTGATTGTTGTCATTAATCTGATAGAAGAAGTAAACATAATTTTCAAAAAAAATGATTTTCAATTTGAGTTTAAAAATTTACTAAACTTTTATCACTTAAATTTTTAGGGCCTAGCAATAAGCTGGTTGGGGAGTGTGATTGACACTAAAAAGTGTACATTTAATAAGGATAAAATTATTAGTTTTTCACTTATTGTGTCGATTAATGCGTTCATTATTTCTAAATTATTTTAATACTCCCCAAACATATTTTATGTTAAATTAATTTGTAATTTTTTTAATTTTTATTTTGTAAATATTTTTCAAGAATAAAGATGGAATTGGAATTGAAAGCGGGAACAAAGAAGAACTACTGGAACAAAATTGAAGAGATGTAATAATAAATAATCAATAAAATAAAAAGAAAAAAAGAAAAAAACATGTGCAAATGGCCTCCTGACCATCACACATTTCAACAAACTTATATATTTTAAACTAATAAATAAATAATAAAATAAAGAAAGTTAAAGGCAATTGTTACCTACAAAAAAGGAGGAGAAATTGAAGAGCGGGGGAAGCGAGAGAGCTATTTTGAGAGCTGAAGCCAAGACTGAAGAAATTCTATCTTTTTTTCTTTTCTTTTCTTGTTTCCGTTTGTATCAAATTTCTTTGTAATATATTTCAAAAAGTTTATCCAATAAAAAGAGTGTTGTGTTTTCTTTCAATATGACTAGCTAATTTTATTAAGTTGAGGTGAAAGGTGAAGCTCAATGTCTTAAACTATTAAATATTATTATTTTCTCAAATGAGTTTTTAATTTTATTTAATTCTTTTCTAATTATTTTTATATCATCTTAATTTATAAATCTCACTGAATTTAATCGTATTTTGACATAATGTCGACATATTATTATAGTGTGGCACATTAGGTACTTTATTCTATATTTACCACACACATAGAATTAAATAATATAATAATTAATTGGTAAAAGTGGGTAAAATATAAATGAGAGAGTACTAAAATTATAGTATTTTTAAATTGATTCAAATAATTTCTTTTCCCCACAATTGATTTTCTTGGTTTTACTATATTTAAAACTCCATGTGATTCGACCCCGATCTCACCAGGTTATATTATAACTAGACACTTTTATACTTGAGAGTATTACACTTTTGAGTCATGTCATCTCTCTAGTAGTTAGTTTGTTGCTTTGGATTATGTTGGTTTATTTTCTACTTACTTATATATGGTACACATTCCATTTTAATTACACAAAGAGGGAAAGGGTTTGTTTCTTCTTAATTTGAAACAGCTTGTGTGGGTTCCTTTCCTAACAATAAGAAATAGAAGAAGCATAAGAAACGATATAGTCAACATTAGTAGAAAATTCTATTAAAAAATGAAATTTCTAAAGTAAAAAAAAACAATACACAAAAGTTAGAATTAAAAAAATAAAAGAATCTATAAATGAAATAAGACTTGTAAATATTTTTTTTAATATGGTAAAGAAAGACACATTAAACTACATTGTCCTAAAAAAAAAGGCCAATCAATTAGAAATAGATAAATATAATATAAAAGAACAAGTTTTAGATATAGAAGAAAAATTTAATATAGATAAAATATCAGATAACGATAATATATGTATTCTTAGTGAACAAAGTAGTGAATCAGAAACTAATAGTAACTCAGAAGTACAATTAGATTTAGAAATTAATGTCTTAGAAACTTATACATCATTTTTTGGTAAAAGTTGTACAACCTGTAATAGAAATTTTGAATTAGGATATACTGACACAAATACAGATAAATTCTTTTGTAATAGTTGTAAAGATAAACAATAAAATGATAAAATAGTAAATAAATAGAACAATAAGTGAATTAATAAATATAGATATAGAATTATTATTTTAAAAAGAAACAGTTTACACTAGAGCAATAATAGACACTGGAGCAAATAAATGTATTATACATAGTATCTTAGTCCCTAAGGAAAATAGGAATAAATTGAGAAGTTTAATAAATATTAGACAATTTAATGAAGAATTAATGCAAATAATAGAATGTATAAATAATATACCGATTAGAATAACTGGAGAAACACATATGTTACCCCAAACATTTATTTCTAGCCAGAAAGCAAGACATAAATTTGTTTTAGGATTAAATTTTTATATTAGGAAATAATGGTAATATACTTATAACTCTAAATAGAGTAATTTTTTAAAAAAAGTCTACATTCATTCAACTAAAATCCGAAACACGTGTTTAACCATATGAGCAAAAGTCAATAATGGTAGAAAAATATATAGGCATTCATTTTTTTTTATTAGAAGAAGAAAACAAAATGGACCGTACTAAAGTAGAAATTTTAGATGATGAAGAGATAGATAAGTACTTAGAAAATGTCATAAATATAGGAAAAAAAAGATAGAACGTTTAAACTGTGATAGATGGCCCGAAGAAATTAGAAAAAAAATAAAAGAGTTAGAAAGATTAGATATAATAGGTAACAATCCAATCAAAAAAAAATAAAAAAGAGATATATTAATTAGAAATAATCAACCCAAACATAATAATAAAAACACAAGATTTACCTTATAGTTTAGAATATAGAAATGAATTCAAAATGCATATAAATGAATTATTATAATTAAAAGTAATAAGAAATAGCACAAACAAACATAGAAGTCTAGCATTTGTAGTAAATAATCATATTGAACAAAAATGAGGTAAGAGTAGAATGCTAATTAACTATAAAAGATTGAAGGATACTACTTTAGACAATAGTTATAAAACACTCAATAAAGACGAATTAGTAAGTTGTATACAAAATGCCAAATAATTTTCTAAATTTGATTCTAAAAGTGGTTTTTGACAAATATGACTTTTGGAAGAATCTATTTAATGGATAGTTTTTAGTTGTTCGGAAAGATATTTCAAATGTTTATCATTGCCATTTTTGCATTAGTTCATATTTTTTATTAACAAAAATATTTTAATACTGAAGAAATAAAGTTAATACAAAAACTTAAAGGAATAATTAAAATCTTAAGCCATTAGCATTATTAATAGACAATTATTATAAAATTATAGAAATTGATGCCAGTAGTTTAAAATGACTAGGAATATTAATACAGAACCCTAATAAAGATAGCCCAAAAGAGAAAGAAGAAATAGCAATTTATATTGGTGAAAGATTTACAAAAATAAGAAGTAGAAAGTCTAGTGTAGCCTTCTATAAATGGGTTGAGCCTAATAATGATAAAATCATAGCCCAAGCACAAACCAATACTATACTAGCTCAAAGACATCTTGTTCATGAAAATCAACTTATTCCTTCACTACAGCTAAAAGTTGACGATCTAGAAAAATGTGAAGAATATCCAAAACCGCTAATTGAGATCAATGACAAGCAACCATTAGGAACTGAATTTGAAGCTATAAGTCATCAGTCTTTGGATGAAGGCATAGCAGTAGCTATTGATGAAATGATAGATAGAAAAAGACACCATTAACCAGCTAGCAGTAGTCAAAAAGTCTTTAATACTGTCATGCTTTTACATATATTCTTCTTTTACTCACTACCTGAAATAGGAAAACTGCAAAAGCATCTTTTTCATTTTATCATTTTATTAATGACCTTGAGTCATCATAAAGTAACAATAGCCAGTCAATATTTTTACTACTTAATTTTTAGCCAATCTTTGGCAAACTATCACCTGTAAAGTGTAATTTCAAAATTTTATCTCTTGTATGCCAAGGCATTGATTGTAAAATAATTGGTACAAGTCTTCAATTGTATATATAGACCTCTTGGATCGTTGAGAGAGTAGAGTTTTATAGAGACTTGTACACAATTTAGAGCCAAGAGAGTCTTGTATTCAAGAAAAGCAATAAAATGTTTCTTTATTCATAAACACTTGACAATCTTTTAGACATCAATTAGCAAGCTTTTATCAAGTAAGTAAATTTAATTTCTTTAATTTTATTTACTTATTTATTTTTTGGGGTTAGAAGTCTCGTCTAGTTAACAAAAGTATAAATTATATTTAAAGTATTAACAAAACGCAAATCTTGTTATTATTTAAGGGAAAAGAGTATGTAGAAGGTTTTTGAAAAATATTTTTTTTTACAAAATATAAAAACTTAATAAGAGTTTCTACTGAATTTCTGAAAGTTTCTTTTTAAACACGATCTGCGTTGCCCTGTTTAGCCCTTAATATGTTAAAAAGGCATTTTTGAGCGTGAGCCTAGGAGCTTTAAAATATTTTTTACTAGTAAGTTTTCAGAACTAGTTTATTTAACTTTGAAATGCTAGTTTTTGCCAAGACAACGTCTAAAGTTCTCATAAACTTTTTGGAAATTCACTGTACATAAGTGGGAAAATGGCCACATATATACTGATGGTTAACTCAAATGAGAATTATATCCGTCTATATTGTCAACTTCTTATACCGACAATAGATGATGACATACACAACCAATTAGAAATTTCTATTTCTAATTGATTTACTTTTTTATTTTCCAGGCAATGGAATTTAATGTGGCATTTTCTACCACATAAAAAATATTTACAAGTTCTATTTTTTTTATAGATTCTTTTTTAAAGTTTTTTTTAACATTTTGCTTATTATCTTTATGCTTAAGGAATTTTTTCTTTAGATTTTTCTACTATTATATCTGTAGGTTGCTTATATTAACTATAACTTTTCTTATGCTTATTATATTTCTTATGGCTAAATCGACTAGGGTAATTACATCCTAAAGTAGGTACTTCATGCATATACACATTTTTCTAAACTGTAATTTTATTTGATGTCCATCATTTTCTTCTATCTTTTTCTTCTTTGCAATACTCTTTAATCCTACCTCACATATTCTATTACTGGGATTAATATAGTACAATAATTAATTTTTTGTGTTCTTTTAGTTATAAACCAATTAATTAATTCAATGTGTAATCTTTCTCCTATTTTACCTCATAGTTTATCTACAATTTTTAATAATAAATCTTCGTCAAATGGTCTTCCTATATCACGACAAAATTTATAAAATAAGTTGCATATTCATGACAATATCTTAAATCACATATTTTTAATTGTTCTAAGTTTCTAATTGCTTTAATCTATTTAATTATATTGTCCTTTTCATCTACTCCTAGTATTAATTTACCCATTAAATCTATAACACTGATTATTGGAATGTTTGTATCAAAATTGTCTATTTCTTCAACTTTATTTTTTTCATCCTAAATATATTATTAAAATTTGTAGATAAATTAACAAGAAAAATAGGAGAATGATTACATACTAAATTAATTAATTGGTTTAAAACTGAAAAGACACAGGAAATTAATTATTATGCTACATTAATACCAGTAATAGAATATGTTAGAGGTTGGATTAGTGAGTACTGTGAAGAAGAAAAACATAAGACTATGCAGACAAATAACAAGGGACTTCTCGATCAGAGGCCTAAAAAAATGCAGACAAATACAGCATACTCTAATAAACTAATAAAACTATCTATATTATTAAAATATGTAAAGAGACTGTCATACAACACACAAACAGACTCATCTATGAACTTGCTAGAGCTCTCTTATGGATGAATTCTTTCTGTGAGCTAAGTTAAGCCCACACTTGGTTTAATGCTGCCAACAACTTCCACCTCCCTAAACTGTTCTTCTGCAGTAAGAACCATTTTGTGTAGGAGCTCCGCAGATGGAGGTTCCTCCAGAACTCCAGCCATTACAGGGACTATTTGTTGAACCCTTGTTCGATAACTGTTTTGAATGCTGCCAACAATTTGTATTTCCCTTTACTGGCCTTCTGCAGTACGAACCATTAAGCATCTGAGCTCCACAAACAGCGCTACAGAAGTCCTCTTCATTGAATGTACTTAATTTTGAACCTGCATCATACACATTGGACTTATCTTCTTCAGCTGACTTGGATTTGATTCCTTTAATCTTCATCCCTTTGTGCTCCTCGCATCTCACTCTTCCTTTAACAGGTTGCCTACTGCAGAAAGTCCCATCACCTGATTCCACCCCACATATGGTATCAGAGTTGGGTTTGGTTGTGAACCTCTTAGAAAACACTTGAGGTTGTACTCTTCCAGACCTAGACATTTCAGAAGAGTCAGAAAAATTGCAATCATTGGCATCAAAATCCACATTGCGTACATATTCAGATGCTCCTAATATATTAGAATTGGATCCATTAGTGCTTCTCCATTTGTGCTCTTCGCTAACTGTGCACATCTCTTCAATCACTGGAGGCTTCACTGGGTTCGATCTACTGATCCTCAAACCTTTGTGTTGAGTGCATCTTTTTCTTCCTTTAAGTGGTGGCCTTCTACAGATAGAACCATCATCTAAGGACACCCCACAGATAACTGTTCGGTCCTCATCAGTGCCATGTCTTTCCAAAACCAACCTAGGCTGTGATTTAGTAAATTTAAAAATTTGAGAAAAGAAACTGTGACCCTCCTCATCAGCATAGGTGCCACAATTATTTTGTTTTGAAGGCAGTTTGCTTGCTTTGATTTTAACTCCTGCTGGCTTTTGACTGAAATACAAAAGCTTCCTGATACTTTTAGGAAATTGAATATTGTCTGAAGCAATGGTATTGAGCTTCCGAAGAACATCATAATGGCGACGTGTGCCATTACTCCCTCTGTTCCATGCATAATCAAATGTACTGAGGAGTTCCCTTTCTGTCTTAATAGCATCTGCTTTATTTTCCATCTGTCGAGCATTAACAAAGGAAAATAAAAAGAAAAGAAATCAAATTTCAGAAACTATAAACCAAATAACTATGCAGGCAGGCCTACCTCCGTTAATGCATATCAGTGGAATATAAACCAGAATCACTCAAACACAATGACCCCCAGATGCAAACGTTATGATCTATGAGTGATTGATATGATCTACAAAAATTTGCACAATTCTTCTTGTGTATAAATGCAGGTTAAAAGCCTCAAGCATCTTTAAAACAGAACCAAAAAAAAATGAAAGATGCAAGAATGACCATGCTATTATATCCATAGCAGCATTCAAGAGAAACAAAAATGACTATGCATTTATGCAATTGCAAGGAACTGAAAACAAGATCCAAATTTAACAACTTTTATTGTACTACTAGCCAAGATTCAAAGGTCACCAGCAACTCCTCCAAAGATGCTTCAAAAGTCATGTTCGTTCATAGAGTAAACAGGGCCTGATTATGATTTCCCTATTTGGGTTTATCTTATACATAGTGTATTAGTATTGAACTTCTAATCAAGTCATTCAAAAGACATTGCTAACTAAACGTAGTGTTGTACATAAAAAATGAGCCACATCTAACTAATAACAAATCAAAAAGAGTTATATATAGAAATAGAAACAGAAGCAAGGATTTTAAAAATTCTCAAAAGGATGCACACCTACAGGAGCCCATCTATAAGCAATGGCGTGACGTCTGCTGAAAATATCATCAAAACAACCAGACCCATTACTGGGGTTGTTATTCAAATGGGCTCCACTACGGCCATAACACTGGAGTCGCGTTCGGACACTGTCAGCTTGTCCAAGATAGACCACAACGACGTCATCTGAGTCGATCCTGTCCGTACAGGAGCGAGATGCAACAATTCCAAGCTCATAAACTCCAGGACCCGAGGTATTTGGAAGGTTGTGAACCCTGTATCTAGCGGCTCCTTCCTTGCCAAGCAAATAATCTTCCCAATCTGACGCCCCAACAAGTATCTGCAATAGCCATTTACACACACACACATATAGATGCACACAATATATGCAGTCATTGCTAATGAAAGAGGTGATTAATTTTATGAATACTAATCAAGCAACCCTAAGGGTAAAAATGGAAAGATTGGAAAGGAAAAAAAGAGCAGACCTTCCATTTAGAAAAGTGGGCATCGTGTTTGGTTCGCTTGCATTCTTCCCTCTTGATTCTGATTCTTTCAGTCTCAGCCGTTCCCATCTGCTATTCTGTAACTTGACCGTTAGTTGTGCCTTTTTTTCATATATCGTTGTGACTTATGGTGCAAAGACCATATTGCCCCTGTAATTGTTGGAATTTACGATTGTCCATGGTTGGTGAATAGTATTTTTTTTTTTTTATCACAAGCACGAGATATTTTGAGAATGCCTCAACTGTGTGAGGTACTTTTAAGTTCGTACCACAACTTAGATTAAAAGTCCCTGCTCAAACTGAGAAGCACAGGTTCTCCCAACAAAAGCGACTTCCCTACAAATCGAATTGAGGAGCAAATCTAATCAAGTCACTTAAGGAAGCTTCATTACGAGTGGAGCTAATATTTTATTTTAGTAAAAAGTGATTAATCTATCTAATCGTTGGAAGTTACTCAGTAAACGCCTATGTTATGATTATGAGTTGTGACTTCATTTGGATATCTTTCCATTTTAATTTTGGTTTTTTTCTTTTTAATGTATATCATTAATTGATAAATTAACTCAATACTTTACCATACTGTAATTCAATTCTATTATGATAGTATTTTTCTCTTCTTTTTTTTATCTTGAAAGATAGTCCTGAAATCATCCTACTTAAATTAAATATTTGTATCTTCGTTAGCGGAACCTTTATCAATTGCTTTCAAGAGGAGATGTTAATCAATTGAGTTATCATTTTGAAATATGACAAATTTTGATTGTAGGTGTCATATTTTATCTCAATCTAATAGGGCAACGTGTATCTATATTAAAGAATGAAAAAAAACCACACACCAGAGTTCTTCTGGAGGGACTTTAAAAAAACTGCCGAGTTTCATTAAAACAGTGCACAACATCCAACTAACAACTCCAACATGGATACCAACAAAGATCAGGGATTTAAGCCCTATAAGTAGTGTCATGTGACCTAATCCAAGTATAAAACATAGGTCGTTAATTAGGACACCAGATCTTCTTGAACTAAGACAACTTGTCTATAAATAATGACCTTATCTCATTATAGTAACATTTGTGTTGAAATTCTTATAACTACCAAGAATATTGAATTTACCTTCAAAAAATTCTCTTTTAGCTCACTATTCTTATATATATTATCCAAAATCTTATTTGAACATTGAAGCGACTTCGAAGGAGCAACCCCCACACTTTGAAACAAAGAGCACAAAGGAGAAGAGTCTGTTGGTTATGTTATCTATAAGATGGTATATCAAATTCTCAGATAGCAAAATTACATAACACTTATCAAAAACTATTGGCATCCGTTGCTGCAACAACACGCAATCAAGAAATGATTGAATTTTACTATTTGATCATCTCAACCTACCGAACTGTATTTCTGCTCTCTGCCGAAAAGAGAAAAACTTGGTGAGGAAAGACACATGATGAGAATCTTCTTCCCCTTTAATTTGTGCAAACAAAGGAATTAAAAAAAAAAAAAAAAGGAATGAAGAAGGCTTCAGTGATTGTGAGATTCAGTGTCCTTTTTTTCTTCTTTCCCATTATCACACAGCTGAGTCCTTTTCCTCTCTTTCTAAGTTTTCTTAGAAAGAAAGTCATGACAACAAAAAAGTTGCCATGTCTGTTGCTTCTTATCGTTTTCGTTTTTACCTTGTCTCATCAAATGTCAACTTTATATAAACATGATGACAAATCCCACAAAGCTTTTTTACATGCCCAGTAGATAACCACTATCCAAAAGCCGGAAAAAAAAAAAAAAAGGAATGATACGGTTGAGATAACATACCTTTAATCCACCTCCTGCTAGCCATTCAAAGTTACTTCATAGTTCATAATATGTACAACTTTATTTAAATTCCATCTTTTTTTTTTTTTTGGGTTTGGCCTATCTTTTCTTTTTCTTTTTCTTTTTCTTTTTCATGCTACATTTCTAAGCCCAACACCATATATTTCCATTAGGCTTTTTCACATCTTAAAGAATTTTTTCTCTTTTTTTTCAAGTCCCCCGTGCAGATTTTTCTTGTAAATAAGTTTTAATTAGATAACTTAGAAGAAAAATTAAGAAGATTTTTGGAAGAATTTTAAGAGAGATTTATGGTACCTTTTAAAATATTTACGGCTACTTCTAATCAATTTTTAATTTAAAACCAGACCTTGTTGTATTTTTATTAAAATTTTATATTTATTTTTTGTTTGAAAGAAAACAAATTCATATTGGCGATGGAAGTTGCAACGTTTACCTCAATTGCTCCTTTTTATAATAATTTTTTTTTTTTTTTTTTGCCTCTCTCTGTTTTCGAACCACACTCTGTCACGTCTCAATGTGACATGAGGCGTCTTGGATTCTTGTGGGCAAAATTAGACCCGTACTTAATCAAAAACATTGAACTGATGCTGACTAACATGTAATTGAAAAAAAAAGGGCAAAAAAAAATTGATGATAATGCCCCTGCTGATGTTGCCCTTCCAATTATTTCATTTGTCTTCAAGTGGAGTTAATTTGTAGGTCTCATTGTCCTACCAAATTGCCTTGATGTGCCATATCTAAGGATAACCCAACAAAATAATTAAATTGAATTAGTCCAGACAATAATGTACAGTATTTTAAGGCACATGGGGTACAAGACAAGCCAATTGCACTTTGGAAACAGGAATTAAATATTGCTACATTTGGCTCCGCCATACGTTTCAGTTTTCAAACAACCAAGAAGTGGAATATGCTTAGTTTATTTTTTATTTTAAAAATTGTTACAATAATTATAATCTCAAATCTATTCGACTAGATACCAACATATTGTAATATAATTTAGAGGTTTGTCCAGCAATTTGACGAATTTTATCTAAAAATTATATTTCAAACATTCAAAGCAAACTTAGGATATGTTTGGGATTGTTTTAGCTTCCCAAATAATCTATTTTAGAATAGATTTTGTTAAAATTAATTTTGTTGATAATTTGGCCATATGTTTGGTAATTTTAGATTATAACACAATCACTTACCAAGTAATTTAACATGTGTGTTTGGTAAATTCATGATAAAAGGAAACATGTACATTGAAATTGCCATAATGAATAAACTAATAACGGATAGGGCTATTTGCACTTTGAATATTACCTTAAATACTCTATTACTTTGCACACATATATACTAATTATAAAAAAATTAATTTTTTTATACACTCTTAGAAATATCCTTACTTAAACTATATAAGTTGTTTAATTTTATTTCCTTAAAACACTAATAAAACTATTCAGCACACTAATTTTAAGAGATTTAATATATACTTATAAAAATATAATTAAGTCCAGTTATAAAAAAAATTATTTAACATAATTTTAGTTATTAATTTTTTATTTATGTTCAATATTTTATTTTGCACCCATAATAACTTACAATGAGAACATAGTCATAAAAAAAATTCCATAAATACTATCAAAAAAAGGAAAAGTAGAAGATGAAAAGATCAAGAAGATGAAGAAGAAGGGCCAAATCCAAAAAGAAAAATTGTTTCATTTTATTTTTTAAAAAATAAAAATATCACACATTTTATTTTTTAAAAAATAAAAATATCACACATATTCTATAGCCAAAATTTTCTCAAAATTGATTTCCTCATTGTTCATCTAAATATTAATTAAGATGCTGAAAATAAAAGTTTTAGGGTTTAAGATATGAAAACTATAAATTGAACAATGAATGTGTTATATGGTTGTTCAAAATAATTATATAATATTAACTTATAATAAATTGTTCCTTATAGTAATTTAGATAATTGGTGTTTTTGTGATACATATTTTTATTAAAATTAGAGTGTTTGGAGAAACTTTTTAAAATACAAATAGCCATACCCATTCACAACTGTTATAATTATTATCTATATTTTTCTTATTTAATACATAACAAGAAAATTTTGTTTCATGTTTGGACTATTATAATAACATAAAATTATTCATATATATATATATATATGGCTGCCAATGGATTAAAAATTGAAAATTCTCTTATCTACGCAATCATGGTAGCCACACCAGAAAGGAGGACTGATAATGTCACAAGACCACCCAAATTGTGGAAGCCTCCTCAATGCTGTCGTCAAATAAAGACTCAGTAGGGTACACCGCACTTGAATCAAACTCCATGATTGTCGTAATGCCCAAAAATGATGGGCACTGTTGCATGGAGCTGTAACGAGAGCTTCCGACATTTAGCTGGGCTGGACACCACCTTATGACTGACTTCCATAGCCAATTTTGTTAGTACCTTTGAAGAGATTGGAAAAATATAAATTGAACGGTGTTGGTCATGTAGCTCCTAGTTCACTTTTTCCATTGCAGCGATGTCGCCATCTCTGGCTCCAGCAGAATGTTTTTATTTTAAATTTATAGATAATTAAAATTTATTATTTAATTAGTTTTGTTGTTTGGGTATTTTTAGAATTATGTATTAAAAATGAGGGCATTTTTGGTACCACTCATGCTAATGGCCTAAGTGGAAACCCACTCTCACAAAAATGGTTGATGGAAGAAATTCCTCTCTCATAAATACAGACAAAAATTCATCTCTCGTAAATATAGACAAAGGTAAATATGAATATTTGTGGGGATAAAAATATATATTCTATAGACATTCAATAAATGTAGATAAAGGTAAATATATAGGTCCCTTAAATATTAGTGAGAGAATGAGCGTAGAAATTTAGAGTTTGAATTGAGAAGATGTCTCATAAATATAGGTAGAAATAGTTGTCTCCTTAATATTAAGAGGGATAAAATTAGGGTTATACCATAGTAAAACTGATTTATATTAGCCCGGTAATGGGTCTCGTTTAAGCAATTTTGTGCCACGTTAAATGAAATATTACATATATCCAAACCTACCCATTAACTTATTGGGTCGAAAAACGAAACCCGAACCCATTCTTTATCATTATTGAATTATCTAAAACAACCCATTTAACATGTTATTTTTGATATTATATCTTTAGTTTAAAAAAAATAATAGTTTATAAAACAAAAGCTCAATAAGAATATAATACCAAACCAAAAAAAAAATTCTTTATGTTTAACATAATCACATAATGTTAAAAAAATCAATTATTTTGGTTGTGGGCATCGATATCATTAATTAAAATCTTAGGAGAAGAAAATTATAAAAAGAGGATTACATTACATAAGAAGATGCAAATGTACAATGATGGCAATAAATTTTATAATAATTACTTAAGTAATGAGATTGAGAAGAAAATTATCACAAGCACGTGAGATGAGATATATATAGACCATATTGAAGTTCCCATCGGACTTGTCACAAGAGCTCAAGTAAAGAAATTCAAAGAAGTGCTTAATGGGTTGATTCAAGCAACTTGGATTCAATTAAATTCGTGGAGGCCCCTTGAAGAAATCATACATGATAAATGCACGATTCACGTTCTTGAAGTTTCCAAATAATCACTTCCATGAAAACAAGAAGTTGGCTTACATATTATGGCAGAAAAATATATTATTTTTCTTTTTCGGATACTTTTCCATTTCTCGAGGAGACTAGTGGGGAAACAAATCAGTTAGTTCTCTTTTAATTGCCAAGTTTTCATTTTGATTAATGTAAGGCATTTAAGCCGATTAGGATTCTGATTTAATTTAGATTCTTTCCTATTAGTTTAAATTCATATTCCGATTTGATTTTGGTTTAAGATTTATTTTCAAAAATTCTTGTAATCAACCCTATATAATGTACTTGCATCCAATAAATAGGGATAGATAAGTTTTGATGCAAATTGCTGAGATAATTAATTCTTTTTGGTTCTTAAACAGACTCTTTGAATTTATCGGATTTTTGTGGAATTCAAACTATTGACTTTATCAATTAAATCATTCATAACTGATTGTGATGTCTTTACATATAAAGGTTCGTGCTTTCATTGAACATTAAGTAACAATTTCATTCAATTTTAGATTTAGATTCGATTTTGGAGACTAAATTAATTAGTGTCATATCAGTTCTTAGCGAGGTTCGTATTATTAAGAAATTTATAATTTAAGTTATAAATTTTATTAAACGTTAATGGGTAATGGATGAAATGAGTTTTTGATTTTAAATCCAAACCCGACCTCTTTATGTGGAATGAGTTCTAACAGGTTGACCCTATAACAATCCAACTCGATAAAGGTCAATCCAATAGCTATTTTATCATGTGAGTTCTTATCATGTGTGATGGATGATATGAAATTTTGATAGACTATTTTAGATCAGTCCAAGTAGGTATTGGTGCTAAAAGACACATTCAAGTCAAACTTTTTTTTGTTTGGTGTTTATAAATGATTATACTTAGATGGTTAAAAAAGTCCCAGTGATTGGAATGGTTTCACCTCTTATGTTAAAACAATAAAAAGTAAAGAGATCAATACTTCGAAATTTTTTGAATCTAACTTCATAACACAGATTTAATATAGTTATATAGACAGACAACTCCCATTTCGAGTCCAAAGTTTTGAATTTTAGACTAACATGATGTAGCCATTGTAGGTGAGTTAAAAAAACTATTGGTAATGGACAGTAATCAATGCCTAACCATGTGGAAAACTAGCTACTAGCAGACACAACTGGAAATTTCTCCATCTAAAAGCACCCAAATTTCTTTGTCAATGTGATTCAAAAATGAAAATGTCATGATATAAACAAGAATAAAAGTCCACATAAATGGGCCAATCAATTGGACGAATTTGGTATCAGGCAGGTGTCGTTTAGTTAGACCGCCTGTTTCCGTTTTGTCGTTACACTAACTCCCTCATTTTCTTTATTTGGCGCTTCCCTCTCTCTCTGGTAAATTACTAACAAAGCAAAAGCCGGAGGATAATAAAATACTACAACAACAAAGTCCAAATTGTGCTGCCTGCTACCAAAAGCCAAAGCTTTAAAGAATCAAATGATTCCGTTTCTATGCATCCACGTACACACACGCATTTTACATGAACACAAAGTATAAGCTTCTGTTGTTGCTCGCTGCCTTGAACTGCACGTACTCTAGAACTTTTATGAACTTTTTTCATCTGGGTAGCTTGAAAAAGTAACTGGGTTTCAGCGATGGAGTGTTGGTTGAGGCAAAAATGAAATCTTTTTTTGGCGTGTTGTGAATTTGTGTTGAAAAAAGTTTTAAAAAGTGGGTGGAAATGAAGCAGAAGGGTGGTTTTTCAGAATTGGTTGTGGGGAAAGTAGTGATTGTTGCTGTGAAAGCATCGAAGGAAATTCCAAGAAGTGCTTTGGTGTGGGCTTTGACTCATGTTGTTCAACCTGGTGATTACATTAAGCTTCTTGTGGTCATGCCTCCCCTGTCTTCAAGTAATATTCTGATTTTGTTCTTTGTTTTAATTAAGTGTTCTCAATTTTGTGCAATGATTTTGGGTTATATGTGTGAATCACTCTGTTTTCGTTGCTCGTTGCTTTCTTGCTTGCTATATTTGGCTATTTCGCTTGCCACACAATTCTATGTGATTGTTATGATCTGTAATTAAGAGCTCCATGGCATCAAAATTGAATTTTTTGACCAATTTATTTTCTCTATTAGAACTTGTTATATTGATGGGAGTGCAATACATTCGCAGGTAAAAAGATATGGGGGTTTTCAAGGTTCACCAATGATTGCGCTACTGGTCATAAGAGTTCCCTCTCAGGAACTAGTTCAGATCAGAAGGATGATATTGTAGATTCGTGCTCCCAAATGATGCGTCAACTGCAAGAAGTTTATGACCCAGAGAAGGTAAGTGCGGTCATTATTGTCATAAGAGTTTAATTCTCATATGCTCCCTCTCTAAGCATTTTCCACTTTTGACAGATAAAAGTCAGAGTAAAAATTGTTTCTGGCTCACCATATGGAGTAGTGGCTGTTGAGGCCAAGAAAGCTCAATCAAACTGGGTTATTTTGGATAAGTAATTAAAACGACTATACCTTGTCTCCTGCATGAATTTACTGTAGATTTTGTCTGTGTGGAAAATGCAGTCTTACAGGCTGTTGATATCTCAATATTCTCAAATCCCATACCAAAAACTATTTACTCCGAATTTCAGTTCTCTCTTCACTTATTCTATTTATCTAATTTATGATTTACAATTATTGACAGACAACTGAAGCACGAGAAGAAATGCTGTATGGAGGAGCTGCAATGTAATGTGGTGGTTATGAAACGATCTCAACCAAAAGTTCTGCGGTTGAATTTGGTTGCATCACCAACAATGAAGTCTCAAGTGGCTCGCTCAGAAACCTTCGGTTTAGAAGTATCTCCAAAATATTTGAAAAGTAAGCATGATGATCCATATATGATGAAGGGACCATTTGTGACTCCTGCAAGTAGTCCTGAGCAAGAGTCACTGTTGACTGCAACCGACGTTGGAACTTCATCAATCTCAAGTTCAGATCCTGGGACTTTCTCTGAAATATGTGAGAACCTGAAGAAAGAGTGTTCCTTAGTCAGTGAAGAAAGACAAGATCGTTTTGGACCTGATTCTGACTCAGATTGCGAAGTTCTGTGTCTGCCTTTCACAAGTTCGAATCATGATCCATGGATGGCTGAGTCACTCAGTCCTCGTGAGGAATTCTTAAAACTTCTAGAGGGAAGCTCAGAAAGAACCAATGATCCATCTCTGACTTCTGCATATGAATTCCTGTTGGAGAAATTATCAACATTGAATCGAGAGCCTGATATCGGAGTGCTGAATTATAAGCTTGATCTGAAAATAAGTAAAAGTGTGAGAGAGGCAGTTTCATTATCCAGGAATAAACCTCCAGGTCCTCCTCCATTGTGTTCAATATGTCAGCATAAGGCACCTGTATTTGGTAATCCTCCAAGGTGGTTCACCTATGCTGAATTGGAGCTTGCTACAAATAGATTTTCAGAAGCAAATTTCTTGGCTGAAGGTGGATTTGGTTCTGTTCACCGAGGTGTTCTACCAGATGGCCAGGTTGTTGCCGTCAAGCAATATAAATTGGCTAGTTCTCAAGGTGATCAAGAATTTTGCTCAGAAGTTGAGGTTTTAAGTTGTGCACAACATCGCAATGTTGTGATGTTGATTGGACTCTGTGTGGAGGATGGGAGGAGATTGCTGGTTTATGAGTATATTTGCAATGGGTCCTTGGATTCCCATCTTTATGGTAAATTCAACTTTATCCTAAATGGTTTTATTATTTACACTAACGTTGTAGGGGGGAAAGGAAAGGGATAAAACGAAGGGTAGATGCGAAGAAAAAGAGAGATAGAGAAATATTCAGTCTTGAGGACTGAGATTGTGTATGTTAGAAGATGTACCTTGTGAATTATGAAGGAAATTGCTTTTACGGCAAACAAATTGATTGCATAGTTGGTGAATTGTAGGACGTGATCGAGATCCACTGGAATGGTCTGCAAGGCGAAAAATTGCGGTTGGAGCAGCTCGAGGGTTGCGATACCTTCACGAAGAATGTAGAGTGGGTTGTATTGTCCACCGTGATATGCGCCCTAACAACATTCTGGTCACCCATGATTTCGAACCACTGGTATGTCAAGCTCTTTCTATTTCTCTATAAATAAAATTTCAAAAATTTCATGACCAGCTGTATACTGCCTTTGATGCACTTGCATTCAAATATGTGTCTTTGTTTCTTTCATTGTCAGTTAGTAAGCACAAAAACATATGTCTTTTCACTGCTTACTAATATCAATAGCAAACGTTGAAACTGATATCTAACTATTGGACCTGAGGTTGGGGATTTTGGACTAGCAAGATGGCAACCAGATGGAGATATGGGAGTGGAAACAAGAGTACTCGGAACATTTGGGTAAAACAGTTTCATGGTTTTCACTTCTTTGTAGTTTTACTTGCAAAAAGCAAGATATTGATTTACAAAAGCCCTTCTTTATTTAGGTATTTAGCTCCAGAATATGCTCAGAGTGGTCAAATCACAGAAAAAGCTGACGTCTATTCCCTTGGGGTAGTATTGGTGGAGCTCATTACGGGAAGGAAAGCTATGGATCTAAGCCAGCCCAGAGGTCAACAGTGCCTCACTGAATGGGTATGGATTTGATAACATTATTTGCAGCTGTCAAATTTATGTGTTGGTGTTGATAACAATCTTTGAAAGATTTATTGTCATATTTTCAAGGGAGTAAATATAAAAAAAAAAATGTGTGTTTCAGACTTCAAAGTGTATCCTGTCCTCTCCCTGTGAATTGTTTCTGTCTTCCTATTGACAAAATTTAATCTTTTTCGCACTTTTATCTTTTGTCATTGGCTGATTACTCATTTTCCGTACTTGGAGTAGGCACGTCCTTTACTGAAAAGACGTGCCATTGGTGAACTGATTGATCCTCGCTTAAGGAACTGCTATTCAGAACGAGAGGTCTATGGCATGCTGCAATGTGCCTCTTTATGCATACGTAAGGATCCTCATTCAAGGCCTCGCATGTCTCAGGTTGGTAATCAATAACTAATACCTGTTTGTTTAAAGTACCTATACTTGCCACAATTACTTTGATTATCAAGTCAAAATCCTTGGAATGAAATTGTATGCAATGGATGTTCCCTTTCACTTTTTATTACTTACTAATATGTAGAAGTTCACATTTTCTAGACATTGCTTTCCAGCTGCTTAGACTTGTGGCCGCAAATTATCAAGATTTCTTAAAAACTAGTATTCACTGTGTAATCTGTAGAGGCTTTTTTAAAATTCAGAGTACAATTTTCTATTTTTTTTGGGGTAATTTCCCAGAACAAAGTAGTATTCAAGGTAATTTTTAATTTGACTACTATGTTCAATGAGAGGCAACCCCAAAAAGCAGGCAGATCCTTCCCCTAGTCATCCATTTGCAAATTCCATGAATTCATTAACCTTGTCAACCAGTGTGCATGTCAAATTTAAAGCCAATCAGTACTAGTTACCTCTAATAATGCTTCTGAAAACAACTCCTATGTTAGCTTTTATCTTTATTCTAAAAATGCCGAATGTTAGTGGTTCACAGTAAGCTAATTTATGTATTCTTTACAACGATTCCTAAAGGTGCTTCGGATGTTGGAGGGGGACATTCTCATGAATTCAAAAGATGACACTTGAGTCTCTAGGTATGTTAAGGAACAGCAGTGGGAAGAACATCATCACTGTGGTCAGAACTGGTAACATCTGAAAGAAGGGGCATAATTTGAAGTTGAAGCTCTTCATGGAGCGTGCATGAAGAGCAGCTCTTTTAGAGAGAGTGAAGGAAAATACTCGTTTTATTGTCATTTCTGCAGTTTAGATCTGTCTCTGTAGGCGTAGAATGTGATGCAAGCTAGTGAGTTTTGTAAATTGTAATCATATTTTATTTATTAAACAAATCTCTCATTTCAACTGGCTTCCGCTCCCTTCATGTAAAACTTTTTGTGGATAAAATGTACTCATTTAATATAGAAAGGTCACTTCAACTTCTTTGATTCTATGATCTATCCTTGAGCTAATGTGTAATTCAATAGCTTACAATCTATTTGAACTTATCTTTAGGTTTTCTCAGCCTATGAAATTGAAGAGTCTGGAGTCTTTTTAAGTTTCCTATTTTCATTTGTGACTTGCTAGTAAGTGAGTTTTTTAAAATAAATTTTTAAGTTTTATGTTGATTGTTACCAACAGTGACCACTTGGATGAAAACTGGAAAACATTATTTTAAGCTATTAAAAAATTTATTATAATCTAAAATAAAATCTACATATTTTAAGTAACATTGTAAGGGATTTTCATCTCATTTTATTAATAAGATTGTGCCTAAGTTACATCATATGTAATTTAATATTTAACACAAAAATTACCCCTAATAACTTAAGATATGTCGACGAATAAACAACACTTAGAATTTTTTTGTGTCATTCTTGTGTTGATGTAAAGTGCATACAATGTAATTTAGGATAACTATTTATAAAATCTCATAATATTAGGTAGAGAGTTTGACTTTGACTATGGTACTTGACTCGTGTACCACTAAAATTCGTCTATCTAGTAGTACCCAGATTATAGGATTTTGTATCCTAAAGTATCACAGTTATAGCTTTAGGTGGCTTTTTCTTTTTTTAATCTAAAATTTTAATAGACTTAAATTTAGCAGAATTTTAAATAAGTCTAAATATTTAAATTTGAATAATATGTTTATTTTTTGTTTGAATTTCTAAAAATAATTATTAAGTTTTTTTTAATACTAAAAACATGTGCTTTTACATTTATCCTTATTAAATTTGAATATCAAATATATATATATACACACACACACATATGAAAGAGTATAAATATCGTAATATTTTAACATATATAAGCAAAACTACATTCAAGTGAAAAATTATAATATATAAAATACCGTAATTTTCAATTTCTATCACAAATTCTCAATAATAGTACATAATACAAGATAAGATTATTAGTGGATAAACATGTATTGGGTTTTGGGATAGGTATAAAAAATAAATTATAAAGTAAGAAATTTTTTACTTTAGAAATTAGTTGGTTCATTAATTTTTTTTATTTAGTAAAAAATTAAAAAAATTAGCTTATTCTATTAGGTCAAAATTATCTAAAAAATTTGCATTAAGTAATAAAAATAAACATCTCTAATTAACTTAATTAATTAAAGTAATTAGAAATATTAAGTTAATAAACAAACACTCTCTTAGTAAATAGAATAAGTTGCTGATAAAGAAATCTCGCGCACTTTTTAAATATGGATAAATCATAAATTATCTTTTTTAGCGTTTTACAAATTTAAACAAAGTTGTAAATTCATCCGAATTTAATAAAATATGGGTTCCTTATTGAAAAATTTTGGTCGCTAATTATAGAAATATGGTTTGTGACTTAAGTATGTTCAATGATCAAATAAGTGTTCTAAGAATTTGAATTTTAATAGTTATACCATTCACCGTTCCAAAGACAATCCAACGGTTAATAAGTTGTTGGACTATTGAACGGCTAAGATCCACCCACCAAAATCGTACGAAAGACAAGGCAACATACACGAAGTTGCACGAAGTGGGGTCAAATCAAGTGAATCGAGTCGAAAGATTTAAAAATTATTTCACTTGCTTACCAGGTTGTTGTATGTCTCCGCGCTTGGCTGCTCGCAGTAGCAGGACAGAACAGACCAGGACAGAACACAGCAGAGAGCGGCATGAGTTTCTTACTCTTGAAAGTTCGACGGCCATGTCTTTCCTCTCTCTCAACGCTCTTTCTTCGACGCCTCTCCACAGCACTACCACGTAACCTTCTTGTCTCTTCTCTTCAATTTTCGTTGGCTGGCTTTATATGTAGACTTTGATAAAAATTTTGTCAGCTGGGTTTATTTAGTTATTTATTGTATACAGATGTTTATGGAGATAAATATGAGACTAGCAGCCGCAGCAGCAGCTTCATTCACCCCACTTCAATTGTTCACCCAAATGCCATCATTGGTCAGGTACTTCGCTTTCTGTGGTTCCCTCTTCTTTATTTGGTCAGTCAAGCTCTTTGGAGAGAAAGTTTAAACCATTTGTGCTTCAGGGAGTTTCAGTTGGTCCATTTTGCACGATTGGGTCTGCTGCAAAGCTCGGAGATGGCTGCCTGTTATATCCTTCCAGCCATATTTTTGGAAATACAGAATTGGGGGATCACTGCATTTTGATGACGTGAGTTCTACCTTTGTTAAATGTTGGAAACATCTTTATTTCCTTAAGTTTATGTAATGCCTTTAAACCTTGTTAGGCAGTGGCGCTGTTGTTGGCGATGATCTTCCTGGACAAACTGTCTTTGGGTGTAACAATATTATTGGGCATCATGCTGTTGTTGGTGTTAAATGCCAGGACATGAAATACAAGGTAAATTTTAATTACATTGGATGTTATGATCGAGCTGTAGCAAACTAACTACATCTTTCTTCATGGTTTTAGTCAGGGGATGAATGTTTTCTTGATGTTGGGAACAATAATGAGTTTAGAGAGCATGTTTCAATTCACCGATCTTCAAAGTCAGGTGACAGAACGGTATGGGGTTGTTGTCGTAAAGTTTCTCTTTTCTTTCCTGAAGACATATCCATATTTGTGAAGTTGAGTCTCTTCCATTTTCTAACAAGAATAAAAATAACCAGGTTATTGGTGATAATAATCTCATCATGGGTTCTAGTCATATTGCCCATGACTCTAAGATCGGCAACAATAACATATTTGCGAACAATACTCTTCTAGCAGGTCATGTTGTCGTGGAAGTAAGTTCTTTAATAATTGGGTTAGATAAACTGTCTGTGTAGTTACGTTGTACCAAGTATCTAATTAGAAGTTGATTCAAATGCTGGAAGCATAGGACTATACTCACACTGCTGGAGCCATTGTTATTCATCAGTTTTGCCACATTGGATCACATTCTTTTATTGGCGGGGGCTCTGTGGTATGATCTTTTCCTGTTCTCTACCCATGATTTTTCTTGCTGCTGTCCCGTTCTATGTAGCAAGGAACCTAGCTTTAGGTTTTCCAGAATGGATGGGAATTTTGGGGCACTGACCAATTATATAGCGATATTGATGGCAGTTTTGGTATGGTAACGTATAATAGTGCTCCAACTTTTCGGAATAAAAACAATAGATTCCTGGCTACATAGTCCTCCTATGGCACAATTTGTCATAAAGCACTTGGCCTGAGTATGTACTTTGAAAATGAAAACAATTCATGTATCATACACAATAAATTTTATTTCTTTTTCCTTATGCCCGAAGGTTTCACAAGATGTCCCCAAGTACTCAATGGTGTCTGGAGAAAGAGCTGTGCTTCGCGGTCTGAATTTGGAGGGTCTTCGTCGTCACGGATTTAATGTCACAGAGGTTGGCAATCTATGAGTTTTTAATTTTGATGGCTCCATATATAGCTGCAAAACAGTTCATAATTTGTAACTAAGAGATTAGAGATCGAAAGCATTCTCTTTCGTGGCAGTAGACAGAATCCTTAACATCCCTTGTTAACTTTTACCAATTTTCTTGCACAGCCTTTGAGTACATATGAGATTGCACGCATGTTACTGTGCTTTTCATTCATTATGTATTAAAGCATAATTAAGTTAAAAGTTAACGAAACTTAGAAAGTTGCATTTGTTTATAAAATATGAAAAGAAAACAGCCATTTTCGAGAAGAATAATTGAATTTCAGTAGGTTTTGTCTGTAAATATATTTTCTGACTACTACTCAACACAGAAACTTTTGTTGAGGTATAAAGCCATTTTTAAGTATACCTAAATCCAATTTGTACATACCTGATCCTTAGAGGAACAAATATTTGATTGCTTGAATAATCTGTGCGAAAATGTCAATGACCCCTGTGAGGAAAGGGGAGTAGTGGTGTGTTTAGTTAGGGATGAGGTTCAATGGAGGTGGGTTTTTTTCTCAAGGCAATGATGCTGTTGCTTCTTAACTGAAGTGGCTTTACTGGATAAGTATTGAAAGAAAGCATTTTTTAGTTTTACAGTATATAAGTGAAACTTTACCGTTCCTTTCTTTCAATTTTGACATTAACCAAAATTATACAATTGGTAATGACAATAACAATTCAGGCTGTTTTCAAAACAATTCATATTAAGCGCTTTATCCTGAAATTGTTGAGATTGGTAACTTTTTGTCTCCTTCAATAGCCTTTTTGATGGTTCTCTTATGTTTAGTATCCTTGATAAAGTGAGAGAAGTTATTTTTGACGCTATTGAGGTCCATCGGTTCCTTTTATCCGATCATGCTTTCTAAAAAAAGCTTTTTTCTTTCTTCCATTTTGAGCAAGGATCTAGATTAAGAGTTTGAGAACAGCTTACCGGAAGATATTTATGCCTGTTGATGCCCATGCTGTGGGTTTTGAAGAACGTCTTACTGAAGTGGTAACCTATCTTTCTCCCTCTATCGCATGCATGCACATACTTCTTCAATAGCCATTGAGAAATCTAAACGCCAACTGCAGGAGCAAGATGAAGAATTAGGTCATATTCCTGCTGTATGTTCAATGTTGCAGTCCATTCGTGATTCCTTTGCCGAAAATCGTCGTGGGATATGCAGGTTTAGACAATGGAGTGGTTCTTGAAGTGATCTTTTGGTAAGCATTTGCACCTTTACTTAATCATGGCTCGTTTCCTTGTTCTGTCCATTTTCTCAATATAATTTGTCCTACAAATAGTCATTATGGCATCTGAATGGAAGGGAGTTAGAATTTCTAGGCTACTATTTATTGTATTTAAGTTACCCAAGAGTTAATGTTTGTTCATATGCATTTGTGTGTGCTTATAAAAAATATATAAGTTATCCCCTGGACTTTCACTTTCTTCCATTTGACTCGTCTAATCACTTATATTTTAAGTACCATGTTAAATGAAGCAGTTATAATGTGAATAAGGTTCTGTCTGCATGCAAAGACTGCGTCAGCTGGCCTTTCCCTTTTCTAAAATCATTCAGTATTTTGGCTTTTATTCATTTTGTTTTTGCTTTCTCTGTCATCAAATCCAGCTCAATCCTCCTCAAAATCAACCACACCAATGCATTAAGCAGATCATATTAGAGTCACAAAGTAATTTACATGTTGAAATTTAAGATTGACACTTCCTCTCGATCACTCAATATTCAGGTCAGTGGGACCATTTCTTATCAGATCAGCTCCTCAATACTATAGAATATAGATCCTCATTCTGTTTCCTCCCATCTGCTTAAGAAATTTCTCAAAGCAGTCAAACATGTCCACGCTTTGTGATCTAACTGCAGAAGAAATTGTGCATATTTTGGCATACACCTTCTCTGAATCAACCAGTACAGGAATCCATATGCACAATCTGGGAGACAGAGAAAGTGAGAGGTGAGAGGAAAATGAAAAGACAATAAATGAAGAAGCAAATAGAGTGAGGGAAAGGTATTTGTAGATTTGTGAGATAGAGAAGAAAAGAAATTGTAGGCTCATAGGTAAATAGGTAGGTTATACATAGTTTATTTTCTGTCATTACAATATAATGACTTTTAAGTTATTAGATGTGTCCGGTGGTAGAAATTGGAAGTTTAGAGGATAACTTATATCTGGTATTTCAGATTATAGAAAATCAGTACAGAGTATATACCAATTTGGATCCGAAGATAATAAAACCAGAAACAAAAGATATGATAAATTAAAACTGATTACAATCGACAATTATGAAACTGTTAGTGAAACAAAAATAAAGTGCAATAATGAAAAAATACAAAAATGTCAAATTACACTAAAGAACTGATGCTTTTAAATAGAGGCGAGGAGACACAGAAAGTACACTTAGAACTTTCAATATTATAGACGGTCACAATTTTTCTACTATGCATTTGGAAGGAAACGGCTCTCATGTGCATAACATTTATTGATTTCATTTTGACAAGAGAAAAGAGAATCAAATGATTACATTTGGACAAACACTTCTACAAAACCTACTTTGCCTTTGGAAGGAAAGAGCTCTTGATATATAAAAATTATTGATTTCATCTTGACAAAAGAAAAGAGAATTAAGTGATTACATTTGGACAAACACTTATACAAAAGCTACCAGTAGAGCTATTTTTAAAAAGCAACTCTATTATTGATGTTCTTTAGTGAAAGAAATATGTTCTTGTTGGATGCTCTTTAAATTGTGTTACATTGTATGGATAACCTTATCAGCTATGATGAAGTCGAATGTCCCTTGTGAAAGGGCTCTCTTTTATGATGAGATAGAATTATCCAGCATGAGTCTAATAGAATTACTTCATAGAAGTCTTTGTCTTTAGGTATAATGTAAAGTGGTAACTAAATATGATATCAGAGCCCATATTTCTTCTTGATCCGTATTTCACATTAGGGTTGAGACTTGTCTTTAATGCTAGTTCTTGAATCTTGATATTTTAAGCTTTTGGTTTACCTTTTTTTTTTTTTTGGGTTTTCCCCCCAATATTGTATTATAGAGCCAAGGTCTCGTGTTCAAGCTTTCCTATGAGCTAACATTCTCAGTTAGATTTTATTTAAATTTCATGGTTCATTTCCCTCTTTCCAAATCTGGAATTCACGTTTCGTGTGAGGGGCCTGGTTTAGATTTGTGTATAATGCTGATTTTTTTGGCTCTTGCTTAATTCAAAGAAATTACTGAGGGACTCCGACAACCTATTTTTATTTTTTTTATTTCTGCAAAGGGGCCCTAAGTCATTACAATCAGTTTTACTTCATTGTTACTTTTTATAATTCTCTTTTTAACCGAATAATAAATTAGGTCATAGCTAATTTTTACTAATTTTAAACTTCCTACGGTATTTCTTTGAGATGCATTCCAAACTGGTTCAAAGACTAGTTTTTCCATAACCCTTCTCCTAAAGAAATATTGTCAATTATCAAAGAAGTCAAAAAAGGGCATTCAATAAATTTCTGTAACTCAATGCAATTTTAATATGATCATGTGTTTCTACTGTCTATCTTTTTAGCAACAATATTGAAATTCCGTGGATAATGAAGTGGGAACGTATTATGAGAACTCAAAACTTTTGAAAATTTCCTTTGCAAAGAAAGTTTTTTATTTGATGGTGGTCAAAGTTTAATCACGATCATTTAAGCCAAAAAATTTCGGTCATAATATTAGTCAAACAAAAATATGGACATATAGAACTTTGAAGAATTCTATGGCGTAACTTGGGCTAAAGGGAAAGGACTTTCTTAAATGACTTATTAGATATCAGTATCGATTCTCAAAAAGATCTTTAACATGAGATGTTTGATTCGAACAAAGCTGTCAAAATTTTGGATGACAAAATAGCTCACAAGTTCTCTTTTCTTTTGTCCAGACTGTCAAGCTTTTATTTTCCAAAATATGCCGTAGAAACACTTTGTGATGGTGTAATATCCTAAATACTTTTCATTTGCTTGTAAAATGAATCATTTATTTTCATTAGTATAAGCCTATTTTTTCTTATTTTTGAAAGGTTAACCTTGCTAGTTTGATATTGCACTTAATATGGTTTATTAGTATTTTTTTGTTTCTTAGTTGTTATTAACTTAGTTTATTACATTATTGTTTTATTACCATGTGCGAGACTAAAATAGTATCATGCACATGCACACAATATATATATATATATATATATGTGTGTGTGTGGATAGTTTTACGATTTGGGATCCCGAACTTTAATTAAAGTTTCACAATTTTTCTACACATGGTGCATCCCACCACGGTTGTCAAATAATAATAAAAGAAAAAGAAAAAGAAAAGGAGCAAAGATAGTTGGATTTCAGTACATATAAATGCATAAGCTTCTAGTCCAAGATCCTGGATTTTGAGGGCTCGTTTGGTATGTTGGATTAGATTGAATTGAATTAGATTAGATTGGATAAGATCGGATTGGATTGGATAATACTGAATTATAATAATACTATGTTGTGTTTGATACAATATTGGGTTGGATTATAAATAATTATGTTTTATATTATAATATTACAATTTACAAGTTATTATTATTATTGTTAATATTATTATAAACTAAAATGTTGTATTATTAATTATACAAATCAACTGCAATGACATAAATGAAATATAAATCATAATTTAAATAATTTTTATTTTGTTAAATATATGTATGATATTTATATTATTTTTATTAATAATCTATTATTTTATAACAATTTATCTTTTTGAATATTAATTTAATAATTAATTTATAATGTAAATTTTGAATTATAAAAATATTTAATAATTAAATAAATTATAATAGAATTTTAATTTAATGTGAAATTAATAATATTTTTAGTATAATTTATTATTTACATAATTAAAATCAATATTTTTTATTACATTTATCACATATTACTATAATTTTAATATTTATAAATTATTACGTTTAATTGAGTTATCAATATAATCCAATACTAACTAATCCCTGGTTCCCTTGGGAATATTTTTTTTTACAAATTTAAAATTATCTTGTGGGCTCAGGATAACAAAATCTCAATACCCTTAACAGCACTAAACATGAGATAAGATAAAATTAAAAAAAAAAAGTTCAATCCCCACCTTTAATCCTCCAACCAAACACACTCAAAGAATCCTACAACATTATTATTATTTTTTTCGGTTTAATTGGTTTCTGCACATGATGGGATCCACCATGTGCGGCAAAATTGTGGCCTTCCAAAGACAACATGCGGATCCGCGACCATAAAATTATCCTTATATATATATAGAGAGACAGATATATAGCACCTATACACTGCTGTATTGGGCGAACTCTGCACTTGTAAAGGGGCGTGTATACACAATGAAGTAATGTTTTAACCTGTTCTCATTGCTGTTTTTGCTCAGCCATTATCATTTTCTAGAGCTGGAGTAGGCTGGCGCGTTGTTTGAGAACCATTGAGCAGCTTCCTGTTAACTTGTATCATTGTTGGTGTTGTTTCATTTATTACTTCAACAAAAACAAACCATGCAGTCTTAGTTTATGGGAAAGGTAATCTTCTCGTCTCTGATGCTACATTTCAGCTACTGTACACACTTCTGGTTGAGTTTTTGGTAAATGCAAGGTCTCTGGACTTAAATATTTGCAACATTTTGGTTCTAAATTTGAATTATTATTTTCTGTTCTGCGATGCGAGCGAACTACGCTTATCTAACCTCAATAGTGATCGGTGACCTTGCCTATTTATAATATATTTGCATGTTGGAGGAAAAAAGAGACCAACATAATACCAATGCCACCGGCCACAGCCATTGGAAAATGAAAAGAAATTTAAGCACTTTGGTTTGTGCTTTTAGTGTAAAGACGTGAAAGAAAAAGTTGATCAAATAGCTGCGATGCTTTTTGCTTCAAAATTGATCCATGACAAGACACTTCTCTCTTACAAAGGCTTCTTTGTTTTCTTAAATGGTTATAAAGGTTCTTTTTTTTGGGACAATTATATTTCTTAAGTATAATTATCTATGCTTATTTAAACTTGAAATAATTGTTCAAAAAAGGGGTTTCAATCACTATTCTTAAAAAATAAAGGAGCGTCTTTAACTTTGAATATTGTCCTTTTTCGCTCAGTTGGAGGAAAGGATTTGTAGTAGTACAAATTGGAAGCAATCTCAACTTGCATCCCACTTGAGTAGGATAATGTAAAATACTTGAGCACTTCCTTAATATGTGATTTGAAGTCTCGTCAAACAAGGGGGGGAAATTTATCATGAAAGCATTATCTTCTTAAATACTTCATGAGATGTTCCCTTCTTTGATAATTCCAAGAGAATCAACATAGAATGAGAAGCAAATGGATGGTGAATCTGCTTTTTCTAGTTCAAGTTCAACCAAAGACAAGTAATAAATTCCTCAACTTGGGCTCTAAAGACGAGGGATAGATTATGAAATCTTTACTTTAATATATCCTTTTGCATAATAATACTAACAAGACAAAAGCTAGTTTGGTGAGATATCAATTGAATATCTATGATTTTATATAAGAACCCAATGAGTCTCTATCTAGATTGTTTTGATTACAAAATTTATTTGGTTTACTTTTATGGGAAAGCATGAATATTTTATATATACTTAATTTCTATTTAATTTATTAGTCTAGATCCTATTGGATGAAAATGGTATCTTAGCAAAAGTCTTTATCTATTATAGTATAAGTAGGTAAGACAGATGATGTGAGATGTCAATCACTTGTGTGTTTTATTTTAATCTGTTGTGCGGTGTACGTCTGTCTAGGTCGTCATAATTTTCTATTATCAATAATAAATTCACAGCTTTGAGCTCGTTTATTCCTACATATTCTTTATTAATATTTAAAAAAATAATCATTTAATTTTTTTAAATGTTAATTATTTTGAGATACTTGAGCTTCTAAAAAAATATATTCTTTTTATTTTATTTTATTTTTGGGTTAAATTAGTAATTTAATTTTTTATTAAAATCAAATAAAAAATATTATTGTAAAATAGTAATATTGTAAAAGTAAGACAAAGGAGCAAAAAATGATAGCAGGAATGTCAATAGTTTAATGACAAGGATATTCTATGGTACTTTAGAAATATAGGTATTATATGAATATTAATATCAAAATATAGAGACAAAACAGGTTTTAACCTATAAATTCACATATATAATTTCAGACATAAGTTTGTGTACTTACAAAACGGGGAAAAAAAAATTATTCATGTAGTGTTTGACTTCTCAGTTGCAACCAATTTATATATAAGATTAACATTTTCTCTTAATCTGATTATGTATTGAGTGAATAACTCACATATTAACTGATAGTTAATAAATAAAAAATAAAGAAATTAAATTTTAACCATATACTATAACTAATGGTCAGTTTGGTAGTACTATAAGTTTAAAGATAATTATTATTAGCTATGATGTAAAAATAATAATTATGAAAAGAATTAGTTGAACGATTGACAAAATTTATTTTTAAAAGTACAATGAATTTTGAAAACAGTCGAATATTTTTTGCAAAACTTATTATTAAATTACTATGAGAATGCAAATAACTTAATTGGATATAATGTTTATTCAAACTAATGATTTTATTTCCTAATTCATAAAGATAATTTTGGATTTTGAAGTGATTTTTAAAATTAGATTTTGAAAAGCTACTTATTCTATACTTTTGAAAATCTATTGTAACATAGAATAATTTTGTCAAAAGTAATTTTTTTTTAAAAAATTACTAAATACTAAAATTAACTCTTAAAATTTTAAAATTACTTTTAGGCCTAAAAAGAATTTTAAATGGGCCATAAAAAACACATAATAGAAAAATTTTAAACATTCAGTAAAACTCACATTAGAAAATGATTCTATTAAAAAATCTCAAGAGATGTGTGGTCATTAATTCTAAGCCAAGAAAAAATTGATGATTTTTGTTTTTTAGTATTTAATCCGTCAAGTGGGCTAATATAAACATGATCTTAGTAGAATTTCCAATGAAAGGGGAGATGGTTAATCAGCCTCAAACTTTCAAAGTTCCCATTTTCTTATTCTTAAATTTCTCAAGTCATCTACCTACCTACTACCAACCTTTCAAACCATTGGACGATAAATTTCCCCCACTTGCTTTCTTTTTCTTTGGCATGTATGTAGACTTGGTATTTCAGTGATTTCTTTGAAGTTTTATGCCCATAAAAATTAAATAATAGATGTGTACTTACTTGTACAATAAATTACGTACGCTAGGCAAAAACTAAATCAATTTTTTTTTGCATCCCACTGTTCTCTTAATTCAACCTCGGACAAACAGTAAAAACAATATTTCTTAAAAACTGTTCGGTCAAGTCCTTTGGGACAAAACTCAAATTAGATGAATCATATAGAAAACCCAAGTTGGAAAAATATGAAACAAAGAAAAAAAAATATGTAAACAAAATCTATCCAATCATCTTTTCTTGGTGTGCATCCATTTTCGTAACCCCACCTTTGCCTGCTATCATCATATACATGCCATTTACATATACATAACACATCTCTCTCTATCTCTCTCGCTGAGTCTGTTACTATAATTTGTCTGGGTGAAAATGGGCAGAAAGTGCTCACATTGCGGGAACATAGGCCATAATTCAAGGACTTGTACATCTCACAAGGCAGCAGGTGGAGGAGGAGGAGGAGGATCATCATCACTTAGGCTTTTTGGAGTGCAACTAATTGACGTATCTTCTTCTTCTCCATCATCATCCTCTTCTTCTTCTATTGCCATGTCCTTGAAGAAGAGCTTTAGCATGGATTGCTTGTCCTCTGCGGCTGTACCTTCTTCATCTTCTTCTAATTCTTCTTCTCTAGTTTCCATTGATGAAGATAAAACTGCCGTCGGCTATCTATCTGATGGTCTGATCATGATTCCTCCAACATCTAATCATCAGCATCAAGAGAGAAAGAAAGGTACGGTATATGTGCTTAAATTTCATAATTACGATTAGTAAAAAGTTCATCAACATCCTGTAGTTTGGTAAAATGGTTACGGAGAAGAGTCGCTATATTCAAATGGAATACTCGCCTTAAACGGACTGTTAGTGACCAATTCTGAAAAATTCTCCATAACTATTTTGCCAAACTACGGTATCACTATTCCTTTCCGGACAATTAATATTGAGCTTGTGTTAATGGCTGCCCCTTCAAATTTTATTAGAGTTTTGTATGTATGAACTATAAATTATAACATATTGATATATATAGGAGTTGCATGGACGGAAGAGGAGCATAGGAAATTTTTAATGGGACTAGAGAAGCTAGGGAAGGGAGACTGGAGGGGCATCTCAAGAAAATTTGTGAGCACAAGAACTCCAACGCAAGTTGCAAGTCATGCTCAAAAGTATTTTCTTCGGCTTGCCAGTGATCTCAACAAGAAGAAGAGACGTTCTAGCCTCTTTGACATGGTAATTAATTATTGATACAGTATCATTAACTTGGACGTTGTTCTATTTATATATAATATCGATTTTGATGAATTAATTAATTTCTCAAAGTTACCGAAAAAATTAACAGATTGGAATCCGGAGTAGTATGGCTGCGGTGCATCATCGTCAAGTTAATAGTAGTTCCAAGCAGGAGGAGCAGCCAATTAGAGATGAATCAGCAGCTCGGCTGCATGGATTGATTGATTCACAGCAGAAGATTAAACCTTCATCAAATGCATCATCATCAAAGCCATCGTTAATGCCTCCAAATAATAGTATTTTATCACCATCTGATGATGATCTTGAGCTCAAACTTGCCACTCCAAACTCTGTTGAAGAAAATAAATCTTCACCTCAACCCCGCCTTATTAGGGTCACCTGATTTATGCTTCACTTTTTTTTTTAAAAAATTTTATTTTGTGTCAAAATCCCAGCAGAGGAAAAGGGTCGACAACACATTATTTATGGTGAAAAATGAAAAAATCCACCCTTTTCTGTTAAATTATTAGGCAAATGAATAAAAATATTCATTTTTTTATTTAATGTAGTTTAAAGTTATTTATGAGCATATTTGTAAGGATCTTTTTTGTTCGCCGAGGATGACTAAAAATATTCCATGATCGGTGGGGCATTGAATTTAGTTTAGGCTTAAACAACCAAAATGTGACAGCTTTTTCATTCTCTTGTCTCTTATATTTTATCATCTTATGCTAACCTGTCCATTCTATTCGTATGGATAATATTTAATCTTTGTATATGATAACATTTTCATTTTAATAAAGTGATAATGTTATTAAAATAAAAAATACAGATTTTAATATATTAATAATTATAGTTTTTTATTAATATATTAATTTTTTTCCTATTAGTAACATCATCATTTTATTAAATAAAGATATCCTCATAAATAACTAATTAATAATGCGGGTAATTGTTTTTTAAACTATAGCGTACACTTCCATATAATGCAAGTAAATAGAGATAGACGTGGAAAGGAACCAAAAGCAACATATGGAGGAGGATTAAGGCTTAATTTTGAAATTCATCTCTCTCTTGTATAAGCTTTATTCAACATTAAAATATGTGGTACTACTTGTCTGGCTGCAGGAGAGAATGGGAATATCGGAAGAAAATTTTAGTATGTCATTGTTTCATGTGTGTCAAGCCATTGTTTTAATATTGAGTTGCGCGTAATTAAACAGAACATTTAAATTGTAGCCTCTAACATAATTCGTATAAAAATAAGAAGAACATTTAATCTAACTCAAACTCAGAAGCACCAATAATTTGATTTTTTTTTTATACCCATTGATCATAATTGTGAAAAAGTTGAAATCTAAGTATGACTTCAAGCATAACATAAATTTCAGCAAATCTTCAAGTTAATTCTCTCTCCACTCCCACCATCTATTCTTAATTAATTACAAGACTTATTATATTATTACAATTTTTTTTATCTTATTAAATGGTCCCTGCCTTCTCTGCTGGGGTATAAAATGTTGATGAAGAGAGTGCACTTTTTACATGAAAAAGAAAAGAAAAGAAAAAGCAAAATACAAATTCATGCATCGACAAATATAATAATTAAGTGGTCAATAATTACATTGAAATAGACAAGACACTTCCATTCTGTCATCACAAGTAGGTCTGGGGACCATGCTGATTTGATACACTTATTAATCGTGCTGCATTTCCAACCATGCATGCAAGTATCATATTTCCGAAATTCTTTGCGTATATCTCACTTAAAAATTTGAGTCATGCTCAGATGTTGACCTTCGGATTTTATAAATTTAAATTTGAACTAATTAAATTCAGAGTTGTACGACGGTATATAAATTATTTATTTTACAATGTTTTATAACTCTGGCTCTAGTTGTCTGGGTATTTTTTTAGTTTTAACACTATTTATAGAAAGAGTTGTAAAATTCTGTCGTATGTTCAAATGCTCAATATATATATATGATAGATAGTACTGATGCTCTCATCACATCATTTTTCTATATATCCACAGACACACACTTGCATTCCTATTTCAGGCCTGCGGTTACTTGTTAATTTTGCTGAGTCAGTATATATTTCATAGGACATTTATATGTCAAATTTAACAGTAATTTTGATGAAAATACGCAACCGGCCGTAAAATGTACCCGATTAAGAAGAATGGGATATTCAAAGTCTATAATCTATATGAAAGCATCTTGGCTTGCTCCATTGGTGAAAAAACGTCCGGACTCTTGACTTGTGAAAAGACGAGTATTATAATATTAATTACTATAGATATTGACAACAATTTATAGACTTTTTTATTCTTTGATCCTCCACCGTTGGAACTTAGAAGTTCTGTAAGTTGATTTGATTAACATTTATTAATTTATTTAAACTCTAAAGTCAATACGGTATGATTTTCAATGAATTGACATCAACATTTGCAACCGAAATCCTGGATCTTAGACATTTTTAATTTCATTAAATTATGAATAAGGTGCATCTGAAAAAAAATTAAGAAGAACATAAACGCTATTTGCACTCTGAATAAACTTCTTCTTCTTCTTCTTAATATTATAATATAGTGACATTCCACCAAACCTTAAGTTAAATGTATCTTCTTAAACGTAAATCATTGACCTCTTATTTACACACTACAAAAGTTAAGTTAAAATATAAGTTTTCATTATTACTTCAAAATTTATTTTCAGGCACCTTACCACCCCAGAAATTCAATCTTAGATAGCTAGCCAAAGAAAAATATTTGGAAACTGTTTGCCTAGGCCTATAAAGACAAAAGCACTAATATCTTTTTTATAAAGTTCTAGATAACACCAATTAAGTCACCTATAAGTAAATTTTACTAATTTTCATAATAAACTATAAGCTATATCCAATTATCTATATATATGCATTGGATGATGGGGATGATTATATTAGTGGTTTCAGAAGTTATGAAATATTACTATTTAATTAATGAATGACAAGCCATTTCAAATGAAATCTCTTGGAATATATTACTTTAAAAAATGTAGAATTATTGATAATCTACTATTACATAGGAAGATCTCATGGAATATATTATATAAGTAATTTTATAATAATAGAATTTTTTATTTTAAATTAAAAAAACATATTTCAATCTCTATAAAATAAAATACAAGTGTGTGTTTCCAATTTCCTTAAAAGTACTCACTATATATAAAATTTTGAAAAAGGCAATCTATGTTGTAGATTGAGTGGCTAGTAAAATGGCACATTTCGTTGCCCTCTGACTCTTGTTTTAAAGATAAGGAACAAGGAAGAAATGAAGCTTGTCCACAATCAAAGAAAAAAAAAACCATCCTTATTTATGAGTGTTTGGCTGAATGGTTAGAATCGAATTCTTATTTTTGGCTGAATGGTTAGAATCGAATTCTTATTTCCTTAATTATAGTTCAGGGGAGATAATATTCTCCATTATAGAATGTGAATAGAGGATATGTTCCTTTAATATTAAATAAACTAATTTTATCAATGATCTAATATAAAATATGAGTAGAGTAAACATCTATCATAGAATATTAATAAATTAATTTTAATTATAGCCTAATTATAAATATTGGTAGATTGATATGGTATCAATAATAGTACGAGTGTAATATCAGTGGAAAGAAAAAAAAAAACAGACATTGACCTGTCAACAAACAATGCAATGTCTTATTTACTGGCTGTAACCATCAGTGAGGTGTCACACTTTTTTGGATTCCTCTGTTTACAAAGCATGCATGTAATGCATCCTGCAGGAGATAAAGCTTTATTCTCCATCACATATTGATATCTCTGTTATCTTTTTCTAGAGTTTATATTTGCATATGCATTTAATGCTACATATGTAAAAATCGTCAGAATCGTTCTTTATTGTGCCGTTGTCTTGCACGATAGCTATTTTTTGTTTCATTTGGTTTCTTTCAATAGAACAATGTCAGTCTCATTTTTATAGGAGAAAAAAACTTGTTTAATTATTTATTTTCCTTTTTGAAGTTGTTATTTTTAGTTATTGTTGGTATGTGAATCGTAGTATTGTGCATATTCGCTTTGAAAGTTCTGTTGCCCTGAGAAAAAAATGATTTGCACTTGATGATATTGATTTTGAGGGAAAATTATCAATACCCTTTCTTGTTTTGTAAATTATTCGGTTCCCTCATACTTTAAAACTCGTCATATTATGAAATTGTTAAAAGGTTAACTTAAAACATTTTATTTTTTTTACTATTTTACGTGATAATGTGTTAAAGGCCATCATTCATAAAAGGAAATTAAAAAAAATCAACAAAGTATTGATTCCACTAGCAATGGAGTCCTCTTAAGTGGTTTGATTAGGTTAGCTCTCCAATTCGAGTCGCAGGGAAGTCGTCTTTGTTGGGAGAACCTGTGCCTCTCGGTTCGAGCGGGGACTTCTAATCTAAGTTGTGGTACGAGTTTAAAGGTGCTTCTCACAGTTGAGGCCCTTTTCAGAATACCTCGTGGTAAAAATCAAACAAAAAAAATTAAAAAAACAAAAGTCTAAGAGGTAAAATAATAAAATTAAAAATTAAAAACTAACATTCTAATTAAGGATACAACTATAAAATTTTATATAAACTGATATGACATATTATTATTATGATTGAATAATAATAAAAATAAATAATATGGGCACATGATGTTTTCATCCAAAAAAACATTAGTTTGTAAAAAAAAATCATTTATACAAGAGTTTGTTTTTTGTAATTCTATTGTTATTTTTCTTTCAAATAGTATATACAGTCTTGATAGGGCAAAAAAAATTAAGGGAAAATTGATAAATTTTAACAAATAATATATCATCGAGTAATAAGTCTGACCAGCGTACTGACTTTGACTGATAGACCGCAAACTAACTGGTATAATAATGGCTCTATTGTAATGGATGGTGGGAGAGCGGAGTGATTAGTAAATAATGGAGAACCAGGTGTCAGGATATTATCCGAAGGTTTGAGATGGCCAGGGGCCATATAAAGCAGACCGAGTCGAAACCCCCCATGGGGCTCCAAAAAGTGTGACATAAGTGTGATTGGGGTGTGCTTATTATGGTATATGAACGGCAAGTGGATTGAACATGCTTTAGTAGAAAGAAACAGAAGCCACTGGTTTTTTAAGACTTTTAAGGTGCCGTACATAGCTATGATTTATGAGGGTTTGGTCTAGGGCGAAGAAACAACGGTGAAGGCTGCTGATAATATGTTGTCTGATGGTTGCTAATAGCATAGTGAATTTGATATATTTTTTTTCTCATTATGCGTACAGTTGATGGCCGATGGGATTGCCTACCTCACGAATCACTCGCTTGCTTTTTTGTACCACTAAGGATTTTTCCAGTGACTGTTATTTTCATTAGCTTTTTCTTTTCGCCCCCAATTCACTTCTTGTTCAGTTGTTTCAGTTTAGTGTTTTAAGATATTTTGAGAGATAAGGTTAACTGTGTTCTTCCTAATTAGTAGTATTTTATATTCTTTATTTAATAATAAAATTTCTTGCTTCATTGAAGTAGTAAAAAGAAAAAGAAAAAATTGTACGCAACATGCGATCAAAACAACATGTGTGAGTGAATGGATGTATCTGTAACTGAATGAATGCCAAGAGGTGCTATTTATAGGATAAAGGAAGAAGTGAAACTCTGAAATGAAGTGAAAAGCAAAGAAAGAACAAACTTCTGAAACGTTTAATTTTACTGATGAAAAGATAATGATAGGCTAGGGTACCCCTTTTATACTAAGAATCCCCAACATGCGAATCTAATTTGTTTTAACATAAGAAAATTCTAATATCCGAAATAAAGTTTTTTTTTTTAAAAAAAAAACCTCTTAATATAAAAATATGAAGAAAATTAAAACAGAAAAAGAAAAAACCTTCATGCCAAAACGAAGGAAGGAATTTGTGGATGATCTGTTGACCCGTTAGGAAGAAGCAATTGTGACTTGTACTTTTCTTTCCATAAATTTCCAAATGGTGTATTATAAATTCAGCTCCTAAATTCAGAATCAACATATGTAGTTCTGTTCTCGCTACAATCCCAAAAGGTAACCCACAAAAAAAAAAAAAAAAAAAAAGAAAAGGGAAAAAGAGAAAACATGTCCCACGTCACTTTTTGGCTTTAAGGAAAACAAATCCCTACAAGATAGGGCGAAATCTTAGCATGAAAGGTTGAGATTTGGCGAAGGACGTGTTTTTATCTTCTACATATTGTAGGGAGGAGATTGTTTCTTTTTTGGAGATAGGATTTTGTTTGTCTTTATGGAAAGTCGCATTATGAAAGCCACAGAAGGTAAGGTTGCGTACTTGAGGCAAACTAGTCTTTCTACAAAGGATTTTCTAGAAGGTGTTCTTTTTTATTTATTTATTTTTTTGACTGTGATCGGCGCAATATGACTTTTTTTTTTGTCCTTTCTTAATTCCATTAAATAAATACCTACCTACACATATTATACAAGACTCGAACGTAAGACTTAAACGTGAACACCTTAGCCTTTTCTTCTAGTAGTATGATATGATAGGTTACCCCGTATCACAAGAAATTCTCGCTAAGGTAAACATAAAGTGTTTACACCTATCGTCTTCTTTAGCTTTTGCGGAGCAACAGCCACCAATTACATGAAGCTAAGAGAGCATTTCAAGAAAGAACACCGTGTAAACATTAAAAAATAAAAAAGAATTAAAGCTTAATTTGGTCAAAGCCATAAATGGTTATAGTCAATAACAAAGAAAGTCCTATAAGGATCACTGTTTATGACAAAGAAAATCTTATAAGGGAGCTTGCAATGATGTGGTTTTGGAAAGAATATATTGATTTTGATACGAAAATTGACACGCACACACTAAACTTTCCGGCTAGCTAAAGATATAATAAACTCATCTGCCTCGGCCCTTGAATTGAAGGAAATTCCTTTTATTGCATTGAGTTTCGGCATTCAATTGCTCCATTTGCAGTTTGGTTGGGGGGCTTGTCAACGACGAAAAGGGGACCACTTTCTTCTTGTTGTTGGGCAGACATCGTGTCCGTTTTTCTTGATATTGATTTCTGAACTGGAAAATTTAAAATTTGTAAAAAAAAAAAAAACGTGTGAGCATGCTTCCAACATTTAATTCTGCTTTTATGCTGACTGTTAAAGTAAGCGCCTGATTCTTTCTCTTGTTGGATAATATTTTCAGAGCGAACACCACCAAACTCATTATCCACAATTTACACAAGGTAAGGCCACTAAATTCTTGGTACAGCTCTATGTTACCTACTCTTTATTTATTTATTTTATTTTTTTAAACAGTAACCATAGATATATAAAACTTGTGTTCCAAAGTGACGCGTGACGGATAATGTGATACATGATAGTCATTAATCCATAATACATCATTTAGTTGGTGGATGATGTGATACGGACAGATATTTGTTGATTAACACATTTTTGACGATATAAACTTTGTTCGCATTAACAATAATGGGCATCACTTTCAAGTTTCAACCTATAATATCTTTTTGTCTACAAGATGAACTCTGCACATATCTTATTGAAACTCTTTTTTTTTTTTTTTCATTTCTAATAAATCTGTAAGAATCGTGCCTAGGCCTAGAATCATCCCCAAGCCTAGTATCTCCTTTTTTTTTTTGGGGTTAAGTTCTTTAAAATATTTTTAAAAAGAAAAAATTCTTACATAAGACGAAGTGAAGTCGGTATGTAAATTCCCAATCATTACACTTAACATCAATTATCAAGGTATTTTGAGAAATGAATTAACAAAAAAAATACTCAAAAGAGCTCACGGAGTACCTTACCATTACATGAACAAAAACATGACTGATACATTCCGGAGCTTTCTACTTGTTATGATTTCAAAGAAAAAAAAATCAATTGAAAAAAATAAAATACAAAAAATAAATTACATTACAAGATGGACACTATATTACAAAATTAGGTCATCGTCATCTGGGACAGTAACAAGATGACCTGAATGGGAAATTAGTAAGTATATACTCAGACGTGGGTCATTAACATCTTGGTCCCGGCAGGGCATCATGGTCTCTCTCACTCGAGCTTGGTCAGAAATAGAAAGCCAAGTGGGAATTGGGCAACAAATGAAGAGCTTTTAAACACAAAATTTGTACATTCAGTCAAACCTCCTTGGCACTTTTAAGCACCTGTCCCCCAGAGCATAAGAAGCCCATCAGGATAAGGCTGAAATATTTTGTATTTTTTTTTCTGGTTCGTGTTTTATTTAATATCATGAATCGTGATGTGAGCCTTGGACCATCACAGTTATGCGCTTAGCACTGTCTGCACGAAGACTATCTCCCTTATATCCAATCTGGTAGGACAAATCATATTCAATATTACCTCAAAACACTCGCTCTGGCAGCAATTAGGCAAAATTCTAAAATTACGCACCCTTTGCTTTGTACCAACTTATACATTACAAGTATGACAATATTCAGAAGACAGATGATTACCTCGATTGGAGAATCAGGGGAGAACCACCGCAACAGTACCCCAAGATTTACAACGGCGGGGATCAGCTTGAAAAGCAATGGTGTGGTCACCTGCAAATGGGTTAATTTCAATAAATGAAGGCCACTTGACATAATGCAAATACCTGAGGATAACCAAATAAAGAATACTTGGAAAACCTCACATGTAGAAACATGTAACTAGACATCCCACATACCAGACTGAGAGCTGTCGTGCCAAGAAGCAATAGATACAGTTTTCCCTGCAATTGAAGAAACTTCAGAAACCTTTTTGGAAAAACAATGCAAAACCTTTTGACAAGCACCGGACATTTCTGATTGATTCAGGCACAATGTTAAAGCCAGACTGTGCCGAAAACATATGCAACAGTTTATTCACACTTCTCATTTAAGTCCACCTAGTTCCATTTTGTTCAGTTAGACACATTATGCCAGGGAGAGAATTCAAATTACATTACAGGAAGTGAAACGACAGAAACCTCCATGCAACGTCAATTTTTATTTCCTTCCAACATCATTCTCAGCAACCAGTAGCTGGAGTTGATAGGTTTAAAGATTTGACAGACGCATGCATGTGCAAACAATAAATGATACCATAACTTGTCCAACAAAAAAGCTTTTTAAAATAGATATCACAATCTTTGATAGAAAAGTCACTTTTAGTTAAGGATGGATGCAGAAAATGAACGGAAGAACAAACCTCAACTAGATGGAGATTAGAAGCTCGACTAAGGAGAACAAAAGCAAATTCTCCAATTTGTGCCAGAGACATCCCAACCTACACATTTGGAAAAACTCAAGGCCCATTGTCTTATAAACAACGTAAAAAGTCAACTGTAGGCACAAAATGTGCAAGTAGTTCAGTGAAGTCTTACAAGAAGTGAAGTTTTGTTGCTGTATCGAAATCCCTTGATAACTGTGGCAACCACAACGGTTTTTACAACAATCACCAATAAAACAGCTGCTAGTAAAATATCAACATGATTCCAGAGGAAATGAACATGAATCAACATCCCAATACTGGCAAGAAAGAGAGCAGCAAAGAAGTTGCGAATTGGCTCAACCTAAAGATAATTAAAGCCCAAATAGAGCAAACACGTGTCACAATCACAAATAAGAACACTTGAAAGATAATATAGGCAAGAAAGTCAAAGCATACATATTAAATCAACGTAAACTTTGAGCCCAAAGAACTGTTTCAAAAGCAGAGAGAAGAAAAAGCAAAAGGTTCAGAGGATAAAACATGACTAAGTTTTGACAGTAGAATAAACTCTGGCAAATCTACCTCAAAGACATGCTTTAAAGGGCACTTCGACTTTGCTTACGAAGACATTGTTAATTGTGAAATACTAAAGAGTATGAGCATAAAAGAATGGTCCACTACAAACTAAAGATAAACTATACATATAAAGAGGCATTGATTTTGAATGAAATCTCTCATCATTTTTGATGATGATTGAGTCCAAAAAAGACATTACAGCAGAATCCTGGAGCTTAGTTTTTAAATAGAAAGACCTAAAGGTCAGAGTAGTTTTATCAGTTAGGAATAATACAGTAAACTACCTAATTACTTATGTTTTTATTTCTTTCTTTGATATTACACCTGGTTCAATTTATAACTAGGGTTCATTTTCATTCACCACCCTGCAATTTAGCATAAGATGAGCAGAAATTTCAAATTGAAATGAAAATCTAGTGATTTTTTGTTTTTAACTCTGAGAACGGAGAAAATGATTGGCAATTCAAGAAACCTTTCTTCCTCGAAAAAGTTTATATCAATAGTGGCAACTTGGAGTCACAATTTTGTTCACAACAGTTCCAAGTTCCAAAAATTCACATAATAACCAACACTTGTACCAGCACAGAAGTTCTAAGTGGAACTTAAAATAGTTGAGCTATGATATATAGGATTCAAATTAGAATCTTTAAAGTTTAGAATCTTACTTGTTCAAGTGTATGTTGAGCAAGATCAGTTGTTGATATCATTACTCCAGCAGCGAAGGAACCCAGTTCAAGGCTCAGACCCAGCTTATCACTGCACTGAAATGTCATCAAAACCCATGTTACATACATCCATTCACATGTGTGCATCATTTAAAATTAAATAGGATGTATCTATATTTTCTACATGCATGCACATGCACACATGCATAGTTTTTAAGCGACTGGGAAGTAGGTTGGCCTTAGAAGTTGATGAGGCACCTAACTAAGGGACTGTTTTCATGGTTGAAAACTGACTATGACTAAAATCTGGTCATTAAGAATTTCAGTGCTTTAAATGTGTTTGTGTTTTATTTTCCTTTCAACCTAACATTGAGAACTTGATATTTACATCAAACAGAATTAAGCAAACAATTTTAAATTAACATTTAATAGAGATTTTGAATAAGTTTATTAATTATTAATTCTAAAAATCCATATAAATTTTATTTATTCTCCATCCATATAAATTTATCAATTTGTTATAACGTGTCAAAACATTAATCGTGACATTAATATTCAGGTGTTATGGCTAAACATAGAACATTTCATTCAAAAAAAAAATCATCGCTACCTGAGACTGAAAATCTACAAAATCTTCGGCAAATATTTTATTGCATTTCAATCAATTAAACAAAATACAGATCTGTCCAACAATTAAACATATAAGAAAAGCTCCAAGAGCTTCTAAATCACAAGGCAAGGAGAATTAGGAAATGAGACAAACCCAAGCAACAAGCAAGTAGAAAGCAACAGATGCTAGTTGATAGAGTTCATTAGTCTGAACATTAATGGTGACATTAATATTCAGATGTTATGGATGAACATAGAACCTTGAATTCAGATAAAAAATCATTGTTACCTGAGACTGAAAACCTACAAAATCTTCGGTAAATATTTTATTGCATTTAAATCAATTAGACAAGATATAGATCTGTCCAACAATTAAACATATAAGAAAAGTTCCAAGAGCTTATAAATCACAAGGCAAGGAAAATTAGGGAATGAGACAAACCCAAGCAACAAGCAAGCAGAAAGCAACAGATGCTAGTTGATAGAGTTCATTAGTCTGCAAAAGTAAGATTTCAGTTAATAGAGTTCATTGGGCTGCCCAAATAACATTTCAATCAAAGAGTGTCAACTCTACACTTAGAATTAAAAGAATCTATTCTTACCTGTGACGATAAGCTTATCATTAGCTTAAGACACCATGGTACACAAGTACGAGATAATATCGTCAAAATGGCCAGAAATGTAATCAGCGTCACCAACCTGGAATCAATATTATTGTGTGAAAAGCAACACATGGATATTTTACTAATGAGGCAAAAAGACCCAGACAGGCAAAAGCCAAAAGTACTCATTTTCATCCAGTCAACAGGGAAATGACATTATTTTGAAGTTTTTATTCCTAAACATATTAATTTTCCAGCATGTCATGAAACATTGTATTATTCCAACAGGTAAATTTGCTACCCAATAAATGGCATATAAAACATAATAGAGAAACAAAGAAGCGGTGGACCGAAGGATTTAAGTAATATTAGGGATAAATAGCATAAAACTATTCGAAAAGCTGATATTCAAGGTAGGCAGAAATAGCTCGTATAAATTTTGCATATAGCTCAGATTCTATACTGACGATTTAGTCATAGATATTACTCCTTGAAGAACTCCAGAAGAGCCACCAAGAACTGGAAGCAGAGCAAAGAGCAACCCCACCGCACAATCCTGCAGGCAAACAAGAATATACCATAAGCAAAACAGATAATCAACTTTTATGGTTTACAGATCTAAATGCGAGAAAGTTAATACCTGCAAGATAAGGGTGCCAATCGTGACCTGACCATGTAGTGCACTTATACTATTTCTTTCCATCAAAAATTTCAAAACCTGCAGTCAAACAAGGTAGAATAAACATGCATATGAGAAGAAACTTTATATTCATTTGTATTTGATGAGAAACTTTTATATCTTGTATAAGAGATAAATACTACAAACTCAAACATAGTGACCAAGAAAAATGTTTAAGCAACCAAAAATACTATTCAACTAAACATTTTAATCAGAGGACTTTTTCGTATCTCTATCACCCTGGAATTTTTTTTGGGGGGGAGGGGTGGCTAAGAGAAAAAAGTGTGATATATTAAAGCAGAAATTTTCAACAGTGTGCAAGCTGTCAACAAAAACATATCCTAGATGTATTGGTTACCTCTGATGATGAATTACAAATACAAAGATTTCAAAACAGTTGACTATTAAATATAAATTCCTACCATATATGTGATTCATGTCCAGTCATGAAAAACACAATAAAAATATAATGGAGATATCAAGCATCTGATCGAAAAATTACCACTGCAGTTGAAGACATAGATAGCAAGACACCAACAAATACACCTTCTGAAGGCTTTCCACCACATAACTGCAAAAAGAATGTGACATTCATCAAAAACTCAAAGCTAGAATAAATAAGTGCAAGGTGTAAAATCCACTAAAAATATTAACAGCAGAATAAAATATTTTGTTTAAGCCAGAGCTTTAATATTTGCAATGGTTGTAAATAGTGTAAAATGCCGAATTCAAGGGATATCATCAGAGATATCACATGAACTAAAGGTGGTCCTCAGTTTTGGCACAAAAGTGGATTTATTATCAATGAACCTAATCATTTTGACAATAATAAGTCTTACTGATGCTATTATTCCACACAAGCACATAAATAGGAAAATCTGAAGAAGGCCTCCTAGAATGGCAACTGCGCGGACAACCCGAAGCTGTAATCATGAAATGAAACGTTTATAACAACTGAACAGAAATAAATTGAAACGATGAATGTTAAAAAAAATACAAACGAACCTTTGCCGTAGAAAATTCAAGGCCCAATGCAAAGAGAAGGAAAATCACACCAAATTGAGCCACTGTTTCAACCTGAATGAAAATAACCATCAGAATATGGAACGATATGCAAAATAGAAGCAATGATATTTGAAGTGTACAAAATGAAGAGTGAAACAAACTTATTCTAATATGAAAGTTTATCAAGGTGGCAAACAATATAAAACCTGCATGGTTGAGCTGGATCATACTTTCTTTTCATTTCACTAAGGAAGTATAATGTCAGAAAGGACCAGTTTTATTTGGTCAATTGTAGTAATGATTTGCAGATCAGCGGCTAATAATGGGCTTCTAAGTGATTAAATGCTTATCATTTCTTCCCACATGGACATATCTCATACACAAGAAAATTGTGAATGAACAGCGAGCATACGAAAACAAAAATATGACACAAAAGTTCTAGAGTTATTTTGACCAAACCGAGCTATGAGAGAATTGTATGAATGCATTAAATCTTCCCCACAACTTTTAACTAAATCAACTAAAAATAGGAAGGGGGAAAGAGAACTGGACCAGCATATATGCATGCAAAAGTAGCATACCTGCACCATCTCACTGACAAAGCTGAAACCCCCAGGGCCAATGACAGATCCTGCTAGCAAATATCCAGTAATAACCTGCAAAAATGTGAAAATTGAAATATTCTCCTTAAGGAGCTATGTATAAAATTTGCCCAAACCAAATTCTTTTTGAGACTCAAAATCTTATGGATCTACAAATACATCCCCAAAACACTTTATAAACCAACAAGAGATTAGTTTATATGAACAAAAATAAACAAGAAATATTGGTCTCACCGGTTGCCCAGCACAAGCGAAGGCAATGCCACCACAAGTTGCAGAAACGATAACAACAACCAGATCAGATATCAACCTGTGCTTACAGCATTTAGAAGAAATTGGAATGGTCAATAAGTAGGTACTTTGACTTTGGATTGAATTTAAACAGAAGAGGCAATAATCTACCTCAAATCCAGTTGTAGCACGGGATACTTTGACTTTGGATTGGATATAATAAAGACATTGTCCTGATTGTAAAAAAATTAAAATCAAATCAACTCAAATGCTGTCCGGTCAAAATTATGGTTATTCAAGGCCAATGTCAACCATAATTAATGAACGAGGTAAAGATTTCAATGACCTGAACTGGACATACCTTCCGATCAATCAATGTTGGTGTATCTTCTGCTCCATTTTCATTATCCAAATTGAAAACATCATGAAACTGGAAAGACCTAACATAAGGCTCATAATAGCATCAGCAATTTCCAAATCAGGAGTTGTGAAGGTCAAAATAGAATTACCAACCCCCCCCCCCCCAACAAAAAAAAATTTTATTAACAATGCCCCTTCAGAAATCTAAGAATGAAAAATAAAAATCCATTTTTTCTTTCTCGGAGCTACAAGTACATACTTCTCCTCCTTGGTTTCATTTTTCTTGTTCTTAACTCTGGCAACAGTTTCCAGAACAGCCTGAAAAACCCAAAATTATCAAGTTAAAACCATCATATAAGACCCTAGTTTGTTTGAGCAGCAACGAGAAGAGTATTGATTAAAAAGCTATCTGGGAAACTTTGAACATGGCAAACATAAAATTTTATTTTGCTTTCCAGTGAACCATCAGCAATAACTATTATGAAAATCAATTGTTTACCACCAAATGGTTCACTACGGAGCAGTCTTAGATATAATATTTCAGATTCACTTTTCAACCTTGAACACTTGGCATTTTTGCAACAATTCATAAGCACATTGATGCACATTCATTGTAGTCTGTTTACAAGTGATAATAACCCAAAAATGGCTCATATAATTCATATTCTCTACTACTAGTCATTGGCCAAGAAAAAAAAAGAAAATCACATAAGCTAAAGCAACATTACATACAGAATTTTCATCCATTATTGTCAAAAGTAATTGAAGGCATACAGTTTAAAGAATACGGTAACCAACCTGCTGTCCAGCAACACTATTATTAAAGCTACCAGGATCAGCGGCTGCAATAGGAAAACAGACAGTGAGCACAATATCTCTTGCATATTCCACTTGTTAATTTTTTATTCCCCTAATTCATCACTGAATTTCACTTCATGTGCTTTATGAAATCAGAGATAACAATTTTTTCCCCTTTTAAATGACAAGTTCAGATACAATGCATAAATGCGGATCAAATAAAATGAAACGAAATAGAAGACAAGCTGATCCACAACCTAGAAACCCTAGCTGAACAACCGCAAATCCAGATCTAGTACGGACCTTCGTTTTGTTCACTCTCATTGAACTCCTTTTCGAGAGCACGATCAATCATGTCGGCGAAGCTATCTTCCTTGGATCCTGTATTGTTCAACTCGGTTGTAGTGGCGGTGGCCGTGGCCGTGGCATTGATCTCGGAGTCCAACTCGGTGACGGACTCGGTGGACGCGAAGCAGAGAAGAAGAGAAACAATGACGAACAGCGTGAGGAATATCCTCATTGCCTAAATTGTCTATCAAAACGCAGCGTTTTCGTCTTCGTCTCGTTTCGTTTTGTCGAGAACGAACGAACGAACGAACGAAGGAGTGGAAAATTTGTTTGTTATTTTTGTTCTTTCACTCGATGGTGTCTGTCCGTATGATTGTCGCTGGCAGTAGCTGCGGAGTGATGTCAGTCAGATGGTGGTAACCGCTGGTAATGAAATTTTGTCCTCATTACGCGCGAGACAGTGCGCGTGTGGTTGTTGGAGGCAGTGAGTTGGCAACGTTGCTATTTTCATTGCAGCCTTCTTGACCCGAGAACGGCCCGATCTATTGAGACGGACTCCGATTTGCGATTACGCCATAACCACCGTACCTTTTCATCGGAATGATTTTCTAACTGATTCAAAAATGTAATGGGCAATGAATTGATTGTTTACAAAGATATTTTAAAAGTACTAATGAAGTAATCGAAGCTTTAATCTAATTTGATATTTATTTATTTTTTAAAAATAAAAACACAGGTAAAATTTAAATTAATTTTTTAATTTCTTATTTTCGAATTCACATTGTTAATTGAACAAATTTGTTAAAAAATTATTTGATTATCTCTTTATGTTCAACTAGGATGACTTTAGGTAAATTTACTTATATTTATTTGTTTACATTAATTTTAATTCAATTGAAATTCCATAGTAACTTAACCTAAAGTTTAACACTCATAAATAATTTATATTTCATTGTAATTCTACAAAAATACTAGTTCTTGTAATATAAATTATTTTAAGGAATTGAATCATAATATTTTGAATTTAATTCGATCTTTCATGCGGCTTTGTTGAATAACTTCCCTTGATTTACCCTGAGCCCCAATTTCTCCCCAATTTTTTTATAAATGACTTTGCTTGCGAGATGGAGAAAAACCACGCAACAGAGTGGGAAGGCCGTGTTCTCACGCTCCCGAGAAAGCAACTGCACTGCACTGCACTACCACTATACCTGTCTGGATTAAAAATGATTAGGTGCAGTGACGGTACATGGAACACGTTACAATATCACTCACACGATTAATTGTCTATCAAGGAAGGTCAAAGGTCTACTAAATCACGTGATCACAACCATTCGCCCTAGAACGACGGTCTTGGAAACTGGAGTGGGAACTAATCCGAAAACCATGCTGTGCACATTTTTTACTCCTGATATAAAATCAGTCGGAATTTAGAACAAAATTTCAATACGATTAATAGCTCGGGAAGTTTGTAAAATCAATCCCAATAGATCTCGATGTACCGGTATTTTTCTTGAAAAAGAAAGGGAAAAAAAACGGTGCTTGTTTCTTTCGATTAATAACTTAATTGATTTTATTTCAATTAAGGCTTCTGTTTAGATTTATGGTTGAAATATTATAGTAGTTTATTTTATAAGTTTTGATAAAATAGTGTTTGGTAAATTTTTTAAATAGATTTTTATTTTATAAGTTTTTTCATTTTGACAAAAGTTTTTAAAAGTAAATAAGAATTGCTTTTTATAAGTCACTTATTAAATAAATTACTATACCTTTTTAAAATTTCTATTATAATCTTAATATTTTAACAAAATGATAATTATGTCTTAATTTTTCATAAGAGCTAATATACAAATGAAACATAATTTAAATTTATTTCTATTTCGGTTATTATCTAATAAAATAATATTTTCGATAATAAAATTTATTAAATACATAAACTCTTATTTTTAAACTCATAGTAATTACAAAAATGGTAAATTAAATGTTGAGCTATTTTTTTAATCAACAACTTATTTCATTCATATAGTAAAAATAATTTATTTCATCAGCCACCGTAATTCCAAACTAACCCTAAGTGATAAAATATGTTTGTTTTTTTAACTTCATTTTTCATTCATTAAATTTTTAAGTTTATTTTTTTAGATTTTTACTTATTTTAAAAATCAAATGTCATTATTAAAAAAATTCTCCAACGTATCTCTGTGTAACTTAATTTATTTTCATCCTTAATTAAATAAAACTTACAAATTAGCATTATTATGCATCTCCATCACTTGTGATAATATTGTAGTAGATTTTATTATTTATTATTTTTATCTTTATTATGTTCTTTAAATTAGTATTATCATCTTTATATATTTTGGATTTTTTTATAGAGTACGTCCCAAACTACAATAAAATTGATTAACATTTCTAATTTACAGTATCAAAAAGGTTATATTCACTTGAATGATTTATGTTATGATTAAATACTATTTTATTTATGTTCATTGAAATATTTATTATTAATTCAACATTTAAAATTTATAAGGGCACAAATATAAAATATTGATTTTAAAATTTTTAAGTTAAGAAAAAAATTAATGCTTATTATCATATATTAAAAAAAATGCCATTCAAATTCAAATACTTAGCTCTATCCATACTAGTGTAGGTCTATTCATATTTGAAAAAAAAATGCAACTTAAACCTTTGGACGCCCCTCTAAATTCCTAATAAAAATCATTTTTAATTAAATTAACTAAATAGCTAAAAATTATATAATTTAAGTATTGTTTTGAATAAAAATTCAATTAAATAATTAAATAAATTATTAAAAAATATTTTTACACCATCCTATTTGATAATTTGTATTTATTTTTAAATTTAAATATTTTAGAATTAAAATAGGCGATATTAAAAAAGAGTTTTACGAGGATAATCAGAAGTTGCCGATAGTTCAACTTTATTTGTAAGAGTCAGGTCCATTCTACTTGGGCTGTGGCCTAATTTTTAGACCCTCGAGCTTGAGCCCAATGTTGTCAAGGGCACATGCTCAAGCTTTAACTAAAAGAAAAGCCCAGTCCTTGATTCCTCATGGAATAAAAGGGCAATTTTCAGAAACCTCCCCTGAGGTTTGATATAATTTCACTTAGATAGCAAGTTTGATTATATTCTCAGTTATCTCTCCTACCGTTAGTATACATACGATTTGATCGTTAGTTGACGAGGGCAAATATGTAAAAGACAAGGTGAAATTATAAAAAATCAAATAAAAATAAAAAATAGTTTAAAATCTATTGGACAATTGTATTAACCGATTAGACACAATATCCATTGTGTAAAAGAGTGCATTTCTATTTCTCTTCTCTTCTCTTTCCCCAGCCCAAAAAAGTGTGGATGACATTCTCTCACAATTTTAACTGCACTCACCTACTCTCATTTGTTGGAATAAAAAGAAATACACATCAAGAGCATCATAACCCATGAATAAGAAAAACAGAAGTGGTCGGAGAAGGCCACCGACCGATGACGATCAACGGCGGCCGCAAGATGCCACTGTTATTGGAGTTTGTAAGAGGTTAGATACTTTATTAAAGTCTAAAACTTTTAAATACCTTTGATTTTCTTGTTTTTGGAGTTTTATAAGTGGTTGTTAGTTGTGTTTGATTTGCCTTGTTCATGGGTTGGTGGTGGAAAAATTGATTAAAAGGAGAATGAGTTTAACCATATGTGGCCATAAGTTGAAAAAATTTAATTATTAATTATTTTATGTTTGTGATTTATACCATACATAGTGTAATAAGGGTATAAAGCCGAAAATTTGTTATTGTTATGCAAATGGGCGTGTAAAATAGTAGTCTTAGCTGTAATTTTTATTTTTCTCACCAAAGTTTGCTTAAATTGATATGTTTATGAATTTATAGTGTTTGTGTGTGCCTGTCACAGAAACACAGTTTCTGCGTTTTTGGGTGACAAGTTTGTCTCCCATGCGACAAGACCTTATCGCACTAATGTAGACTGTGTTTTTGAGTGACAATATTGTCACATGTGCGATGAACTAATGTCGCCCGTATTGAGCTTCTGTGTTTGTAGGTGACAAAATTATCGCACAGAGGACAAGTCTTGTCACACAAAAACACTGCTTTTGTCTGTTGTGCGGCGATATGCTTTTGTCACACATACATTTTGTGTTTTTGGGCGACAGCTTTATGTCTCCTGTGTGATAATTTTGTGGTCGCACGAATGTAATTTCCGTTTTTTAGGCGACAAATAGGATTTTTGTGCGACAAGTGAAACAATATTTTTGTGTTTTGTGCGGTGACATGCTCTTGTCTCACATACAAACATTTTGTATGTTTTAGCGACAAGTGTTATCTCTTGTGTGACTTTTTTTGTCGCCACGTACTCAGTTTTTGTTTGTTATCTGACATGCATGTGACATGAAAAATATTAAAATGTATTACTATTATTATTTTTTCTCTATTATTGTAACTGTTGTTGTTGTTGTTGTTTAGCAATGTCATTATTATTATTATTATTATTATTCATAATTATTACTTTATTTTCACTTATTAATGCGTGTTTATTCACATATAATAGAGACGAAAGACTAGTTGAAATGGATTGCTTTGACTTAGCGGATGAGAATGAGTTTGCTCTCCCTAATTTGAATGATGAAGCTCACATTGAGCAAGTGACAGCAATACAAAATTTTGTTGAGATGATGACAACAAATGACGATAGAGATGTTTTTGCATATGAATGCATATAAGATTTTTGTATATTTTGTATAAATGTGATACCAACACAGTGACAATACCATGTATAAAGTATAACACAACTATCTATCATGGCACACTGTTAGTGTAGTTATTATTTTTGTTCTTTTTGTATATGTGGGCGACTGCTAGATGTATAGACTGATGAAATTTAGTCAAATTATGATTGTGACCAACTGTAAGCTGTGGAAATGCACATGTGACCGTTATTTAAGTGATGGTGTCATTTTTGTTATTGTTATTTTCTAATTCAATTAACTGATATTAATATTTTTTAGGTCTCCGCACAAATTAAAATGATTGTTATTTGTGTTGTCGGTTGGGCGACAAACAACTTGATGGATCCAATTTTAGTTTGTTGCTGAGAGAAGTAAATTATGTTGGTGTAGTTTTTTGTTTCACCTCTACGCAAACATCTTGTAATTTAGGGAGACAATATTTATCTCCCATGCGACATGTTGTTGTCTCCCCAAATTACAGCATGCTTGGCTCGAAATTACAAAAACAAACATTTTGTAATTTGGGGAGACAAGCGTTGTCGCACGGGAGACAAGATCTTGTCTCCTCAAATTACATAATGCTTGTTTCTGTAATTTCGAACCAAGCATGCTGTAATTTTGGGAGACAAGATGTTGTCTCCCGTGCGACAATACTTGTCTCCCCAAATTACAGAATGCTTGTTTCTATAATTTTGAGCCAAGCATGCTGTAATTTGGGGAGACAACAACATGTCGCACGGGAGATAAATATTGTCTCCCCAAATTATAGCATACTTCTCTCGAAAAGTTGGAGCGACGACTGCTCGTCTCTCTAGAGGTAAATGTTGTCTCCCCAAATTACAGGATGTTTGCCTAGAGGTGAAATCAAAAACTACAAAAACATAATTTACTTCTTTCAGCAACAGACAATTCCAGTCTCCACCAGTAAGAGATTCAATTTTGCTACAAAAACCAAACCACTAATATTTGACACAAGCTACTATCAACCTATAATGCAACATAGATTCTCACTGACCAACATCTCAATGAAATTACAAAAAAGAAGGCAACTCATGATTCTCACCAAGCAACAGTCAACTCATTAACACAAGGTATCAAAACAGACATAATAACAATCTTAAATATATGAATGAAAGTTTGGTCAACACAAGTTTCAATAATTAATATAAAAGATTAATATATCATTTATAACATAATATCACCGTTAAATATGTCAATGGCAATCTTCCTCCTAAAATATTGTCCATGCCAACTGTCAAAATTAAATTGTAACTTGAACATTAAGTACATCGAAAATATTAACATAAACACCCCACAATTGCCGCTTTCTGGTTATTGTTGAGGCACATCATCAACGCCCACCAGTTTTCAGGGTTCCGTACTATGTAAATTTGGCTGGATATCGTAAAACCCAACATCTTCTAGTCATTGGGGAAAGATAACTTGAAGTGGCTTCAATAGCTGACCATACGTTTTGTCCTCGCGAAACTGCTTCATTGAGTCATAGATAAAGATCTGCTTGCGTCGGAAGTCTACCCGGGCTAAAATCCAATGGTTGTCTTCCAAGTTAATTGGAATTAAAACCTATGGATGGCAATAAGAATTCTTATCCAATGTTAAGATATCATAAAATCTTGAAATTATTATTATCATAACTATATTGAACCATGTAGCAACACACGCTATATCAACTTTCGCAAACGGTTTTGATTTCATGTCTTCCCGGCCATCAATGTAGGTGCATGGTATAATGCGTTGTGCACAATTGCGCCACTAAAGACATAGGCATCCATTTTTGCGAACTAGCCAAAAATGTCTTTCCCGAATAATCTCAATTGTTGTCTCGTCAACTTCCTCTTGATGGCTTCTATGACATTTCCAAATTTAGAGGTATTTGTAATATGCCTAGGGAAATGTTCCAAAGCCGGAATCTTTATCCTGCCTGGTTCCTTTCTTGGACCGAGTGGATTACGCTTAGATCGCGGCTTCTTGGCCATTATATATGTATATCTAATTTTTTATTCATTAATCAAAATCATAGCTCAAAATATTTCAAATAAACACATAAACATCTTCGAGGACAATTTTGTATGACAAGCTTGTTGCACGGGAGGCAAGAACTTGTCGAACAACATTACAGACCTATTTCTTGCGACAAATAAAATACTACCAATAAAATCCATCACCGCATGTTCTTTTAGAAGAAACTTAAATAAAAAATTAAAAATAAATGGCCGCATGTCACGCGCACAATGACTGCTTCTCATCGTGTGCGCATTACTGAGCTCATCGCGCGTGCGATGATTGCTTCTCACGTGCGCGATGGGCGCTGAAACGTGAACGAGACGAGCTTTCATCGCGCGCGTGTTTCAACGTCCGTCGCAAGTGCGACCAGCAGAATTCGTAAATGGTTTTTTAAGCCCTTTCTCGGAGATTTTTTGTGCTACATGATGAGCTTACAAAATTTGTCTTCCCATCAATTTGCCATTCTACTTAATCTACTTAAAATGAGACAAACAAACCGTAATAGGCATTTGTCGAACAGCTCATGTGCCATTTTTTACCTCCCAATTTATTTACACTATTTTTGATATTTACACAACAATCAATCCTAATACTCATCTATAATCAATCTTACACTCATCTAGCTATCAACATCATTTCATTTAATTTCGGTATAAATAAATATGGTTAAAAAAGAAAAAGAAAAATGATTTATATAAAACAAAGAAGGAGATGGGTTGCATCCAACTTTTTAATCTAAATATTGCGTACTTACAATAGTAATTAATTAAGAGAGCAGATGGGCTTGAGAAAATATTTGTTCCTTTCTTGTAAAATTAAAAACATATAAATTAATTGATTAATGGAGAATGGGGGAAGCAAGTATTGTGTAATGTGTGTAGAATATATAAATGAAGGAGAGTTATAGTACCAAGAGCTACAACTTATTCTAGAAAATCCGGCCAAAATGGGGAAAGCAAACCGTTTTTATTTTTTGTGTCATAATATTCATTTATTTATATATGAAATATGAAAATAATATTTTATTACTTTATATTATAAATTAAAAACAACAATATATGTGTGTATTTTACTTAACTGCTCTTGTCTCTACATGTTTTTAAAAAAATAATGGAATGAGGAAAAAACCTTTCTAGAGAGAGAAAGGTGATTGGGAAACAAGAGAGAGATTCATTCGTATTAGAGATAGACCTTTTCATCAAATAAAAAAACACATGAACATGAAAATGAACATGGTGATTTTTTATTTTTTATTTTGTTAAAATGAGAAATAAAAGGAGTTTGCAATATAAGCAAAGCCAAGATTACTGGTAAATTGGCAGAAATATTGTGGCCAAAATTGGCGGAGGTAGAGCCACGCGCTGCCGGAGATCAATTTACTATCAAAAGCCCATCCACCCACCGTCGATTGTTGCCGGAAAAGTGAAGACCTAGGTTGAATTTGGAGAGAAGATGAGGTAAATGTATGGTACCCTATTTTTTCCCATAAACACACTTATTAGTAAAAGCACCCGTATGAAGTTGTTGGCGCCAAATCCTAGGCTTTGTTTAAGTGGTTTGGATATTTTAGTAATTTTACAAGTCAACTAACGGTCAAACTGTATGGATACTAACGACAGGGGAGGTAAGTGAGAATACGATCAAACTCGCCATCTAAGTAAAATTATATCAAACCTCAGGAGAGGTTTTTGAAAATTGCCCTTGGAATAAAAGTAATTTTTAAATGCACCCTTAAAGAATTCTAAGGGCAACATAAATTCTACATTATGTTCCATTTTCCTTAGATTCTACTCTATAAAATGTGGATGGTAAAGGAGTTTTTACTTCCATGAAGCTAGTTCATTCTTTTTTCTTCATCTTCAAGTGGAAAGACATAGGGATTTTGATGTAGAATGGTTATGTGGAATGAGCATGTATTTTTTGGATATTACAATTTAGGCAACATATGTCTGTTATTTGTGTATGATATATTATTTTAAAGCTTACGACGAGATGAATTAAATTCAGTGCATTATTCTGCCTTCTAGACAAGTTGAAAATTTCACTTCTTTCTTGGTCTTTTTTTTAATACGAGCTTGTGTGTTTATTGCCAAGGTCAACCTAATATCTTTCTTTATTTAATGCTTCTATTATCTTAAATTTAAAGAGCTTGTTTTAAATTATTTAATGGTTTGAGATTAGGTAAAGAGCTTGTTTTGCCTAACGACATAGTAAGGAAAGATTGAGACTAACAAAGTTTGTTGTTGTTTATGGTTGATAGTTTCAATATAAATTGATGATAAAATTGATATATTATGTGCATGTTTGGTGGTGTCGATTGATCTTTTAACCAAATGTTTCATCATTATTATTTCTTTCTCCTTTAATTAGAGTTTTTGTTAAATTTTTATTTTCATAGTTCAATTTCTTTATGTCTTGCTATTTAGTTAAAAATTCAAAAACTCCCCTTTTATTTATAATTGGCATTTTCTTTAATGAGATTAATTTATATTCATTATTTTATTTTAAGTCTTACTTTAGAGTTAATAATAAATATAATTAGCATAGTCTCTATGAGATTGATCTTTACTCATTACGTACTAATTACTTGTATTAATAATAAAGTTTTAAATTTGGTGCACCCTAACGACGCTACTAAATTTTTGGCGCCATTGCCGGGGACTAGCATTTAGTTTGTTTATTATCACTCGTTTTATTTTATTATTTTTACTTTTTTTTCTCATTTTATTCATTTATTTTGTTTTAATTAGTTATTTTCTATTCTATATTTAGATTTTCATGAGCATAGAGGATATTCTATTGAAACTCAAACAACTTAGAGCAACCTCATCATATTCAGAACTTGATTTTGTCATCCACATTCCACTCCTGAAGACAAAGCCAAGCAGCCTAGAACCCGAACCAATGGCTCAGAATAACAACTGAACAAGAGTTGGCAGCTCTTAACTTGGACTAATAACCCTTATGCATTGAGAATCCAAACCCTCAAGTAAACTTTGAACTCAAATCTGGGATGATTAATCTTCTTCCTACTTTTCATGGTCTTTCAGGAGAGGATCCAAATAAGCACTTGAAGGAGTTCCATGTCGTCTGCACCATAATGAAACCAGTCAGAGTTTTTGAAGAGCAAGTTAAGCTAATGGCCTTCCTATTCTCTTTGGTGGATTCAGCCAAAGAATGGTTGTACTATCTCCCCTCTGGTACTATCACTACATGGAAGCGTTAGCTATTTTTGAAAAAATATTTCCCAGCATCAAAAGCTGGCGACATTCGAAAAGAAATTTGTAGAATCTAATAGTATAATGGAGAGCCGCTCTACGACTATTGGGAACGATTCAAAAAGCTATATGCTAGTTGCCCCCACCATCAGATACGTGATCAACTTCTTATTCAATACTTTTATGAGGGTCTACTGCCTATGAATAGGAGTATGATTGATGCTGCTAGTGGAGGAGCACTCGTGAATAAGACACCAGAAGCATCCTGAAATCTCATTGCTAACATGGTTGCTAATTCCCTATAGTTCAACAACAGAAATGATCTACTGCCGCCACCTAAGCGAGTCAATAAGGTAAATACTACTTCTCTAGAACAACAATTTCAAATTTTGCTTCTTTGGTGCAACAATTAGCTATAGGGCAACAAGTGAGACTATGTGGTGTATGTTTTATGGTCGGGCATGCGACTGACATGTGCCTTGCTATCCAAGAGGGTTCACATGAGCAGGCCAACGCAGTTAAGGGGTTCTTAGGCCAATCAAGACAAAGGTATGATCTCTACTCTAATTTTTACAATGAAGGGTAGAATGATCACCGAATTTTAGGCATGGGAACCAGCAACAAGGCATTTGTAATGTGGCACCGTCTCGACCACCGGACTACCCCCAATACCGAGTGCAACAACCTTACCAAGTTTGGCCACCTCCACCTCCTCGAAATCAAGGTACGTCTTTGGAAGATCTTGTAAAAGCTCTCGTTACTAACTCTATGCAATTCCAACTGACTACCTAAACATAACTCCAACATTTAGAGAATCAAATTGGCCAACTGGCCACATCTATGAGTAGGATAGAGGGTAGAACTTCAGGAAAGTTACCTTCTCAACCAGAAATTAATCCAAAAGAGAATGCTAGTGCTATGTCTCTTTGAAGCGGAAAGAAATTAGAGCCATTATTAGCTAAGCCATCAAAAATGTTCACAACATCATCGCACTCTGTGACCAATTCCTCCCCTAAGGCTCTTCCTTTAACAAGGAAAGACGATTCCCACTCGGCATTGCCAGTCGACTTATCTGGCCAGCTAAGTACCCCCTCACATTGAATTAAGACTTTTTCCATTTCTCCACCATTTCCTAGCAAGTTTAAACAATCCAAGAAAGAGAAGCAAGAAAAGAAAATCCTTGAGACCTTTCATAAAGTTGAGGTAAATATTCCTCTACTTGATGCTATTAAACAAGTGTCGCGTTATGCAAAGTTTTTGAAGGAATTATGCAGCAACAAGCGAAAGTTGAGCGGTAACGAAAAGGTAAGTGTTGGAGAGAATGTTTTTACTGTACTTCAAAGAAAACTTCCGCCTAAGTGCAAGGATCCAGGTATTTTCACTGTCCCCTGCACTATTGGCAATACGAGATTCGAAAGATGCGTGCTAGATTTAGGGGCCTCAATTAATGTTATGCCATATTCGATTTATAACTCTTTTAATTGAGGTCCAATGGAAGAAACTGATATAATTACTCAATTGGCTGACAGATCTAATGCTTACCCCAAAGGGGTTGTGGAAGATGTTCTTGTGCAGGTCAATGAATTGGTCTTTCCAGCTAATTTTTATATCCTTAAAATGGAGGATGAGTTGTCGCCCAATCCCACTCCTATTCTGTCGGGGCGGCCATTCATTAAGACAATCCAAACCAAGATTGATGTTCACGATGGAACACTTATAATGGAATTCGATGGTGAAGTGATCCGCTTCAATATCTTTCTGACAATGAGGTATCCTAGTGATGTTCATTCTATTTTTGCCATAGATGATATTAATACTTTGGTGCATGATTTCTTTGAATTATCTAGTAATGACGGTTTTGAAATTGCCATAAGCAAAAATCTTGCAAAAGATGATTTTAAGGAACATGCAAATTTGATAAAGTTGGATAATGAGATAGAGGAAGCAATGTCAATCTTAGATGGAGCAGTCCCATTACGCACCAATGGGTATAATGTTTCTTATCTTGAATTGCCTTTATTAAACGAGAAACTTTTACTTTCCGTTATGCAAGCACCTACCTTAGAACTTAATCCACTCCTAAAACACCTGCAATATATTTACTAGGGTAAAAATGAAACACTTCCGTCACAATTGCTAAAACCCTCACCCCAGTTCAATAAGAAAAGTTAATTAGGGTTCTTCAGGATCACAAGACAACGATTGGCTGGACCATTGCTGACATTAAGGGAATTAGTCCTTCCATATGTATGCATCGCATTTTGCTAGAGGAAGGGTCTAAACTAACAAGAGATGCACAACGCAGCCTTAATCCACCAATGATGAAAGTTGTAAAAAATGAGATACTGAAACTCCTTAATGTATGGATTATCTATCCCATTTCTGATAGTAAATGGGTGAGTCTTGTGTAGGTAGTTCCAAAAAAATCGGGCATCACAGTGGTCAGGAATGAAAAAAATGAGCTTATGCTAATAAGAGTTCAAACTGTGTGAAGAGTTTGTATTGACTATCATAAACTGAATGCAGCCACTCGCAAAGATCATTTTCCTCTACCATTCATTGATCAGATGCTTGAAAGGTTAAGTGGTCACTCTCATTATTGTTTTCTTGATGGTTACTGAGGTTATAATCAAATCGTTATTGCTCCAGAAGACCAAGAGAAAGCGACATTCACATGGCCCTTCGGAACATTTGCTTATCGACACATGCCGTTTGGTCTCTATAACTCTCCTGCCACTTTCCAAAGGTGTATGATGAGTATTTTTTCTAATTATGTAGAGAACATCATTGATGTATTTATAGTTGATTTTACAGTTTATGGTGATTCTTTTGATAGATGTTTAGATAACTTTACACTTGTTCTTAAACGATACATTGACACTGACCTTATGCTTAACTGGGAAAAATGTCATTTTATGGTTAATCAAGGTATTATACTAGGTCATGTTATTTTTGAAAGGGGGATTGGAGTTGAGAAATTTAAGATAGATCTTATTCGCTCATTACCACCTCCCACTAGTGTGAGAGAGGTTCGTTCTTTTCTTGGTCATACAGGTTTCTATTGCAAGTTTATCAAAGACTTCTCCAAGATAGCATTACCCCTCTACAACTTACTTCAAAAGGATGCAACGTTTGACTTTAATGAAGAGTGCCAAAGAGCTTTTAAGAACTTAAAAGAGGTTTTGACATCGGCCCCTGTAATTTAACCACCAAACTAGGATTTACCATTTGAGATTATGTGCGATACCAGTGACCATGCCGCTGGAGCCGTGTTAGGCCAGCGTGTGGGCAAGCTTCTTCATGTCATCTATTATGCCTCTTGTACATTAAATGATGCACAACTTAATTACTTTACTACCGAGAAAGAAGTTTTAGCAGTTATCTTTGCCTTAGAGAAATTTTGTTCTTATTTAATTGGATCTAAGGTAATCGTTTACTCTAACCATGCAATTATTAAGTACTTGCTCACTAAAAAGGATGCCAAACCGCGCCTTATTCGATGGATACTTTTATTGCAAGAATTTGACTTAGAGATTCTAAATAAGAAAGGTTCTAAGAATTTGGTGGCAGATCATTTAAGTTGATTTACCTATAACGAAGATGCACTTCCATTGCACGAGAACTTTCTAGATAAGCAATTATTACAAGTAGGTACAATTACTTCTTGGTATGTAGATATTGTCAATTATTTGGTTACCAGGACAATACCGGAAGAGCTAACCCGTACACAAAAGGCCAAGATCAAGAGTGATGTGAAGTACTATGTGTGGGATGAGCCATACTTGTGGAAGCACTTTTCAGCTCATGTTATCAAAAGGTGCGTACCAAAATTGAATTTTCTTCTATTCTCACATTTTTTTCGTACTTTGGCTTGTAGAGGACATTTTAGACTTAAGAGAACAGCTCTAAAGGTATTGGTAAGTGGTTTTTATTGGCCATCACTATTTAAGGATGCATATTTATTTTACAAATCTTGTGATCGTTGTCAGAGAACAAGTAATTTGGGACCTAGAAATCAAATGACACAATCTCCTATTCTTATAGTTGAGATTTTTGATGTTTAGGGCATCGATTTCATGGGACCATTTCCTTTATCATTTGGTAATCTTTATATTGTTCTTACGGTTGATTATGTTTCAAAATGGGTGGAAGCAAAAGCCATTCGAACTAACAATTCTGAGGTTGTGGCAGATTTTATAAAGAGTAACATATTTGTAAGGTTTGGAACACCAAAGGTAATTATCAGTGATAGAGGCACTCACTTTTGTAACAGGTCAGTAGAGGCCCTCTTTCGAAAATACAGCATCACTCACAAGGTGCCTACGTCTTACCATCCACAAACTAGTGGGCAAGCTAAGGTGTCTAATAGGGAAGTGAAATCAATCCTTGAAAAGACAGTTAATACAAATAGAAAGGACTAGAGCTTACGGCTTAATGATGCACTTTGAGCATATAGGACCGCATACAAAACTCCTATTGGTATCTCACCCTACAAGTTGGTATATGGTAAGCCTTGTCATCTTCCAGTGGAACTTGAACAGAAACCATGATGGGCTGTGAAACAATGTAACATGGAATTGGACACTGCCGGCCAACACGGAAAGCTCAAATTGCAAGAATTAGAAGAAATTCGAAATGATGCCTATGAGAGTTCATGAATCTATAAGGGAAAAACTAAGACTTTTCATGACAAGCAGATCTTGAGAAAGAATTTTAAAGTTGGACAGAAAGTTTTGCTATTCCATTCTTGCCTTAAGTTGTTTCCAAGTAAGTTACATTCTCGATGGGTTGGGCCTTTTGTTGTTATTAATGTTTTTCCTCATGGTACAGTTGAGATCAGGAGCTTAAAGACAGGTAAAGAGTTCAAAGTTAATGGTCATAGGTTGAAGCCTCACTATGAAAACGTTCAGAAACTTAATGTAGAGGAGGCTTAACTTTATGAACCTGCGTATGTTGATGAGTGAAACTTGAGAACCATGTCAGGCTAAGGACAATAAACCAAGCACTTATTGGGAGGCAACCTAATGGTTGGAGAAAAAATTTTGAGAGCACGCCATAACAGATTAGATCTTTCTCCCTTTCATTATCATTTACTTTATCCACTATGTGTTGAATTTTGTTTGTTTCTGTTTGTGTATCTCGTCTCATTTCCCCATGTTTAATTCCTTCTTTTCTTAGCTTAAGCTTACATTGAGGACAATGTAAGAATTAAGTATGGGGGGCTGGATTTCAGGCATAGTTTTTGTTGTTTTGTCTTTTTCTTTTTATAAAAAAACAAAACGTTCCTTGGAATATTAGCCAATGATAAGAATTTAATTGACAATGAATATGGTTTTTAGAAAAGGTTGAATCTTACCTTAACTTATACTTGATTCTTGTGTTGATTTCCTCTTAATTAAGATTCTTTAAACCATGAGCACTAATATCAATTCCTTCGAAGTTTTGACTTAGACTTTGAGATTGATGCAACCTGAGCTGAGAATTTTAGATTGATTAAATGACTGTTTGTCTTGATTCTTATCTCCATAATACAGTGTTGTATACACATGCACCATAGTCAGAAATAACTACCTATAACCCTTAAGAGTGAAGCTAATTCTTGAGTAATTTGGGCCTATGTACCACCAGTATGTAGAGGATAATCTACCATGAGAAGAAGGATACCTTAAGGGGTAGAGTGAAAGCTCCTTACTATAAATTAAAAAAAAAAGAAAAGAGAAAAATCAAAGGAAAATGCACACAAATGCATGTGAGTGAAAAAAAAATATTGGAGATTATGATGATAAGATTAGTTTGACCAACTGTTTTCTTTGTTCAAGGAAAAGAGTGTTGATATCGAAGATTTTGGAAATGAATTTTGATTGAATTGATTCACCCACACACATACAAGGAGAATAAAAAGAGAGATGTGATTGACTATTGAATTGAAGTTAGAACTTCGATAATATTTGAAATTTTCTTTGAGCTATATGACATATGCAATCTTTGAGGCTAGTTTTATTTTAAAGTCTTTTATTCTTTTTCTACTATTAAAAAAAATGATGTTTGTGGGTATCATCGCTGAAACCCTCACGAGGCTATAACTCGTCCATTAGGGCAGCCTAGGGGTTTAAAGGCTTGTTTTATACGCTAAATACAATCATGATTTCCTACGAAAGTGGACTAATTTAGGTTTTCTTTTTATTTTATTTTTATTCTAGGTTTGCTCGAGGACGAGCAAAGGGTAAATGTGGGGGAATTTGATAAGTGCATATTTTTCATATATTTTGCTATTAATTTCTCTATCTTTTTCTTATTTTGGTCTTAAATATTCTAGTTATTTTAGTTAATTTTTAATTTAATAAATTATATTTTATTATGTTAATTTATGTTAATTTTTATATTTTGTTATTTTAGGTGCATTTGGGGAATAGAGAGGAATTAAATTAGAAAATTCAAGTAAAGAGAGCTTAAAGAAGAAACTAATTAGAAATTTAAATAAAGTAATGGGAGTTAAAATGGAAGAAAATCAAAGCAGCCAAGGCCTACTTGAAGTTCACGTGAAGATGAGAAGAATTAGCATTGGAAATAATTTAATTAATAAGACAAACACATTCTTGTGATGGGCTTTGGCCAAATTGTTATTGGCTTATTAATTAAATAAGTCACGTGCATGGCATTGAATTATGGAAAGCAAAGTGAAACAAAAAGGGAAAATGGCCTTCCACGTGAATCCAAAGAAAAGTGGCGGCTTGGCTTTTGTTTTTAATCCTTTCCATGTGAGGATTTAGGGCACATAATAAGAGCGAGACTTGCGGCAGAATTAAGGGAGGATCGGCAGCAAGAGAAACCGAACAATTTTGTAGCCGTAAAGGACAAGAAAAAAATCAACAACCGAAGGGAATTGAAGAAAAAAGGCAGCCGTTTGAATTAATCTCTATGATTAGTTTTATCAATTTTTTATTCTCAATTTAATTATGTTAGGCTAGATTTTTTATTTGGTTGAAGATGAAGTCAAAACCCTAAACATGCTATGCCATTAAATTTAAATTCAATCATTCAATTTATTTAATTGAGATTGTTTATATTCTTATATAATTAATGTTTATGATTTTATTCTCGTCTTGTTTGAGTGGCCAATTAGACATGATTTGAATAAATTCTATTGCTAGATTAAAATTCTTGATCAGTAATTGTCTTGATATTTTAATCATTAGTAGCAGGTTGAAATCAATGATTTCAATTGGAGAACATAACCTAGGTTAAATAAAACGAGCTTATGTGTTTATTGCCTAAATCAACCTAATATCTTTCTCTGTTTAATGCTTCCATTATCTTAAATTTAAAAAGCTTGTTTTAAATTATTTAATGGTTAGAGATTAGGTAAAGCGTTTATTTTGTCTAATGACACACTAAGAAAATATTGAGACTAATAGAGCTTGTTGTTGTCTACAGTTGATAGTTTCACTATAAATTAATAATAGAATTGATATATTATGTACATGTTTGGTGGTGACGAATGATCATTTAACCAAAGTTGTCATCATTATTATTTCTTTCTCCTTTAATTAGAGTTTTTATTAAATTTTTGTTTTCATAGTTTAATTTCTTTATTTCTTGCTATTTAGTTAAAAATTCAAAAAACCCCCTTTTATTTATAATTGGCATTTTCTTTAGTTAGATTAATTTATATTAATTATTTCTATTATTATTTTATTTTAAGTCTTGCTTTAGAGTTGATAATAAATATAACTAGCATAGTCTCTGTGGGATCGATTTTTACTCGTTTTGTACTAATTATTTATATTGGTAGTAAAGTTTTAAATTTGGTGCACCCTAACGACAATAAGAAATACAATACAATATAATAACTATATATAATAACTCTATTATTAATTATTTGTTCCACTTTATGTAAATTTATATTTGAAAATTGAAAATGATGCATCTAGTCAACTTAAACTAATATCTATTTTCAGCATTATACAATAAAACAAAAATATAATAGTAAAATGCATCAGTTATATTATACTTTTTTTTTACCCACTCTCTTAGCACCATAGTATATCAAATAAGTATGTTTTTTTTCCAGCTTATTATCATTTCACAAGTACAGCACAAGAAAATTATTTTACAAGCAGTAGCAATCTTAGACCTGGCCATGTTAAGCCTTAAGGTTTGGAAACACAAGACCTAGCATTATCTAATTAATGGAGTTGATTAGATAACCGTGTTTAATAGAGAAAAACTTTCATGTGTTGGTCGCATCACGTTAACATATTTCTAGACTAAAATTACGTCACATCCGACTAATTATAGTCTCACTATATGTCCACTCACTTTAATTGGCAGAATATTTATTCTGGAATAAAAAAATGCATAACAACAACAACCATATGATAGAAGTACCATGTCATTCATACAACAAGCAAATGATACTATTACATGTGAGCATTTATTTTGAAAAAATCACCATGCAAAGGAGGTACATGTCATACATGCATTAGTTGGTTACATTATATGTATTCTAGAATTTCTCTAGGTGTTGTTGATGTTGTTGATCAAGTAGTTCTCCTCCCAGTCACCAAATCACAAACCATTATTCATTTTGCTTTAAATTGTAGTCGTAACTCAACAAATTCAGTGGTCTTTCATTTATTTGAATATTTTAATAAAATTGAAGTATCAAAAAATGCAATATAATATAATGTAATACAATACAATATAATAACTATATATATTATATAACAATTCTCTAATGAGTAATGAGGATGTCACTACAGATAAAAAAACACAGTTTTTAATGTATTGAAATATGATTTTTTTTGTAATTCACTGTGCATTCTCCCTTTAACAAAATGAATAATTTTCTAATAAGAAGATAAAAAATAGGGATTTTGATACACTAGCAGATAAGAAAATATCATCTCTAAATATTGATTTGTATATTTTTTTTAATTTTAGAGGCATCCTCACTTTAATATCAAATGAAGATATTTTCGTTAGAAAAGGTTAACAAAGTGAGGGTACCATTACCCGACAAAAGTACAATCTCCAAAATATTGAAAGTTATTTTTTTAAATATTTTAGTAGCATTCTCATTTCAACAAAGTAAAAATATCCTCATTTGTGAATGACTCTCTCTCTCTCTCTATATATATATATGAGTGACAAATTCAAATGACACAACTTTAAACACAATTTTGTTAACCATTAAATAATTTAGATTGAGATCTAATGAATTGTGAAGATTACATATAATATTTAATTTTCTCTCTAGCTCATTCACGTTTCACTCCTTTTTTTTTTCTTCCTAAGTTCCAATTTTTTTTCTCTTCTCTTTCACACTTATTTCTCTTGCACTCTCAAACTCATGCTTATGAATTTAATCGATTTTTTATTTTTATTTTTTTAATTAGCCAAGAGTATGAAGAAGCCCTAGGTCGCCCCTTGGATAATTGATCACTGGTACTGGAGAAAAGGAGAGACAAAATTAAGATTATGAATTGTTTAGGGAGAAATAAAAGGAAAAAAAGAAAGGAAAATGGGGCCAAAGAGGATGAGCACTGCTCATCTTTCTCAACCGCCTATCATATTGGCAAGATGCAATGGCCAAACTACCATTACCAAAGCCTAGACACTGCTTGTATATTCAAAGGCCATTTTAGGGAGACGAGGACAAATGATAAAGGGTGAGGACAATACAGAGGGGCCCTCTCGAGTTAAATGGGGGATGGCAATTTGCAAGGGGATAGGTCAACATGGCTGTCGGCTTCTCTTTTGTTTATATAAAAAAAAAGTATGGCAAGCCGATTAAATCTACTGTTATATGGGGATTTGTTTTTTTTTTCAATTTTTGATTTCCTAAACATCATGCTTTTATTGTTTAAACATAAATTATTTATTTATTTTTTCTATAAGCCTATAAACTAACTTGGGCATCGGAGAATTTATGTCAGAAAAACTTCTGATGCCTCTTACTGTCTTCTGTGATTTCACGTATTTGCAAGTTAATTGCTAGTGATCGCAGGACATCTTGACAATTGACAAGCCGATTCTTCATCAAATAAATTTAATGCTGGTGCAGGAGTCTGATATTAAGTCCCTAACCGAGTAGATCAGATTTCGACATCAATATAAATAAAATCAAATAGCAATACGTAAAACTCTTAACAGTATTATATAACAGGTAAAGCTTGCGAATGAAATATGTGTAATGCCTCTGTTAGTTGAATCTAATACAATGAACATAATAAACTAAGTTAATTAGGAGATTAATTGATCACTAACAATTGTAAAGTCGACCTCACCATGCTTTTTCCAAGTCCTGTCATACAGTAGCCACTCTTTGGAACGTTGAAATCTTATCAAAAGTTGATGATTTAAATTAAAATGGATTTTTTATTCTAATTAAAATGGATGCTTGTACTATACAAGAAAGGGAAATTATTATTTTACTACTATAGTTTCCCAAAAGTGCATCTACCAAAGGTTTGCACCGTTATCAATTCACTACTATTCCGTTAAAAATGTTAAAACTTTGTTGATGTCATGCTAATATCATAAGAGTATCAAAGATATTTCCAACTGTAAAAGTAAAATTGTCTGTTAATTTGATGGATAAATGATCTTTTTAATACCAAGTTTTTAGGGGAATTATCATTTTACTACCAAAGTTATTATGACATATAATGCTTAAATTACAACGGGTAAAATTGTCTTATAAACTTTTGGGGGGGTAAAATCGACTTTTAACTCAATTTCTGTTAAAGATTAACTTTTTTTAACGGAATAGTAGTGAATTGATAACGACACAAACGTTTGCTAGTAAAATATACTTTTCAACAAATTATGGTATGGACATAATATGTCAGAATAATTTGAAGTAAAATGATAATTTTCCTATAAGAAAATTATGTAATAGAAGGTTGATGGAATTGAAACTCTTTTTGGGGGGGGGGGGGGGAAGTGGGGAGAGAAAGAGAGAAAATTTAGTATTGTGGGATCCATATTAATTAATTAATTTTTAATATTATAAAATTATATGACAACTTTAATATTAACCTATATATAAATTTGAATTCAATAGATAAAAGTTTGTGTATGAAATTATATTTCTTGAACGTATATGAAATGTTGTATATGAAATTGTATTTCTAATGAGAATATTTTCATTTTAATAAAGTGAGAATGCTAGTAAGAGAAAATAATAGTCTTAAATATGTTGAAATCTATGTTTTTTTTTTAATTTAGTGATATTCTCATTTTAACAATGTGAAAATGTCTTCATTAGAGAAGAACCCTCTCTCTCTCTATATGAGTTAGGTTCCATTAAAAGTCTCACATTTTAATTAGAGTATGAGATCATAATTGGAGTCATTAAAATCTACACATAATAACACACTGTGTAAATTTTAAAATAAAAAATAATAAATCATTGGATTCAAATCCAATTATCCAAATTAAAATCTTGTGTTTTAACAAAGGTATATCTCTATCTCTCTCTCTATAAATATAGAGTGATGATACAACCATAAACTTTTGTACAAATTGATGTGGCATTAATTCATTGGTTGAATAAAAATATAAAATAATATAAATAAATTATGTGGGTCAAGAGATATTTAATTTAACCAATGAATTAATAACATATTAATTTGTACAAGAGTTCGTGGCTATATCATTACTCATAAATGTAATTAATTTTATCTCTCTATCTCTCTCTCTCTATGAAATATACATTTTGGATAGAGATGGCAACATTTCCCACAGGGGACCCATACCCACGGGTCCCCAATTGATTCGGACTGGGTATGGGCCCCGAAAAACTTTAAAATCAGAAATGGGTCTACTTCGGAGATTAACCCAAACCCCAAATATATTTGCGGGTTTGGGTTGGGGAATTTTATCGGGACCCCAAACCCGAAATCAAATCCGAACTAATTTTTTAAATCAAAATATATTTTAATTTAATCAAATAATAAAAAACTCAAATAATAAAAAAAATGTAACAAAACTCTAGATCTAAACTCATTAACTCACGGCCTAACCGCTTTTGCAGCCATTTCATCAATTAAGGTAATTTTTTTCCTTTTTTTTTTGCAGTACTTTAACATATAATATGACTGTAACTGATATAAAAAATAAATAATAAGAAGAAGAGTTGAAGAAAGAAGAACCTAGCAACATGTTCCTTTTGGATGTATGCATATACTTGCATAAAAACAAACCTGAGATGAACTTGACCCCTCAAGCGTTTTGTTTGAATAAAAAGTGTCGAAATGTCACAAGTCTTTATTTATACATATATTTATAATCAAACATAGCTGGACGCTTAAATTTTATCGCCCGGCTTTTATTTTTTATTTTTTTTATTACGTCCGGCTTTTAAGTATAAAGAAAGAATGATTTTTGCCTAAGACACGGCTATGATACAATACAGGGACTTTTGCCTAGTGCGTGATGTGATGTTACGAGCGTATAAAAATATAATTGGCCTCTCGCACCGTATGAGCCCTCTTTTAAAATATGCAACATGGTGCTTGATTGAGTGAAATGATTGGTCTTGGGGAAAAAAAAAAATAATAAAGCTAGTGAAAAGAACGTGTTGGTGGATAGGTCACGAAAAACAAGTAATAAATTCGAAATTCCATACCAAAAAAAAAGTTAAAATCACTAACAACTCTGGAAAAAAAAAGTTTAAAAAATGACCAAGCAGTCAAGCACCTAAGAAAAGGCGTTGATTTGCGGTGACATAAACAACTACAATTACAATATTCCCCCTACACCAACTCGTCTTTAAATGATCAGGCTAGGCCAGGCCGTTTCTATTGATCAAACTCAACCTCACATTCACACTCACACAGGCTGTCCTGTTCAAGAGTTGAATTTCAAACGTCAGAGATAATTAATTAATGGCTGAAAATAATGAAAAAGCAGGTGGAGGTGGTGGGGGTAAAGACGAAGCAGGTGGTGTGTGGAAAGGTCCAGAGTTCAGGATTCATCTTCAGGGAAAGAAGATTGGTGATGTGCAGGTCAGGATTGTACGCAAGAAGGAGCTCCTAATAACTGAGCGTGAGAGTATGGATTTGATGACGCGTTCCAAGTTGCCAAAAAGGGTAAGTACTAAGTTTACGCATTTCATGCAGGATGGCTTCCTCGTTGTTAGTTTCGAGAGATTGAGCTTCGGGAGAAAAGTTTGGAAAGTTTTGCTTGGCGGAGCGATGCTTGTAGGTGCCCTTTTTGGTTGCGTAACTGATGTAGACAGTTTTGCGGATCGCCAACGCAGTGCAAATGACGAGGGGAATATTGACAACGGCCAGTAGTGAGTGCTCAGCACATAGTCGGAGCCAGAGCCAGGAGGAGGAGAAAATTTTAGATAGTTTGTTCTACTTTAGTTTCGCAGCTTGCATGCATGTCATGTACGTGTTGATCTAGCTAGTTTCCTGTTTGAATAAATAAAATTTTGTAGTTAAGGCATGCTTCAGTCGTCACATTTAGTAATCTACGGGCTTTTCTCTTTTCTTCTGCAATTATAAAAATGTATGAATCAGATGTGTCTATGTATGTTTATAGTCCAGATTGATGCTCCTTTAATTACTATATTTTGGTTTAAGTATTCGTATGATTCTTATGTTTTGAAAAATACACTTTGAAATATGCTACACTCATGCCCTTGTTTTTTTTTCTCTTTTTTGCTTTTACAATAATATCTTTCATACAATATTCTTGACATTATTTAATTTATTTATTGAAAGAATTAATTATTTACTAGCAAATTAACCAATAAGTATCCATTTAAAAGAACTAGTATTTTCTATGTCCTTGCAACAATCTCGCTACTAATTATTTATAAACTAGGATTGGCAAATCCTGTCCCCATCCCATCCCATTGCCAATTCTATTGATTTGGTTTATTATTATGTTATTGAATTATTAAATATTTTAACATGATTGAAATTGATTACTTTCCAAATCTATAGTTTTTGAAGCGTAAGCCTTAATATAAATATGCAATGGAAGAAACTAAGCAATTAAAAAAATTAGTATAAAATTATATTCAAACGTGCATGTTGTAAACATAAAATTATTTTTTGATTATTTTATTTTGTATTTATTCAAGATTTTTGCTATATTGAATTATGATAATCCTTAAAAGAAAAAAATTTGAATTTATTTATTTACATTGGGGATTGTTCAGGATAATGAGATAGGACGAGATATTTAATGGAACAAGATTAGGACAAATTTTTGTTGCAAGAAAATAAAGGATAGAAATGAGACATCCATAAGTTTATGTATACAACGGAAAAATCACTACAACACGCCTGCCAAAACCCACCTACTGTAGGAAATTTTGTAGGTTATGTGGTTTTGGTATTATAAATTGAAACTTACTCTATGTTTGTGGGTGGATTTGGTATTAACCAAATATCTTACGGATAACCCATGGGTATCTGCCAACCTGCAACTTTTTTTAATTAATTTTAATTGAAAAATATTTAAACCTAAAAATATATTTATATACTTATTATAATTTTACTTATTATAATTTTTCAAGACTATTATTTTTTTAAACTTAATGTATCGATTATTGCATTTTTATAATTTTGTTCTTCAGATTTGTATTTAAAAAGTATTTTTCTTTAGAAAATATTAACCTTAATCATTATTGTAGTAATCGTGTTGGATAATGCTGATGGTGGTGAATGAAATGAAGATCTTCTATTTGAACTTGTGTTGAATGATAATAGGAAATGATAATTGTTATATTTAGATACTAATTTGTGACTTTTTTTAATGAATTTATATATTTTATACTTAAATTTGAGAATTTGTGTTATATTGATGTTGAAATTTTAATTTTTTATTTACATTGGTTAAATTTAGAATTGAATACGTTATGTGGAATTTTAAGTTATTACTAAAAATTTATATATTGAATATTTGTGATTTTAAAATGTGAAAACTCACAAAAAATCTACCGGGTATCATTGTGGGTTTAGTAATTGTCAAAACCTGCAGCGAGTAGATTTTTTTAAAAAAATTAAAACCCACAATGGATTGCATGTGAATTTAATAATTTAAATTTTGTATGGATACGAGTTTAGTAATGACATACCCACTACAAACAGTGTCCATTGTCATCTCTAACTCCTCTTAGTATTTAGTCCAAAGTTATGATTGAACCTGAAATATGACTACCGCCGTAGCTAACAAGTAACAAGTAGGAACGGAAGGTCAAACACAATGCGACACTGTCAAAATGTTAGAAAATTCTTGGCACTAAAGCCACCACAAATAGAGATATAAGAAAACGCAAATAATTTTACTTCTCTTCCTTAAAAAAAATTATGGGCTTTTAGATTTCTCTTCTTTTAGTGGCAATGGATCTTCCTATCTCTTCAAGGTTCCCAGTTAGAGACCCGACAGAGATTTCCACTGAAAAGCAAAATTGTGAGCTCATTAATTAATTGACCATATATATTCTTATTGAAATACACACACACACACATCTCTAGCATAGTTATCTGTATGTTTCAATTAATTATTGAGACTACTGTCTCAAAATCATCTTAAGAAAAATGTGAACACCGCACCTAATTTTGTGTATTTATAAATGACAAAAGTTCGATTGATTTTTTTCCCCTTCTAAAGCGACGTACCTGAGTGAGCAAAGAAAAGTTTAAGTCCACGAGGACCACGACTGATGCAAACTGGCCTTTGAATCATATAAACCCAAATGTATTTTGAAACAAGTGTCTTCATCATCCTTGCCAGTTCGCTAACATGATTATCCTGAAAGATATTTCAATCGAATTAAATCTTTGAAGCCGTTTGCATCGGTGTTGCACAGATTTTCGTTCTGTAATCCCGGGGGCTTTCACCTGATTATGGGTTCAGGTTGTGAAAGATACATTTAGGTTCTGTTTGATATTAAGAATAGGTAATTGTAGGTTATGCTTGTTTTTCTATTTGAAATTTAAATAGATTTTTTTTTGTCTAAGAAATGAATATATTTAAATTAGTCTGAATTTTAAATAGACTTGCATGTCCAAATTTGAAGATTATGTTTGTTTTTTTTGTCTAAAGTTTTGAAAATAAATAACAAGTTGATTTTTTTTAACATAAAAATTTGGTATCAAGTGATTTTACATTTGTGCCCTTAAAAATGTTATTGTTAAATAAATAATAAACATCTCAAAAAATATAAATAAATAATATTTTATTACAATATACATTATGTTCAAATGAATACGGCCTTGTAATATTCTAAACTAGAGTAGGCTGACCAATTTTTGTTGCACTTTATGATGTTTTATATTAAAAATACCCATAAAAGTGTACAAAAGTAAATAATGTTAATGTGAAGAAAATAAGAAAATAAAAATAAAAATAATCTCAAACTATATTTTCACAAGTTATTCAGATGAATAGAAATGTTGATTAATAATTGTAATTTAGGTAGAGATGAAAATCAAAGATATTTTGGAAAATACGTTGTAATGATGTCACGAGATTTTTCAGATTTAGTAAAAAGTTAAAAAATTTGGCCTAGTAGTTTGATAACTTGATGACTAAAATTTTTCACTAAGTTAATAAAATAAATAAACTTAATTAAATAAGTGGTTCAAATCAGGTCACTTAATTCATTAAGTTAGAAAAACAAAGGCTCCCTTAGTTTAAAAGTTATAATATAAAAGTATTTAGTAAACAATTACTGATGTACCATAAAATCTATATTAATTTAATCAACCATTTTTATGATAAAAAATTTATAATATCTTTATTAATTGTGTCAAAATAATGATTTAAAAGTTATAGTTGTTATACATTATTAATTTTTATTTTAATTATAATTATAATTTATTTCTAACAACTATAACTTAAAAAGTACAATATATCAATACCAAACCAACCTTAATTTAACAAGGGCAGAAAGGATGGATTAAAAGCTACCTAACATAGATTACTGGATAAAAAAAGTTATCTAACATAAGGTTATCGGAGACTAATCAACGGCTTGGATTGAGTATTTGACTTCGAAGTCGTTCCTGATGAGTTTTTGCCGTAGCTAACCGGTAACGAATCGTCTGCATGTGTATTAACGATAATGAGTTTTTGTCGTGGCTAACCGGCAACGAGTGGTAGCAAAGATCCATACGTTCACATGCGACATGAGAGAAGACTCCATTTCGTAATTATCACGTCCGGTGACTCCGGTCAATGCACACACTGGCACACTACTTATTTAGAAGATAAGGTGGCTGTGCATTTTAACTGCAAAATATTGAAATATTTTTAATTATAATAATTTATATTTTAATATTAAATTTTATAATTTTTTATTATTATGATCCAAAAAAGTTTGTATTATTTATTATACCTATCAACGTCACTGATATTAAATAAGCAGAATTTAGTTAAATCTTTGTTTTTATTAAGTGTATTTCTAATTTTATATTACAATTCGGAAAAAGAACAGCACTTCGTGCGGTTTTAAAAATTTAAAAAAAATTTTAGTATTATTTTTATTACTTTATACTTGATAAAATTGATTAAAAAATATAAATTAATTTTTTTTAAAGATGACGCAGCCTTATAAAACTAATGTTATTTATGAAAGTTAATTATTTTTTTGTTAACTTTAAAAATATATATTAATGTGTATAGTTAAGTGTACACAACTTTTTCATTAATAAAAATTATGTTCACACTAATCAACTCTCAATTCTTCTTGGTATTAACAGACTCTCACATTTTACAAAACCTAACCCTTATAATCCAACTATCTTTATCATTGTTTAACTCGTGAAGAAAAAAATAGTCCATGAAGCACACAATACAAAAAATTTAAATAAGTCAAAAAATAAAATACAAGAACATTTCTAAGGAGGATGTTGGTTAAATAATTAAAAAAAAACCCAAACATAACAAATTTTAAATACTTAATATTTATATAGTTTGAAGAAGCCAAAAAATACTAAATAAAAGGTTTCATAATTAACTATGAAATTATGACATTAAAATTAGGTCCTAGTGATAATGGTGAAAAAAAGATGAAGAACCTTCCTTCCTATATTAATTAGTTGATATATTTTAAACCACTAAAGTTTAGTTGTTGGCTTAATAAAATAAATGAATGTTTCAAAACTAATAATTAATTTATTATTAATGGTTACATATTGTTGAATTTAAATAGAAAGAAGAATAGACATGTAATCTTTTATAATCTACTATTTATTTTCTATTTTTAAAATTTTGTAATGCAATTATTTTTTAATCTCAACCAATATATTAGATTATAGAAAATATAAAAAGATGAGAAATAATAATGCCACAAATCTTAACTACTTAATATTTATAGAGTTTGATGAAGCCAAAAGGCACTAAACAAAAGGTTGCATAATTAAATATGAGATTATAGCATTAAAATTAGACCCTAATGGCATTACTGAGGGAAGATGAAGGAACATTCATTCCTATATTAATTAATTGATATATTTAAGCCATTAAAGTTTAATTGTTGGCATAATAAAATAAATTAATGTTTGAAGACTTATAATTAATTATTATTAGTGGTTACATATTATTGAATTTAAAGAGAAAGAGGAAGAGACATATAATCTTTTATAATCTAATATTTATTTTTTATTTTTAATATTTTGTAATGTAATTTTTTTAATATCAACCAATTTATTAGATAATAGAAAATAGAAGATGAGAAACAGTGATGCCACATCACCTCCTTTAGTCCCAACTTTCTATATATACTAGGAAATAAAACCGCGCTTCGCGAGGCTTTGAAAATATTGAATTAAAAATAAAAATTTTATGAAATTCAAATTTCCTAAGAAATCGTTCTGATCTCTTCTCAAAAGGAAGATCAAACAAGTTAATTTTGTATGTTTATTTCAATAATAATAATAATAATAATAATAATTGGCACCTGACGACGCTGAGTCTCATGAGCATTCCACAAAATATAAGTTTCAATTGCATCGAGTCATCCATCCTTTGCCTTCTGTATAAGATTTGGCCACATCTGCACAAATATAACGCATGCAGAAATAAAGCATATCAAATTTTACATATTTTAAGAATAACAATGCTGTTGGATCCAAAAATATTGCCCATAATTTTTCCTAAGCATGAAAGTGCACCGTTTTGAATGTGAGATCATGTTTGGCTTGATAGGAAAAAAAATTAAGATAATATTTTCGCAGCAAAGTAGCTTTTTTTTTGTTAAAAGAAGAATAAAGTGTGAAAGTGCAAGTGATTTGAGAAATTGTAAATTAATTATTTGCATACAGTACTTGTGGACTGCTGTGAAAATATAATGAATTGCACCAAAGAAGATAACTCGTCGTTCTCCATTAATTACAATGGTAGTTGCATCATAATCGACTTGTGTTGCTGATGATGACAAGCAAATGAAACTTAAATTTAGAATAAGAAGAATTATGTCATAGTGGCATTATTGAGGGAAGATGAAAGAACCTCTCTTTCTATGTTAATTAATTAATTTATTTTAAACCACTAAAGTTTAATTGCTAGTATAATAAAATTTGAAGAAGCCAAAAAAACATTAAATAAAAGGTTGCATAATTAAATATGAGATTATGATATTAAAATTAGGCCCTTATGACATTGTTGAAGGAAGATGAAAGAGTTTCTCTTCCTATGTTAATTAATTGATGTATTTTAAGCTACTAAAGTTTAATTGCTAGCATAATAAAATAAATGAATGTTTCAAAAGATTTATAATTAATTATTATTCATGGTTACATATTGTTGGATTTCAATAGAAAGAGGAAGAGACATTAAAATTATTAAAATTAAACTTAGGCCCTAGTGGCATTATTAAGGGAAGATGAAAGAACACCTCTTCCTATGTTAATTAATTAATGTATTTTAAGCAACTAAAGTTTAATTGCTATATGATACAGTGTTAATTAGGTGATGTATTTTAAAGCACTAAAGTTTAATTGCTAGCATAATAAAATTTGAAGAAACCAAAAGGCACTCAACAAAAGGTTGCATAATTAAATATGAGATTATGGCATTAAAATTAGGCCCTAGTGGCATTGTTGAGGGAAGATGAAAGAACTTCTCTTCCTATGTTAATTAATTCATGTATTTTAAGCCACTAAAGTTTAATTGCTAGCATAATAAAATAAATGAATGTTTCAAAAGACTTATAATAAATTATTATTAATGGTTACATATTGTTGGATTTGAATAGAAAGAGGAAGAAATATGTACAAAGAATATCCACCAATATTTTAGATATTTTAGATAATAGAGAATATAAAAAGATGAGGTTGAGGGAAGATGAAAGAACCTTTCTTTCTATATTAATTAGGTGGTGTATTTTAACGCACTAAAGTTTAATTGATAGCATAATAAATTTTGAAGAAGCCAAAAGACACTTAACAAAAGGTTGCATAATTAAATATGAGATTATGATATTAAAATTAGGCCTTAGTGGCATTGTTGAGGGAAAATGAAAGAGCCACTTGGGCTTGTAGCCCAGTGGTGGGCTATTGTCCTTAAAGTTAAGCATGACTATGAGGGTAATGGCTCGAGTCCCCACGGACTCAAAAAAATTTCCTCAATTAAATTTAATTGTGCGGAGCATTCTTATAACGTCTTTCTCCCTTGCGAAATGCGAGTGGAGTGGAGGCATCCCTCTTCTATGAGGGGTATTTGGATGGGCATATACTTCATAGGATAAATGTCATAATATAAGTCCCATGTATATATATCTGATTGTAATTATCAGTGTAATGTCCTGTTGTCATAGTAGTTATATATATCTCTATATGATACAGTAACCACCTGATGCTTAATCAGTTCAAAAAAAAAAACTAGTATGACTTTAGGTAAATTTATTTATATTTATTTGTTTACATTAATTTTAATTCAATTGAAATTCCATAGTAACTTAACCTAAAGTTTAACACTCACAAATAATTTATATTTCATTGTAATTCTACAAAAATACTAGTTCTTGTAATATAAATTATTTTAAGGAATTGAATCATAATATTTTGAATTTAATTCGATCTTTCATGCGGCTTTGTTGAATAACTTCCCTTGATTTACCCTGAGCCCCAATTTCTCCCCAATTTTTTTATAAATGACTTTGCTTGCGAGATGGAGAAAAACCACGCAACAGAGTGGGAAGGCCGTGTTCTCACGCTCCCGAGAAAGCAACTGCACTGCACTGCACTACCACTATACCTGTCTGGATTAAAAATGATTAGGTGCAGTGACGGTACATGGAACACTTTACAATATCACTCACACGATTAATTGTCTATTAAGGAAGGTCAAAGGTCTACTAAATCACGTGATCACAACCATTCGCCCTGGAACGACGGTCTTGGAAACTGGAGTGGGAACTAATCCGAAAACCATGCTGTGCACAGTTTTTACTCCTGATATAAAATCAGTCGGAATTTAGAACAAAATTTCAATACGATTAATAGCTCGGGAAGTTTGTAAAATCAATCCCAATAGATCTCGATGTACCGGTATTTTTCTTGAAAAAGAAAGGGAAAAAAAACGGTGCTTGTTTCTTTCGATTAATAACTTAATTGATTTTATTTCAATTAAGGCTCTGTTTAGATTTATGGTTGAAATATTATAGTAGTTTATTTTATAAGTTTTGATAAAATAGTGTTTGGTAAATGTTTTAAATAGATTTTTATTTTATAAGTTTTTTCATTTTGACAAAAGTTTTTAAAAGTAAATAGGAATTACTTTTTATAAGTCACTTATTAAATAAATTACTATACCTTTTTAAAATTTCTATTATAATCTTAATATTTTAACAAAATGATAATTATGTCTTAATTTTTCTAATATACAAATGAAACATAATTTAAATTTATTTCTATTTCGGTTATTATCTAATAAAATAATATTTTTGATAATAAAATTTATTAAATACATAAACTCTTATTTTTAAACTCATAGTAATTACAAAAATGGTAAATTAAATGTTGAGCTATTTTTTTAATCAACAACTTATTTCATTCATATAGTAAAAATAATTTATTTCATCAGCCACCGTAATTCTAAACTAACCCTAAGTGATAAAATATGTTTTTTTTTAACTTCATTTTTCATTCATTAAATTTTTAAGTTTATTTTTTTAACTTTTTACTTATTTTAAAAATCAAATGTCATTATTAAAAAATATTCTCCAACGTATCTCTGTGTAACTTAATTTATTTTCATCCTTAATTAAATAAAACTTACAAATTAGCATTATTATGCATCTCCATCACCTGTGATAATATTGTAGTAGATTTTATTATTTATTATTTTTATCTTTATTATGTTCTTTAAATTAGTATTATCATCTTTATATATTTTGGATTTTTTTATAGAGTACGTCCCAAACTACAATAAAATTGATTAACATTTCTAATTTATAGTATCAAAAAGGTTATATTCACTTGAATGATTTATGTTATGATTAAATACTATTTTATTTATGTTCATTGAAATATTTATTATTAATTCAACATTTAAAATTTGTAAGGGCACAAATATAAAATATTGATTTTAAAATTTTTAAGTTAAGAAAAAAATTAATGCTTATTATCATATATTAAAAAAAAATGCCATTCAAATTCAAATACTTAGCTCTATCCATACTAGTGTAGGTCTATTCATATTTGAAAAAAAAATGCAACTTAAGCCTTTGGACGCCCCTCTAAATTCCTAATAAAAATCATTTTTAATTAAATTAACTAAATAGCTAAAAATTATATAATTTAAGTATTGTTTTGAATAAAAATTCAATTAAATAATTAAATAAATTATTAAAAAATATTTTTACACCATCCTATTTGATAATTTGTATTTATTTTTAAATTTAAATATTTTAGAATTAAAATAGGTGATATTAAAAAAGAGTTTTATGAGGATAATCAGAAGTTGCCGATAGTTCAACTTTATTTGTAAGAGTCAGGTCCATTCTAGTTGGGCTGTGGCCTAATTTTTAGACCCTCGAGCTTGAGCTCAATGTTGTCAAGGGCACATGCTCAAGCTTTAACTAAAAGAAAAGCCCAGTCCTTGATTCCTGATGGAATAAAAGGGCAATTTTCAGAAACCTCCCCTGAGGTTTGATATAATTTCACTTAGATAGCAAGTTTGATTATATTCTCAGTTACTTCCCCTACCGTTAGTATACATACGGTTTGACCGTTAGTTGACGAGGGTAAATATGTAAAAGACAAGGTGAAATTATAAAAAATCAAATAAAAATAAAAAATGATTTAAAATCTATTGGACAATTGTATTAACCGATTAGACACAATATCCATTGTGTAAAAGAGTGCATTTCTATTTCTCTTCTCTTCTCTTTCCCCAGCCCAAAAAAGTGTGGATGACATTCTCTCACAATTTTAACTGCACTCACCTACTCTCATTTGTTGGAATAAAAAGAAATACACATCAAGAGCATCATAAGCCATGAATAAGAAAAACATAAGTGGTCGGAGAAGGCCACCGACCGATGACGATCAACGGCGGCCGCAAGATGCCACTGTTATTGGAGTTTGTAAGAGGTTAGGTACTTTATTAAAGTCTAAAACTTTTAAATACCTTTGATTTTCTTGTTTTTAGAGTTTTATAAGTGGTTGTTAGTTGTGTTTGATTTGCCTTGTTCATGGGTTGGTGGTGGAAAAATTGATTAAAAGGAGAATGAGTTTAACCATATGTGGCCATGAGTTGAAAAAATTTAATTATTAATTATTTTATGTTTGTGATTTATACCATACATAGCGTAATAAGGGTATAAAGCCGAAAATTTGTTATTATTATGCAAATGGGCGTGTAAAATAGTAGTCTTAGCTGTAATTTTTATTTTTCTCACCAAAGTTTGCTTAAATTGATATGTTTATGAATTTATAGTGTTTGTGTGTGCCTGTCACAGAAACACAGTTTCTGTGTTTTTGGGTGACAAGTTTGTCTCCCATGCGACAAGACCTTATCGCACTAATATAGACTGTGTTTTCGAGTGACAATATTGTCACATGTGCGATGAACTAATGTCGCACGTATTGAGTTTCTGTGTTTTTAGGTGACAAAATTATCGCACAGGGGACAAGTCTTGTCACACAAAAACACTGCTTTTGTCTGTTGTGCGGCGATATGCTTTTGTCACACATACATTTTGTGTTTTTGGGTGACAACTTTATGTCTCCTGTGTGATAATTTTGTGGTCGCACGAATGCAATTTCTGTTTTTTTAGGCGACAAATAGGATTTTTGTGCGACAAGTGAAACAATATTTTTGTGTTTTGTGCGGTGACATGCTCTTGTCTCACATACAAACATTTTGTATGTTTTAGCGACAAGTGTTATCTCTTGTGTGACTTTTTTTGTCGCCACGTACTCAGTTTTTGTTTGTTATCTGACATGCATGTGACATGAAAAACATTAAAATGTACTACTATTATTATTTTTTCTCTATTATTGTAACTGTTGTTGTTGTTGTTTAGCAATGTCATTATTATTATTATTATTATTCATAATTATTACTTTACTTTCACTTATTAATGTGTGCTTATTCACATATAATAGAGACGAAAGACTAGTTGAAATGGACTGCTTTGACTTAGCGGATGAGAATGAGTTTGCTCTCCCTAATTTGAATGATGAAGCTCACATTGAGCAAGTGACGGCAATACAAAATTTTGTTGAGATGATGACAACAAATGACGATAGAGATGTTTTTGCATATGAATGCATAGAAGATTTTTGTATATTTTGTATAAATGTGATACTAACACAGTGACAATACCATATATAAAGTATAACACAACTATCTATCATGGCACACTGTTAGTATAGTTATTATTTTTGTTCTTTTTGTATATGTGGGCGACTGCTAGATGTATAGACTGATGAAATTTAGTCAAATTATGATTGTGACCAACTGTAAGCTGTGGAAATGCACATGTGATTGTTATTTAAGTGATGGTGTCATTTTTGTTATTGTTATTTTCTAATTCAATTAACTGATATTAATATTTTTTAGGTCTCCGCACAAATTAAAATGATTGTTATTTGTGTTGTCGGTTGGGCGACAAACAACTTGATGGATCCAATTTTAGTTTGTTGCTGAGAGAAGTAAATTATGTTGGTGTAGTTTTTTGTTTCACCTCTACGCAAACATCTTGTAATTTAGGGAGACAATATTTATCTCCCATGCGACATGTTGTTGTCTCCCCAAATTACAGCATGCTTGGCTCGAAATTACAAAAACAAACATTCTGTAATTTGGGGAGGCAAGCATTGTCGCACGGGAGACAACATCTTGTCTCCTCAAATTACATAATGCTTGTTTCTGTAATTTCGAACCAAGCATGCTGTAATTTTGGGAGACAAGATGTTGTCTCCTGTGCGACAATGCTTGTCTCCCCAAATTACAGAATGCTTGTTTCTATAATTTTGAGCCAAGCATGCTGTAATTTGGGGAGACAACAACATGTCACACGGGAGGTAAATATTGTCTCCCCAAATTATAGCATACTTCTCTCGAAAAGTTGGAGCGACGACTGCTCGTCTCTCTAGAGATAAATGTTGTCTCTCCAAATTACAGGATGTTTGCCTAGAGGTGAAATAAAAAACTACAAAAACATAATTTACTTCTTTCAACAAATTTCAGTCTCCACCAGTAAGAGATTCAATTTTGCTACAAAAACCAAACCACTAATATTTGACACAAGCTACTATCAACCTATAATGCAACATAGATTCTCACTGACCAACATCTCAATGAAATTACAAAAAAGAAGGCAACTCATGATTCTCACCAAGCAACAGTCAACTCATTAACACAAGGTATCAAAACAGACATAATAACAATCTTAAATATATGAATGGAAGTTCGGTCGACACAAGTTTCAATAATTAATATAAAAGATTAATATATCATTTATAACATAATATCACCGTTAAATATGTCAATGGCAATCTTCCTCCTAAAATATTGTCCATGCCAACTGTCAAAATTAAATTGTAACTTGAACATTAAGTACATCGAAAATATTAACATAAACACCCCACAATCGCCGCTTTCGGGTTGTTGTAGAGGCACATCATCAACGCCCACCAGTTTTCAGGGTTCCATACTATGTAAATTTGGCTGGATATCGTAAAACCCAACATCTTCTAGCCATTGGGGAAAGATAACTTGAAGTGGCTTCAATAGCTGACCATACATTTTGTCCTCGCGAAACTGCTTCATTGAGTCATAGATAAAGATCTGCTTGCGTCGGAAGTTTACCCGGGCTAAAATCCAATGGTTGTCTTCCAAGTTAATTGGAATTAAAACCCATAGATGGCAATAAGAATTCTTATCCAATGTTAAGATATCATAAAATCTTGAAATTGTTATTATCATAACTATATTGAACCATGTAGCAACACACGCTATATCAACCTTCGCAAACGGTTTTGATTTCATGTCTTCCCGGCCATCAATGTAGGTGTTCAACATGGTATAATGCGTTGTGCACAATTGCGCCACTGAAGACATAGGCATCCATTTTTGCGAACTAGCCAAAAATGTCTTTCCCGAATAATCTCAATTGTTGTCTCGTCAACTTCCTCTTGATGGCTTCTATGACATTTCCAAATTTAGAGGTATTTGTAATATGCCCAGGGAAATGTTCCAAAGCCAGAATCTTCATCCTGCCTGGTTCCTTTCTTGGACCGAGTGGATTACGCTTAGATCGCGGCTTCTTGGCCATTATATCTGTATATCTAATTTTTTATTCATTAATCAAAATCATAGCTCAAAATATTTCAAATAAACACATAAACATCTTCGAGGGCAATTTTGTATGACAAGCTTGTTGCACGGGAGGCACGAACTTGTCGAACAACATTACAGACCAATTTCATGTGACAAATAAAATACTACCAATAAAATCCATCACCGCATGTTCTTTTAGAAGAAACTTAAATAAAAATTAAAAATAAATGGCCGCATGTCACGCGCACAATGACTGCTTCTCATCGTGTGCGCATTACTGAGCTCATCGCGCGTGCGATGATTGCTTCTCACGTGCGCGATGGGCGCTGAAACGTGAACGAGACGAGCTTTCATCGCGCGCGTGTTTCAACGTCCGTCGCACGTGCGACCAGCAGAATTCGTAAATGGTTTTTTAAGCCCTTTCTCGGAGATTTTTTGTGCTACATGATGAGCTTACAAAATTTGTCTTCCCATCAATTTGCCATTCTACTTAATCTACTTAAAATGATACAAACAAACCGTAATAGGCATTTGTCGAACAGCTCATGTGCCATTTTTTACCTCCCAATTTATTTAAACTATTTTTGATATTTACACAACAATCAATCTTAATACTCATTTATAATCAATCTTACACTCATCTAGCTATCAACATCATTTCATTTAATTTCGGTCTAAATAAATATGGTTAAAAAAGAAAAAGAAAAATGATTTATATAAAACAAAGAAGGAGATGGGTTGAATCCAACTTTTTAATCTAAATATTGCGTACTTACAATAGTAATTAATTAAGAGAGCAGATGGGCTTGAGAAAATATTTGTTCCTTTCTTGTAAAATTAAAAACATATAAATTAATTGATTAATGGAGAATGGGGGAAGCAAGTATTGTGTAATGTGTGTAGAATATATAAATGGAGGAGAGTTATAGTACCAAGAGCTACAACTTATTTTGGAAAATCCGGCCAAAATGGGGAGAGCAAACCGTTTTTATTTTTTGTGTCATAATATTCATTTATTTATATATGAAATATGAAAATAATATTTTATTACTTTATATTATAAATTAAAAACAACAATATATGTGTGTATTTTACTTAACTACTCTTGTCTCTACATGTTTTAAAAAAAATAATGGAATGAGGAAAAAACCTTTCTAGAGAGAGAAAGGTGATTGGGAAACAAGAGAGAGATTCATTCGTATTAGAGATAGACCTTTTCATCAAATAAAAAAGCACATGAACATGGTGATTTTTTATTTTTTATTTTGTTAAAATGAGAAATAAAAGGAGTTTGCAATATAAGCAAAGCCAAGATTACTGGTAAATTGGCAGAATTATTGTGGCCAAAATTGGCGGAGGTAGAGCCACGCGCTGCGGAGATCAATTTACTGTCAAAAGCCCATCCACCCACCGTCGATTGTTGCCGGAAAAGTGAAGACCTAGGTTGAATTTGGAGAGAAGATGAGGTAAATGTATGGTACCCTATTTTTGCCCATAAACACACTTATTAATAAATGCACCCGTATGAAGTTGTTGGCGCCAAATCCTAGGCTTTGTTTAAGTGGTTTGGATATTTTAGTAATTTTACAAGTTAACTAACGGTCAAACTGTATGGATACTAACGACAGGGGAGGTAAGTGAGAATACGATCAAACTCGCCATCTAAGTAAAATTATATCAAACCTCAGGAGAGGTTTTTGAAAATTGCCCTTGGAATAAAAGTAATTTTTAAATGCACCCTTAAAGAATTCTAAGGGCAACATAAATTCTACATTATGTTCCATTTTCCTTAGATTCTACTCTATAAAATGTGGATGGTAAAGGAGCTTTTACTTCCATTTTCCTTAGTTCATTCTTTTTTCTTCATCTTCAAGTGGAAAGACATAGGGATTTTGATGTAGAATGGTTATGTGGAATGAGCATGTATTTTTTGGATATTACAATTTAGGCAACATATGTCTGTTTTTTGTGTATGATATATTATTTTAAAGCTTACGACGAGATGAATTAAATTCAGTGCATTATTCTGCCTTCTAGACAAGTTGAAAATTTTACTTCTTTCTTGGTCTTTTTTTTAATTTTAAGTTACTTTCTTATTTTTCCTATTACTTTTAAATATTTTATCTTCTTTTTCCTTTTAGATATCAAATTTATGTGCCATTTGTTTTGTTTTGCTTATTTAAATTACAAGAATTTTATTATAAAATAATATTTTAGATTGCCTATATTAGTAAATTTGTGATATTTAAGGTTAATATAAAAGGAAATCTAAAACCCTAGTTTTGTTCATTCAAATTTGTTTTAATAAAATATTCATTATTTAGAAAACTAACATTTATTATCAATTAACTTTTTGTGTTTTTGCATCATTAGAGATACTTTGATATACCTGCTGTTGGAAAAACGACGACAGAAAACAGTGGAAGTAAGCACCAAAACAATGAAGGAATAGTTAAGGCGTGAGGTAATACTATCCTTAAGACCAAATTTCGTGCCTCAAGATACAATTTCTTGATGCAAGAAGGACTGATAAAGGCAGTTTAATCTCCAGGATACAATGACTACTATCGCATTGCTGCATTCCGAAACGATGGTTTAGCACAACAAAACTCACAATGATTATAGCAAAAGCAATATAGAAAAGAGAGCGTCAACTGGATAATCAAAGTGTGATATAATTAGCTCTTTAGATAGCTAGATACCTTCTAGCTCCTTTTCCTCTATAAATCTGAATTATAACTATACAAGGATTTAGAATAAATCTCAATTCAAATAGGAATCGAATTCTCAACTTAATTCTAATTATAAATAAATAAAATTAAAAAAGTGTAAAATGATAAAAGGTGGCCAAACCAGTGCACATACACGACACCCATGGAAAGGGTCCCCCTTGTGTGTGAATTATTAGGCGCGAGCACCTAGTTAATAGATTCTTAGAACAAGTTCTTCTCTTAGGCTTAGTTCTGTGTGCGTGAGCCTCCTCTTAATGGGCTTGTTTCCACACCATATTTGATTTTTAATATAAACCAACTTAAGCTCTCTTATCTAAGCAATGTGGGATATTCGTATTTTGAAAAATTAACATGACTAATTCTCCTATGCCAAAGATTAATAGAATCAACAATATAAGTAGAAGAAGAAGCCTTTTCATTCCTTATGACATTGAATACATTGAGTTTGAAGAGTTCTCCACAACAATACCTTTTCCCAACAAACATCCCATTTTTTGTCTTTACAATTTTATCACCCTTAAAGGACACTAATCCTAGCTTTGCCCAACACATAAACATGCACTAGATTGTATATGATATTAGGAACATAGAGTACATTACTCAGTGAGAGAGTTTTTCTAGCTTGAGAAGAATTTTACCCTTACTTATGACAGGTGTAGATTGAGAATCACCAAGGTAAATAATTTCTTCTCCTTCTCTCACTGGATTATAGTGAAAAAAAAAGATTTTTTTATTGCTACATATATGTTTAGTAGCACCATAATCAATCACTAAATCTTTACTTACATCCACCATGTTGACATTAGAGATAACCACGACAACAATGATATCATCTCCTTCTCCTTCAACCATATTGGCCTTAGAAGGCTTTTTGTTGTCTCCTTTATGGCTCTACGTTGAGCTTTATGCATGCATTGATCAGCTTAATGCCTAATTTCTCCAGAAACAAAGTAATGATCTTTCTTTTTAGCAATGAGCTTTTTGGGGTTATTAGGGTATCTATTAGTAGGATTGTTCTGCTTTTTATTAGGTTGAGTAGTGTTTTCAATTAGATTTGCATTGGAATAAATTTCCTTTGCTTTATTAGATGTATATCTAATTCTATTCTTCTCTTCAATCTTAATATGTATAATAGCATCTTCGAGGCTCACTTGATTCTTCTTATATTTTGAGGTTTTAATATAATTTTCCTAGGATTCTGGTAGTTTCTCAATCAAACAACCAGTTATAAATCGTTCGGAAGAAATTTTTCCTCATTTTTAAGATTATTAACCAATATATGATATTCATGGACATGGTTTGACACAAATTTATCATCCACCATGTGATAATGCATGAAATCACTAATTTAATGTTGTTGAGTCCCAGCATCCTCTACCACATATTTTGTTTTTTCCTAAGGAGTGCTCATATCTCAGATGCATTCTTATATAGATAATAAACATCAAAACATGAAACTAATAAGAGTATTGAGTATTATGTACCAACAAACCTAACTATCATCCTTCCAAGTATAAAGTTTTTTGTCATAATCTTCAATGCCCTATTTTGGTAGTGATGATTGCAAAGCAAGGTTATGAACATCCAATCCATCGAAGACCTTTTCTTGCTAGCGCTTGAAATTTTTGCCATTAAACAATTCAATCTTGGAGGCATCAAGCAACTTTTAGTGACGACAACAGAAGCAGGAAAATCGATAATAGGGAGATCTGCTAGTGTAGAAGCTGTAAGGGTAGGAAGTCCAGCAGTTGGTGAAGATGGAAGATCACTGATAATTTATACTTAAGATTGTTGGAAAAACGACGACGAAAAACAATTGAAGTAAGTGAAGAAACAACGAAGGAATAGTGAAAATGAAGGAATAGTCATGGTGTACAGTAGCATTTTCGTGAAGACCATATTCCAGGCCTCAAGATACAATATCTTAGGGTAAGAAAGACTAACAAAGCGGTTTGATCTCTAAGATACAATGACTATTATTAAGATATTGCACTCCAACATAATATTTTAAATAATCAAAGTGTGATATAACTAACTTTTTAAATAGATATCCCATCCCTTTTTCCTCAATAAATTCATATTATAACTGTACAAGGATTTAGAATTCGATTAGGAATTAAATTATTAGTATAATTTGAATTAAAAATAAATAAAATTAAAACAAATGACAAAATCGTAAAAAGTGACCAAACTCGCGCACATACACGATAACCCGTGGAATTTCCCCTGCACAGCAGGGGCGCCTAACTAAAACTTTTAGAACGAGCTACTCTTTTGGACTTCATTTCATGTGTGTGGATCTTCTCTTTGTGGGCTTATAACTACATTGAATTTGGTTTCTATATATAAACAAACATAAGCTCTTTTACTTAAACAATGTGGGATATTGGTATTTTAAAATACCAACTCAACGTTTAACACCTGCAAGGACACTCCTAACACTTAAATAAGGGTGTGTAGATATATGATAGATGCAAGAAACACAAGCAAAGAGAGAATTTAATAAGAATGGTGACTTCAGTATCACTAGAGCTAAACTTAAATCAGTAGTTTGTGGTACATATCTTGAGATAGATTTATTGCTCTAATTGGCTCGCCACGTGTCCTTCATTAATTTGGGGACATTACATTTCTTTTTTTGCCATTTATTTCCTTTTCTCCAAAGTTAGAATATTTTTTGAAGTTATTGCTCTATTCATGAGTCATGTTATTTTGGATTAGCTTTGGTCTTTACGTGCTTCTCTTAACAAAGCACATGATATTTTTATTGGCGGCGTTTGTTTATGCATTTTTCTTTGGTGTTCGAGCAGAAGCTTGTGCATGTCCTGCGCATCTTATACTAACTATACTACTGTTCGGGAGTGAATTTGGAGTCCACCCAGATTAACTCTTGGTAGTATATGACACATGTCATTTGCTTATTGACTTGGTAATTTTGATACCTAAAAGTGAGGTTCGCTTAACTTCAAATTTTAACTTAAAAAGGTGAATTAATTTTTGATCCATTGAATTTTTCCAATCTAATGGTAAGATTTTAAAATTAAAAAAATAAAATTTTTGTTTTAAGACTGGGTGACCTAATGTATGAAAAAATAAGTTTCTTTTGGAAGTCAAAATTTGAATTTAAGGGAATGCTCCCCATAAAATGTATTCCTAATGTACTAAATAAATCACATATAGGCTACAGGTATTATTCCTTTCTCATCTATTTTTTTTTGTTCTAATTTTATTTCAATTACTCTATCATTAATTATTTGTTCCACTTTATGTAAATTTGTATTTGAAAATTGAAAATGATGCATCTAGTCAACTTAAACTAATATCTATTTTGAGCATTATACAATAAAACAAAAATTTAATAGTAAAATGCATAAGTTATATTACATTTTGTTTTTACCCACTCTCTTAGCACCATAGTATATCAAATACGTAGGATTTTTTTCTAGCTTATTATCATTTCATGAGTACAACACAAGAAAATTATTTTACAAGCAGTAGCAATCTCAAACCTGGCCATGTTAAGTCTTAAGGTTTGGAAACACAAGACCTAGCATTATCTAATTAATGGAGTTGATTAGATAACCGTGTTTAATAGAAAAAAACTTTCAGCATCATGTTAACATATTTCTAGACTAAAATTACGTTACATCCGACCAATTACAGTCTCACTATATGTCCACTCACTTTAATTGGCAGAATATTTATTCTGAAATAAAAAAATGCATAACAACAACAACCATATGATAGAAGTACCATGTCATTCATACAACAAGCAAATTATATTATTACATGTGAGCATTTATTTTGAAAAAATCACCATGCAAAAGGAGGTACATGTCATACATGCATTAGTTTGTTACATTATATGTATTTTAAAATTTCTCTAGGTGTTGATGATGTTGTTGATCAAGTAGTTCTCCTCCCAATCACCAAATCACAAACCATTATTCATTTTGCTTTAAATTGCAGTCGTAACTCAACAAATTTAGTAGTCTTTCATTTATTTGAATATTTTAATAAAATTGAAGTATCAAAAAATGTAATATAATATAATGTAATACAATGTAATATAATAACTATATATAATGTAATACTGATAAGTGCATATTTTTCATATATTTTGCTATTAATTTCTCCATCTTTTTCTTATTTTGGTCTTAAATATTCTAGTTATTTTAGTAAATTTTTAATTTAGTAAATTATATTTCATTAAGTTAATTTCTATATTTTTTTATTTTAGGTGCATTTTGGGAATAAAGAGGAATTAAATCAGAATATTCAAGTTAGGATAAGTTAAAGAAAAAACTAATTAGAAATTTAAGGAAAGTAATGGGAGTTAAAATGGAAGAAAATCAAAGCAGCCAGGGCCTAATTGAAGTTCACGTTAGGATGAGAAGAATTAGCATTGGAAATAGTTTAATTAATAAGGCGAACACATTCTTGTGATGAGCTTTGGCCAAATTGTTATTGGCTTATTAATTAAATAAGTCACGTGCATGGCATTGAATTATTGAAAGCAAAGTGAAACAAAAAGGGAAAATGGCCTTGCACGTGAATCCAAAGAAAAGTGGCGGCTTGGCTTTTGTTTTTAATCCTTTCCATGTGAGGATTTAGGGCACATAATAAAAGCGAGACTTGCGGCAGAATTAAGGGAGGATCGGCAGCAAGAGAAACTGAACAATTTTGTAGCCGCAAAGGAGAAGAAAAAAATCAACAGCGGAAGGGAATTAAAGAAAAAGGAAGTCGCTTGAGTTAATTGGTTTTATCAATTTTTTTATTTTTAATTTAATTATGTTAGGTTATATTTTCTATTTGGTTGAGGATGAATTTAAAACCCTAAACATGCTATGCAATTAAATTTAAATTCTATCATTCAATTTATTTAATTGAGATTGTTTATATTCTTCTATAATTAATGTTTATAATTTTATTCTCGTCTTGTTTGAGTGGCCAATTAAATAGGACTTGAATAAATTCTATTGCTAGATTAAAATTCTTGATCCGTAATTATCTTGATATTTTAAACATTAGTAGCAGGTTGGAATCAATGATTTCAATTGCAGAACATAACCTAGGTTAAATAATACGAGCTTGTGTGTTTATTGCCAAGGTCAACCTAATATCTTTCTTTATTTAATGCTTCTATTATCTTAAATTTAAAGAGCTTGTTTTAAATTATTTAATGGTTTGAGATTAGGTAAAGAACTTGTTTTGCCTAACGACATAGTAAGGAAAGATTGAGACTAACAAAGTTTGTTGTTATTTATGGTTAATAGTTTCAATATAAATTGATGATAAAATTGATATATTATGTGCATGTTTGGTGGTGTCGATTGATCTTTTAACCAAATGTTTCATCATTATTATTTCTTTCTCCTTTAATTAGAGTTTTTGTTAAATTTTTATTTTCATAGTTCAATTTCTTTATGTCTTGCTATTTAGTTAAAAATTCAAAAACTCCCCTTTTATTTATAATTGGCATTTTCTTTAATGAGATTAATTTATATTCATTATTTCTATTATTATTTTATTTTAAGTCTTACTTTAGAGTTAATAATAAATATAATTAGCATAGTCTCTATGAGATTGATCTTTACTCATTATGTACTAATTATTTGTATTAATAATAAAGTTTTAAATTTGGTGCACCATAACGACGCTACTAAATTTTTGGCGCCGTTGCCGGGGACTAGCATTTAGTTTGTTTATTATCACTCGTTTTATTTTATTATTTTTACTTTTTTTTCTCATTTTATTCATTTATTTTGTTTTAATTAGTCATTTTCTATTCTATATTTAGATTTTCATGAGCATAGAGGATATTCTATTGAAACTCAAACAACTTAGAGCAACCTCATCATATTCAGAACTTGATTTTGTCATCCACATTCCACTCCCGAAGACAAAGCCAAGCAGCCTAGAACCCGAACCAATGGCTCAGAATAACAACTGAACACTTAAAAGAGTTGGCAGCTCTTAACTTGGGCTAATAACCCTTATGCATTGAGAATCCAAACCCTCAAGTAAATTTTGAACTCAAATCTAGGATGATTAATCTTCTTCCTACTTTTCATGGTCTTTCAGGAGAGGATTCAAATAAGCACTTGAAGGAGTTCCATGTCGTCTGCACCATAATGAAACTAGTCGGAGTTTTTGAAGAGCAAGTTAAGCTAATGGCCTTCCTATTCTCTTTGGCGGATTCAGCCAAAGAATGGTTGTACTATCTCCCCTCTGGTACTATCACTACATGGAAGCGTCAGCTATTTTTGAAAAAATATTTCCCAGCATCAAAAGCTGGCGACATTCGAAAAGAAATTTGTGGAATCCAACAGTATAATGGAGAGCCGCTCTACGACTATTGGGAACGATTCAAAAAGCTATATGCTAGTTGCCCCCACCATCAAATATGTGATCAACTTCTTATTCAATACTTTTATGAGGGTCTACTGCCTATGAATAGGAGTATGATTGATCCTGCTAGTGGAGGAGCACTCGTGAATAAGACACCAGAAGCATCCTGAAGTCTCATTGCTAACATGGCTGCTAATTCCCTATAGTTCAATAGCAAAAACGATCTACTGCCGCCACCTAAGCGAGTCAATAAGGTAAATACTACTTCTCTAGAACAACGATTTCAAATTTTACTTCTTTGGTGCAACAATTAGCTATAGGACAACAAGTGAGACTGTGTGGTGTATGTTTTATGGTCGGGCATGCGACTGACATGTGCCTTGCTATCCAAGAGGGTTCACATGAGCAGGCCAACGCAGTTAAGGGGTTCTTAGGCCAATCAAGACAAATGTATGATCTATACTCTAATTTTTACAATAAAGGGTAGAATGATCACCGAATTTTAGGCATGGGAACCAGCAACAAGGCATTTGTAATGTGGCACCGTCTCAACCACCGGACTACCCCCAATACCGAGTGCAATAATCTTACCAAGTTTGGCCACCTCCACCTCCTCGAAATCAAGGTACATCTTTGGAAGATCTTGTAAAAGCTCTCGTTACTAACTCTATGTAATTCCAACTGACTACCTAAACATAACTCCAACATTTAGAGAATTAAATTGGCCAACTGGCCACATCTATGAGTAGGATAGAGGGTAGAACTTCAGGAAAGTTACCTTCTCAACCAGAAATTAATCCAAAAGAGAATGCTAGTGCTATGTCTCTTCGAAGCGAAAATAAATTAGAGCCATTATTAGCTAAGCCATCAAAAATGTTCACAACATCATCGCACTCTGTGACCAATTCCTCCCCTAAGGCTCTTCCTTTAACAAGGAAAGACGATTCCCACTCGGCATTGCCAGTCGACTTATCTGGCCAGCTAAGTAACCCCTCACATTGAATTAAGACTCTTTCCATTTCTCCACCATTTCTTAGCAAGTTTAAACAATCCAAGAAAGAGAAGCAAGAAAATAAAATCCTTGAGACCTTTCATAAAGTTGAGGTAAATATTCCTCTACTTGATGTTATTAAACAAGTGTCGCGTTATGCAAAGTTTTTGAAGGAATTATGCAGCAACAAGCGAAAGTTGAGCGGTAACGAAAAGGTAAGTGTTGGAGAGAATGTTTTTACTGTACTTCAAAGAAAACTTCCGCCTAAGTGCAAGGATCCAGGTATTTTCACTGTCCCCTGCACTATTGGCAATACGAGATTCGAAAGATGTGTGCTAGATTTAGGGGCCTCAATTAATATTATGCCATATTCGATTTATAACTCTTTTAATTGAGGTCCAATAGAAGAAACTGGTATAATTACTCAATTGGCTGACAGATTTAATGCTTACCCCAAGGGGGTTGTGGAAGATGTTCTTGTGTAGGTCAATGAATTGGTCTTTCCAGCTAATTTTTATATCCTTAAAATGGAGGATGATTTGTCGCCCAATCCCACTCCTATTCTGTTGGGGCGGCCATTCATTAAGACAATCCAAACCAAGATTGATGTTCACGATGGAACACTTATAATGGAATTCGATAGTGAAGTGATCCGCTTCAATATCTTTCTGACAATGAGGTATCCTAGTGATGTTCATTCTATTTTTGCCATAGATGATATTAATACTTTGGTGCAGGATTTCTTTGAATTATCTAGTAATGACGGTTTTGAAATTGCCATAAGCAAAATCTTGCAAAAGATGATTTTAAGGAACATGCAAATTTGATAAAGTTGGATGATGAGATAGAGGAAGCAATGTCGATCTTAGATGGAGCAGTCCCATTACGCACCAATGGGTATAATGTTTCTTATCTTGAATTGCCTTTATTAAATGAGAAACTTTTACTTTCCGTTATGCAAGCACCTACCTTAGAACTTAATCCACTCCCAAAACACCTGCAATATATTTACTTGGGTAAAAATGAAACACTTCCAATCACAATTGCTAAAACCCTCACCCCAGTTCAATAAGAAAAGTTAATTAGGGTTCTTCAGGATCACAAGATAGCGATTGGCTGGACCATTGCTGACATTAAGGGAATTAGTCCTTCCATATGTATGCATCGCATTTTGCTAGAGGAAGGGTCTAAACTAACAAGAGATGCACAACGCGGCCTTAATCCACCAATGATGAAAGTTGTAAAAAATGAGATACTGAAACTCCTTAATGTATGGATTATCTATCTCATTTCTGATAGTAAATGGGTGAGTCTTGTGTAGGTAGTTCTAAAAAAATTGGGCATCACAGTGGTCAGGAATGAAGAAAATGAGCTTATGCTAATAAGAGTTCAAACTGTATGAAGAGTTTGTATTGACTATCATAAACTGAATGCAGGCACTCGCAATGATCATTTTCATCTACCATTCATTGATCAAATGCTTGAAAGGTTAAATGGTCACTCTCATTATTGTTTTCTTGATGGTTACTGAGGTTATAATCAAATCGTTATTGCTCCAGAAGACCAAGAGAAAGCGACATTCACATGGCCCTTCGGAACATTTGCTTATCGACACATGCCGTTTGGTCTCTATAACTCTCCTGCCACTTTCCAAAGGTGTATGATGAGTATTTTTTCCAATTATGTAGAGAACATCATTGATGTATTTATAGTTGATTTTACAGTTTATGGTGATTCTTTCGATAGATGTTTAGATAACTTTACACTTGTTTTTAAACGATATATTGACACTGACCTTATGCTTAACTGGGAAAAATGTCATTTTATGGTTAATCAAGGTATTATACTAGGTCATGTTATTTCTGAAAGGGGGATTGGAGTTGAGAAATTTAAGATATATCTTATTCGCTCATTACCACCTCCCACTAGTGTGAAAGAGGTTCGTTCTTTTCTTGGTTATGCAGGTTTCTATTGCAAGTTTATCAAAGACTTCTCCAAGATAGCATTACCCCTCTACAACTTACTTCAAAAGGATGCAACGTTTGGCTCTAATGAAGAGTGCCAAAGAGCTTTTAAGAAGTTAAAAGAGGTTTTGACATCGGCCCCTGTAATTCAACCACCAAACTAGGATTTACCATTTGAGATTATGTGCGATACTAGTGACCATGCCGTTGGAGCCGTGTTAGGCCAGCGTGTGGGCAAGCTTCTTTATGTCATCTATTATGCCTCTTGTACATTAAATGATGCACAACTTAATTACTTTACTACCGAGAAAGAAGTTTTAACAGTTATCTTTGCCTTAGAGAAATTTTGTTCTTATTTAATTGGATCTAAGGTAATCGTTTACTCTAACCATGCAATTATTAAGTACTTGCTCACTAAAAAGGATGCCAAACTGCGCCTTATTCGATGGATACTTTTATTGCAAGAATTTGACTTAGAGATTCTAAATAAGAAAGGTTCTAAGAATTTGGTGGCAGATCATTTAAGTAGATTTACCTATAACGAAGATGCACTTCCATTGCACGAGAACTTTCTATATGAGCAGTTATTACAAGTAGGTACAATTACTTCTTGGTATGTAGATATTGTCAATTATTTGGTTACGAGGACAATACCGGAAGAGCTAACCCGTGCACAAAAGGCCAAGATCAAGAGTAATGTGAAGTACTATGTGTGGGATGAGCCATACTTGTGGAAGCACTTTTCAGCTCATGTTATCAAAAGCTGCGTACCAAAACTGAATTTTCTTCTATTCTCACTTTTGTTTCGTACTTTGGCTTGTAGAGGACATTTTGGACTTAAGAGAACAGCTCTTAAGGTACTGGTAAGTGGTTTTTATTGGCCATCACTACTTAAGGATGCATATTTATTTTGCAAATCTTGTGATCGTTGTCAGAGAACAAGTAATTTGGGACCTAGAAATCAAATGACACAATCTCCTATTCTTATAGTTGAGATTTTTGATGTTTAGGGCATCGATTTTATGGGACCATTTCCTTTATCATTTGGTAATCTTTATATTGTTCTTACGGTTGATTATGTTTCAAAATGGGTGGAAGCAAAAGCCATTCGAACTAACAATTCTGAGGTTGTGGCAGATTTTATAAAGAGTAACATATTTGTAAGGTTTGGAACGCCAAAGGCAATTATCAGTGATAGAGGCACTCACTTTTGTAACAGGTCAGTAGAGGCCCTCTTTCGAAAATACAACATCACTCACAAGGTGCCTACGTCTTACCATCCACAAACTAGTGGGCAAGCTAAGGTGTCTAATAAGGAAGTGAAATCAATCCTTGAAAAGACAGTTAATACAAATAGAAAGGACTAGAGCTTACGACTTAATGATGCACTTTGAGCATATAGGACCGCATACAAAACTCCTATTGGTATCTCACCCTATAGGTTGGTATATGGTAAGCCTTGTCATCTTCCAGTGAAACTTGAACATAAACCATGATGGGCTGTGAAACAATGCAACATGGAATTGGACGCTGCCGGCGAACACGAAAAGCTCAAATTGCAAGAATTAGAGGAAATTCGAAATGATGCCTATGAGAGTTTATGAATCTATGAGGGAAAAACTAAGACTTTTCATGACAAGCAGATTTTGAGAAAGAATTTTAAAGTTGGACAGAAAGTTTTGCTATTCCATTCTTGCCTTAAGTTGTTTCCAAGTAAGTTATGTTCTCGATGGGTTGGGCCTTTTGTTGTTATTAACGTTTTTCCTCATAGTACAGTTGAGATCAGGAGCTTAAAGACAGGTAAAGAGTTCAAAGTTAATGGTTATAGTTGAAGCCTCACTATGAAAACGTTCAGAAACTTAATGTAGAGGAGGCTTAACTTTATGAACCTGCGTATGTTGATGAGTGAAACTTGAGAACCATGTCAGGCTGAGGACAATAAACCAAGCACTTATTGGGAGGCAACCTAATGGCTGGAGAAAAAATTTTGAGAGCACGCCATAACATATTAGATCTTTCTCCCTTTCATTATCATTTACTTTATCCACTATGTGTTGAATTTTGTTTGTTTCTGTTTGGTATCTCGTCTCATTTCCCCATGTTTAATTCCTTATTTTCTTAGCTTAAGCTTACATTGAGGACAATGTAAGAATTAAGTATGGGGGGCTGGATTTCGGGCATAGTTTTTGTTGTTTTGTCTTTTTCTTTTTATAAAAAAACAAAACGTTCCTTTGAATATTAGCCAATGATAAGAATTTAATTAACAATGAATATGGTTTTTAGAAAGGGTTGAATCTTACCTTAACTTATACTTGATTCTTGTGTTGATTTCCTCTTAATTGAGATTCTTTAAACCATGAGCACTAATATCAATTCCTTCAAAGTTTTGACTTAGACTTTGAGATTGATGCAACCTGAGCTGAGAATTTTAGATTGAGTAAATGACTGTTTGTCTTGATTCTTATCTCCATAATACAGTGTTGTATACACAGGCACCATAGTCAGAAATAACTACCTATAACCCTTAAGAGTGAAGCTATTCTTGAGTAATTTGGGTCTATGTACCACCAGTATGTAGAGGATAATCTACCATGAGAAGAAGGATACCTTAAGGGGTAGAGTGAAAGCTCCTTACTATAAAAAAAAAAGAGAAAAATCAAAGGAAAATGCACACAAATGCATGTGAGTGAAAAAAAAATATTGGAGATTATGATGATAAGATTAGTTTGACCTACTGTTTTCTTTGTTCAAGGAAAAGACTGTTGATATAGAAGATTTTGGAAATGAATTTTGATTGAATTGATTCACCCACACACACACACACTAGGCGAATAAAAAGAGAGATGTGATTGATTATTGAATTGAAGTTAGAACTTCGATAATATTTGAAATTTTCTTTGAGCTATATGACTTATGTAATCTTTGAGGCTAGTTTTATTTTAAAGTCTTTTATTCTTTTTCTGCTATTAAAAAAAATAATATTTGTGGGTATCATCGCTGAAACCCTCACGAGGCTATAACTCGTCCATTAGGGTAGCCTAGGGGTTTAAAGGCTTGTTTTATACGCTAAATACAATCATGATTTCCTACGAAAGTAGACTAATTTAGGTTTTCTTTTTATTTTATTTTTATTCTAGGTTTGCTCGAGGACGAGCAAAGGATAAATGTCGGGGAATTTGATAAGTGCATATTTTTCATATATTTTGCTATTAATTTCTCTATCTTTTTCTTATTTTGGTCTTAAATATTCTAATTATTTTAGTTAATTTTTAATTTAGTAAATTATATTTTATTATGTTAATTTATGTTAATTTTTATATTTTGTTATTTTAGGTGCATTTGGGGAATAGAGAGGAATTAAATTAGAAAATTCAAGTAAAGAGAGCTTAAAGAAGAAACTAATTAGAAATTTAAATAAAGTAATGGGAGTTAAAATGGAAGAAAATCAAAGCAGCCAAGGCCTACTTGAAGTTCACGTGAAGATGAGAAGAATTAGCATTGGAAATAATTTAATTAATAAGACAAACACATTCTTGTGATGGGCTTTGGCCAAATTGTTATTGGCTTATTAATTAAATAAGTCACGTGCATGGCATTGAATTATGGAAAGCAAAGTGAAACAAAAAGGGAAAATGGCCTTGCACGTGAATCCAAAGAAAAGTGGCGGCTTGGCTTTTGTTTTTAATCCTTTCCATGTGAGGATTTAGGGCACATAATAAAAGCGAGACTTGCGGCAGAATTAAGGGAGGATCGGCAGCAAGAGAAACCGAACAATTTTGTAGCCGTAAAGGACAAGAAAAAAATCAACAACCGAAGGGAATTGAAGAAAAAGGCAGCCCTTTGAATTAATCGCTATGATTAGTTTTATCAATTTTTTATTCTCAATTTAATTATGTTAGGCTAGATTTTCTATTTGGTTGAGGATGAAGTCAAAACCCTAAACATTTTATGCCATTAAATTTAAATTCAATCATTCAATTTATTTAATTGAGATTGTTTATATTCTTATATAATTAATGTTTATGATTTTATTCTCGTCTTGTTTAAGTGACCAATTAGACAGGACTTGAATAAATTCTATTGCTAGATTAAAATTCTTGATCGGTAATTGTCTTGATATTTTAATCATTAGTAGCAGGTTGAAATCAACGATTTCAATTGGAGAACATAACCTAGGTTAAATAATACGAGCTTGTGTGTTTATTGCCTAAATCAACCTAATATCTTTCTCTGTTTAATGTTTCCATTATCTTAAATTTAAAAAGCTTGTTTTAAATTATTTAATGGTTAGAGATTAGGTAAAGCGTTTATTTTGTCTAATGACACACTAAGAAAATATTGAGACTAATAGAGCTTGTTGTTGTCTACAGTTGATAGTTTCACTATAAATTGATAATAGAATTGATATATTATGTACATGTTTGGTGGTGACGAATGATCATTTAACCAAAATTGTCATCATTATTATTTCTTTCTCCTTTATTTAGAGTTTTTATTAAATTTTTGTTTTCATAGTTTAATTTCTTTATTTCTTGCTATTTAGTTAAAAATTCAAAAACCCCCCTTTTATTTATAATTAGCATTTTCTTTAGTTAGATTAATTTATATTAATTATTTCTATTATTATTTTATTTTAAGTCTTCCTTTAGAGTTGATAATAAATATAACTAGCATAGTCTCTGTGGGATCAATCTTTACTCGTTTTGTACTAATTATTTATATTGGTAGTAAAATTTTAAATTTGGTGCACCCTAACGACAATAAGAAATACAATACAATATAATAACTATATATAATAACTCTATTATTAATTATTTGTTCCACTTTATGTAAATTTATATTTGAAAATTGAAAATGATGCATCTAGTCAACTTAAACTAATATCTATTTTGAGCATTATACAATAAAACAAAAATTTAATAGTAAAATGCATCAGTTATATTATACTTTTTTTTTACCCACTCTCTTAGCACCATAGTATATCAAATAAGTACGTTTTTTTTTCCAGCTTATTATCATTTCACGAGTACAGCACAAGAAAATTATTTTACAAGCAGTAGCAATCTTAGACCTGGCCATGTTAAGCCTTAAGGTTTGGAAACACAAGACCTAGCATTATCTAATTAATGGAGTTGATTAGATAACTGTCTTTAATAGAGAAAAACTTTCAGGTGTTGGTCGCATCACGTTAACATATTTCTAGACTAAAATTACGTTACATCCGACTAGTTATAGTCTCACTATATGTCCACTCACTTTAATTGGCAGAATATTTATTTTGGAATAAAAAAATGCATAACAACAACAACCATATGATAGAAGTACCATGTCATTCATATAATAAGCAAATGATACTATTACATGTGAGCATTTATTTTGAAAAAATCACCATGCAAAGGAGGTACATGTCATACATGCATTAGTTGGTTACATTATATGTATTCTAGAATTTCTCTAGATGTTGTTGATGTTGTTGATCAAGTAGTTCTCCTCCCAGTCACCAAATCACAAACCATTATTCATTTTGCTTTAAATTGTAGTCGTAACTCAACAAATTCAGTGGTCTTTCATTTATTTGAATATTTTAATAAAATTGAATATCAAAAAATGCAATATAATGTAATGTAATACAATATAATATAATAACTATGTATATTATATAACAATTCTCTAATGAGTAATGAGGATGTCACTATAGATAAAAAAACACAATTTTTAATGTATTGAAATATGATTTTTTTGTAATTCACTGTGCATTCTCCCTTTAACAAAATGAATAATTTTCTAATAAGAAGATAAAAAATAGGGATTTTGATACACTAGCAGATAAGAAAATATCATCTCTAAATATTGATTTGTATTTTTTTTTTAATTTTAGAGGCATCCTCACTTTAATATCAAAGGAAGATATTTTCGTTAGAAAAGGTTAACAAAGTGAGGGTACCATTACCCGACAAAAATACAATCTCCAAAATATTGAAAGTTATTTTTTTAAATATTTTAGTAGCATTCTCATTTTAAAAAAGTAAAAATATCCTTATTTGTGAATGACTCTCTCTCTCTCTCTCTCTCTCTATATATATATATATATATGAGTGACAAATTCAAAGGACACGACTTTAAACACAATATTGTTAACCATTAGATAATTTAGATTGAGATCTAATGAATTGTGAAGATTACATATAATATTTAATTTTCTCTCTAGCTCATTCACGTTTCACTCCTTTTTTTTTTCTTCCTAAGTTCCAATTTTTTTTCTCTTCTCTTTCACACTTATTTCTCTTGCACTCTCAAACTCATGCTTATGAATTTAATCGATTTTTTATTTTTATTTTTTTAATTAGCCAAGAGTATGAAGAAGGCCTAGGTCGCCCCTTGGATAATTGATCACTGGTACTGGATAAAAGGAGAGACAAAATTAAGATTATGAATTGTTTAGGGAGAAATAAAAGGAAAAAAAGAAAGGAAAATGGGGCCAAAGAGGATGAGCACTGCTCATCTTTCTCAACCGCCTATCATATTGGCAAGATGCAATGGCCAAACTACCATTACCAAAGCCTAGACACTGCTTGTATATTCAAAGGCCATTTTAGGGAGACGAGGACAAATGATAAAGGGTGAGGACAATACAGAGGGGCCCTCTCGAGTTAAATGGGGGATGGCAATTTGCAAGGGGGTAGGTCAACATGGCTGTCGGCTTCTCTTTTGTTTATATAAAAAAAAAGTATGGCAAGCCGATTAAATCTACTGTTATATGGTGATTTGGTTTTTTTTTTCAATTTTTGATTTCCTAAACATCATGCTTTTATTGTTTAAACATAAATTATTTATTTATTTTTTCTATAAGCCTATAAATTAACTTGAGCATCGGAGAATTTATGTCAGAAAAACTTCCGATGCCTCTTACTGTCTTCTGTGATTTCACATATTTGCAAGTTAATTGCTAGTGATCGCAGGACATCTTGACAATTGGCAAGCCGATTCTCCATCAAATAAATTTAATACTGGTGCAGAAGTCTGATATTAAGTCCCTAACCGAGTAGATCAGATTTCGACATCAACATAAATAAAATCAAATAGCAATACGTAAAACTCTTAACAGTATTATATAACAGGTAAAGCTTGCGAATGAAATATGTCTAATGCCTCTGATAGTTGAATCTAATACAATGAACATAATAAACTAAGTTAATTAGGAGATTAATTGATCACTAACAATTGTAAAGTCGACCTCACCATGCTTTTTCCAAGTCTTGTCATACAGTAGCCACTGTTTGGAACGTTGAAATCTTATCAAAAGTTGATGATTTTAATTAAAATGGATTTTTTATTCTAATTAAAATGGATGCTTGTACTATACAAGAAAGGGAAATTATTATTTTACTACCATAGTTTCCCGAAAGTGCATTTTACTACCAAAGGTTTAAACCGTTATCAATTCACTACTATTCCGTTAAGAATGTTAAAACTTTGTTGATGTCATGCTAATATCATAAGAGTATCAAAGATATTTCCAACTGTAAAAGTAAAATTGTCTGTTAATTTGATGGATAGATGATCTTTTTAATACCAAGTTTTTAGGATAATTATCATTTTACTACCAAAGTTATTATGACATATAATGCTTAAATTACAACGGGTAAAATTGTCTTATAAACTTTTGGGGGTAAAATCGACTTTTAACTCAATTTCTGTTAAAGATTAACTTTTTTAACGGAATAGTAGTGAATTGATAACGACACAAACGTTTGCTAGTAAAATATACTTTTCAGCAAATTATGGTATGGACATAATATGTCAGAATAATTTGAAGTAAAATGATAATTTTCCTATAAGAAAATTATGTAATAGAAGGTTGATGGAATTGAAACTCTTTTTGGGGGGGGGGGGGTTGAAGTGGGGAGAGAAAGAGAGAAAATTTAGTATTGTGGGATCCATATTAATTAATTAATTTTTAATATTATAAAATTATATGACAACTTTAATATTAACCTATATATAAATTTGAATTCAATAGATAAAAGTTTGTGTATGAAATTATATTTCTTGAACGTATATGAAAAGTTGTATATGAAATTGTATTTCTAATGAGAATATTTTCATTTTAATAAAGTGAGAATGCTAGTAAGAGAAAAAAATACAGTCTTAAATATGTTGAAATCTGTTTTTTTTTTTAATTTAGTGATATTCTCATTTTAACAATGTGAAAATGTCTTCATTAGAGAAGAACCCTCTCTCTCTCTCTCTATATGAGTTAGGTTCCATTAAAAGTCTCACATTTTAATTAGAGTATGAGATCATAATTGGAGTCATTAAAATCTACACATAATAACACATTGTGTAAATTTTAAAATAAAAAATAATAAATCATTGGATTCAAATCCAATTATCCAAATTAAAATCTTGTGTTTTAACGAAGGTCTAAGATTCTTAATCAAACTTATATCTCTATCTCTCTCTCTATAAATATAGAGTGATGATACAGCCACAAACTCCTGTACAAACTGATGTGGCATTAATTCATTAGTTGAATGAAAATATAAAATAATATAAATAAGTTATGTGGGTCAAGAGATATTTAATTTAACCAATGAATTAATAACACATTAATTTGTACAAGAGTTCGTGGCTATATCATTACTCATAAATGTAATTAATTTTATCTCTCTATCTCTCTCTCTTTCTCCCTCTCTCTATAAAATATACATTTTGGATAGAGATGGCAATATTTTCCACGGGGACCCATACCCACGGGTCCCCAATTTATTCGGGCTGGGTATGGGCCCCGAAAAACTTTAAAATCAGAAATGGGTCTACTTCGGAGATTAACCCAAACCCCAAATATATTGTGGGTTTGGGTTGGGGAATTTTATCGGGACCCCAAACCCGAAATCAAATCCGAACTAATTTTTTAAATCAAAATATATTTTAATTTAATCAAATAATAAAAAAAATGTAACAAAACTCTAGATCTAAACTCATTAACTCACGGCCTAACCGCTTTTGCAGCCATTTCATCAATTAAGGTAATTTTTTTCCTTTTTTTTTGTAGTACTTTAACATCTAATATGACTGTAACTGATATAAAAAATAAATAATAAGAAGAAGAGTTGAAGAAAGAAGAAGAACCTAGCAACATTTTCCTTTTGGATGTATGCATATACTTGCATAAAAACAAACCTGAGATGAACTTGACCCCTCAAGCGTTTTGTTTGAATAAAAAGTGTCGAAATGTCACAAGTCTTTATTTATACATATATTTATAATCAAACATAGCTGGACGCTTAAATTTTATCGCCCGACTTTTATTTTTTATTTTTTTTATTACGTCCGGCTTTTATGAGTCATCCTATAATACAGTGCTGCTTGTGATACAGCTACCTCAACAGTAATAAGAAAACTGGAACAACCGGTATTTTACCGGTTGTTCATTTAATTATTTTAAAAAGCAAATTTTTTAATGCGGAAAAAATAAAATAAAATGGAAAAATTCAAGGAAATTTAGTAAATATTGAACACAAACAATATTTAAGGGGAAAAAAATTATATTTTGCTTGAATAAAAGTTAAAACAATTAAAATAAGTATGTCTCGAATTTTTTGATTAAATATCAATATATTTGGTGACATTCCAAGTTAATTTAACACGTACCTAATTTTGAGTACACTTTCTCACAAATTGGCTTGTTTATCTCCACTTTTCGATCCACTCGTTTTACGTTGAGTATTCCCACTAAAGTCGTAAAATACTCATATTTTGGGTTAAATTCGAAATAAAACCATTTCTTGTTAGATTAATTTCAAAAATGGGTAAAACTTTCTCCACATTTGGTTTCAATATTTGAACTATTATTTCATTAGCTTGTATGTCAAACATTTCAACTAATTTGTCAAACTTCCAATTTTATAGGTTAGATAACAATATTAATTTTTTTGTTTGATCAGTTCCCATTTTTGGTAGTGCTTTTCCATTAATAGCTTTATATTTTTCAACTTACTGGTCCCTTACTTTTATGTTTGTTATTTCTGCTAAATTCATCAAGTACCAAGTATTTGTTGCTAGATTCCAAGTCATTTGAATTGGACTTGTTCCAAGTTTTCATTCTACTTTCTCTCTTAATTGTTCGTATATTTCAACTAAATTTTCTCATGTTTTACGTTAAATATTCCAATTAACTTGTTCAGATTCCACTTCTTAAGGTTTGTTCCCAGGTTTGGTTAGTAGAAATATATTTTTGTTATGGGGATCACCAATTTTGGTTGTTCTTTCTCCAATGGTGGTTGTCCTATTTCAATTAAAATTTCACAGGTTTCATATGCCTAGTAAATTCGTTGGGTAACAACATCTATTGTGATATTTCAAGTAATTTTGAATTTTCGGTTCCAAGTTCACGTTCAACTTTCTCTTTTAATGGTTAGTCGGTTTCAAGTAACAGTTTCTCCTATTCTACATTAAATATTCCAATTAATTCGTTTAAATTCCATATTGGAAGGTTAAGTAACAGGTTAGGTTTGTAGATATTTATTTTGGTTACGATGGTAACCAATTTTGCTTGTTCTTTCTCCAATTTTGGTTGGTGGATTTCAATTATAGTTTCACAGGATTTGGGTTCCTTATGCTAGTTAATTCGGGAAAGTTATAAATCTTTTGGTTAAATATCATTAACAATTTTCTTGGTCTGATTTGTGTCCCTTTTGGGTTCATAATTTTCACTTTTTGGTTAACATATTTCAACTTATTGGTTCACGAGTGTTTCGTTCGTTATTTCCGGTTAATTCATCATATACCAATATTTATTGTTAGATTCCAAGTGATTTGAATTTTTTCGTTGGACATGTTCCAACTTGCCGTTCTATTTCTCCCTTAGTTGTTCATATATTTCAACTAATATTATCTCAAATTTTACGTTAAATATTCCAATTAACTCGTTAAGATTCCAGTCATTAAGGTTTGGTTACTAGAAATATATTTTGGTTATGTGGATCACCAATTTTGGTTGATCTTTCTCCAAGTATGGTTTTTTATTTCAATTAAAATTTCACAGGTTTTAGGTTCTAAGTTTCAGTTAATTTGCCGGAATTTCAATTGTATGGGTTAAATATCCTCAATATTTTCTTGGTTTGATTTGTCTCGGTTTGGGGTCCATAATTCTCACTTTTTTTCTAAGATGTTTCAACTCATTTGTTCAAGTATTTTGCATTTAATATTTGTAGTAAGTTCATTATGTACCAAAATTTGTTGTGATATTCCAAGTCAATTTGAAATTTTCGTTGGATTGTTCCAAGTTCACGTTCTAGTTTCTCTTTTAATGGTTAGTATGTTTTAGCTTAAAGTCTTCTCCTTTGTTTACGTTAAATGTTCCAATTAATACATTTAAATTCCAGGTTTTCCAGTTGTGGTAACCATATTAACGAGGTTTATTTAGGAATTTTTTTGTTACGTGGGTAACCAATTTTGGTTGGCCTTTCTCCAACTTTGGTTGCTGATTTCAATTAGAGTTTCACAGGCTTTACGTTCTTGATTTCAGTTAATTAGGTAAAATTTCAACTACGTGCGTTAAATATCAGTAAACCCATATTTTGGTTTGATTGTCTCGAGTTTGGGTTAATATATTTCATTTTTTGGTTCGTAGTTTCAACTTATTAATTCGGAAATTTTGCGTTCGATATTCCTATGAATTTCGTCAAATACCAATAAATAATGTCATATTTCAAGTAATTTGAATTCTTCGTTGGATTAATTCGAAGCTTTATTCCGTTTTCTCGCATAATGCAGGCGTGCGTGCATATGCATTGAAAGATCTTGTGAGAACCTTAACCATGCGGACATAAATCCCTATTAATTGACAAATTTTTTTGCAACTCGTTGCTACTCTCCTCGTTCAAGGGATGAAGATGGTTTCATTACTTGTTGACTCCTAAGTTCGACTATTGTTGGTAAGTTTTGAACAATTTAAAAGCTAAGCTATTTCCTGCTCCTTCACTATATTGCAGTGTGATTGGTATAGCTATGAATGATTATCTAAGTTGTAAATGTAGGCACACTCTAACATAAGCAACGAACCTTTTGTGGGTTTTAATATAGACATGAGTATTTCTGCAGTGTTAGTGGAGGGTCCCATGAGTGGTGCTTCCGTTTCTTTTGCTGACTATGCTCATAATTCGACATCATCAACCCACTCTGGACCACCAAATTTCTTATGGTTTGCCAACTCAAAGGACCACACGGATAATGATCGACCTCGTTCCTCTTTTGTTTCTACAGAGAGGCTGTCTAAGTGTGATGTAATTGGTAGAGAGTTTTTATCAATAGAACATGCTGAAGAGTTTTACTTTGCCTATGCAAAGAGTATCGGTTTTAGTGGTCGGAGAGATATTAAAAGAGCAAACTCAAAAGGCAATGTCACAATAAGATAATGGGTTTGTTCAAAAGAAGGTAAGAGGTGCAAGAAGTTCTTGAATAAAAGTGATTGAATACGGATAGCCAAACCTTTAATAAGGGTATCGTGTAAGGCTGCTTTTCGCATTGGTTTTAATCACGGTAAAGGTGTTTGGGTTGCCCGGGAGTGGATCGGCACACACACTCATGCACTAGTGCCTCCTATTTAGGTGCAATTTCTTCGCTCTTGCCGTAACGTGTCAGATGCTGATTATGATACTGCTTCTGTTCTCTACCATTTTGGAATGAAACCATCCCGGATCCATGAGTTAATGGCAGAGCGCTTAGGTGGATATGAGAATGTTGGATTCATAAGAAATGACTTGGGAAATCGTTTATATGGTGGGCGTCGACAGCAAATTGTTGAAACTGACTCAGAAACAATGCTTTTAATGCTACGTAGAAAACAAGACATAGACACCAGATTTTATTATCAATACACTCTCGACTCCGAAAACAGGCTGTCCGATATCTTTTGGTGTGACTCTGGAATGCGTGCTAATTTCCACTACTTTGGTGATGTTTTAACATTTGACTCTACGTACAAAACTAATGCATATAATAAACCCCTTGTCTTGTTTGTTGGTGTAAATCATCACATGAGGAGTACACTGTTTGGCTTTGCACTGCTTTCTAGTGAGACTGAAGACAAATACATATGACTCTTTCGCACTTTTCTCTCAGCAATGGATGGTAAATTGCCTGTGTCTATTGTCACAGATGGAGATAAGGCAATTTGTAATGCCATACGAACAGTATTGCCTGATGCTTGTCACAGATTATGTTGTTGGCACTTAGAACGAAATGCAATTACAAATATTTCAAACCCGTATTTTACAAGTGCCTTCAAAGATGTTATGTTGGATTATATGACAGAAGATGAGTTTCAAGTAAAGTGGGATGAAATGGTTACCAGATTTAAGCTAAATAACAACGAGTGGATAGCTAAATTATACACCTATCGGCATATGTGGGCTGAGACGTTTTTGAGACACAAGTTTTTCGGTGGACTTCGAAGTAATCAAAGATGCGAGAGTATGAATGCATATCTAAATCAATATGTTGGTGGCAAGATGATGTTATTTGAGTTTTTCATGGAGATGAACCTTTTGATTGCACGGCAACGTTATAAGGAGGCTGAAGATGACCACCTCTCATGCCACACATGTCCTGTTTTAGTCACCCCTTTCCACCAGCATTACGAGAAGCAAGCAGCCTCTGTGTATACTCGCAGAGTGTTTAACCGGGTGCTTGAAGAACTTCGTGAAGATGGGTTGTTATACATCTCAAATATCATGTCTGATATTGGTCGCCGAGTGTATGATATAAAAAAATTCAGAGCTGAGAATCGGTCTTGGAGGGTCATTTTTCATGAATCCAATTCAAGGGTTGTGTGCACTTGCAATCTTATGCAGACACTTGGTATACCATGCAGCCACTGCTTCGCTGTTATTAAGGCAGAAAAACTATAGAGATACCTATGTGTATAATTTTTCCTCGTTGGACAAAGGAGGCTAAAAGTCGAAAAATTGATTTGCAAAATTCTTGTGGTAACCCAAGTCTCAGTGAGGCTGTTCGTGTTGGATCTTTGACCATCGCGTGTCGAAACTTGATACATTTTGCAACGAAGTCGATTGATGGTTATAATGATGTCATTGAGGTTATCCGTGAATTGACCTTACGAGCTTAAGATGCATTAGGCACTGATGGTATTCCAGGACATTCCACGAAGACTAAACATGGGGACGATGTTATTAAGGATCCATTGGTTGTTAAGTCTAAGGGTTCATCCAAATCAACCTTTGCAAAAAAACAGCGTGTTTGTGGTGTTTGTCATCAACCAGGTCATACCAAACGAAAATGTCCACAAGTTGGTCGAGCAAATAGTAAGAATGATAATGACAATGCCAGCTTCAACACTGACTTCATTTATGAAAATACAATGAACATGACAGCAGCTGGAAGTTTAAATTTTTCACCACATGAGGATGGAATCTCCAGGGGTACTGTCGATTTTGTTTGGTCAGCTTTGAATAAGTTTGATGTCCAATTGAATAGTGGTCTTAGCTTTCCTTGAAAGCTAAGACATTGAATGGGCGTGCTGCGTTATCCACATTGCTAGAGTTGTATGAAACAATTTTTTTTACACGACACCTTTTGTAATATTATCTAGCTGTTCATTTTGTACCATTATGTTCAAAAGATTTCCTGGATAACAATTTGTGTTTTGTTAAACTTTTTGTACATGTTTTCAGTAATATGTTCAAATGGACATTTATGCATTCTATAGGAAATGGATATTGTATGCTACACGTTTATTTACCTAGAGGAACAATTTAGATTATGGTTTTAACAATCAGTATTGCTTGTTCGGGTAGCCGACTAAACTCGACGGCTAGCCGCTATGTTTCCGGAGTGCAAATGCTTGAAAGCGGTTAGCCGGTAGATGCAAACGGTTATCTGCAAGTTTTCTATGCTGACCTCAATATTTTCTTCCAATCATCGGTTAGCTGCATAAAACATCCGGCCAGCCGCTATCTTTCTGGAAGGTTGCAGTATTCCCCGTGCACATGCGGTTAGCCGAGTACATTACCAGCTAGCCTTTATGTTTTTGCAGTGCAGAATTGAAGCGGTTAGCCACTGGGAAATATGCGGTTAACCGTTACGTTTCTATCCTCAAGTCCCAATTTTGTGGGAATATTCGGTTAGCCGGTGAAAAACAGCCGGCCAGTCGGAAGTTCAATGTTCAGAAAGTTATTATGTTCCTATACATAGTCGGTTAGTCGATTCTGTATTTTCCGACTAACCGCTATCGTTCTGGAGTCCAGTTAAATTCAGATGGTTAGCTGGTTGATCGGACGCGGTGAGCCCCTAAACTTCCAACATTTAGTCAGTTTTTTGAAATTAAGAAAACTGACCCACCAAAAACATTTTGAAATTATACTTTGATGCTATGTATTCGAAATCTTTTTCATATACGCCCATTTTGACGGTTTAAAAGTAACAGTTAATGTGTATTTATTAATTTGCATTACACCGCATTAGAGTTTTGTATTGTGTTCAACAAAAACAATATCATGATTGGAAATAATAGAACGATCATCATAAATAATTTATCTTCTTCAAACCCAAGATAAAACGTTTCTCTGAAACTAACTTCCCTACTCACTAATTTTCCTCCCTTCTCCTTGAATTTGTTAAGAGTGAACATAGCAATTGTTGGAAATTTTTTCAACTTCATATATTTGTGTTTTGTTTCCTAGCAATTGATGCTAGATTGAGATTATTGGTAACAATTTGGACTATAATGTTGCTTTGAATATTTTGTTTTTCAATTAAAAACAGAAATTCCAGGCTGAATATATGGCATACTTTAGTCAAACTGCAAGCATTTCAAAATGCAAAACATGAGTGTTTTAGAGAATTCCAAATAACTTGATCAGATTTCGAAATAACTCTGTAAATGATTTACTGTCCAAAATTAACATATGTACATGAACATCATTGTTGTTGAACTTTGCCAAAACCGCCCAACCTAAGACAAACCAAAAAAACTAAATATATCATGTTCACATTTATCCTCCTTGTGCCCCTTTACATTGAAGAAATAACATATGCATATGAACTTCATTGTAGTTGAAGTTTACCTAAACTGCCCAACCCAACAAAAACCAAAAGAACAAAATATATCATGTTGACATCTATCGTGGTTATGCCCCTTTACATCCAAAAATAACTTATGCACATAAACTTCATTGTGGTTGAAGTTTACTTAAACTGCCCAACCGAACAAAAAACAAAAAAATAAGGCTTGTTCGATGACCCGTGTGCTCCAACAGTGCAAAACTCTATAGTTTTTGACTTATAATGTCTGCGTACAGTTGGACCATATAGCCAGGCTGCATAAATTACACTACCAATCAACTACACCTGCAAAACACATAGTACAACAAATGACAGTGAATGTTGTTCAGAACAAAACTTTATAACTTATCACTTACCTACAAACTATCTCTTTCTCCCATGACCTTTCTGTTTAGGCCTTGCCATGTTATTTTTTTGACCAACCTTCAATTTTGTTCTGTCACCCGTTTTCAGTTGAGTTTTCCCTGTTGTTGGAGGTAAATCTGAGATTGCAGCCATTGCCCTTGAATAATACTCGCTAGCCAGATGCACAACACTACTGTGTGCAGGATTGAAGTCCGATAATGTCAACTTCAATGTCATTTTCAGTCGTGCCTGATCTGAGTCATGCTGATATTCACACAGATGCACATTATGATTTGACAAAAAAATAACCATGAAGTTTTAACGTTTTCCTTAGATTATTCTTTCGACATAAATTCTTCCCATCAACACAATTGTGCATACATTGTTACCTTGTAACTTTCGGTTCCAACAATGGGAGGCTCATCCATATACATCATCATATACAGGCCGCAATCGGTACGGTAGGGCTGTTGCGGCAGCCGACTTTTTTGACAAATCTCAAAATGTACAAACTTGAACTTTGGACCATACACATGTTGCCCTTGCTCACCTACTACATGGTCTAGTGCCATAAGCTGTAGCATAATATTGCAATTGTCATTTCAGATAAAAGATAAACATTTATCCCCTACAACGCCTCCAAAATGTATGTGAATTACAGAGATGTATTCATATTCAGCACGCTTACCATAGATAGGCTTTATAACCTTCGTTTTATCCCTGCCCAATTGTAGTGAATCCTATATTTCAGCAAAGTTAGCTGGGATGTTAACCACGACCATAAACCAACGGTTTGAACCATCGTGCATCGGCATGAAGATCTGCAAATTTCATACAAAGTAAATATTTTTTTAAAAAAAACTGAATCACAGTAACATGCATATGTTAAATTCATATATAATTAACAACTAAAATTTCACCGACTCATATGTCCTATAGATGCGACATCCTCACCTTCTCGCACGTTGCCATGTTCGGCATGAACCGATTAGCCCATCTGCTGCCGCTACAGAATGAAGTTAGGTCTGCACAACCTGAGTTTAATACAGAATTCTGCAACAGATGCCACAAGATAGGTAAACGTACAGGTGTATCTGTTTCAATATTAATTGTTCTTCAGAAACAGTATCCATTGCAACATAACTAAATTTACCGAGAAAGAAGTTGGTAAGAACCATCTTCGTGGTCCAATTGGGTTATTTTGCAGCTCTTCGATTGTCTTGTACTCCACATACATACTGATTACCTAATGTCAGTTTTAGTTAGCAAACGAACCACCATATTCAATTAACAAACATCGAAAATATTACTATCGAATTGCATTTTTTCCCTTTTTGCCTAGTACGAAAGCACTTTTAAAGTGTACAAAACCTAAGATAATAAGACTCACATCGCTGTGTATCCACTTTGTTGGCTTCAACGAGCACATACTGCTGCGCGTCACAGAATTGTACACTGTACAAACAATGATCTCACTGATAACAAGCAAACTTCATTACACAGTACATTCACAATTACCATGAAAGACTCCCTCTAACTATTATGCAAACAACGTTGTTTCCTGAACGAAAACCAATAATAATGACCACATGCCAAAAATTCAATTTATATTGAGGTTATACACGGTTAACCACTTACTTTTCATCCTGGCTGTCATCAAATATATAAGTTAGTAGTTGCAGTTCATAATCAGCGACAGGCGAGGTCACCACATACGGGCCTGCTCAATATCGTGTCGTAACACACTTGTCTTTAACTTTTTCAAATGGCGAGCATTGGAACCGACTCGGTTTTTTTATCGAACGAAACTCATAAGGACTACGAATTGTCTTAAAAAACTCTGGCTCATTCATATACCCCATAACGTTATCCTCCTACAGAAGGAATACATTACGGGATCAATTAAAATGATATTACACCGAGGATTACAAACGAGAGAGGTGAAATGGTTGTTACCAATCACTTAACTCTTTTATCCGCGTCATGGGGAACTTTAGCAGAAGTATTTTCATTGAAAGCCTCTGCATTTCTTTCACAATTGGTCTCCGTGGCTTGCCCATGACACAATGGGATTTGTGTTCTCAACTGGAACATAACCAGGATTGTTGGACAAGTCATGAGGTGCAACCACCGGATATTTGTTCTCATCAAGATTCTCAAAGGCAAGGCTTACTTTAGGCGATGGTCGAGGATCTTTTGTATGCACTGGTGTCGATTCGGGGGCAGTTTTCTGACCTTCATCAACAGATTGCTTCATCATTGTCACTAAATCTACAATAACATTACTAAGTTTATTAATGCTCATTTTTAGGTTTTGCATTGCATCAGACTGCTCTGTTATGCGCTGCAGTAGGTGGCCCATGTCTACAGGAATAGGGCCAAAAGATCCAACATTTCCACAATCACGCAGTTGCACCTATAAGCATTAGGTTGGTTAGTGCTTCTAAAGAAAATTTCATTAACGAAAAACTACTGAAGACAGCTATTACCTTATCGGAATTCACACCGCCTTGTTTTTTCAGCCACCGCATGAACTTTTTAATCGCTTCCTCATTCCAAGCTATAATTGAAGGTAGTGAAGAGCCGCGCTAGACATTTTCGTAATATTCAACATTGTTCATGTACAATATCTAATGATTTTACCATATAGCATGTGTTAGTGCATCAGTGGATTCATCAGTAATGGAGACAATTACTTCACCCTCATGAATAAATGCATAAACCTAAACCCATAATGAAATTACAGAAGTTACCAACCTGAAGAAATAACAAACAACCCCCAACATGAGCTGAAGAATTTGACTTGAACTTGGAGATAGCAATTACAAGTCGATCGTAACAAAAGGAAGCCCAATTACGTTCTTTTATGGCACCTGTATTGCATAGCGTGTGCAAGAAAGAAGCCGATATAATTGGTGCACTTGACGGGCATAACACGGTGGCCAGTGTGAACAAAACAAATGCAACCTACAGTTTACCCTGATGTGCATTAGTTAAGCTACAAACTTATAAACTGTCACGTGTTTGTTAACTATATTATACCAATAATGATAGTACCTTGAACTTATCACCAGTACCATCTGATTGGTTCAAGAACTCCTCCAAGTTTTGTATGCTCATTCCTCGGCCCATGCACTTGAAAGTGTCTCTGAATCTTGCAATTCTTTCAGCGTCACCAGATAAACACACAGATAAACCTCCATCATGTATTCCATTATATTGGAAAATGTCGTCGCAGTCACCAGAATGTGCTGTTTGTGCAAGATGATGACACCTTCATTAGGTAAGAATTGATCAACCAAACATGCACACAACTTTCTCCGCAGCCTGTCAGTTCGCAACTGTAAGAGGCTTTGAAATCCAATTTCCCGTACGGCTCGCTGTTTTTGATGACTGAACGTTTTTACTAGCTCATGAAACCGATCTGGAGCACGACATTCTATTCCATTTTTTGCCATCGTTTGTTGCAATTGTTGGGCATCATCAGTCTGAAGATCATAATCTTCAATATTAATGGGGGGTTTCATGTACTTCGCCTTTTCATTCGGGGGTAGGATTTTGTATGTTTCACCCAACCATTTTCTTATTTGAAGGAAAATAAAGGTACATCAAAAATTAATGTGAATCAATTGTCAATATGTACTGCGAGCACTGTATGTCTATTACAATGAACAATGTAACATGGACAATACGACTACAGAATACCTCTTTCGTTACAATAAAGTTTTCATCAGACGTTTTCATACGCTTCACTTGCTCGTTGCTGTACGAGAGACAATGAACCGGTAAATAGTTAGATACGAAGACAAAAAATTATATACCTCTATATATAGCTGTGGAGGACCTTTCAGATTTACAGGAACTTAAGTCCCCAGTATGTAAAAAAAAAAAAGAATTACAGTTTTCATCTACTTGGCCTTTTTCCTAACACACTGTGAGCAGCAATTTGCACATTTTCTTGTAAGTAAATTATCTGTCTATTTTTGTAAAGAAACTTTTGCAAATTTCTTTTGCTATGTTCAATATAGTAATACGAATATACAAATGTTTGATTACCATAATAATGACTTCAACTTACAAGTACGACATGAAGCCATATGATGAACGACTGTAGTCGTCGGTGATAAGATCAACAGTTCCCTCTTCTTGGGAGGTGACGTCAACTAACTGTCTCTTCTGCCTCCAGTCTCCTTTTGCCATAAGCAGTCTACAAAAGTAGAATGTATGCGAGCAACTCAGCTTTTAAAGAAGTCGAATTAATTCAGGTCACTAGGCAAATTAAACCAAACATGTGAAGGACAAAGAGATTAAGTCATGGTCAATATGACACATTGAGAACATGCTATAGCCACGAAATGCATTACATATGGCATTTACAAAGTTTATTTGACAATTAGCATTTACGATATTCGTTCACCAACCTTGACATGGTCTTATATAGGTTGCGAGATTGTATTAGTTAGTTCGTAATGAATTCAAGCAAGTTCATTTATGTTTTTTTTTTCCCAACAGAAAAGAGTTGTTTATTAATAATTGTTTTGCCCTGTTCGATTACCAAAAAAAAAAAATCCTTTTACCCTAAGAATCCGCAAACTTTAATAATTGCACAAGTTAACCTACATTTCAATTGTTTATCTCGGCCATTAGGTAATGAGGCATTTAAATATATGGAAAACTAACAGCTATATGGCATATGTTCAAATTCAGAAACCATATGCGGTCTGTCATAGTTGCCATTATGAAATCAAAGGGGAAAGTGGGTTAATACTTACCAATTCGGATTGTGTCCTTTTTACTTTACTGGTGAAGTAAACCCTGAAAAAAATTAGGACCCAAAAGATTACTCCGCGGAGCTATTAAAAAATTTAGAACGTTCAAAGTACCCCAGTACATTATTGAAGATTGCCTCACTGACTTTGACCAAGGGGGTGCTTGGTTTCAGAAAAAAATTATATTTTGGGTTGAAAAAGAAGACGGTTTTGGGAGAAACAGCGTGAGGTGCAAAGGATTTCCAAATTAGACAATGTTAGGGATTTGAGAAAGAGAAGGCTCTGCTAATTTAGTCATTTCCATATTTCCAGACAGAGAAGTGAGGTAATGGTTATTATTATTTTAACCATTATTCATTCAAAATAAGAATTATTATTATTATTATTATTATTATTATTATTATTATTTTATTTTATTTTATTTTTATTATAAATCACAAGCGTTGCTTTGAATCAGTTAGAATCCAACACCTGGTTGTATTTATGCCTTAGAGCAAACCTGAAAGTGGGTAAGCCCATCCCCAACAAAGAGGTGGGCAAAATCAATGTTATTTGCGCGCGTGGAAATTCAAATTGATGGTGCCATGAAATTTTTGTAATATAATTGAAAATTATATCCAACCTCATAATTTGGATTAAGCCATTACATTAAAAATAACTAAAACATTGTTTCCCAACGAATAAAATGATACATTTAAGTGAACGAATTATTATCACTGTAACAGAAATGTATAAAAAATTTCATTATCTTCTGGACGTACGATTGAGTGGGAGATTGGACTAATTATTGGACCATTTTATTTATTTCTTCGATACGTTATTATACCATTTCATTTATAACTTAAAATTAAATTATTCAATTTTTTAATGCAAGAAAATTTAGTATTTATGATATACTTAATTTTTATTAATTACTTTATTGTTTGAATAATTTTATTTAATGAAATGATACAACTCAATTGAAATATCCTACAAATAACATTATTTATATTTGTTTACAATTATTATCACTACCCAATAACAGTTTGAATCTTTTGTATTGTTAATTGTAGTATGACTCCCCCATATGGAAGTATTTTCAGTCTATTTAATGTTCATAGTACTTGCTGGATAAATTAATTTTAATAATGATTAAAAAATTAATAAATAATTTGTCTTTATATTAAAATCCCACCTTTAAAAGTTATTAATATTATTTAAATGTAATTTAATATAATTGAATCCGTTATTGCAGGAAACATAAGATCATATAATGTAATCCAATTTAATGTAATTGAATATATTTGAATTCCATCCTAATAATTGGTCCAACCCAATAATGCGTGCCAAACGTTGCCAAATGTTATCGAAGGGTGCAACCCCTGGAACCATGAGTTCATAAAAAGATAAAAATTTGTTTCTAAATATGTAGGTAAGCATATACACCTTCGGTATTTTAGATTGGTATTTCACGCGCTAACTCTCACATTTAATTATAATGCATGATTGGTGCCTTGTCGTTGAGGCACTATGGCCGCTATAACAAGCAAAACCATGCACAAACCCACCAGGCCAATAAATCATTTCACAGTACCCAATTATAGCAACGGTTTAGTGCAACCTCAAATATACAGACCAAATCATAGTTTGCCAAAATTTAACTAACTGAAAATAATACCAATAAATCAAAAAGAATAATGGTAAATATCTCATTTAATTCGAGCCACTATTCAATCCGAAATGTACGATAAGTGACTATAAATTTAGGATATGTAATGCTTTGGTATATTGAACAGGGAGATGAGTAAACTAACATTTATTTAATTCAACTCATGATCGTTATGAGATATTATATTTGGGGTGTGCTATTGAAAGAATATGGCACTTATGAAAATATATAGCTCATCTAGCTGGAAGTTCGAAATAAATAAAACTCTATCAATTATCTCCCACAGGATGCAGGAATGAAGAGTGCACAGTAGTAGCAATTATCAAAACATCCGTACATGAAAATCGTCAACCGAAACCACGACATGTAGCTATCTCATGACAAAATGTCCAAAAGCCATAATCAAAATATAACAAGCATTGAAATTTGAAAACAAAATACATAATCATCATAAATTCTGGCCATAAAACACAGGATAATCACTGAGGAGGTGGTGGAGATGATGATGCGGATGGCGGCGAAATCCCTACAGCACGTAAGATGAGCTGCTGGCCATCCAGAATCTGCTGGTGCTGTGCAAAAAGATGCTGCTGCTCAGACAGGAAGTGATCGTAGAAGGCTATAAACCGTGTCTCAAGCTCGTTCTGCTTTTTAGATATGGAATGAACTTCACTTAGCAGCTGCTACATACGATCCTCAGGAACATCTGAAGAGGATGATGGAGCATTGGGAGGATGGGCTGGAGGAGGAGCTGGACAACGGGAAGGACGGGATGACCTTTGTCCCCGCAAATAAATACTAAGGTCAGGAAGCTTGTCAGGAAGAAGCACATCTTTAAAAAATTTTTGATCTGTGGGAGCCATCTGAGTAGGCTTGTTTGGCAGATTGTGATTCTTAAACCATCCGTCATAGTTAAGATCCTGTTCAAATCCTAAGTTACCAAGGACATCAGGTCCTAACTCCTTTGGTTCGTCATGAGATGGTTCGGCTATTGGAACCCGGAAATGCGTAAGGATGCGACTTATGATACTACCAAATGGAAGAGAACGGGTTGTGATTTCTGGAGTGCTGCGCATATGCTGAAGGATAATGTACCCCACATTAAGTTTTCTACCCACAAGTATGCTATCCAACAACACAACATCTAATCGCGTAACTTCATCCAAATGTCCCTTACGATGACTAATTATATGCTGCAGAATATTATGAAGAACGCGAACTTGGAGAGGTAACGCTTGTGATTTAAAGGAACTGTGACAGAATTTATCCGATAAATCGGATTTCCTACAAATATTTCTAACAGCATCCACAACGGAGAACCAGGTTTCTTCAATCCTATGTCTAGAAAAGTATACACGGAACCGTCATTAGAAGTTTTAAGGATCGTATTCAATTTCTGCACATCAAATTCTATTGGAATCCCAACAACATTAATAGTTACTCTATCAACCTCCTCCGAAGAAGTTTGCATGTTAGAGTAGAACACTCTGACCAAGTTACGGAAAATAGGTTCCTTAATCACTAATACATTTTTCCAACCCATGTCAAAGAGTAAAGTTTTAAGGGATTTGCCACAAATAGATAATTGTTGTAACATGCCAAGATTAATAAAGTAGGAATCGATGACTGACCTCATGACGAACATGTTGAAGTAGCGTTTCCGCAAAGGTGGGGTTGGGAAATGAGTCTTAATCAATTCCGAAACATCACTATTTTGATTAAACTTTCGCGTCTTCGATACTTGTTTCGTCCTCATCGTTGAATGACAACAAAATACCCAATAATACACAAGTTCGAGATTCAAATTTAAAGAGAAATTTTTGAATCCAAAGACAATCAAATGTTATGTCCAGTGATTAGAGAGAATGTACGGGTTTGATTTAATGAAAAAAGGACTGAAAGTGGGTGAAATAGAGGATTGCAGAAAGTGGTAACCTAGGGTTTAAGATTTGGGATTTTTAAGAGAAGATGATGAAATGAGAGTTTGGGAGTTGATAATTAGGTCAAATGGATAGAAAATGGTTTGGGAGAGTTAATTTGGAGATAAAATGTGTAAAAAGTGCACAATCCGAAAGCAAGAGTGAGAGGGGAGACAAACCGCTAAAAATTTGAGGAGGAAGACACTGGAAGAGGGTAGCCGCTATGTTTGGGGAACGGGTTATGAACAACATCGCAGATGCGGCTAGCCGAAAATTGAAGCTGGGTAGCTGCTAAGTTTCTGGAATGGGTTGCAAAAATTGATGTACATGCGGCTAGCCGAAAATTGAAGCCGGGTAGCTGCTAAGTTTCTGGAATGGGTTGTAAAAATTGATGTACATGAGGCTAGCCGAAACTTGAAGCCGGGTAGCTGCTAAGTTTCTGGAATGGGTTGAGTGATGTACATGCGGCTAGCCGCGTATGGAAGGCCGGTTCCCGCTATGTTTCTGGCAAGCACCTGAATTTAAGCGGTTAGCCACGTCACAAGAAGAGGTAAGCCGCAAACTTTGTGGCCACGAGCACTAATTTCTGTAATTATACTTTGAACGAGTATATTCAATTATTTTCGTATACGTCCTGTTTGAGCGTTTAATAATGACACGTGAGAAGCAATAAAACATGAAATCTTGTGGATGTGGTCCGTAAATCATTCAAAATCATTTTTATTAAATAATTTGCCTTGTAAAATATAGAACTTTATACAATGAAAATTGATAATTTGTTTTACAAATTATGAAAGGAAGTCTTGAGCTTGTAAGATACAAAGTCATGGCCACATTAAACTGTATTAGCATTACGAGTATAGAAAAGTTAATTATTCGAGTATGGAAAAATGAATTATTCGAGTTAGTACCCTGTTTATAACAATTCCAAACCGTCCACCATTGTATCTTGCACTTAAAAAAGGAAAAACTGAAATCAATTAAAACAGAAAACTTGTACAGAAGGGTACACATCAATTGATTAACCATGACATTTACAATTGCTTGGTAAATAAGCACCCTGACGAATACAAAAAATAATAGGGCCATCACAGTTGCTGTATGCCTGCAAAGTAATTGTAATCTTACAGGAACACACATGTTTGTGAAATAAGCACCCTCAGCCAAAAAATAAGAGGGCCACCCATCAACTAACCCAGGTTAGTGAAGTCACAGATTCCTGAACTACAGTAGTTGCTATACAAAATACCAACAAAAGGGGTGGCATCAAAAAAAAAATTTGCCAACCTTTTACCCTAACGTTGCTATAATGCTACAAAATGGTTTGCAAACAAAAAACAAAATACTGCACTGTCAACCTATAACTTCCACGCTTCTTGAATAAGTCGACACCTGATCTTGTTAAGCGGAGATTGCACCAAATAAAGAGCTAGAAGAAGGCGAGCGTGATCCGAGTCATGCTGAAAAAGAAAAAAAATTAACCTTTTTAAAAAAGTCGATCCTCTGCATGCTAATATAAATCCTTATTTGTTAATCTAATACAGAAAAAATATTAAACACCAATAAGATACAACTGTACAAACCTGATAAGAGTCATGGACAACAATACAAGGACTATCCATATACTTCATGACATAGTAGCCGCAATCAAAACCATTTGGCTATTGTGGTAGACCAGCTTGACAACAGATTTGGAAATTTAAAAAAGTGAATCGATTACTAAAAACAGCTCTAGCCTCTCGACGGAGAACAAAATCCAGGGAGGCAAGCTGCCAACATCAACAACCATTAAGTATTGCAAGATTTAAAACATTCAAGTGTGAAATATCCACAAATATAGTCAATGATTTTAAGAACATACAATTGCCAAAGACTCATTAATCATTTTCTCTCTTCGACTCGGCGATTCCAATGAATCCCAAATAATTGCAGTTGCATGAGAAATGTCAACAACAAGCATGTACCAATGACCATTAGAATTTATGGGGATATAAATCTGCCATGGTATCAAGTATTAAACATTGAACAGACATAAATAACTGGATAATGTTTTGTTATCAATCAGGTGAAATGAAAGAAGTTATAACAACAACAGTGAAAAAGAAACTAAATTCACGTAATGTGTTAACCTTTTCACAGGTATCCATACGACCCATGTATCGATCTCGGAAACCAGCAGCTTATGCAAAGTTAAGGCTACTCCAATCAGCTAGTGCAACTTGCTTTAGAACAAAGGTAAAATCAAATAAAGTGGAAAAAGGGTGAGGCAACTAACTACACTATATTATTTCCACATAAGTGTTTCAATGATATAATTTTATGCCTATCTTACAGAGTAATATGTAGGTAGGAACCAACATCGAGGGGATGTAATATCTTTTTCAGCCTCTTTCATATTCTTATAATCTGCGTACATAGTTATAATCTGAAACATAATCAAAAATTGCAAACAAAGTGAACACGTAAGTAGGGTATATATTCGTAGTTAGTAATATAACACCACAGTTGTCTTTAAAATTGACCAGTCCTAAATAATCAATATGATAGGCAGCAACTATTACATCACCATCAATCCATTCTCCTGGCAAAAGAGTACGCATGCTGCTGCGAGTTATGCTGTTGTCGCCTATATCCACCAGAATTTCCCTTTTACCATGAAAGAATGGTGTTAATTCAACAAATAACAGCAAGATAATAATATTTCAGCACACTTTACAAATACAATTGTTGTAAAAGCACTTCATATATATCATATCATACATGGTATTCAATTTGTCATGAAAAAGATAAAGAATAAGCTTTTTTGCATCCTCGGAAATCGGAGAGGGAATAGTGAAAGGACCAACGGAGAATCGCAGTCGGCAAGATTTAGAAATGACTTTCTTGTCTCGAGAATGTCGAATATGCCCAGCCCATGTAACGAACGAAATACATTTTGCATTACTAAATTATACAGCAAGTGCAATAATGGAAAACACACAAAGCAGTTGCAACAAATCCAATTCGGTACCTTATATTCCTCCATCGTTTTTGTTGTTTGCTTGTCCATTTCCAATGGTTTCGATTGAAATGTATCATTACTTTCACCATCCAAAGCCCCTTCTAACCTACACAATAAATCATGTAATTGCCTTTCCTTTGAGTCTAAAATGGAGTCATCATAAGGATTACCCTGATGACATGAGACTGAACCTTCCGTTGATGAGATTTCAACCAAAGTCCCACGATATTTTTCTTGTGGAGAAACAAAGTCGGGGGAGGGACTTTGAATGGCACCAGTGGTGGGACGATTGCCAGGAGATGAAGAATGACCCCTGGTTTTCCGTACATGTAACACTTTATTTAGAAGTGTAGTTTGACCAGAGATGGCTTCAATTATCTCATCAACCTTAAGGGTCAATATCCTAAGTGCAAAACACTGTTTCTTAAATATTTCTTCAAAGTTAGGATATCCAACAATGGTTTGCTGAGAGAGTCCACTATTGTCAAAATAATGAATCTTGATCTGTTTAATCACAAAATGAATGGCATCAAGGAACTAGGGAAATGTCAATATGCCAAAGACAGAATAATTTATAATGTTTAAATTTTTACAGCATTGCTAAATTTTTTTTCTTTTTAATTGTCAATTAGATTTAAGGGTCAATATATCCACCCTTCACTTTAATGAATTAAAACTTTCCATTTATATGGGTAATCAGTATTCCTTTAAGGGTAACTACCTTTTCTTTTAAATAATTCAAACAAAAGTATTCCTTTAATTACTCCATCGGTGAAGAATATTCGTATACATTGACATACAAATTTTTTTCACTTAAAGTGTTTGTTCAATATTTTTCCCCGTAACAAACAAAAAACTGTATTAATGATTATGATGTAAAACAACAAGTGGACAAGCCATCCCCTTAAAAAACAAAGCCTATCACTATTTGTGCCATACAAAAGTGTACCCAATCACCCCTAAAGTGTTTTTCCAACCTTTTTCTCGTCTGTTTCTTTACAAATACTTGATACATTAGATATTGTACTATAAAAATTGAAGAGGAAAACAAACATGAATGATATATCAATAAATTAATAGTGATCTATTACTACATTTGGAGTCAAATCATGAATGAATGGACATAGATAATGAATTTATGCCTATACTGCATAATGCAACTAATTCTGTTTTCAATTCAACTAAGCACCGTACAAGAAGAGATTACCTTATCGCTTCCAATCCCTCCTTTGGATCTAAGCCACTTCATGAACTTCTTCATCCTTGATTCGTTCCAGAATGTAATGGGAAGTATATTCTTATCGAGCTGAATGTTGTCATATGCAACATTATGGAGATAAAATATCTGCATGAACAACTTATAATTAACAACAATAATAATGTCGACATTATTCACAATAAGCATATGCTCAGCTTTAGTTGCAGCAACGGTCTCACCTGTAAGAAGAGCAGACAACCTCCGATGTATGCTGCTTGTTGATTCTAAAATCTACAAATGGACTTCACCAACCAGTCATAACAGAACGTAGCCCAATTAAGTGATTTGATGCTACTCACATCCATGATGGGATGCAAAAAAAAGGTTGAAATATAACTGCCTATTGGACATAATAATGTCGCTATAGCAAATAAGGTAAATGCAACCTGCAAAAAACTTTATGTAAGAATATCAACATCGTCAATGGTTGCAAGCATTAATAAGCTACATATATAGCTTAAGTGTGCACATTTTTAAAAATAAGATCAAATATTTCATACAACTACAATTAAAAATATTATAGATTAAACAAGGGTTATCCACAAAGATTCATAATTTAAAACACAATCAATTGTAAGCAATTACAAGCGCTGTAATTGAGTTATCCACAAACCTTGAAAATCTTGTTAGCTTCATCTAATTGCTCTATTAGTTCCTCGAGCGTGCGGATGCGAATCCCTTTAGCCGTTGGTTGGAAAATACGTCGCACTTCAGCAATTTGATCACTTGCACCATTAATCTTAATGCCCATACCTCCATCTTTTACGCACATGATTTTTCGAAAACATTTTGGGACAAAGTTCTAATTTCTGACCATGCAGTTCAATTATATTTCGTTCAGGTTTAAACTGATTAACTAACCAATGGCATAACTTCCTCTTCAGCTTCCCACATCTGAGTTCAAGCAGGCTTTCAAATCCTATTTCTCTTATTGCTTTTTTCTTCTCTTCCGATAAAATCTTAACTAGGGCACAAAATCGCTCAGGTACACACTTAGTTTCCACTATTTCATTGTCACCACAATGTGAGTTTGAATTACCCGAATTACCCATCCTTTCAACTCTCTTTTTGTACCTTGCCTTTTGTTCAGGAGGAAGTTCTTTGTAGGTTTTCCCAATATGTTTTCGTAACTGCCAAACAGGTAATGCATATGTTTAAAAACATGAAAAACCCACAAAATAATTGTTGTAAGCTACATTTAATGAATATACTAACCCCAAGCGTAACGGACAAATCTGAATTTTCACTTCTCAACCGCTTAACTTCTTCATTGCTATAAAAGCATAACATCTAATTAGTGTTATCTTGTATCGGCGTGTTTCTTTGCCGATAGGTAAGTCACAATGACTACTTACAAGTAAGAGACAAATCCATAAGTTGAAGACGTTGGAAATTCTTCCTGATCATTTACTCTTACAATAGGAGCACCTTTTTTCTGTAAGCCCCCCGGTTGTCGTTTACGCTTCCGTTGCTGACTGTCCATTTGTATTCTTCCAAAAGAAAAATTTTAGATAATTAAGGGAAGGACAATTACTCCATCAATATGTATTATATTTTTTTCAAAAAAATTAGTCCCCCCACCTACTATTCCATCACTGTACTCCTTTCTTTTTAATCTATTCTACATACCATAGATGGTGGAATTCATGCAAATATTATAATTTTATTTTATTTTTGGCTTTTTTTTCCTCATTTATACCAATGAAGCAAAAGAAGACAAAAATACCAAAGTAAAGATCTTTACTTTTGCCCATGACTAATACCTAAACACACTTGACAATAATTGAATGAAAGAGTGAAAAAAAAAATTGCATATAATAAACGGAAGGGATCAACAGCCCTAATTTCTTACAACAAAATTAACGAAATCTTATTATTTCAACAACATAAAATTTTATGGACATTTATCTTTGCTGCATACAATAAAATCATGACTAATTGACTATTAATGTGTCGTCAACTTAGCATCATACAAACAAAATTCACTGTCAATCAAAATACAATGCTTAAAAAAAATTAAAAAAAAACCATTGAAGGCTGCTGGGAAAGAGGAGTAGGGGCTGACGGGTTGTAACCAATATCAAAACCAATGCATTGAAACCAGTATGACAAAACCCATGAATTATTATAAACACCTAATAAAGGGATGGTATATCAGAGGGATTGATACCTTGAATGTACTACAGCAAAACAGGACCCCTGAGAATAAAGAAAAGTTTTGCTCAACACCCCAAAAATACAGAAGAAAATAAGGCGTCTTGTCGGCTCTTTTCAAATAATTATATTGTTGTAACTTACACTAAATTCGACTTACCACAATCGTAAAGACCAATCGTAAGATTAAGATAAAGGCCTGCTTCCTACACCAGCTTCATAAACTTCAGCAGATCAAAAATCCCCTCCAAGAAATACTAAAACCAATTAAAATAAAAACAAAAAATAAAAAATAGCAAAATGTAAATTGCAGAACTTATTTTTAATATTACCCTAGATTTGAGACTACAAGCAAACATGCCCTCTGATAAAAACAAATTAGATGCCATGAATAAAATTATTACAAGTCTACCCAAGAAATTGTCATGGTTATAGTGATTACAAACCTTTCCTAACTTCATTTATCTTCACCAATGAAAATACATCAACATTTAACATTCTTTCACAGTCAAGTACACCAACTCTTACAAATAAAGGTTTAAGGTTACAAAGCATAATTACTTAACATTTATCGTAACACAACTTAGACAATTCTATTACCACAGAAACACATTTGTCCATTTCTTATATACACAGCAAGAATCACATCCAAGGTCCAGCAAATTCAACAACAACCACATTCAGCAGATACCCAGCACATACCCAACTCATTGGCTAATTTGCGGCACAAAACGATAGAATATTATCATAAAACCACCACAATATCACTGGATTCAAATATAAGAATAATGGAAATATAATCGTTCAATTACATCATTACCCCAAATCAGGAATACTAGCAAGGCTACATTAATTCATGCCACTGGCAGCAACAAGTTCTTTAATAAAATCCTTCAAACATCAAAAATCAGCTACATGTCAATCTAGAATTTAAAAGGAAATATACAATTATTTTTTGGAGAGACGAAATCCCTTTCCACTTATATTGAAGATAATTCAAGAAAATGAGAAGCCCCAATTCGCAACTCATCAAAACAAACCCCATTACTTGCACTTGCTTGATGGTAGATAGTGCAACCTCTCTTTTTTTTGTGAAAAACATAATCTCAAGATAAAAAAACAAAAAAACCACAAGCCCTAGCAATTATCTTTCAATTATCAATCCCTAGAAATCATCTCAATATTTCAAGTAATAATTTCTCAATTGCAAAATCAAATTATTGAAACTGAAATTTCAAGTAATAATCATAAACTAAACTGAAACTTCAAGCATATTTAAATGACATGATAAAATTTTTTATCATATATTAAATTAGAGAGAGAGCTCACCGAAATTGTTGGGAGACATAAGAGAGAGGTACAGCAAGAGAGGTGATTCACGAGAGTGAGAATTGGAAGCTGTCAGTGACGAACTGAAGATGCCCTCGAGAAGTTGAGCGACGAATTGAAGTCAGAGTGACAGATGGAGTAAGCTTGAATAAACGACACTCCTTCGGCTACATCTTTCCTCTTTGCTGTGATGGGTGGTGAATACTCTTCAATAACAAGTTCATATCATCCAAAATTCTGGATGCAGGAAAAAACAATTGGAGGGAGAATGCGAAGGCTTTATTATGAGGGAGAGAGAGACAATCCAACGGCTGTGATTTTTTGTTGACTTAATTGATGAAATGATAACTACCATATCCGGTTGCCAAAATGAGTTATTACACATATTAACCATTGGATGTATTTACTTCTATCTAACGGTTGTCATTTTTTTTTAATTAAATATTACATTCAGCTGTATGAGATACAGCAACTGTATTACAAGCGGACCCATTATTATAAACACCTAATAAGAAAGAAAAGTTTTGCTCAACATTCTAAAAAAAAGAGAAAAAAATAGAGCATCTTGTTAGCTCTTTTTAAAAAATTATATCGTTGTAACTTACACAAAATTCCACTTAGCACAATCGTAAGATTAAGATAAAGGCTTGCTTGCTGCACCAGCTTGATAAACTTCAGCAAATCAGAATTCCCCTCCAAGTAATACTAAAACTAATAAAAATAAAAACAAAAAAGAAAAATAGCAAAACATATGTTGCAGAACTTATTTAAAATATTACCCTAGATTTGAGACTACAAGCAAACGGGGCCTTCTGGTAAAAACAAATTACATGCCATGAATAAAATTATTACGAGCCCACCAAAAAAATTGTCAGGGTTATAGTGATTACAAAACTTCCCTAACTTTATTTATCTTCACCGATGCAAATAGGTCAACATTTAACATTCTTTCACAACCAAGAACATCAAGTCATACAAATAAAGGTTTAAGGTTACAAAGCATAGTTACTTAAGACTCTTAGATTTATCGTGAGGCACCTTAGACAATTTTATTACCACACAAAGACGTGTGTCTATTTCTTATAAACACGGCAAGAATCACATCCAAGGTCAAGCAAATTCAACAACAAGTCCATACAGCATATACCCAGCACATACCCAACTCATTGGCTGATTTGAGGCACAAAACAATAGAATATTATCATATAACCACCACAATATCACTGGATTCGAATATAAGAATAATAGGAATATAATTTTCAATTCAATCCTTACCCCAAATCACGAATACTAGTGAGACTACATTAATTCATGCCACTGGCAGCACATATTCTTTAATGAAATCCTTCAAACATCAAAAATCAGTTACATGCAAAGCTGGAATTTAAAAGGAAATATACAACAATTTTTTGGAGAGAAGAAATCTCCTTCCACTTATATTGAAGATACTTCAAGAAAATGATAGGCCCCAATTCACAGCTCATCAAAACAAACCCCATTACTTGCAGTTGCTTGATGCTCGTAACCTCTTTTTTTTTTTCATTTTATGATTTTTTCCTTTTTGTGAATAACAGAATCTCAAGATAAAATATTGCAGTATGACTTAATTGTAACTCTTATCTGTTCAAAAACAAAAATGACAAGCCCTAGCAATTATTATTCAATTATCAATCCCTAGAAATCGTCTCAATATTTCAAGTAATAATTTCTCAATTGCAAAATCAAATTATTGAAACTGAAATTTCAAGTAATATTCATAAACTAAAATGAAACTTCAAGCATATTTAAATGACATGATAAGATTTTCAATTAGCTATTAAATTAGAGAGAGAGCTCACCGAAATTATTGGAAGAGATAAGAGAGAGATACAGCAAGAGAGATGATTTACGACAATGAAAAATTAAAGCTATGAGTGACGAAGTGAAGCTGAGAGTGATAGATTGAAGCTGAGCGCGAGAAAATGAGGGACGAATTGAAGCGAGAGTTACAGATCGAGTAAGCCTGAATAAATGGCACTCCTTCGACTACATCTTTGCTCTTTGCTGTGATGGGTGGTGAATATTCTTGAATACCAAGTTCATTCATCCAAAATTCTGGATGCGGGAGAAAACAATAGCAGAGAGAATATGAAGGCTGTTATTTTCAGGGAGAGAGAGGCATCTCAATCCAACGGCTGTGATTTTTTAAGTAAGTTAATTGATGAAATAATAACTGGCATATCCGGTTACTAAAATGAGTAATCACATATATTAACCTTTGGATGTATCTACTTCTATCTAACGGTTGTCTTTTTTCTTAATAAAATATTCAATTTGGCTGTATGTGATACAGATGCTGTATTACAAGCGGACCCTAAGTATAAAGAAAGAATGATTTTTGCCTAAGACACGGCTATGATACAATACAGGGACTTTTGCCTAGTGCGTGATGTGATGTTACGAGCGTATAAAAATATAATTGGCCTCGCGCACCGTATGAGCCCTCTTTTAAAATATGCAACATGGTGCTTGATTGAGTGAAATGATTGGTCTTGGGGAAAAAAAATAATAATAAAGCTAGTGAAAAGAACGTGTTGGTGGATAGGTCACGAAAAACAAGTAATAAACTCGAAATTCCATACCAAAAAAAAAAAAAAGTTAAAATCACTAACAACTCTGGAAAAAAAAAGTTTAAAAAATGACCAAGCAGTCAAGCACCTAAGAAAATGCGTTGATTTGCGGTGACATAAACAACTACAATTACAATATTCCCCCTACACCAACTCGTCTTTAAATGATCAGGCTAGGCCAGGCCGTTTCTATTGATCAAACTCAACCTCACATTCACACTCACACAGGCTGTCCTGTTCAAGAGTTGAATTTCAAACGTCAGAGATAATTAATTAATGGCTGAAAATAATGAAAAAGCAGGTGGAGGTGGTGGGGGTAAAGACGAAGCAGGTGGTGTGTGGAAAGGTCCAGAGTTCAGGATTCATCTTCAGGGAAAGAAGATTGGTGATGTGCAGGTCAGGATTGTACGCAAGAAGGAGCTCCTAATAACTGAGCGTGAGAGTATGGATTTGATGACGCGTTCCAAGTTGCCAAAAGGGTAAGTACTAAGTTTACGCATTTCATGCAGGATGGCTTCCTCGTTGTTAGTTTCGAGAGATTGAGCTTCGGGAGAAAAGCTTGGAAAGTTTTGCTTGGCGGAGCGACGCTTGTAGGTGCCCTTTTTGGTTGCGTAACTGATGTAGACAGTTTTGCGGATCGCCAACGCAGTGCAAATGACGAGGGGAATATTGACAACGGCCAGTAGTGAGTGCTGAGCACATAGTCGGAGCCAGAGCCAGGAGGAGGAGAAAATTTTAGATAGTTTGTTCTACTTTAGTTTCGCAGCTTGCATGCATGTCATGTACGTGTTGATCTAGCTAGTTTCCTGTTTGAATAAATAAAATTTTGTAGTTAAGGCATGCTTCAGTCGTCACATTTAGTAATCTACGGGCTTTTCTCTTTTCTTCTGCAATTATAAAAATGTATGAATCAGATGTGTCTATGTATGTTTATAGTCCAGATTGATGCTCCTTTAATTACTATATTTTGGTTTAAGTATTCGTATGATTCTTATGTTTTGAAAAATACACTTTGAAATATGCTACACTAATGCCCTTACTTGTTTTTTTTTTCTTTTTTGCTTTTACAATAATATCTTTCATACAATATTCTTGACATTATTTAATTTATCTATTGAAAGAATTAATTATTTACTAGCAAATTAACCAATAAGTATCCATTTAAAAGAACTAGTATTTTCTATGTCCTTGCAACAATCTTGCTACTAATTATTTATAAACTAGGATTGGCAAATCCTGTCCCCATCCCATCCCATTGCCAATTCTATTGATTTGGTTTATTATTATGTTATTGAATTATTAGATATTTTAACATGATTGAAATTGATTACTTTCCAAATCTGTAGTTTTTGAAGCGTAAACCTTAATATAAATATGCAATGGAAGAAAATAAGCAATTAAAAAAATTAGCATAAAATTATATTCAAACGTGCATGTTGCAAACATAAAATTATTTTTTGATTATTTTATTTTGTATTTATTCAAGATTTTTGCTATATTGAATTATGATAATCCTTAAAAGAAAAAAATCTAAATTTATTTATTTACATTGGAGATTGTTCAGGATAATGAGATAGGACGAGATATTTAATGGAACAAGATTAGGACAAATTTTTTTTGCAAGAAAATAAAGGATAGAAATGAGACATCCATAAGTTTATGTATACAACGGAAAAATCACTACAACACGCCTGCCAAAACCCACCTACTCTAGGAAATTTTGTAGGTTGTGTGTGGTTTTGATATTATAAATTGAAACTTACTCTACGTTGTGGGTGGATTTGGTATTAACCAAATATCTTACGGATACCCCATAGGTATCTGCCAACCCGCAACTTTTTTTAATTAATTTTAATTGAAAAATATTTAAACCTAAAAATATATTTATATACTTATTATAACTTTACTTATTATAATTTTTCAAGACTATTATTTTTTTTAACTTAATGTATCGATTATTGCATTTTTATAATTTTGTTCTTCAGATTTGTATTTAAAAAGTATTTTTCTTTAGAAAATATTAACCTTAATCATTATTGTAGTAATCGTGTTGGATAATGCTGATGGTGGTGAATGAAATGAAGATCTTAAATTCGAACTTGTGTTGAATGATAATAGGAAATGATAATTGTTATATTTAGATATTAATTTGTGACTTTTTTTTAATGAATTTATATATTTTATACTTAAATTTAAGAATTTGTGTTATATTGATGTTGAAATTTTAATTTTTCATTTACATTGGTTAAATTTAGAATTGAATACGTTATGTGGAATTTTAAGTTATTATTAAAAATTTAGAATTGAATATTTGTAGGTTTAGTAATTGTCAAAACCTGCAGCGAGTAGATTTTCTTAAAAAATTTAAAACCCACAATGGATTGCATGTGAATTTGATAATTTAAATTTTGTATGGATACGAGTTTAGTAATGACATACCCACTACAAACAGTGTCCATTGTCATCTCTAACTCCTCTTAGTATTTAGTCCAAAGTTATGATTGAACCTGAAATACGACTACCGCCGTAGCTAACAAGTAAAAAGTAGGAACGGAAGGTCAAACACAACGCGACACTGTCAAAATGTTAGAAAATTCTTGGCACTAAAGCCACCACAAATAGAGATATAAGAAAACGCAAATAATTTTACTTCTCTTCCTTAAAAAAAACTATGGGCTTTCAGATTTCTCTTCTTTTAGTGGCAATGGATCTTCCTATCTCTTCAAGGTTCGCAGTTAGAGACCCGACAGAGATTTCCACTGGAAAGCAAAATTGTGAGCTCATTAATTAATTGACCATATATATTCTTATTGAAATACACACACACACACATCACTAGCATAGTTATCTGTATTTTTTAATTAATTATTGCGACTACTATCTCAAAATCATCTTAAGAAAAATGTGAACACCGCACCTAATTTTGTGTATTTATAAATGGGAAAAGTTCGATTGATTTTTTTCCCCTTCTAAAGCGACATACCTGAGTGAGCAAAGAAAAGTTTAAGTCCACGAGGACCACGACTGATGCAAACTGGCCTTTGAATCATATAAACCCAAATGTATTTTGAAACAAGTGTCTTCATCATCCTGGCCAGTTCACTAACATGATTATCTTGAAAGATATTTCAATCGAATTAAATCTTTGAAGCCGTTTGCATCGGTGTTGCACAGATTTTCGTTCTGTAATCCCGGGAGCTTTCACCTGATTATGGGTTCAGGTTGTGAAAGATACATTTAGGTTCTGTTTGATATTAAGAATAGGTAATTGTAGGTTATTCTTGTTTTTCTATTTGAAATTTAAATAGATTTTTTTTGTCTAAGAAATGAATATATCTAAATTAGTCTGAATTTTAAATAGACTTGCATGTCCAAATTTGAAGATTATGTTTGTTTTTTTTTTTTGTCTGAAGTTTTGAAAATAAATAACAAGTTGATTTTTTTTAACATAAAAATTTGGTATCATGTGATTTTACATTTGTGCCCTTGAAAATGTTATTGTTAAATAAATAATAAACATCTCAAAAAATATAAATAAATAGTATTTTATTACAATATACATTATGTTCAAATGAATACGGCCTTGTAATATTCTAAACTAGAGTAGGCTAACCAATTTTTGTTGCACTTTATGATGTTTTATATGAAAAATACCCATAAAAGTTTACAAAAGTAAATAATGTTAATGTGAAGAAAATAAGAAAATAAAAATAAAAATAATCTCAAACTATATTTTCACAAGTTATTCAGATGAATAAAAATGTTGATTAATAATTGTAATTTAGGTAGAGATGAAAATCAAAGATATTTTGGAAAATACGTTGTAATGATGTCGCGAGATTTTTCAGATTTAGTAAAAAGTTAAAAAATTTGGCCTAGCAGTTTGATAACTTGATGACTAAAAATTTTCACTAAGTTAATAAAATAAATAAACTTAATTAAATAAGTGGTTCAAATCAGGTCACTTAAATCATTAAGTTAGAAAAACAAAGGCTCCCTTAGTTTAAAAGTTATAATATAAAAGTATTTAGTAAATAATTACTGATGTACCATAAAATCTATATTAATTTGATCAACTATTTTTATGATAAAAAATTTATAATATCTTTATTAATTGTGTCAAAATCATGATTTAAAAGTTACAGTTGTTATACATTATTAATTTTTATTTTAATTATAATTATAATTTATTTCTAACAATTATAACTTAAAAAGTACAATATATCAATACCAAACCAACCTTTATTTAACAAGGGCTGAAAGGATGGATTAAAAGCTACCTAACATAGATTACTGGATAAAAAAAGTTATCTAACATAAGGTTTTCGGAGACTAATCAACGGCTTGGATTGAGTATTTGACTTCGAAGTCGTTCCTGATGAGTTTTTGCCGTAGCTAACGGGTAACGAATCGTCTGCATGTGTATTAATGATAATGAGTTTTTGTCGTGGCTAACCGGCAACGAGTGGCAGCAAAGATCGATACGTTCACATGCGACATGAGAGAAGACTCCATTTCGTAATTATCACGTCCGGTGACTCCGGTCAATGCACACACTGGCACACTACTTATTTAGAAGATAAGGTGGCTGTGCATTTTAACTGCAAAATATTGAAATATTGTAATATTTTTAATTATAATAATTTATATTTTAATATTAAATTTTATAATTTTTTATTATTATGATCCAAAAAAGTTTGTATTATTTATTATACCTATCAACGACAATGATATTAAATAAGCATAATTTAGTTAAATCTTTGTTTTTATTAAGTGTATTTCTAATTTTATATTACAATTAGAAAAAAGAACCGCACTTCGTGCGGTTTTAAAAATTTTTAAAAAAGAATTTAATATTATTTTTATTACTTTATACTTGATGAAACTGATTAAAAAATATAAATTAATTTTTTTTAAAGATGACGCAGCCTTATAAAACTAATGTTATTTATGAAAGTTAATTATTTTTTTGTTAACTTTAAAAATATATATTAATGTGTATAGTTAAGTGTACACAACTTTTTCATTAATAAAAATTATGTTCACACTAATCAACTCTCAATTCTTCTTGGTATTAACAGACTCTCACATTTTACAAAACCTAACCCTTATCATCCAACTATCTTTATCATTGTTTAACTCGTGAAGAAAAAAATACTCCAGAAGCGCACAAAACAAAAAATTTAAATAAGTCAAAAAATAAAATACAAGAACATTTCTAAAGAGAATGTTGGTTAAATAATTAAAAAAAACCCAAACATAATAAATTTTAAATACTTAATATTTATATAGTTTGAATAAGCCAAAAGACGCTAAATAAAAGGTTTCATAATTAACTATGAAGTTATGACATTAAAATTAGGTCCTAGTGATAATGGTGAGGAAAGATGAAGAACCTTCCTTCCTATATTAATTAGTTGATATATTTTAAACCACTAAAGTTTAGTTGTTGGCTTAATAAAATAAATGAATGTTTCAAAACTATAATTAATTTATTATTAATGGTTACATATTGTTGAATTTAAATAGAAAGAAGAATAGACATGTAATTTTTTATAATCTACTATTTATTTTCTATTTTTAATATTTTGTAATGCAATTATTTTTTAATCTCAACCAATATATTAGATTATAGAAAATATAAAAAGATGAAAAACAATAATGCCACAAATCTTAACTACTTAATATTTATAGAGTTGATGAAGCCAAAAGGCACTAAACAAAAGGTTGCATAATTAAATATGAGATTATAGCATTAAAATTAGACCCTAATGACATTACTGAGGGAAGATGAAGGTTCATTCCTATATTAATTAATTGATATATTTAAGCCATTAAAGTTTAATTGTTGGCATAATAAAATAAATTAATGTTTGAAGACTTATAATTAATTATTATTAATGGTTATATATTATTGAATTTAAATAGAAAGAGGAAGAGACATAAAATCTTTTATAATCTAATATTTATTTTTTATTTTTAATATTTTGTAATGTAATTTTTTTTTAATATCAACCAATTTATTAGATAATAGAGAATAGAAGATGAGAAACAGTGATGCCACATCACCTCCTCTAGTCCCAACTTTCTATATATATTAGGAAATAAAACCGCGCTTTGCGCAACTTTGAAACTATTGAATTAAAAATAAAAAATTTTATGAAATTCAATTTTCCTAAGAAATCGTTCTGATCTCTTCTCAAAAGGAAGATTAAACAAGTTAATTTTGTATGTTTATTTCAATAATAATAACGATCACACATAATAATAATAATAATAATAATAATAATAATAATAATAATAATAATAATAATTGGCACCTGCCCACGCTGAGTCTCATGAGCATTCCACAAAATATAAGTTTCAATTGCATCGAGTCATCCATCATTTGCCTTCTGTATAAGATTTGGCCACATCTGCACAAAAATAACGCATACAGAAATAAATCATATCAAATTTTACATATTTTAAGAATAACAATGCTGTTGGATTCAAAAATATTGCCCATAATTTTTCCTAAACATGAAAGCGCACCGTTTTGAATGTGAGATCATGTTTGGCTTGTTAGGAAAAAAAATTAAGATAATATTTTCGCAGCAAAGTAGCTTTTTTTTTTTGTTAAAAGAAGAATAAAGTGTGAAAGTGCAAGTGATTTGAGAAATTGTAAATTAATTATTTGCATACAGTACTTGTGGACTGCTGCGAAAATATAATGAATTGCACCAAAGAAGATAACCCATCGTTCTCCATTAATTACAATGGTAGTTGCATCATAATCGACTTGTGTTGCTGATGATGACAAGCAAATGAAACTTAAATTTAGAATAAGAAGAATTATGTCATAGTGGCATTATTGAGGGAAGATGAAAGAGCCTCCCTTTCTATATTAATTAATTAATTTATTTTAAACCACTAAAGTTTAATTGCTAGCATAATAAAATTTGAAGAAGCCAAAAAACATTAAATAAAAGGTTGCATAATTAAATATGAGATTATGATATTAAAATTAGGCCCTTATGACATTGTTGAAGGAAGATGAAAGAGTTTCTCTTCCTATGTTAATTAATTGATGTATTTTAAGCTACTAAAGTTTAATTGCTAGCATAATAAAATAAATGAATGTTTCAAAAGATTTATAATTAATTATTATTCATGGTTACATATTGTTGGATTTCAATAGAAAGATGAAGAGACATTAAAATTATTAAAATTAAACTTAGGCCCTAGTGGCATTATTAAGGGAAGATGAAAGAACACCTCTTCCTATGTTAATTAATTAATGTATTTTAAGCAACTAAAGTTTAATTGCTATATGATACAGTGTTAATTAGGTGATGTATTTTAAAGCACTAAAGTTTAATTGCTAGCATAATAAAATTTGAAGAAGCCAAAAGGCACTCAACAAAAGGTTGCATAATTAAATATGAGATTATGACATTAAAATTAGGCCCTAGTGGCATTGTTGAGGGAAGATGAAAGAACCTCTCTTCCTATGTTAATTAATTCATGTATTTTAAGCCACTAAAGTTTAATTGCTAGCATAATAAAATAAATGAATGTTTCAAAAGACTTATAATAAATTATTATTAATGGTTACATATTGTTGGATTTGAATAGAAAGAGGAAGAAATATGTACAAAGAATATCCACCAATATTTTAGATATTTTAGATAATAGAGAATATAAAAAGATGAGGTTGAGGGAAGATGAAAGAACCTCTCTTTCTATATTAATTGGGTGGTGTATTTTAACGCATTAAAGTTTAATTGATAGCATAATAAATTTTGAAGAAGCCAAAAGACACTTAACAAAGGGTTGCATAATTAAATATGAGATTATTATATTAAAATTAGACCTTAGTGGCATTGTTGAAGGAAAATGAAAGAACCTCTCTTCTTATGTTAATTAATTCATGTATTTTAAGCCACTAAAGTTTAATTGGTAGAATAATAAAATAAATAAATTTTTCAAAAGACTTATAATTAATTATTATTAATGATTTACATATTGTTGAATTTAAATAGAAAGAGAAAAAAAATGTACAAAGAATATCCACCAAAATTTTAGATATTTTAGATAATAGAAAATATAAAAAGATGAGGAATGATATATATTAATAAAGTTATTATTTATTAAAGGAGTTAAATACAATCAAATTAATTATGAGAAGATGAAAAACCAAATCTTAAAAAAAATCTCTATTTATTAGATAATAAAAAATATACAAAGAAGCGAAATAGTGATGCCACATCACATTCTCAAATCCCAACTTTATATATATACTAGGAAATAGAACCACACTTCGTGCGGTTTTAAAAAAATTTAATATTATTTTTTATTACTTTACACTTGATAAAACTGATAAAAAATATGAATTGATTTTTTTAAAGATGACACAGCCTTATAAAACTAATGTTATTTATTAAAGTTAATTATTTTTTTGTTAACTTTAAAAATATATATTAATGTGTATAGTTAAGTGTAAACAACTTTCCATCAATAAAAATTATGTTCACACTAATCAACTCTCCATTCTTTTTGGTATTAACAGACTCTCATATTTTACAAAGTGAAACCCTTATCATCCAACTATCTTTATCATTTTTTAACTTATAAAGAAAAGAATATTCTATGAAGCATACAATACAAAAAATTTAAATAAGTCAAAAAATAAAAGCACAAGAACATTTCTAAAGAGGATGTTGGTTAAATAATAAAAAAAATTAAAAAATAACAAATCTCAAATACTTAATATTTATATAGTTTGAAAAAGCCAAAAGATACTAAATAAAAGGTTGTATAATTAAATATGAAATTATGACATTGAAATTAGGTCCTAGTGGTATTGATGAAGGAATATAAAAGAACCTTCCTTCCTATTTATCAAAAGAAAATATAAAAAGAATATCTACCAATATTTTATATAGTTTAGATAATAGAAAATATAAAAAGATGAGGAATGATATATATTAATAAAGTTACTATTTATTAAATGAGTTAAATACAATCAAATTAATTATGAGAAGATGAAAAGCTAAATGTAAAAAAAAATTCTCTATTTATTAGATAATAGAGAATATACAAAGAAGCAAAATGATGATGCCACATCACCTCCTCAAGTCCTAACTTTATATATATACTAGGAAATAGAACCGCACTTCGTGCGGCTTTAAAAAAATAATTTAATATTATTTTTATTATTTTATACTTAATAAAACTGATAAAAAATATGAATTGATTTTTTTAAAACACGACGCGGCCTGATAAAACTAATATTATTTATGAAAGTTAATTATTTTTTTATTATTAGTCGATGGTGTGAAAACACTTCCTGATGTCGAATTCTAAAAACCAGCGAGAGATTCCCCACTCTATTTATGAAAGTTAATTATTTTTTTGTTAATTTTTAAAAATATATATTAATGTGTATGCTAAGTGTACACAACATTTTCATCAATAAAAATTATATTCACACTAATCAACTCTCCATTCTTCTTGGTATTAATAGACTCCCACATTTTACAAAGTCTAACCCTTATCATTCAACTATCTTTATCATTGTTTAACTCATGAATAAAATAATAATCCATGAAACACACAATACAAAAAATTTAAATAAGTCAAAAAATAAAAACACAATAACATTTCTGAAAAAGATGTTGGTTAAATAATAAAAAATTCAAACATAACAAATCTTAAATACTTAATATTTATATAGGTTAAAGAAGCCAAAAGACACTAAATAAAAGGTTGCATAATTAAATATAAAATTATGATATTAAAATTAGGGTTCTAGTGGTATTGGTGAGGGAAGATGAAAGAACCTTCCTCTCCTATATTAATTAGTTGATGTATTTTTAAACCACTAAAATTTTAGTTGTTGGCTTAATAAAATAAATGAATGTTTTAAAATTATAATTAATTTTATTATTAATGGTTACATATTGTTGAATTTAAATAGAAAGAAGAAGAGACATGTAAACTTTTTATAATCTACTAATTATTTTCTATTTTTAATATTTTGTAATGTAATTATTTTTTAATCTCAACTAATATATATTAGATTATAGAAAACATAAAAAGATGAGAAATAATAATGTCACAAATATTAACTACTTAATATTTATAGAGTTTTGAAAAAGCCAAAAGGCACTAAACAAAAGGTTGTATAATTAAATATGATATTATAGTATTAAAATTAGACCCTAATGACATTATTGAGGGAAGATGAACGAATATTCTTTCATATATTAATTAATTGATATATTAAGCCACTAAAGTTTAAACGTTGGCATAATAAAATAAATTAATGTTTCAAGACTTATAATTAATTATTATTAATGGTTACATATTATTTGAATTTAAATAGAAAGAGGAAGAGACATATAATCTTTTATAATATAATAATAATTTTTTATTTTTAATATTTTGTAATGTAATTATTTTTTTAATATCAACCAATTTATTAGATAATAGAGAATACAAGAAGATGAGAAATAATGATGTTACACTACCTCCTCTAAGTCCCAAATATATATATATATATTTTTTAAAATTTTGTAATGTAATTATTTTTTTAATCTCAACCAATATATTAGATAATAGAGAATATAAAAAAGATGAGAAATAATGAAGTCACAAATCTTAAATATTTAATATTTATAGAGTTTAAGAAGTCAAAATGCACTAAACAAAAAGATTGAATAATTAAATATGAGATTATGACATTAAAATTAGGCTCTAATAGAATTGTTGAGGGAAGATGAACGAACATTCCTTCATATATTAATATTAATTAATTAATGTATTTTAAGCCACTAAAATTTAATTGTTGGCATAATAAAATAAATAAATGTTTCAAGATTTATATAATTAATTATTATTAATGGTTACATATTGTTGAATTTAAATATAAAGAGGAAAAAGACATGTTAATAATTTATAATCTAATAATTATTTTCTATTTTTATATTTTTGTAATGTAATTATTTTTTTAATTTCAACCAATTTATTAGACAATAGAAAATATGAGATGATGAGAAATGGTGATATCATATCACCCTCCTCAAACCCCAATTTTATATATAGATATAGATAAATTAACATCAATAAACTTTGAGCAATGTTTGATATTCTTACTACTATCTTACTAATTAATTATTTTAAACAAATTAATTTACAAAATTAATCCTAAAAGAAAATTAATAAAAAAATTTACACTAATTTTTATTTTCATTAATATCTCTAAAAAATATTATGGTAAAAGTAAAAAAAAATAAATATTGCTGTGTAATATAGTACATAATAAGGATGCCTTGAGATATTTTTTTAAATATAAAAAATTAATCAATTACTTAACTCAAGAATATAAGAATTAAATAAGTATTTATCTGATATATTCCACACACTACTAATAAAAAATTTCTTACTAAATTAAAGAAAGAAAAATATAAATTCTCCGATATAAATTTATGTGCGGACTTTATTTCTTAACTGCCAGATGTATAGCATCGCATGGCAAAAAAATAAAGTTCTAACATTCGAGTTAAAATATACTAAAAAGTAGACTAGAAGCTGAATATATCGCTGATTTAATTTTTATGAGATTTCTCTTGGCCCCTCTCCATAATATGCTAATCCCACGTCCATCCCAAAGGCTCTAAAGTTAACCAATTGAGATTTTGAACAGGGTACACGACAACAAACACTAGCAGCACTACTAACGTGATATTTACTAAGGCTTTTATTTGCCAAAAAATTATTTGTAAACATTAAAACAAAAAACCATTAATTTTTTTCAAGGCCAATTTGCTCTGGGTGATGAAGAATATGCTGTTCAGAAATACAAGGGCTCAATTAAGGTTAATTTTTCTGAAGTTAGACCTAATGTTAGTGATATGTTGAAAAATAGATAAGTAATGCTGAAAGCACATTTTTTATGCTAAAAATTCAACAGGAAGGCGGCTTTAAAGGGCTTCTACATTTAAAGAGAGCCATACATTTGCCTTTTTTTTTCCTTCTTTAATAGTGCTATTTCTCTCTGAATGGGAGAACATTGAATGGAAGCTAAATTGGATTTTTATGATCTGGAGTGATACTCGTTCTTTTTATTCCTTTACATTTTCATTTTCTTTTTAAAGATTTCGTTCTTTAAGTTGGGCTTAAAGGTGGGTGTATGTATCAAAGGAAAAGGTGAAAGAGAGTTCAAAGACAAAGATGGAGACTTAAAACACAGGAGAGTGGTGGGGTTGGTAAGTTCTTTATTCACGCCTTAATTAGCGCTGATAGTGCCTATTTAAATGCCATTGAAACAGATGAATTAATAAGAAAGTGCAGCGTTATAACTCTACAAGAAGAAGAAGAAGACAAAAGTTATTTTTGAGGGCGGTATGAAAGGAAAGGAGCTAATATCACTACAAGCTGCTTAATGGGAAAAATTCTTTCTATGAGAGGCATTAGTCACGAGGGTATTAGAACAACTCTATAACGAGCCTGGTGTCCAATGGGGTGGTAAAATTAGGAAGCCTGTGAAATAAAATTTTCATGTTCATGTTTTCTTTAGAAGAAGACAAGCGAAGAGTGTTAGCTAGGGGACCACGGCATTTTGATCGAACTCTTATTGTACTCTAAGACCCAAGTAGCATAGGCAATATTAGAGAGCAACCATTTTCACACGTCTCATTTTAGGTACAACTGCATAATGTGCCTTTGATGTGTATGGATATAAGCTCAATCTGTGAAATTGGATCAAAGAGAGGAAAAGTGGAAAATGTAGCTACGGATACAAGAGGGGATTGCTTTGGCTAATATAAGCAAGTCAGAAGAATCTCGATAGACATTACACTACGTTTGAAGATCTTAAGAATTGAACAAGAAGATGGGAAAGAAATTCTAACTGGGGTGGTTTATGAAAAGTTGCTAGATTATTGATTTTGTTATGGTTATATCGGGCATCATTACAAGAGTGCGCTAAGTATAAAGGCCAACCAAAAGAAGAGTTGGTGAATGGCGTTTGGTTTAAAGCAGTTCCACCGGCTGATCGTATGAAATTTTAGATGAGCAATGAAAGCAAAAATGGGGAACAAGAAAGATAAACGAAAGCAGTTGCAAATTCAGAGAGTTCATGCATCTGCCATCTACAATAACTAAACCCAAGTGGTGAAAATAGGTTAGGGTTAAGGCACTTAGGCACATGAAGGAGGAAGTTGAGGAAATATTAATGATCTAAGGGAAAGAATGGAGACGATATCAAGTTGATAGCAAAAAGCAGAAGTGTGTAGATGGAAATGAAGAGGCATTTGAAAGCTTGTGTCAAAGAGCTGGAATCATAAATGAAAGTGAAAATTTGGAGGGAAAGAATGTGAGCAAAAATTGTTAAGCGAGCCAAAAAGTTCACCAGCCCGAAATATTCTCTACAATAGAGATTGCCAACGGGCTGGGCCGGCATCAAAATAAAGCTTATGTGCGCTCGTGCCCATGCCATACCGTGCCTACTATATATTTCGTATCGTGCTTTTCCCTAACGAGAAATTTAATCTTTGAACTCGTGCCAAGATTTCCTCTCCTTTCAGCGATTATGGAGCAATTTCAAATTTCCTCTTCATTATTAAATGCCTTTTTCTGAAACCGATACGGATGATATCGTGGTAAAAATCTTCTATGATCGATATAAGACATTTTTTTACTATGGTCGAGTCGAACTGCTCATGTTTTTTCACTACAAATTGGACATGCTTTATATTCTTTTACAGTGCAACTAGCCAAGTTTCCATAAGCAGGAAAATCATTTATCGTCCACATTAAAATAGCTTTCAATGTGAAAGACTCTTGACGATAAGCATCATAAGCTTCAATGCCTACCTCTTACAATATTTTAAGATCATCAATCAATGTAGCTAAGTAGACATTAATATCATTACCAGGCTGTTTGGGACCTGAAATTAATAATGTCAACATCATAAATTTCCTCTTCATACAAAGCCATGGAGGAAGATTGTATGTCACTACTATCACAGGCCAACAACTATACCTACTACTAAGAGAATTATATGGATTAATCCCGTCTGCAGATAATGCAAGTCGCAAGTTCCTTAGTTCAGCTCCAAAATCAGGCCATAAGTGATCTATTAGTTTCCATGCCAGGGTATCTGCAGGATGACGTAATAGTCCATCAGTTTCCCTTTGAGTGGTATGCGATGTTAGATTTTTTGAAGTTTTAACACTTCGAAACATTCTTTTAAACCTTGGGATTGGTGCGAAGTACCATAAAACCTTTGCTGGAACACCAATCTTCATCTCAGTTGAATTGTTTTTCAACTTCCACCATGGTACACCGCAATTAGGACATATAACAACATCGTTATAGTCCTTTCTATAAAGTATACAGTCATTTGGACATGCATGTATCTTCTCATACTCCATCCCTAATGCATTTAAGGTTTTTTTTGCCTCGTACACTGAACAAGGCATTTCATTATTGTCAGGCAACATTTTTCTTAACAATTTCAACAAATCTGAAAAGCCTCGGTCTGACCACCCATTTCTTGCTTTTAGGCTGTACAATTTTACCAATGTAGATAATTTTGTGAACTTACTACAACCTGGGTATAACTTTTTCTCAGCATTAGCCAATAAATTCTCAAATTATTTAGGGTTGTTTTCAAAATGATCATAAGCTCCTTGAATAATCTCTATAGTGCTGGCCACAGATTCGGTTTCAAAGGCTCTAGTTTCAAATTCTCTTGTAGATTGAGTGTTGGTAGTAGTTGTAGCTTCTTAACAACATTTTCTCCATGCAAAATACAATTATTGTAACTTTGGTTTGTACCATTCAAATACAAATGGTCCCTAATCTCATCAACAGTCTGATGTTTCAGATTTCCACATTTCATACATGGACATAGTATGTGATTAGAATTTGTTGCATGAACCATTGCAAAATCTATAAATCTTTCAACACCAATTTCATAATCTTTTGATCTTCAATCCATAAACATCCAAGATTTGTCCATTCTAAATGTAAAATATAAATATATCATTCTAAAATATTTTCCATAATTTCCTTATAAGTATCTATGTCCTAATTTGAGAAAAAGTAAAACATAGGACTTTAATGTTATTATTCTATCAAAATAATATGAATAAAAAAATTAATTTACTAAAGCACATAACATAATAAATTGACCAACGCTTAATGGACATGAAGTGTCAGGGACTAAACACAAAAGCACAACAAAATGGATTGCTACAATGGAGAGCATTTGTATTAAGTGCTAAGCATATATATGATGACAAGTACAAACATCTGAATTTTTTAAAAATATGTATTAGTTTCTGAAACTAACATTATTTCTCTTATTAATATTTGTTCATATATTAGATTCAAGATGTTTTATTAATTAGTTATTAAATTGTATACTTTATGTCTTTATTTTTATATTACTTGTATTAAAAATAAATAAGTTAAAATAATATTTTTTATAATTATATACTCTATTAAATTATCGTCTCTTTATAGTAATAAAATTATTTTGATTCTAATAATATGATTATAATTATAGGTAGATTTTACAATATTCTATATGATGCTAAAAGAAAGAGGATGAAATGATTAATTAATATTGTAATATCACATAATATTATATAAATGCTTATTCTATTAATTCTCCATTAGTTTTTATTTTTTTGTTATTTTCTTAATAAGAAAGTGTGTGTGTGTATATATATTAATTTTAAGTTATTTGAAGAATTTAAAATATTTATAATTTTGCAACAAATCCCACATGGCGCTTGTCGTTCTTGGTTTCCCAATTTCATAAAAGATGAGATGAAAGAAAAGAGAAGGGGAAAAGAAAAGAAAGATAATCCAATTAAAAGAAAGAGGAGAGGTCACGTTGACGATTATGAAGGAAAAGAATAGAAGTCATGAGGTTCCGAGATTGATAACTAATTAAATTCAAAAGGAGCATGACATGATTCGGCCAAATTTGTAACTTCCTTAAAATATTAATCCCCAGAAAAGTTTTTACTAGTTCATCCATATTTTCAACATTTGCTATTCAAATAGAGTAAATTAGACAAAGAAAAGAAAATAAAAAACAGCACATGTAGGCCACCCACAATCAAACAATCTATCATTTTCTTTCTCAAACATGATTAAACAAAAAAAAAAAGTACCTTTATGTGGGGACCGAAACTTTTAAAATCCAATATACAAGGTAGCCGAATGCTTCAACAATTTCATTGATAGTGATGTGGTCCCAAGCTTTACAATCTTCTTGCCAACATGTGTAGTCCAGAGCTTCTAGATTTCTTCCTAATTTGTCTTCACTTCCACTATGTGTGAACAGTTAGGGTTTACGATTTTGGGTCTATATAAATAATGGGTGAAATTAAGAGCTTGGAACTTAGAAATGTTTTGTATGGGCAAAGGGGAATCTTACAGAGAAAGAAAGTCATAGTAGAATGAAGGTTGAAACAAAGAGACAATGATATTTCGCGGTAGACAAAGAAAATAAAGAGGGAAAGTGGCATTTTTATACTACAAACTAAATGACACATTTTAAAAAGAAGAATCACCTTTTAATTAATTAAAGATGACTTCTCATTTAGTGGTGAGTCATTTTTATGTTATAAATAAAAATAATTTTATAATATATGACTTCCAAAAGTAAATAAAAGTCATCTAAACTAATAGATGACAATTAATAGTATGTTTCTCATATATTACATGTCATCTTTGTCCTGTTTTGTAGTAGTTTGTGCTCCAAGTTGAGCCAAATTTCACCCTTACAGATACTACCATATAAATCATACTCTAAATTCCTTTAGAGCCATAATCCCTATTAGGTAACCCAAACTCAAAACCATCTATAAATCCTTTGCAATCATTGTCCAGTCCATTTCATAATAGAAGTATCCGTATGTGTATGTATTGTATACCATCCTTAGAGATAAGGATGAGAGTGTGAGTGTGACATAAAGTAAAGAGGGCACGACTGCATTGTAAAGTAGATTCCTTAGAGATAAAGATCATAATGTCTACAGTGTGTAACAGTAGCTCCTTTGTGCCTATAAAAGGGAGCCCTTGGTTTGAGTTTGGGCATCGAGTCTTGGGATGCAATCTTGTATTATAAATCTCTCATTCCACTTAATAAATTAACCTTCCTCTATTTTCACTAAAATCCAATTTGGTATCAGAGCCAAGGCCCAAGGGCGAGGGTAGAGTGAATGATAAGCTCTTATCCCACATCGTTGGCAAACCAAAAGCTCTTATCCCACATCGTTGGCAAACCAAAGCTCCTGGTCGCTTATAAGCGCTGGACAATCCTTACCCTTTGAGAGCTCTTTTGGGACTGAGTTAGGCCCGACCCAAGTTGCTGGAATATCCATTTAAAAAATCAACATGTAATTAGTAATTATATTTAGTCATATACATTAAATGAGTGTAGCATAATAAAAATACTCTAGAGTCTTTCCAACAACTCGTAGCCTCGTACAGCATCGTATAAAATCTTCCTTCCACTGTTCCCAGTCCCACAGTCACTCACACAGGCCATACATAGCAAACTTTACCAATAATGAAGTTGCGTCCGTGCTCAAAGGCACTTGGTCGCGCAGCCTACTAATCTTGAATTCAGAAACCTCAAAATGACGAAGACCGCCACCGCTGAAGATGGTTCCTGGAATGGTACCGAGTTCAGGTTTCATCTTTGGAGGAAGAAGAGGAGAGAGGATGTTAATGTTGTGGCCGGGGAGTTTATAATCACAGCGGCAATAAGAATACGATTATCCGTTCCAGGTTACCAAGAAGGGCGAATCCGGATGGCTATACTCATTTAATGATCAATTTCCCGTTATTGTTTTGGTCAGACTGAGGCGCAGGAATAAGTTTTTGAGAATGCTGGCTGGCGTTGTGTCTTTTGCCTGTCTAGGTTTCTCATAAACTTCGTAGTAGTCTCGATCGGTCGCTGCCCATTAGTCTGATCATGTTGTTACGAGTGATAAATTAAAATGGCACGAGCTATATAGCTCTGTTGTAGACTTGTAGTCTGTTGTGACTCATATGTACAAACGTTTTTTTGTAGATACAAGATCTGGGAGGGGTCGAGTGTGACTAAATGATGTTCGTTTTTTTTGTTTTTCAGTTGAACAACGTGTAATTGTTTGTGGAACTTGAATATGAAACAAAACGCTTTTTGGTTATATATAGTAATGTTATTTTTGCACACCTTGAAACATACGTGACAGTTAAAACGAGATCGTTTTATTACAATAGTTCGTTAGAGTGGCTGGAGATATCAATCTCAAAGTGAGTGTGATACCCATTAAGATAATTAAAGCTCAAGAGTGCGACAGTGGTTCATTAGAATTAGAATGATTAGATAAGCTGACGTCTGAGTAGCCGTCGTGTGTTAAATACATATTTAATATTATCAGGGATATCTAGTCTGATTGAAACATTTATATACACTATAAAATTTGGAAAAAAATAAAATAATAAAGATTTTATTTTATTTATTTAAAAAACAAATTAGTTAACTACATCAGCACGTACGAGACGTGCAAGTGAAATGAAATTAATTAGAACTAATTAAATTTCTCTCCTCCTCCTAGCTCCTACTAAGTGACGCATGACCAGCTTCTCCATCATTACTGGCCGTCGTCATTCTTCTGGTCGTGCTGGCTATCCGCAAAACTGTCCACATCATTTACGCAACCAAAAATGGCACCAACAAGAATTGCTTCGCCAAGCAAAACTTCCCAAATCTTTCTGCCGAAGCTCAATCTATCAAAAATAACAACGAGAAACCCATCCTCCACGGCGCGCGTAAGGCCAGTGCCTACACTTCTTGGTAACTTGGAACGCACAATCAAATTGCCACTGCCACGATCACTTACTATGGGCTCCTTCTTGCGTGCAACTCTAACATCCACCTCATCATTCTTCCTTCCCATAAGATGAATCCTGAACTCTGTACCTTTCCAGACGCCTGCTTCTCCCCTTGCAGCCATTAATTAATTTTAAGGCTTGATATGTAACTCAGGAATTTCCTTCAACACTCAAGAATTGATTGCTTGTAGTTGAACCAGCCTGTGTGTGTTTGCGTGTGATATACAGAGGAGCGGCTTGGCCTTATTTAAAGACGACTTGGTCTATATATCACAAAAAAAGAAAAAGAAAAAAAAGATAACTTGGTTGGGAGAATGGCATTATCGTAATTATATATGTCTTCGCCAATCAAACTTACGTTTGTGATCCGTATATATTTAGGAGTTGTGCTTTACATTTTAAATTTTTATCTCAAAATTTTATTTTTAAATAATGTAATATTTATTAATTAATTAACGAGATAATATAATTAAAATTATTAATTATTTAATGAATAATACATTATTTAAAATAAAATTTGAGATTAAAAAAAAAGATTTGTATCTTTATTCATGTATTTGGTTTGTTAGGTGATCGAGCGTTGCTCTGAAAATTTCTTGATATCCTATTAGGATTTTCTCTCAAGCTCCTCAAATAGTTAAATGGACTATATGAGTATCCTGACTTTTTATCCTTTACCTTAGTTTAATCAGTGTTATTGGTCAATTCATTGTCATTCCACTTGTGCTCAGTAGGGTCATGACTTATTCGGCATGACCATATTCGGGAAGGCATTGAATTAAAGTAAACGTAATAAGAGATACTCATATATATTCACACCCAACGTTTTGCTAAAATTCAAGAGTATTGAAAAAGTTTAAAAGTTTTATTGACTTCCTTTCTTAAGAAAAAAGATTGGGTATTTATACATGAGTAAAGGAATTATATATGGAAGAAACATTTTACAGATATTATGGGATTAATTCTAAATTTAGTCGTTGACTATCCGTTGGTTAAGTTATGAAGAAATATGGACTTGAATAATAGCTGGCCATCTTTCTTTGGTGAGTTTGCATGTCACGGGATTGTGTGAGATGATTGTTGCAAGCCTTTGGCAAGTCCATTACGGATTGCCATATTTGTTTCCAATGGTTTGCTACTTGCCTTGTTAATGTGGGATTGAGTTGGTGTGCTGATTTTTTCTATGTTGGTACGTGACTCATGTGGCTGCATGTGGTTCATGTGTTTTGACTGTTCGAATTCCACATTTGGTGGGCAATGTATCTTAGCAAGTTTAACCTCCTATTATGTTTGTCACCTCAAAGATGTGCTCATTAATTGTTACTTAAACCATCAAATTTCATGGTGGTTAAATTAGCTGTAACTTCGCCAGAAATTATTTATCAATGCCGCGGAAGCACTCTATCAGTACTTTTGGGAAGAGTTAGTTTATTGTTGCAAGAATTTACATAAACATAATGCTTAATCTATTGTATCTTGCCTAAACTTTGTGGAAGACCTTTCCAGATACTGCTAATATCAATTAAAGGAATTGATTTCTCATTTAGGAGTGCTGTAATTAAAAATTTAATTAACTTGAGAAAACTAACTGCTTTCTTACACCAATTAGAGATATTTAATTCATAAAAATCAAAATAAGCGTACAAATAAAAGTAACAACATAGATATGTAAAATAAAACTCAATATATCTTAAGCTTTGAGTTTACACACACGAACAAGATAATTCAGAAAGCAATAAATGTACATCAAAGTTCTACTTTGGGTAGGTACTGTGATACACAAACATAATCTTAATGCATTTTATTTTACATGATGGGATAATTATTTATTTGCTTATGGACAAATATGTTATTTTTTGGATAACATAGCCTAGCTAAATTGCACAAGTATTAATTATCCTAATTATGTTCATTATTCAAATGATAAGTGATCTACTTTGGGCGATCTTTCTATATTTTAAGAATAAGAAGCATCAATAAACCCATAATTTATTATTAACCACATATGCATCGCCAATCTAAGGGTAATTGATCACATTAATAGGCATTACACAATTTATAAAGTCATCATGATTTTTAGTTTGGCCACTTTGGTGCTGACAAACTACTATATAATAAATTTTGATTGTGTAAACATTAAGAGATATTATACAATTTGATATTCAAGGTACCTTTTAGTTTGGTCACTTTGGTGACTAACAAACTATATCATAATATGAAATTGCATGAATTTTAATAGATATTACACAATTATTCATTATACTTTTTAGTTTGGCCACTTTGGTGGCTTACAAACTATATTGTAATATGAATTTCAAATTGTATAATAACATCCCTAAGATAATCATATAAAATATCTCATAACCTTTAACATGAAATAAATGTCCTTATAATATTATACACTTTTCACTCACTATAAATTATAACGTTGCCTGGAATGAAAATAATACGTTTAAAATTATTACAGAGGAAAAATATAAATACATATATGAGTAGTATATAAATTTATATTTGACTTCTCATTGGACTTTTCTGACAATTTCAGATTCTATAATACTCTAGGGAGAAGAAATCTTCATATGGATTCAATCTTTATAAGGATTCAATCATTAAATTTGTTAACAGATTTCATTCAATCTTCCTTACTGTAATGAAATTTTGCATGTAATGTGCCAAGCCTGAAGAAAAAAAACAAAACTTCATGTATCTTTAGTGCTAGGGAAATTTTCATGGTCTTGTATGAAATTTTCTGATACTACATGTAATTTAAATGCTAGGATTTATGCTAAACAATCACGCATAAAACATAATCTAGGAAATTCGAATAATATGATTTTCACGTATCAATAAAATATAATGGCCTAACTTTAGTCCATAACTTTTGACTCTTGAATATGATAGGGGAAGAAAATGTGTCTATCTCTCTTAGTCTCATATATAAATTTTAGAGTGTAATCCTAATTGATGAAATAGGGTCTATTTAATCAGCAGCGAGACGCCGGAACAACCTATTTCAATTATGACTCACTTTTGATTAAAGTTGAAATCCATTAAGAAATAAACTTCTCATAATATTTATATTCTTATTTTGTTAACATATTAAATATATTAGTACAAACTATAAATAAATCATGTGCACCACTAATTTCTCAATAAGGGACGTAGATATGAATTTTGGCTAGCTGGGCACACTTGTTTGTTTATCCTACATCGGTATTAGGGTAAAAATTTTATTAATTGAAAAAACAACCAAGGGGACGTAAAAATAAATACAGCAATGTAATACATTGAATCAAAATAGGCAAAATAATGAACCTAACATAACCCGGGCAACCAAAAACAAGTACAAAAAAATCATAACACGAAGTCTTTTGGCCATGCTATATACAAAGTCTTTATAGCCATGCATGAATCCAGGGGCGGATTCAGGATTTAATACTATCTGGGATAAATTTTAAAATTTATATTTTGAAACGAACATAAAAATTTATAAGTAGAAGAAAGTACATTAAATAAGGAGGAACACCAAGAATCTTATCCCTCTAAATTTGTACTATATACAAAAATAATTGAAAAAAAGAATAAAAAGCAAAAGGCAACTTAAACATGAAAACACTATTTTTTAATTATAAAATCTGACATTGGGAGTTATAATAACATGTAATTATATAATGATTAAAAAATAATTAAGAATTTCAAATTCAAATAGATCAATACATGTAATTACAATCAATTAAAAATTACAAGTAAAACTTTTATATTTGAAGTGAAGTACTAATTTACTAGACTTAATAAAATTAAACATTTAAAATTTATTCATTCTTTCAAATTGTAAAAGTATTATTAGTCAAAAGTTTCAATAATAAACTAAACTCAACTAAGCAAAAAAGTATTTGGGTGCAATTGTTTATTTGTCAGGCGCTCTGGCTCTATTTAAAGAATTAGATGTTAAAGATTCTTCTATTAAAAGCTCCTTAAAATACTCAAATTTTATTTTCTAACTTGCCCTCTTAGTTTTTTAAACTAATAAATAAAATCTGAAAATTCACATAAAAATTTTATGAAAATATTAATAATTGTTACTATATGTTGTTTCTATAAGTATTTTTAATACTAATGATGATGTTATATTACATTGACATTTTTTAAAGAAGTTTTTTAAAATAAATTAAAGTAGTTATAAAATTTTAGCTCCCTAATATTTTCAATCTATTCAATAATATGTAATTTAATCATTTTATAAAATAAGTCGCTAATTTAAATTGAAAATAATATATTTGAATCAGGAATGTATTTATAAATAAAATAAAAACTCTATTCTTTTAATAAATTAATAAAAAAAATAAGGAATATAAATAATTTTTTCTAGACTAAACCGAGCCGTAGATCCGACACTGCATGAATAAAGAGAAATGAGAAATAGCCGGGGAAATTTTAAAATATAATACAATTTTTAAAATTTAAATGACTTGTGATATTGATGTTTTTAATATCAGTGGCGCATTATCATAATTTAAAAATTTAGTCGGGCACTTCCACAAATTTAGAAAGCACAATTTTCCTTTTTTTTTGGAATTCCTTTTTAAAAAATCCTTTAAACATTTTCAAAGGTCAGCCGGGTATGTTCCCAACTGGTCCTATTTTTGGATCCGTCGATGCCCCAAGACCTTAAAATAGAGCTAGCTAATCCCTATATATTTATATATCTATATAAAGTTATGACTTGAGGAGGTGATATGATATTACCATTTTGCTTCTTTGTATATTTTCTATTATTTAATAAGTAGATTTTTTTTTAAATTTGACTTTTCATCTTCTCATAATTAATTTGATTGTATTTAACTCATTTAATAAATCTTAACTTTATTAATATATATCATTCCTCATTTTTTTATATTTTCTATTATCTAAAATATCTAAAATATTGGTGGATATTCTTTGTACTTTTTTTCTCTTTCTATTTAAATTCAACAATATGTAATCATTAATAATAATTAATTATAAGTCTTTTGAAGCATTTATTTATTTTATTATGCTAGTAATTAAACTTTAGTGGCTTAAAATACATCAATAAATTAACATAGGAAAGAGAGGTTCTTTCATCTTCCCTCAACAATGCCACTAGAGCCTAATTTTAATGATATAATCTCATATTTAATTATGCAATATTTTGTTTAGTGCCTTTTGGCTTCTTCAAGCTCTATAAACACTAAATATTTAAGATTTGTTATGTTTAGGGTTTTATTTATTTATTTAATCAACACCCTCTTTAGAAAAATACTTATATTTGTATTGTTTCATTTATTTGAATTTTTGATACTGTGTGCTTCATGGAGTACTCTTTTCTTCATGAGTTGAACCATGATAAAAGTTAGTTGGATGATAAGGGTTAGGCTATGTAGGATGTGGGAGTCTAGTAATACTAAAAAAAATAAGAGAATTGATTAGTATTGATATGATTTTTATTGATGAAAATGTTGTAAAAAAAATTTATTCGCCCATTGTTTTCTCTAATTTTTTCTCCCAATTGTTTCACACTAAATGTAGTATGTGTTTTTTTTCATAGGAAAATCTAATGCATGCAACAATTAGGAAAACTTTAGTGACAAGGTTTAAGCACATGTTGAGTGAGGGTTCTTTGTACAATGTTAAGAATTTGAAAGTTGTTTCAACTACAGGCGAGTCCAGACCACTTTCAAATCAATATAAGATTATTTTCTTGGTTATAAATTCTTTTAAGAGGTTAGAAGAAGGAACTGTCAAGATTCCGATTAATGGATTTCAATTCGTATATCCGAATTTGATTGATTTACGTGTAAATGATAACACAATCCTCTTAGGTATTTTTTAATTATTAATATTTGTTAATCTTTAAGTGTATATTAGAAATTATTAATCCTTATGTTTTAACATGTTTATATTATTTTTCCATAATATTACAAATGTTATTGGAAGTTTATGTGGTGTGGGTGATATTGAGATCGTTGGAGCTGGTTGGAAAAAAAGAGATATAAAAATTCTAACGGATTAGTAAGTTGAATATAATCAAGAAAACTATGACTTTATATTTTTTAGTTATTTATGTTATTTTTTAGTTATTGGTTCTCTTTACATTATTAAGTTTTGTTAATTTGTATGGATAGCTCGGTAACAACGAAGATTACTTTATGGGGAAAGTTAAGGGAGATGTTTGATCCAAACTTGTACAAGAAAGACGAGGGTCCTTGTATTGTGATAGTAACTTCTACAACCATTAAAAAATTCCAAGGTGATTATTTTATTTAGATCCCACTAATTAACATTTTCAAATGCAATGTGGCTATTTTAATATTATACACAAATTTAGATTTTGTTCAAGTTTCGCTTTACGTTACATTTGCTCTAAACATGTGAGGTTAATTTCTCTACCACAAGTGCAAGCAAAATCTATATAAATCTTCAAATAGATTATGTAGCATCATTAATTGAAAGATTTTCCACCGTCTCCAACGTTGTGCAAGTTATTGAAAGTTCGAATGTGAATAAGATTACTTTTGAGGAAGAGATGTTCCTTAATAGGATGAGCATTAAAGAACTATTGGAGGCTGAATGGAGTTCTCAAGTGAAGGTGATTTTTTTTATTTTTTTTTCCTTCTCATCCATTTGTGTTATTTGCTCCTAAATATTGGAATGTCCTCATTATTTTTGTAAATATTTATTGTTTAATTGTAGGAATATTTTGTTACTGTGCGGGGCAAGTGCAACATATGCACTTTGATTTTCGTAATTAAATGTACGATTTAATTTTTCTGTTTCGAAGTGAGATAAATTGAGCCCGATTAAAAGCTCGAGTGCTCGGATTTATTTTTCGTTACGGGTCCGATATAAGGTTAATCTGTATTAAACTTGTTTAAAAAAAAAAAGAGCCGGCTTATATTTTGGTCGGGGGGGAGTGTTTGGAATTTTAGAAAAGAGAGAGAAAGAGACAGAAGAGAGAGAGAAAGAGAATTTGACCTGGTTGACCCGAAAACCCGACTCGGATTCGCGAGCTTGACCCGATCGTTTCTTCCGATTCCGGCCTCCATTCCGGCCGAGCTTGGTACCGTTTTGAAGCTTGAGAGACGAGCAACGTATCCCTGCCATCCTCGTCACCGGAAACCGCCTGGAACGCCGCCGGTTGAAGCCCGAAACTCGCGGCCAAACCCGTTTTCGTCGCCGTCGATTTCGCCGGATTTTTGACACGCCACCACTTGAATCTTGTTCCTCAGCTCACCAGCATCATTTTCCGACCGACCCCGTCACCTGAATCGGCCGGATTGTCGCCGATTTGCTCTTGGAAAACTCGCGGCTTTGGGAGCTCGATTCGCTGCCGTCGCCGCGCGTGGGAGGTCACCGTTGCCACCATTGAACTTAGCGTGGCCGGAACTATCAGACCTAAGCTCCCCGTCGCCGTTGACTGAAGTCCGGTCACCGTTGACCGGCAGGGGCAATTCGATAATTTCACAAAACTCTGGGGGTGATTTTGTAATTTGTGAAATCAGTGGGTCATTTGGTAATTTGAGGTTAGGGTAGTAAGGTAATTTGTGATTTCGAGGATAATTCGGTAATTTAAGTTATTAAGGACATTTCGGTAATTTTACGCTCCGAGGGTAATTTCTTAATTTCAGACATTATGATTATTTCTGTGATCCGAATTGAGAACGATTTAGTAATTGAAGATTCTACGAATATTTCGGTAAAATAATGATGTTGAGGGCATTTTGGTAATTTTGGCATGTAGGGGTATTTTGGTAATTATGTACATGCGGGAATAATTATTGTTGTTATATATTCGTTTCGAGAAGTATTATGTTATATTAGTTGTTCGGAGAATGATTATGTCGTTTTCTTGTTTAGGAGGATCCGCGAACGAGAATCAACCCTCAGACGTTGTTGATACCTAGTTTGGTCGTCGTCACTGTGAGTGGAATATACAAAACTTATTTTTATAAGTATATGTTGATTTTATGATACAGTGCAGTATGTTTTGAAAAATAAGTATTTGATGCTTCGATTTAATGATTCTAGAAAAGTGAATTTATTTACATGTGTTGATTTTATTCTTGCTGAGAAAAAGTTTGAATAATGATTTTATTACCGTTTTTGAATAAATGCTTGATATAGAATTGAATGGATTTGATACATTTGTATGAGATTTCAGATTTCAGATTTGTATGAGATTTGAATAAATGTTGAAGAAAAGAGAATGAGATTTCAGATGAGATTATATGTTTTCGTACATTTGTATTAAATGTTATTTGAGAAATTGTTAAACAGTACCCTTCCCTCCAGATACAGAGAAACAGATACTATGAGATGAATACAGATATACAGATGAGATGAGATAGAGGCCTTTGGGGCCCGTCTGAACACACTTAGAGGCTTTGGGCCGTGTGTTTGGGCGCTTTTGCCTTTTGGGGGCTTATGCATGAACAGATATTGAGATGTATCAGTTATGAGATGAGATTTTCCCTATCTATCCGTTGTAGCTCCGGGGCGTGGCGGTACCACGTCATTGCCTGTCCGTCGAGGTCCGAATATGATGAGATCATTCCCCTGGGTACTTGTTTGATGATAGTTTTTGATACTCAGTATTTGATATGATAAGTGTTATGATTCTATCGATTTTACGCAGATTTATAAACAATAGTATTTCAGTGACTGATTTTGAATGAAATATGTTTAAATAAATTCTTACGATGTTTTGATGATATTGATTTGAGAAAGAGAAATTGGTTTAAATAAATTTATTTTTCGGAAACTAATATCCACTCACTGAGTTTTATACTCACCACGTTTTTATCATATTTTTTCCCCCCACAGGAGATTTGCAGGTACATCAGTCGACCCAGCATCGGTAGTTAGATTTGTAATAGTGGTCACGTGATGGTGCTAGAAGTCGTAGTTTTAATATTTTGATATTTGGGATTGTGATTTGTATTTATGGTTATGTTTTGTATCGAAAGATAACCATTGTATTTATGTTTCTATTGAAGTGATTTGTGCAACATTTGAGATGATGACTGGAGAAGTTGGATTTGAAGTTTGGATGATTATTTGGGAGTGTTGTTTTGTACATTGTAATTATGGGAATGTTGTATTTATAAGGGAAGTTCTGCCGAATTTTCGGTAGAATCTTTAGATAGTATTATATTATTCGATCCGATTTTATGTTATTCGACAGACTCGTCCTTGGAGTGCGGGACGAGTCGTTTCAGCAAGATTAGTGAAATAGACAACTCCTTTGGATGGTACTATGTTTCGTGCAAAACATGCATAAAAAAGGTCATACCTACAAATGGTATTTATATGTGTGGCACTTGCAAAAAGGAATGTGACTATCCTCTTGTGATGTAAGAAAAATAATATTATTTTTTTTAAAAATTGCTTATTATGTTGTTAGTTTTTCATTCTAATTCATTATTCTAATGTAGGTACAAAATACATATAAAAGTCATGGATAAAACGGCAGAGACAACTTTTGTCTTATTCAATCATGTAGCTGAGAAGTTACTTGATACATCAGCCCACAAGTTGTTTAATAGACTACCTTTATATAGTAAGGATGTCCCTGCAGAAATTCAAAGCCTTTGTGGAAAAGATTTTGTTTACAAACTGAAATTGAATGATTACAATTTGAAAGAGGGATTTGAGAATTTTACTGTGTCAAAGCTTTTCACCCCTAATGAGAAATTGGAGCTCGAACAAGAATTGAAGAAGGTATTATCTACCTATGCTAGGTTCAATTTGTAGGCAATATATGTAATGTTAAAAAAATTATTTAATTGTTGTTTTTTCTAGGAAAAAAACAATACAAATCATGAAAATGTGGAAATATATGAAAGAAAGGAAGGACATTCCTAAGAAATTGTAATTTTATTTACTCTTATTTCCTAGTTGTTTTCTTTTATGATTAAAATTAGCATGTTCGATTTACTCATAATTTTAATTTCCTTGATTAAAAAATTACAGGATCCTCATGATATCTTATCAAATAATTTGGAAGATTTTGTGGGAGATTTTCATGTTACTAATGCCGGTAAGAATAGAAAGAGAAAAAACCAAATTATTAATGATGATGAAGTTAGTAATGGTGGAAGTAATCAAAGAGAAAAAACCAAATTATTAATGATGATGAAGTTAGTGATCGTGGAAGTAATCAATTATTGTTGTCGGTCGTCTTTTTACATGTATGTTAGTCTTTTGAACTTTTTTTCTTTTTAGAGTGGTAATATTTAAGTGTGATATGATATGTCTTATTTTTTTGGCTGTGTATCTATTTGTTTTGAATGATTGGGAGAACTTATTTTTCTTGTGTTATATTTCTTTCTTGGCATCTTGCTCCGTTCTATAGATGAATGTAGATAATAAATTGGTAGTGAAAATGCAAAAAAAAAGGCTTATCATCATCAACAAGAGTGATAGCAACAAAAAGAAACGCTAGACACAAATAATTGGATTAATCCCTACACTTCACTTGCGATAAAATATAAATTTAATTTTTGTTACTTCAATTTCATACTTTCAATCACTGAAATCTAAAAAATGAAACCCCAAAGATCTAATCCAAACACTCAAGATTGAGATCAATAAGTTAAAAATAACAGTTATATGTTATACCACTTAATTTCTAATTCATTGATTGATATTGTGAATAATCTCTTGGGTAAATTTTGAATTATTCCAAATTGATTATTTTTAAATTACTTCATTATTTTTTAAAAATTCAAGTTATTTTTATTTTTGCTTAAAAAAATGAGGTGAGAGAGGTAATTTACATTTTTTAAAATTATTTTAATTACGAATATTTTTAAATTATTTTCCTTACTAACTTTATTTTAATATGATTAGTCTACTGAACAAATGAAACTATTAATCTTATATTTGTATTTATTGAAAATTTTTACATTTCAATTTTTTTTAACTCTTCAAATAAGAAACCCTCCCTAAATTCTCTATCTTCCATCACAAATCAATCTCCCGAAGTCTGTTGTTGATCGGCTTTATAAACTTAAAGTTTGCAGTGCAAAACTGGAAATCTTTTTTTCGTTCATTTGTTGCCCTCTCTTACTCTTTCTAACCATTTTAGCCAGCCATCAACTTGGTCAAATTAAGTGACTCAAGTCCCCGCATGAGGACTTAAATGATGAAACTAATGAATTGGGCACCTAAAAACTCTGTGTTTTGCTCTGTTTTTGATATATTAACGTCCAACATGTTCCTAGCCTTAAATTCCAAAGTTACCCAAAATAATTTGGGAGGAATGTTTTACTTAATTTACATTTTAGTTGCCTAAGAAAACATTTTTGTCCTCCAATAATAAATAAAATAAGTGGGAACTTTGAAAATTCAAACACAAAAAAAGCCATTTGAACCGTTGGTTTTTGACAGCTACTGTATTCAAGAATAAAAAAGTTAAGAAAAGATGATAACGTATAAATCTAAAAAAAGCATTGAAAAAGAGCCAAAAGGAATTCTGAATAATAATAATATCAATGTCCCTATATTGTATCAAATAAGGATATTGTTTATCAATTTATATCAAATAGGTTCCTAACCGAGATTGAATAAAGATTCAATGTTGATCTAATTTTTGTGATGAATTTTATAAAGATTTGTCATTTGATTAATATTTTTTAAATAACAATATAGATACAACTAAATTTTAATCATATATTATTATAAATATACACATATCAAAAAATAAATAAAAAAAGATTAACACTTAATCTAGATTCAACAAAATTGGATTTTGAATGACATATATTTATAGTTTAATAATTGAAAGGTGTTTTATTAGTGATTGTAAAAGAGATTGAGACTTATTTGATGCAAATAGACAATATATGTTTATAAAACATTAAAAGGAAAAAGCAGTGGATCCAATTATTATCAGTCTGAAAAGAAAGCACATTGTTTCAAATCTTCACAAACTACAAAATACAAAAATGGACTGTTTATTTTTTCATGTCATAACATATAATTTAATTAATATAAGAATGAAGGTTCTTTTATCTTCCCTCAACAATGCCACTACCAAGGCCTAATTTTAATGCCATAATCTCATATTTAATTATACAAAATTTGTATCTACTTTTTATTTATAGATAAGTCTTAGTGAATAATTAATTTTCGTCTTAAATCTAATTAACATTACTTTAAAGAATTAAAACTTAAGACGGTTCCTTTAGCAAATGTTAATTGCTAACAACAAGTTTAAGATTTGTTAAGTGTTTAATTGCAACCCATTAACGGTATATTCATATTGAAATGGAATGTAGAATTAACAACCTCAATTCCTTGAATTATTGCCTAATTATTTGTCCTAATTCTTAAGAAAAACATTTTTTCCTTTTCCTCACACCCCACCTCTTCATAAACACAATAAAAAAGTCAAGTGGTAATATTCATATTGAAATAGGGAATAATAATATTGGTGATTTAGAATTAAAAAAAGTAACCAATTGTATAATAACGTAATTCGAAAATTTCGAATTTAATGATAATATGATATCCTTATAATGAGTTTTTCTCTTTACATTATTCACTTGTGGCAATTTTTATAAATAGCTTGGTGATATCAAAGATTACTTTATGAAAAAAGTTGGGGGAGATGTTTGATCGAAATTTGCAAAACAAAGATGACAGTCCGTATATTGTAATATTAACTCTTACAACCATTAAAAAATTCCAAGATGATTATTTATTTAGATCCCACTAATTGACATTTTCAAATGCAATGTGGCTACCTTAATATTATACATAAATTCAGATTTTGTTCAAGTTTTGTTTTAGTTCATATTTACTCAAAATTTATTGCCTTTAAATTTACATTAGAACTGTTAAAGTGGATTTTTGTTGACTTTCTATATTAATTTAGGGTATCGTAATTAGACCTAAAATCAATCAAACTTAGAAGTTTGTTCCAAAAAAATTTGTTAACGTTGTTTCTAAATACACAATTATGGAAACAATTCATAATTATTTATCGGTTTGAAAATAACAAAAGCATTACATTAATGATTATTTTGCATGGTTTGATTTGATAATATCACAATTGAAAAAGCTCACAATTTACCCACCAAATTCGAAGAATAATAACCTAATAAAGAAGTAATCTAAAAGCCGCTGTTTGTGGCTATAAGCACAACAAAAATTAATGCCATTGTGACATTGGCACGAGTTTAAAATTAAATTGAATTGGTTAAATTAAATCCCATTTTACTTTGTTTTGTGTTTAGTGATTTTTTTTGGTTCTTTCTAACATATGGTATATATTCGTTCGAAAAATTCATTGCCATTCTTATTTCAATAATTGAAATTTTTTTTTATATTTTTGGTTTCTCTTGTTATGATTTGTAATAAAACCTTTTGTTAATTTTAGAATATTTTGTGATATTGAATTCACTTTATTGTTCACCAGAGTAAATGGAATTGATTTCTGCAACTATTAATGATTTCGGTGACTCAAGGAATATTCCGCCAGAAGTTTGTCTCTTGCGGCATCAACTTTCATCTTTAGCTCGACACGAAAGGATTATGAAATTAAAGCTTAGGAAATATGCATCAAATTTCCATTGTGACACAATAAACAATGGATATGTTGTCGTGCAGAAGGCCATATTCAAGCATGCAAGATTTAAGCAGAAAATTATGATTATTCATAATAAATACAAACATGATTTAAAAAGGAGAATCATTTTGATGCTACAAATTGTGAATTTTTACACAAAATTTATGAAGTTGGACGACATGAGAAGTGACAATAAATTGCTTCACTCAAACAGTATGTGATTCTTGAAAATATGATTTTTATTCCTACTATACAAATTACAAAAATTATCCCTATATAATTTAAATTATTTATGCTAATATATATTAACAAATATATATATTTCTAACATATTTCAGTTGGGAATTTCCTTCAATCTCCTAGTAAAGCTGGATATGATAATAATAAAACATCATTACATATAAATCCAAAGAGTCAAACAAACAGAGGAAAGCGCATTCTTCACACTGGTACATATATATATATATTTACATTTATCGAGCTTTATTAGTTATTCATCATGCTTGTAATACTTGAAACTAATAACTTATTCATTGCTTTTGGAACTTTAAAAATATGCAGTTGAACATAGACAACTAAAAAGAGTGTCTCTCTTTTGATGAGAATATAGATCAGTCCATAAGCTTGCCATTGGATGGTGTAACATCAAATAATGGTACATATTTGCATGAAACTACATGTACAATGAAAATATTAATATATTTATTAATATTTTTCTTACCATATTCACTTAGACGAAATAAGATACTTTGTTACAATATTATTATTTGTTGAATTTGACAGTTCATTACACAACACCTTGGAATTTTGGACCCCCTACATACACATGTCAATATTGTGGTGCCATTCTATGGCACGAGGAACGAAACAATAAAACCAAAAAGGTCTCACATCCCAAATTCACATTTTGTTGTATGGAAGGTCGTGTGCAGATTCCATTCATGAAAGAAACACCTCCTTTACTCAAATATCTTCTCGGGGCAGATTTTGGATAAAAGGGTTCCAAATTTTGAAAAAATATCAAGGCTTATAACTCCATATTTGCTTTCACATCTATGGGAGGTCGAGTTGATGCATCAATCAATCGATCAAAAGGTCCTTATGTTTTCAGGATAAACGATCAGAATTATCATCACATTGGTTTTTTGTTGCCAGAAGTTGGGAAAAAACCACAGTTTGCTTAGCTCTATATCTATGATACTGAAAATGAGATAGACAACAGAATCAACACTATTAAAACATGGAATGAAGACAGAAATTGATCACGAAATTCTTTATGAACTATCTAAAATGTTTGACCAACATAATAATTTGGTCAAATCTTTTAGAATGGCGAGGGATAAATACAAAACACAACCAGAATCTACATTTCGTTTATGACTCCTTAATAGTAGAATAAGAGATGGTCGTCAATACAATATACGAACAGTTTCAGAAGTTGCAGGCTTAATAGTTGGTGATTTCAATGAAGCAAACTTTCAATGCGATGTTATTATAGAGCATCGCACAAAGGGACTTCGAAGAATCACAGATTTGCATCCAAGCTTCATGCCCATGACATACCTGTTAATATATCCTTATGGCGAAGATGGATATAGACCTGACATATCTTTAAGGGACATAATTGATAGTCCTTTTAAGAGGCAAAAGCTGACAATGAGGTAATATTTTGCTTTAGGTTGCAACAAAGATTAAATGAGGGACACACTCTACTTCAAGCTGGCAGACTATTCCAACAATATATAGTTGATTGTTATATGAATAATCAACAAAAACTTAGATCAGACATTTTCTCTGGTTTGATGGATGTTGTTCATCGAGGTGATTCTGATTGTTCGAAAGTTAGAAAATCGATTATTCTACCTTCATCACACATGGGGGGACCATGATATAGAATACAAAATTATCAAGATGCTATGGCAATTTGTAAATGGGCAAGATATCTTGATTTATTTCTTACTTTCACTTGCAACCCAAAGTGGCAAGAAATAAATAACATGCTCCGATTAGTTGGACAAAAGAATGATGACAATCGAGTCGATATCATATGCAGAGTTTTCAAGATAAAATTATTCCAACTAATGCAAGATTTGAAAAAAAGATCAACCGTTTGGAAAAATAATTGCATGTAAGTTCACTTCAAATTCGTATCCATAAAAAATCTAACTCATTTGTTATTGAAAAGTTCAGGGAAAAAAATAATTTCACAATTGAAATCAATATTTCTAACTTTTAAATTTTACTCCATTTTGTGGCAGGTCTACATACAATTGAGTTTCAAAAAAGAGGCTTGCCCATCCACATATACTGCTTTTTTGCATCCAACAATGAAAAATCCTTCTGCAGACCATATTGATAAAATAATAAGTGTAGAAATCCATGACTTAAATGTTGATCCTGATGGCTATAATGGAGTTAACAAATTTATGATTCATGGACCATGTGGAAAACAAAATTCTCATTCTCCATGCATGATGCAAGACAAGTGCACAAAACATTTTCCAAAAACATTTAATGATCAAACAACAATGGATACAAATGGTTTTCCAGTCTATAAAATGAGAAATACAGGTATTTATGTCGAAAAGAAAGGCGTCTTCTTGGATAATCGATATGTGGTCCCTTATCACAGGAATTCAATTGTCAAATTTGATGCACATATTAATGTTGAGGTTTGTAATTACTTGAGTTCAGTTAAATATCTTTTCAAGTATGTCCATAAAGGGTTTAATAGAACAACTACAACAATGGAATCTATTGACACTACCCAAGAAATGGACGAGATCAAAACATATTTAGACTGTAGATATATATCAGCAATTGAAGCTTGCTGGCGAATCTTCCAATTTGACATACATTACAGAAAGCCAGCAGTTGAAAGATTTCCGTTCTATTTACCAGGAGAGCATACAGTAATATTCGAAGAATCTAAGTGCTTAGAAAATGTGCTTACCATACCTGTAATAGAAAAAAAAAAGTTCACAGAATGGTTAAAGGCAAACAAGAATTATGATGATGCACGAGAGTTAACTTATTCTGATTTCCCTACATGTTGGGTATGGAATTCAAAAGACAAAACTTGGACTAGGAGAAAAAATAGGTTAGCAATTGGAAGAATTTTCTTTGCACATCCTTCAAGTGGAGAATGATTTTACATGAGAATGTTGCTCAATTATGTAAAAGGAAGCACTTCATTTGAAAGTACTAGAACAGTAAATGGAGTGATATATCCAATTTTTAAAGCTGCGTGCTATGCTTTGGGATTATTAGACGATGATAAAGAATGGATCGACTGCTTGATTGAAGCTGCAATATGGGTGACTGGAAATGAATTAAGACATCTTTTTGTCACGATACTCATTCATTATCAGGTTTCTGATGCACCCCAACTTTGGAAATCTAATTATACTACTTTATCAGAAGACATAACGAAGAGCTTGATTATGATCGTGATCAATTAAAGAAGTTGCATGAGAAATCATTTGCTGCTCTAAATGCTTGCCAAAAATCATCCTATGAAGCAATAATGCATTCTATTGACAATGAAGAAGGGCGTTTATTTTTTTATCAATGGACACGGTGGTATTAGTAAAACATTTTTGTGGAATACAATTATTGCAAAGCTTAGATCACATTCTAAAATAGTCTTGCCTGTTGCAACTTCAGGTATAACAGCTTTGTTATTGCCTAATAGTAGGACAACTCATTCGCGATTTCATATTCCTTTGGATGTGACAGCATAGTCCACTTGTGAAATCCGACAAGGCACCTTATTAGCTGGACTTCTTATGAAAACTTCTTTGATCATTTGGGATCAAGCGCCTATGGCACATAAGTTCTTCTTTGAAGCTTTGGATAGGACCTTGAGAGATATTCTAAGAACAAGGTATGAAAATAGTTTTATTAAACCTTTTAGAGGACTTACAATAGAATGTGGTGGCGATTTCCGACAAATATTGCCAGTTGTGCCAAAGGGGAAAAGAGCAGACATTATTGATGCTTCACTTAACTCATCCTACTTGTGGCCATTTTTCAAAATTTATGAGCTCAAACAAAATATGAGGCTCTATAATGGAAGCGTGAGTGGCTCTGAGGCTGCTAAAATAGCTTCTTTTGACAAATGGTTGTTGTAGATTGGAGATGGTTCATTATATGATGACATTGATAGAGATTTAGTTAAACTACCTTCTGATATCAGTAAGAAACCATTAAAAAATCTAATAAAATCAATAGTCGACAATATCTACCCATCAATTCAGCATAACTACAGTGATCCAACATATTTGAAAGAAAGAGCAATATTAACGCCAAAAAATGAAATAGTGCATGAATTGAACGAGATGATTATGAATATAATACTTGGTCAAGGGAGAACCTATTTTAGCTCAGACAGTATATGCAAAGCAAGCGCAAACACAAATGATGAAGATGTTCTATATCCAACTGAATTTTTGAATAGTTTGAAATTCAATGGCATCCCTAATCATGACATACGACTTAAGGAAGGTGCTCCCGTAATGCTTCTCAGAAATCTAAATCAAATAAAAGGCTTATGCAACGACACAAGATTGATTGTCACTCGTCTTGGTAAATGATCCATTAGAGGTGACATCATTTCTGGAACAAATATTGGACAAAATGTCACAATTCCAAGAATTATTATTCTTCCTAATGAATCAAGATGGCCATTCAAGCTTAACAGACGACAACTTCCTTTGGCACCATGTTTTGCCATGACGATCAACAAAAGCCAAGGATAATCTCTTAAACATTTTGGCTTGTATCTCCCTAAGCAAGTATTCACACATGGTCAGTTATATGTCGCTGTGTCTCGAGTTACCACAAGAGAAGGAGTGACCATACTAAATGCCGATCAAGAGGTAGAATTTCATAAAAAACATTGTCTATACAGAAGTATTTCAAAATATTCACACATCAGCTCACAAAATCAAAGTATCACATTTTTAGATTATTTTTAAATTTTAATTTATACATTACAAACTCTTACTTCACCCTATAATAATGATTTTTATTATGTGTTTTAATTATTCAGTAGACAAATGGATAAATCAAATGAACTATCCAGGCAAAAAAATGGTAGTTTGGCTGAGTTTTCCAAGCTCTTATGGAGGATTTAGTCGCCAAAGAACATTGTACGTGAAGAAGCATTCTTTTTTACATCAACTGTTTCTCCTTTCATTCTCTCTAATCCATGGAGACATGGTTTATATACAGATAAAGAACATTTTGGCACTAGGTGTTGCTGATCCCCATTGGAACTTGCCATAGTTGCAAGCTTGATATAAACAACTGCTCACCTACGCAGCTATAAACGATGCGAAATAAATTACAAAAGTCTTTATATGTATTTTACTTATTTCTTTTATAATTCAATGCTAAGGATCCTCAATTAGTTTTATAATGCTGGCTCATTTTAAAAAAAAATTAATTTATATTTTTTATCAATTTTATCGAGCGTAAAAAAAATTGATAATACTAAATTAATTTTCTAAAGTTGCACGAAGCGCAATTTTATTTCCTAGTTTGCCAAATAAATTTCAGGACGAAATACAAGATAATTACCAAAACTTTTATGATAGAGGGCATAAATAAATGCCCTTTGTAAAATACTCTCTTACTTATTTTTTATAATAATGTTGGACACTCAAGCTCCAAAGTATAATAAAGAAATGCATCACAAACAATAGATTGAAGAAATCAGACAGTGGAAATCACGGTTTCCAAAACTTTAGAAGTAGCATACACTTATTTTTAAATCAAGTAATCTTGGAATTCTACCTCTTTTTATATATTCAATGCTAGCAGTTCATCCAATACCAATACTATACATTTCTTTTTCCTAGCACCACCTGCATAATCACCATCTTACTCTCATGGTTTGTTGAATTAAACATCATGAAGTACTTTATTAACTAATAATATTTTTTTGGGTGATGATAAGTCTACCCTACAATTTTTGTAAGCCTACTCTACTTTTAAAAAATAATTACAAGAAGTGCACATTAAAAAAATTTAAATAAAGAAGAATTGTGGGGGATTGATTAATTAATCTATCTTTATTTTTTTTGTTTGACTAATAAGATTACTTTAACCTAAGTTTAAATTGACTATTATACTTAAAAGGTAAAATATACCAAAAATTTGCTTTAGCTTCAATTTTTTTTAAAATTTTACCCAAACTTCTTTAAATGGTGTGTCAATACTACTTTATAAGTATAATTATTAATCTTTAATTAAACTAACATAACAACTTTATAGAACATTACTTATGTAAATTATTTGTTTTCAAATTTATGTCATTCACATGTAGAATATTGAAAACTATTGAGTTTTTATTTAAAGGTGTTAGATTATAGGTTACAAAATTAAGTACCTAAATCATTAGATACAAGAATACATATATCTTAGGGCAATTTGGTCAGTACTTGTTAGAAGAAAAAATAGTCAAATAAATTTGTGTTGAAGCAACTATAATGGTCAAAGATAGTTAAAAAAAACTAAGAAAAAAAATATAAGAATGAATTAATTGATTAATTGTACAAATTTTTTATTAATTCGTATTTATTAAAAATAATATCAACTTTATGTAAGTATTTTCTAAATAATTTTTAATTATTCAATTCAATTTTTATTCAAAATAATAAACAAATTAATAATTTTTGGTTATTTGGGTTATTTAATTAAAAATGAGTTTTTATTTCGAAACCTAGAGGGTACCAAAAGGCTTAGGTGGTGTTCATTTATTTATTTTATTTTTTAAAATCTGAATAAATTTGAATTAGTCTGAATTTTAAATGGAGTTAAATGTGTAAGAATGAATGAACATATTTTTTTTATATCTAATAATTAGCATTAAGTTATTCTGTTAAGCTAAAAATTCTGAAAATCATTATTTATATATTTGTGCCCTTACAAATTTTAATTTTTGAATAAATAATAACATCTCAACGAACATAAATAAAAATAAGATAATATTTTATCATAATATAAATAATTTTCAAGTGAATATAACCCTTTTGATATTCTAAATTAGATCATGTTAATCAATTTTATTATAATTTGTGATGTTCTCTATGAAAAATATTCAAAAAATTGTGAAGATAAATAATTCTAATTTGAAGAATGTAAAAAAAGATAAAATTATTAATAATAATAATAATAATAATAATAATAATAATATGGTAATACGTTATCATAAGTTACGGAGATAAGTCATAATGCTAATTAGTAAGTTTTATTTAGATGGGATGAAAATAAATTAATTAAATAAAGATATTTTGGATAATATCTTTCAATGATACTATTTAGACTTTTGATATTAAGTAAAAAAATATAAAATTATCCTAATGACTTAATGACTGAAAATTTTCATTAAGTTGAAAAAATAATTTTGTTAATGACTTAGGCTTAGTTTGGGACTACGACAGATAATGAAATAAGTTATTTTTACTATGTGAATAAAATAAGCTGTTAATTAAAAGAAGTAGCTTGATGTTTGGTAAATTGTATTGTCACGGTTACTAAGGGTTTAAAAAGCACAATATATGTATTTGATAAATTTTATTATGAAAGCTCTATTTTGTTATATAAATATAAGTTTAAATTGTCATTTTGTTAAAATATTAAGGTTATTATAAAAATTTTAAAGAGGTGTGGTAATTTATTTCATAAGCCGCTAATAAAAAGTATTTTCATGTTTATTTTTAAAACTTCTCAAAGTAAAAAAAATTATAAAATAAATATTTTTTTTAAATGTATGAAATCCCATTTTTATCGAAACTCATAAATAAACTGCCGTAATTCTAAAAAGCATTTCAACTATAATCCTAAATGGAGTCTTAAATTAAAATTAACTTAATTAAATTATTAAGTAAAAAAAACTTTTTCCTTTTCTTTTTCATTTTCCAAGAAAAAATAAACAAGTGCATCTAGATCCATCGGGATTGATTTTGCAAACTTCTCGAATTATTAACATATGCGTACAGCAGAGCGTTCGGATTAGTTCCAATTCCCGTTTCCTGACTGTTGTTCTATGGTGAATTGTTGTGATCACGTGATTTAGGAGATCTTTGACCTTCCTTAGAAAGCAATCAATCATGTAAGCGCTATTGCATAGCTTTCCATGTACCGTCATGCGCCTAATCTTTTTTAATCCTGACGGATGCATTGTATTGCAGTTGCTTGCTCGTTTGGGGCCGGGAGGAAAACATTCTAACCACACTGGTGCCTTGTTTTCCATCTCGAAAGTAAAGTCATTTGTGAAAAAAGCAAAGGAGAAATTAGAGTTCAAACAAGGTCCAAGAGAAGTTATTCAACAAAGCCACATGAAAGATTGACTTAAATTCAAAATATCATGATTCAGTTTCTTAAAATAATGTGAGCTACAAACACTAATATTTCTCTAGAATTGCAGTGAATTACAAATTATTAGTCATACTAAGTTAAGTTCTATGGAATTTCAATAAAGTGATTTAAAAATATTTTTATTTAGTTGGTCATCTAAATTTGAATTAAGAGGTAATCAAATGATTTATAAATAGATTTATTTGATTGAAAAAATAAAAGCAATAAATAAAAAAATTAATTTAAATTTTATCCACCTTTTTTATTTGTAGAAAATAAGTAAATATCAAATTAGATTAAAGTTTCAACTGACTTCATTTGTACTTCTGACAATATATTTACATACAATCAATTAATTTCCCATTACATTATTGAATCAGTTAGAAAATCATTCCCTTTGCTTTCATTTTAATTTTTATAGTTTGATGGCTTACAAACTATATTGTAACATGAATTTCAAATTGTATAATAGCATCCCCATGATAATCATATAAAATTTCTCGTAACCTCTAGCATAAAATAAATGTCCTTCTAATATTATGCACTTTTCACTCACCATAAATTATAACGTTGCCTGGAATGAAAATAATACTCTTAAAATTATTACAGAGAAAAAATGTAAATAAATATGAGTACTATATAAATTAATTTTTGACTTTCATTGGACTTTTCTGCCAAATTTCAGATTCTATAATACTCTTAAGGGGAAGAAATCTTTATAAGGATTCAATCATTAACTTTGTTAACAGATTTCATTAACCATAATATGTAAACCTTCCTGAGACTGTAATGAAATTTTGCATGTAATGTGCGAAGCCAGAATAAAAAAACAAAACCTCATGTATCTCTAGTGCTACGGAAAATTTCATGGTATTGTATGAAAATTTCTGATACTACATGTAATTTAAATACTAGGATTTATGCTGAACAATCTCGCATAAAACATAATCTAGGAAATTCGAATACCATGATTTTCACGTATCAATAAAATATAATGGCATAACTTTAGTCTATAGTTTTTGACTGTTGAATATGACAGGGGAAGAAAACGTGTTTATCTCTCTTATGTCCATGTAGAAATTATGGAGTGTAATCCTAATTGATGGAATAGGTTTTCTTTAGTAAATAGATAGACGCCGAACTAACCTATATATTTCAATTATGACTCACTTTTGATTAAAGTTAAAGATCCCTTAACAAATAAACTTTTCATAATATTTATATTCTTTTTTTTTTAACATATTAAATATATTAGTACAAACTATAAATAAATCATGTACACTACTAATTTCTTGATAAGGACGTAGATATGAATTTGGGCTAGCTGGGGACATTTTTTTTTGTTCATCTTACATCGGCATTAGGGTAAAAATTTTGTTAATTAAAACGACAACTAAGGGGACGTAAAAATAAATATAACAATGTAATACATTGAATCAAATAGGCCAAATAATGAACCTAACATTATCTGGGCAACCAAAAATAAGGACAAAAAAATCATAACAGAAAGTCTTTTCGCCATGATATATACAAAGTCTTTACTGCCATGCATGAATCAAGAGAAATGAGAAGTAACTGGGGAAAATTTAAAATATAATACAATTTTTTAAAATTTAAATGACTTGTGACATTGAAGTTTTTAATATCAGTGGGGCATTATCATAATTTTAAAATTTGGTCGGGCACTTCCACAAATTTAGAAAGCACAATTTTTTTTTTTTTTTTTTTGGAATTCCTTTTTAAATGATCCTTTAAACATTTTCAAAGGCCAGCCGGGGGACGTTCCCAGCTGGTCCTATTTTGGAGCCGCCGATGCCCCAAGACCTTAAAATATAGCTAGCTAATGCCTATATATTTGTCGAATAAATTCCAGGACGAAACACAAGATAATTACCAAGACTTTTATGATAGAGGGGATAAATAAATGCCCATGTAAAATACTTTCGTACTTACTTTTATTAATAACGTTGGAAACTCAAGCTCCAAAGTATAACAAAGAAATGCATTACAAACAGTAGATTGAAGAAATCAGACAGTAGAAATCACAGTTTCCAAAACTTTAGAAGTAGTTTTCACTTTTCAGCACGTGCTTATTTTTAAATCAAGTAATCTTGCGATTCTATCTCTTTTTATATATTCAATGCTAGCAGTTCATCCAATACCAATACTATACATTTTTTTCCCCTAGCAGGCTAGCACCACCTACATAATCACCATCTCACTCTCATTATTAATTGAATTAAACGTTATGAAGTATTTTATTAACTAACAATAGTTTTTTGGCTGATGATAAGTCCACCCTACAATTTTTGTAAGCCTACTCTATTTCTAAAAAATAATTATAGGAAGTGCACATTAAAAAAAATAAATAGAGAAGAATTATGGAGGATTGATTAATTAAATATATCCTTATTTTTTTTATTTTATTTGACTACTAATTTACAACTCCAACATTAATTTACTAATTTTTCCATCAATTGATTAGTTTTATGGGTCCAGCTAGTTTGCAACCGTAATTTGGTGCCCCATTTTTTTGTCTTTTTGTGATTCAACCATTAAATTCAACCCAAGAGTTGTAAAAGCTATTCCAACGGCGACGATGCAATTACTTGGTTATTAATGCTGTAGTCCCTCTTGTTTTATAAAAAAAAAGGGTTAAATTTCAAGATTTTGACACATAAGTGCATCAAAATATTTTATGATCTTTATATGAGTCCAGGTAATTTAATAAATGAATATATTTAAATATACAAAAATATGGATGGATTATTTTAACTTGCTAAAATACTCTCCCCACATCTATTTATTTAAAATATCAATTACAAAAAATCCCATTTTTTAGTATAATGTTTTTTTAAATAAAATACCCATTTAATGTTTTACCATTTAAGATAGTGTTACTTATAAGGTTAAATAATTATTTTAACTAAATAACTGAAACTTAACTTTTATTTCTATAAATTTGCTCAACATCATATAACCTTATATTTGTTAGCATAAGCTATAAATTTAGTCTAAAAAATTTATTCAAAGGGTCCCCTTAGGGCAAAAAATTAATTATCATATGATAATTTGGTTGGCACAAACTCTATTATTCTTAATTTCCTTATCCATGCCAAACACTATATTGGAATTAAATTTTAGTAAAATAAACATATGTCATCATCTTTAACCGCATTCAACAGACCTTAATTGTTTAGATTTTGTTATAGAGAGCAAAATTAGTTTTATTTTGATTTCACACTTAATGTCAATATAAAAGGTTTGTGTCATTTCACTAAATTTTGGTTTTGCTTACAATTTTTTTTTACAATTTACAACTTCAACATTAATTTACCTCATTTTTTATCAATCTACTAATTTTATGTGTAGTATACAAAGTTTTTGTTTTATTTCACATTTAATGTCAATTTCCAAACTATGTGTCATGTTTCTAAGTTTTTATTTTGTTTACAAGTTTTTCTTGCAATTTACAACTCAAACATTAATTAGTCTTATTTTCTATAAATTTACTAGTTTTATATGTCATTTACAAAGTTTTTATTTCATTTCACATTTAATGTCAATTTACAAGTTCTGTGTAATTTTACTAAGTTTTTATTTTTTTTACAAGTTCTTTTTACAATTTACAACTCTAATATTAATTTACCTCTTTTTCCATCAGTTGACTAGTTTTATGTGTAATTTACAAAATTTTTGTTTCATATCACACTTAATGCCAATTTACAAGTTTTATGTAATTTTTTTAAGATTTTGTTTTGTTTACCCTTTTTTCTTTTAATTTACATCTCCATCATTAGTTTACCTCTTTTTCCACCAATTTACTAGTTTTATGTGTGATTTATACATTTTTTGTTTCATTTCACACTCAATGTCAATTTACAAGTTTTAAATTATTTTTCTAAGATTTTATTTTATTTACAATTTTTTCTTTTAATTTACAATCCATCATTAATTTACCTATTTTTCTATCCATTTACCAGTTTTATGTGTAATTTACATATTTTTTATTTTATTTTACATTTAATGCCAATTTACAGGTTCCGTGTCATTTCACTAAGTTTTTATTTTGTTTACAAGTTCTTCTTACAATTTACAACTCCAACATTAATTTACCATATTTTCCATCAATTTACTAATTTTATATGTATTTTGCTAATTTTTATTTGAATTTCACACTTAATGTATTTTTACAAGTTTTATGTCATTTTTCTAAGTTTTTGTTTTATTTACAAGTTTTTCTTACAATTTATGACTCCAACATTAATTTACCTATTTTTTCATTAATTTACTAGTTTTATGTGAGGTTTACAAAGTTTTTGTTTCATTTCATACTTCATGTTAATTTATAAGTTTTGGGTCATTTTTTCAAATTTTGTTTTGTTTACACTTTTTTCTTTTAATTTACAACTCCATCATTTATTTAATTTTTTTATCCATTTACTAATTTTATGTGTGATTACACATTTTTTATTTAATTTCACACTTAATGTTAATTTACAAGTTCTGTATCAATTTTGTGATCTCCAATAATACAAAAAATAGTAGGACAACCAGGATCTTTATATTTTAACTTATTATTAGTAGACATAATGGTACTTACCTGTTCAGCCATGAATGCACTATTTTTTACCTTTAATTTCCTCTTAACAGTGCATAAGTCCTTTAAAAATTTGGCATATGAAGGTACCTGCTTGATTGCATTTAACAGAGGAATGTTAACTTTCACTTGCTTAAAGATTTCATAAATTTCAGAAGAGTGGTTTGATTTCCTTGGTTTATTCAATGCATGCAGAAATGGTGGTTCAGATAGAACAGTAGTTATTTCTTCACTAGGTGTAAGTTTATCTAGTTCTTCCTTGCCCTTTGAATTATCATTTTCGCAAGGTTCAGGAATAGGCTGATCAATAACCTTACCACTACGAAGAGTTATAACTGACTTAACATGGTCCATGGGTGCATTTTGAATCTTAGGATTTGGTTGTGGTTGAGTTGGAAATTTTCCTTTTTCTTGAATTGTGAGTGCAAAAGAAATTTTAGCAAGAGTATCTTTCAAATTAGAAAAAGTTTGTGCATTTTTATTGTTAATAGTATCTTGCTTCCTAATGAATGAATGCATTGTATCTTCTAAATTTTTTTATGGTGGTGGAACATATGGTACATAAGGATGAGTATTTTGAAAATTTTGTGGAGGTGGTGCTTGTGAAGATTGTGCATTATTATTATTCTTCCAACTAAAATTTGGATGATTTCTCCAACCAGGATTATAAGTCTGTGAATATGGGTTTGGTTTATTAAAAGTGTTGATGACATTAGCTTGATCATGCAAACATTCTTTGAGTGCAGGCAGAGTGGGACAATCTTGAATGAAATGATCATTAGAACTACAAACATCACATGTAATTTCTTAAACAGATTTTACTTGGTCACTTTTTTTTTTATTTTCCAAAGCTTCAACCTTCCTAACTAAGGATGCAAATTTTGCTCGTAAATCATGATATTCCCTAAGGTTGTAGATTCCTCCACTAGATGGAGATGGTTGTGGTTTATTAGTCAATTCAAAAGTTCCAACAATATCACAATATTGTGCATTTTCAGCTAATTGGTCAAGGTAATCTAGTGCATCTTCAGGATTTTTATCTTTAAATTCACCATTACACATCATTTCTACAACTTGTCTATTTTGTGGTATTAAGCCATCGTAGAAATAAGTGACCAATCGCCAAGTTTCAAAACCATGGTGTGGACATATGTTAAGCAATTCTTTAAACCTATCTCAACACTGGTATAATGTTTCTCTATTTTTTTGAGTAAAAGAAGTGATTTGCCCTTTAAAAGAATTTGTTCTATGAGGTGGAAAGAATTTTTTTCAAAAACTATTCTTGCATGTTATTCCAAGTTCTTATTGATCCAGATCTAAGGTTTTGTAGCCAAGTTTTAACTTTATCTTTTAATGAAAAAGGAAAAAGCTTTAATCTAATTATATTCACGCTACAATTTTGGTCTGTGTATGTATTACAAACTTCCTTGAAATCTCTTAGATGCAAATATGGATTTTCATATTCTAACCCATGAAATGTTGGTAAAAGTTGGATAATACCTGGTTTGAAGTTAAATCAAGATGCTTCTGGAGGAAATACTATATACGACAGTGCTACAGTTCTGGTTGGATTCATGTAGTCTCTCAAAGCTCTCGGTTGATCATGTTGAGATTGGTTGTCTCCTTGATTAGTTGGAGGATTAAGTTACCCTAAATTATTTTTCGTCTAGGATCTCGTCCATGATTGGTGGTGGCGATTGAGATTTACGAATTAACCTGCCACTTGAAGTTCGAGACCAACGTCTCATACAATAATTATATCACAAAGATAACAAATAAATTAGTAATACAAAAACTAAATAAAAATTGCAAAAAAATGAAAAATTAAATATGGAAATAATATAAGTGTACAAAAGAAAATTAATAACTTAAAATTAAACAACAATTTTGGTGGTTGAACCCACCAATTAAATTAAAAAAATAAAGCATAAAATAAATGTGAAAAAAACTGGTGGTTGAACCCACCAATAAAAAATAAAAATAAAAATAAGAAAAAACTAAAAATTAAATACTGAAATAAAAATAAATAGTAGTTAGTTAGTTAAGTGTTAGTAGTTAGTTTTCTTGGTCCAAATTAAGTCCAAATAAGTCCAAGTCTAATTATTGTGAGAAATTTCATTTAGAGATCTTATTGAAATTATTTATAATTTTATGGCCACACCGTAATATTTAGAAGTTTAGAATTGAGTCATGTGGGATGAAAATGAAGATTCAGAAATATTTTCAGGGTCAAAACGTAATTATGAGAAGAATGAGTAAGAAATGAGAATTGTTGGGGTGAAACTAGAATTATGAAATATGTGGGGGTAGAAGAGAATCTAAGAAAAGGAAAATGGGGCAAATGAAAATTTATAAAAAAAGTAAAAAAAAGAAAAAATAAAACAAATTAAATACCTTTCCCCAACAACGGCATCAAAAACTTGATACGATTTAAAAGTGTTTGATTTACTCTCAAGTATAAGAGTGCCTAGTTATAATATGTCTCGGTGAGTCCGATGTCGATCCATAGAGAAAAGATTTAATTTGTTTATTTATTTTATCTAAAATTTGAAAATAAAACTTAAATATAAACAACTTAATTTAAATAAAGCTATGAAATTGAATTAGTTAGGGTTGTGGATTCACTCTTAGGAGTAAATAAAACTTAATAAATTCTTTTTGCCAATTTTTAGATTTATTGCCCAAAGGATTAAGTATTCATTGTGCCAAAATTTAATTTGTCTACAATAAGTCAACATACTATTTTACCATACCTTATATTTAGATAAAAAGAATTTATTGTGTCAAACTCCCTCGTTTGTCTACAATAAATCAAAATCTCATATTATAAAATATGTATAAAATTAAATAGAAAATAATTTAATTTATAAAATTAAATATAGAATTTTATTAAATCATATTTATTTCGTAAGACTTTCACCTTCCCCTAACTATTAATATTTAGCTAAACATTTTTTTATAAAGGAAATTACTAAAATTAAAAAACACATAATTAAAAATGGAATTTGAAAATTGAAAAAAAACTAATTTTATTGATTGAAAATAAATTATAAAGAGCGATGAGAAGAAGAATTTGCGGGAAAAAAAGAGAAGAGGTGTGGAGAGGCGTGTTCACCCCCCTCTATTTATACTAATACATGGTAAATCCACACAACACAAATTAAAAAATCTAATTACATCTTAACCTTATATTTGTCCCACTAATAATCCCACTAATAAAACATAAACTTAACTTATTCACTCAAGTATATCCAACACATTTCACTAACAATTACCATACCTAATATGATAAAAACTTATAATTTTACAATTACCACATTTACCGTGGTAAAAACATAAAAAATTACAATAAAAGTTTTGGATCCTCCTCGACAATGACATAATTTTTCAAACTTTCGGAATCCAAATTTGACATCCATGCATTTGTTCGGAGTCTCAAATTGCATGAAATTATTATTTTTACCTAATAAACACACAAAAATACACAAAATCAAATATTTAGAAAAATAATTAGAAATTCACAATATTTTACACAATTACAAATATAAATTACATTAATGAAACAAAATAACATTTTTATCCCTTAATAAACATACAATTTTTAACACTAATCAAGTAGCAACAAATCAGTAGATTCGATACTCGTGGAGCAGTTTCGGTTGGCGTTGACTCTCGGTGGTTGCTGCATTTGGTGGCTGGATCTAGCTTGCTCATTGAATTTCATGTGTGTGTTTGACTGTTTGTGAATCGTGACTGTGTTTTGTTTGTTTGGCTGTGGGTATGCGATGTGTAACTACCGCTTGTCGCTGTCGGTTGTGGGATGCGAGATAGGGAGGCTGTAACCTGTGGGTGGGTGTGGGAGTGTACATTGCTAGTCGGCAGTGGGTTGTGGGTGGGTGTAGGCGTGAAGCTATGAACTTTGTGTGTGATTGACTGTTTTTGGGACTGTGTTTCAGTGTTTGTTTGTGACTCTGTGTAATGATCGGGTGTGATTGTGTGTAGATTGTGTGTGGTGTGTTTGTGTGGGTGAGTGTTTAGGATTTGAAGTTTGTTAGTTTTGGTTTTTTAATTTTGTGTTAACTCGATCGGGTTTTTGCAACCCGATCCGATCATGATCCGATCGGGCATAAATGCTTCCGATTGAGTTTTATACACAACCCAATCTGATCCGAACTCGACTTTTTTTTGGATCAGATCGGGTCAGGTATTTTGTCCACCCCAAGCCATAATCGAGTAGTCACAAGGATAATCTTTGTTTTATCCAAGTCTTTTTGAGTATTTAATTAGAAACTCCCATAACCATTAGAAGGAGAGTAAGCTCCTTTGAAATCACTCTCTTCAATTTCAACTCCAAAAGTTCAAGAAGCTTTATTGCATGAATTAGGAAGAAACATTATCAGCAAGCATGCAAGTGAACATTATCAGCAAGAATGCAAGTGAACATTTTTAGTAAACATGCAAGTGAAACTAGTAACTTGGTCAACTACAATAATGACCAAAATCACATGGGTAATTTATTTTTTAAAACCCTAATGCATATAAGCCCAACAATTATGAATCCTAAATTCTCTTTATGAAGTAAAAATCAAGTGTAAATGTGGTAAATAACCTTTAGTTCAGTGAATTTTCAGCCTTTAGTTTGGTGAATTTCCAGTGAAAGTAGCGGATTTGTGGTGTTAGAACCAACAACAGAAGAAGCACGAACTTACAGCAGTAGAAACATCCTGGGCATTGTAATATTTGTGATTTTGAAATATTAGATTTTGAATTGGGTAATTTTGTAATTGCATATTGAAAAAGGGATATACGTGAAACAGGGACGTAGCCAGCATAGGACCAGGTGGGACACATGCCCCAGCTGGCTTTTAAAATATTTTTTTGATGATTATCTTAAAAAAAATTTATGCATTATTTATAAAAATGCCCCAGGTCAATTGTGAAAATCTAAAAGTGCCACATGTAATTTTAAAAAAAATTCATATTGCCCCTAACTTAAATGTATAAATCTAAATAATTTGATCAGTTATTATAATTTCATAAAAGTCAACAAAGACAAAAAGGAGAACGCCTTTTATCAAATAAAATCTATTAAAGTAAGTGAAATCTCAACTTTACTCTTTCTTTCGTCTCTTTTTTTCGTCTCTTCCATGGATTAGAGTGTGGTGGGTGGAACTAGGCAATTTGCAGTGCTCATCAATTGTCACTAGTGCGTGAATTTCTTCTCACTTTCTTCATTTGCGTCACTTGATGTTTTAAAATTGTAAGTTTATTAATACTAAGTTTTTATTATTTCATTATTTTTTACATTTTAAAATTGCTATTGTTATTAGATATTCATGTTTGATTTTTGTGTTGTCATATATGAATATTTTTTCCATTATTAAAAGATTGAAGAACAAATTAATTTATTAAGATTAATATACTATATAGTGAAATTTTAACGAAGACCCATAATCTTTTGTCTAGTTCTGTAACTGTAATTTTCATGTATACTTTTTTATGAAGAAATTTTTCTTTGAATGATAAGTATCATGCTTATTCGATGAATATATTTATTTGAACAGCCATGGATAATTATTTAAGAAAGAATTCGGCAACCTCATTAGGAAAAATGAGTGGCAATTCAAAAGAAAAAGTTAGTCTTAATTTACATGATCTTCCAAGGGATCCTGGTTTACAAACAGTAATTTCGAAGTTAGATGCTAATATTCAAGATGAAGTTCGGAGAGCTTATTTGCAATTGGGTCCTTTTCAACCTCAAAGCCATGATTTTCCTACTAGGTTGTTAGGAGAAAAATCACGACGATTTGTCCGGAGTTGGTTTGATAATTATCCTGATTGGTTAGAATATAGTATAGTAAATGATGCAGCTTTTTGTCTTTATTGTTATGTTTTCAGAGAAGAAAATGGTATTAAGGGGCTGGTCCATGCTTTACCGGTGAAGGGTTTAGAAATTGGAAGAAAAAAGAAATGTTGAGACAACATGTTGGTGGCGTAAATAGTGCTCATAATATAGCTAGGCGTCGTTGTGAATCATTGATGAATCAAAAGGCACACGTTGCTACATTTTTCTTTAACCATTCTAAAAAAATTAAAAGGGAGTACCGTCTTTGTTTAACTACTATAATTGACTGCATTCGATTTCTTTTGAGACAAGGCCTTGCATTTCGAGGTAATAATGAATCTCAAAGCTCAGATAATAGAGGAAACTTTCTTGAGCTTTTACAATTTCTTGCTGATTACAATGAGGAAATTAAAGGTGTTATTTTCAACAATGCTCTAGCAAATCTCCAAATGACATCCCCTGATATTCAGAAACAAATTGTAAGTGTTTGTTCAGCTAAAACTTCTAGAGCTATCATTAAAGAAATTGGTGACTCTTTATTTTCTGTTATGATTGATGAATCTCGTGACATATCCACAAAAGAGCAAATGGCAGTTGTGTTGCATTATGTGGATAAAAGAGGACATGTGGTTGAGAGTTTTATTGGTATTGAACATGTTATTAATACTTAAGCTGTCTCTTTCAAAGCATCACTCGACATAGTATTTGCTAGACATGGATTAAGCATGTCTAGGTTGCGTGGGAAAGGATATGATGGTGTTAGTAACATGCAAGGGGGACTTAATGATTTAAAAACACTCATTCTAAAAGAGAATGAATAAGCTTATTATATTTATTGTTTTGCCCATCAATTATAGTTGGCCCTTGTTTCTGTGACTAAAAAGCACCAAGAAGTTAATGATCTATTCAGTTTAGTTGCTAAAGTTATTAACATTGTTGCAGCCTCGTCTAAACGATATGATATCCTTAAAGAGAAGCAGGTTGTTGCATTTATTAAAGCACTTGAAACGGGCGAGATTAAAAGCAGACAAAGCATGAACAAGAGATTACTTTAAAGCATTCTAGCGACACACGGTGGAGCTCACATTACGGTACATTAATAAGCATTATTACCATGTTCTCATCCATAATTGATGTGCTTGAGATTATTGCAAATGATGCATTAAATTATGATCAAAGATTTGAAGCAAATTCAACCTTGAAGTTCATGCAAACATTTGATTTTGTGTTTACTTTATACTTGATGAAAAATATTCTTGGTTTTGCAAATGAATTGTCACAAGCGTTACAGAGGAAAGATCAAGATATTGTGAATTCCATGAAATTAGTTAGCATTTGCAAACTAAGTTTACAGAGGATAAGGGAACATGGATGGAATTCTTTGCTTATTCAAGTTTCTTCATTTTGTGAGAAACATTTTATTAGTGTTCTTGTCATGGAAAATATGTTTCTAACACTTGGAAGATCAAGGCGTAGAGCACAAGAGATCACAAATATGCATCATTAACGCATTGACCTATTTTGTGCTATTTTGGATATGCAACTTCAAGAGTTAAACATTCATTTTAATGAGGTAAACACTGAATTACTTCTTTGCTTGGCTTGTTTATGTCCAAAAGATTCATTTGCAGCTTTCAATAAAGAAAATTTATTGCGTCTTGCTCAACTTTATCCAAAAGATTTTTCTCAAGTTGATCTCATGGCACTAGGTACTCAACTTTATATTACACTTGTGACTCTGTTTACTATTATCTAAATTTTCAAAATTTATTCTCAATTTATATTATATTGCGATTTTTTGTGTTGTGATATAAATTCTTAAAATTATATAAAATTTTTAATGTGCCCCAGATCAATTAAATTTCTGGCTATGTCCCTGACGCGAAATTTTGAACTATGAGGATATATTTAGGTAAATACCCTACTTTTGGGGTATGGTGTGGACAAATTCCTAATGTTTACGTATGTTTTTTTTTTTTTTGTAGAATGTATCTCAGAAAAGTCTAGGTGGGGTCAAGTGCTATTAAATGATTTTATTCTTCTTCTTCTTCTTCTTCTTAGTTGACATTAATCGATGTCCAACAAGTATAATGTGAGATTGTTTCTAGAACTTCTTGAAAGAGAAACAAAACCTTTTTGGTCCATTAAAAAAAATTGTATATAGTAATGTTATTTTTGCACACCTTCAAACATGCATAACAGTTAAAACAAGATTGTTTTTATTACAACAGTTTGTTAGAGTGGCTAGAGAGATCAATCTCAAAGTGGGTGTGACACCCATTAAAGTAATTAAAACTCAAGAGTGCGATAGTGGTTCATTAGAGTGACTAGACAAGCTGACGTTTGAGTGAGTGTAGCAGTCGTTACTGAAATACATATTTAATATGACCAGAAATCTCTGATCTGATTGAAGCATTTATATATAAAGTTTAAAAAAATAATAAGGAATTTATTTTATTTATTTAAACAACAAATTAATTAACTACATCAACACATATGAGACATGCAAGTGAAATGAAATGAATTAGAACAAATTAATTTTTCTCCTCTTTCTAGCTCCCTACTAAGTTAAAACATGACCAGGTTCTTCATCGTCATCATTCCTCTGGTCGCATTGGCAATCCGAGAAACTACCTACATCATCAGTCTATCGAAAATTGTTGTGTGTTGAATGCAGAATTAAGTGCACCAAAAAATCATAGAAAAATAAAGGATATAGAATTTTACGTGGTTCAGTAATATGCCTACGTCCACGGGAGCAAGAGAAAAATAATTGTATTATTAACAATTATTTGAGTACAAATTTGAGTAAAGAAACCTCAATTTTCGAAAACCCAAATACATCCAATACTCTCACACACACTTGAAAAAAAATCTCTCAATTACACACTCTCCAATTGCTCAATCTCTTAATAATTCTTCACTTGAAGTATTAAGATCAAATTTTGAGATGATTAGAATGGAAGAAGTGCTATCTATTTATAGGGAAAACAGTGGCACTATTGCGCCAACCCCTTTACAATTTGTCACTTCTCCTCTTTGTCAATTCGAAAAATTTTGCTAACTTTTTCATTTTTTCTTCATTCGGTTCCTAATCTTATCATGTGAACCACCTTTTATTTTTTTAATTATTATTTTGACTTTTCTACAATTCTCCATGTCGATGCAAATTTGTCCAAATTTGAGTTGACTATCAACGAACCATGATCCCCAAAGTGGCTGCATCTCTGTGACTGCTTACGTGCCCAAAGGCTGGGATCAAGCCAACCATAGTTCAAAATTCTCCAAACTCAATGCATTCGAAGAATTTGAATTAGTTTCAACCAATGTTGAAACTTAACTTCAAAAATCACATTTGTCAACATATCTGATGGGTTATCTTTAGTATTGATTTTCTTTAATAACATATTATCGCCCTTGATAATTTCTCGCATATAATGATATTTAACATTTTTATGTTTTGTCCGAGCGTGATATGTTTGATTTTTAGCAAGGAATATTGCACTTTGATTATCACAGAAGACTGCAAAGTTCTCTTGGTAACTCTCAAATCTCTTACCAATCTTTTCAACCAGATAACTTCCTTTACAACTTCTATTGCTGCCATGTACTCTGCTTTTGTAGTGAAAAGAGCAATTATTGACTGTAGAATCAACCTCCAATTAATCGAACCTCCACCCAATGTGAATACGTAGCCTGTTGTTTATATTCTCTTGCCAAAGTTTCCAGTGAAATTAGAATCACAATACCCAACATATTGTTGACCACAATCTTTTTTGAACAATAACCCAACATCAATTGTCCCATGTAGATATCGAAGAATCCACTTCACTGTAAGCCAATGATTTTTACTCGAATTATGCGTATATCAACTAACCATACTAACCGCTTGGGATATATCAGGCTTTGTACACACCATAACATACATAAGACTACCCACAACACTAGCATATAGAACACGAGCCATGTAGTCGTATTCCTCTTGAGAAGTAAGATATTAAGAAGAGCCTAATTTGAAGTGATAAGCTAAATGAGTACATACTGGTTTAGTTTTGTCATCCATACCGAATATTTCTAGCACCTTCTTCAAATAAGATTTTTAAGTCAACCACAAGCTCCCATTCTTCTTGTCTTTATGAATTTTCATCCAGGTATTTTCTGTGGATTACCCAAGTCTTTCGTCTCAAACTCAGAAGCCAGCTGCTTCTTTAATCTTTCAATCTCACCTCAGTTTTTTTAGGCTATAAACATAAAGTAATAGATAGATAAAGCTCCATCTTGTTATCTTCTGAAGTAAACATAGTGATCGTGATCACTTATAGTGAATTTTTGTTCTTGTATGAATTGATCAAATCTCTGGTAACACTTCTTTCATGATTGTTTTAGTTCATACAAAAATTTAATCAATCTGCATGTATGATTCTCTTTTCCAGCAACTTTGAAACCACAAGGATGATTCGTATAGATTTCCTCCTCCAAATCTCCATGTAAAAACGTCATTTTAACATCTAATTAAGCCAACTCTAGCTCATATTCAGCTACTAAGGCAAGTAGAATATGAATAGAAGTATGTTTAATGACTGAAGAGAACTTCATTGTAGTCAATACATTCATTTTAACCAAAATTTTTTGCAACGAGCCTTGCCTTGTATCGGAGAGTTGATTGATTTGAAAATCTTTACTTCTGGTGTAAACCCATTTATTACCAATAGCCATTTTTCCCTTTGGTAACTTTACAAGTTCCCATGTCTGGTTTTAATGGAAAATTTTCATCTCTTTGTCCATAGCTAACTTCCACCGATCACTTTCACTATTACGTAATGCTTCACCCAAAGTATTGGGGATGTCATCATCAATAATTGGAAGTGTATAGGCTACCACCATATCTTTAGTACTCCATTCAATTTTTTTTATCACTCATTTTCATCTCTTTATTGCTGTACTGTCATTTTCATCTTCTACATCTTCAGTTGTTTCTTCTTATTGTGGGACATTATCAGAAACAACTTCTTCTTCGACTCGTAAGGTCTCATCTAAAGTTGAGCTCTTCTCTGATATAAAACTAACTGGTATATATGGAGTTACATCAAACCCCACCCGTTTCAATATCTCATTGGTCTTATTCTCCACCTACTAAGAACTTGAAGCCTTCAACATAGAAGCTTCATCTAAAGTGACATCTCTACTGTACATAAATTTTTTATCTTCAAGATCTCAATGTTTGATACCTTTAACTCCACTTTTAAATCCCACAAAGATAGATTTTCTTGCACGATGATCGAGCTTATCATTCTTTACATGATAATAAGCTGGACATCCAAACATACGAATGAAGTTATAATCTTATGCATGCTTTCTAGGCTATATTTTCATAGGAGTTTTACCTCTAATTACAACAGAAGGCAACCAGTTTATCAAGTGACTTCGTAGCTCACAGCCTCAGCCTAAAACTTTTATGTAAACCAATATTAGATAACATACACCACACTTTCTTCAGCAGAGTACGATTCACACGCTTAACCACAACATTTTTTTGCAGAGTAAATCTTGCTATGAAATGTCTTTTTATACTAAGAATGGATTAGAAGTATATTCAGCCCTATTATCATATCGTAATACTTTGATCTTTCTACCAATTTGAGTTTCCACAAGTTTCTTCTATTTCACGAAAATCCCTAGAACTTCATCCTTCGCTCGCACGGTGGATACCCATATACCTATAGAGAAATCATTAACAAATGTAACAAAATAATGGCTTCCACAAATTGATGCAGCCTTGATTGGTCCCCATACATCACTATAAACATGTTCAGGAATCTCACAAGTATCATGATTAGCCATACCAAACTTGAACTTTATTTTCTTGCTTACTACATAATATTCACAAAACTTTAATTTACAGGTTTTGGTACCTTTTAAGAGTCCGAGCTTCATCAGAGTTTGTAAAGACTTCTCTCCAGTATGTCTTAGTCATACATGCCATAACTCGGTGGTGTCACTGCGCGACTTGGCAACATTTGGTTTATTAGTTGTACCTCCCTTTAAATAGTACAGATTGTGACGTCGAACCCTTTGCAGACTCACCATATCCCCATACATGAAGTTCATTGTGTCATTTTCAATAGTAACCTTATAGCCTTTAGCTTCTAGAGCACCTACAGAAATTATATTTTTCTTCAAGTTGGAACATATATAACCTCTTTTAGTTTTCTGACTATTCCATCAAACATTTTGAGCTGAATTATTTCTATCCCCATTGTGCGATAAGGTTGATCATTCCCTATAATAACTGCACCAGATTCTAGATTACGAAAATTTGTAAACCATTCTTTAATGGGACACAAATGGTAGGTTGCTTCGGTATCAAGTATCTATTCGCTTGAACTTGCAACATATGCCGTACACGTAATAGACAGTGAGTAGTCAGAGTCTCCATCCTCACGTGCCATGTTTGCTGCTACTGGTTTCTTTCCGTCTCTTTTCTGAGCCTTCAGAAAATCTTTCATCCAATATTCCTTTTTCATGACAAAAGACACACTCATCTCAGGCTATATTTCTGCTTCTCAACTTAGATCAATAATTCTTTCCATCACGCTTCTTTTTTTTCTTTATCATGCTTTTTTCTAGCAAACAAAGCTTCGAACGATACTCTTTCGGAATGTTTATCATTATCCTGAATTTCTAAATTTATCAATGCTGTGAAGACATCATTGAAGATAATAACACTTTTTCCATATATCAAGGTAGTCACAAAATGACTATATTCCTCTGGCCATAAGTGTAACATAATCATAGCATTGACTTCATCTTTAATATATTCATCAAGATTTTTCAAATTAGCAAGTAACATTTTAAATCTTGAGACATGATCATGCATTAATAGCCCAAGCTTCATTTGAAAACTATTTACTTAGCTCATTGCATGAACGTAGTTTTTAGGACTTTCAGTAGATATTTCTCCTACAATGTACGCCATAAAGTCATCGCAGATTCCTCATCTTTCACTAAGTATTTAACCTCCTTGGTCAAACGAGATATGATCTGACAATAGGCTTTCTTTTTTATACGATCCTAAGTTTCTTCACCATATAAGTGTATTTTATTTTTCAGAACAATATTGAGATCGATTTGAATCAGGGCAATAACTTCGCGCCTCTATATACCGGAGTTGATTTTCCCATTAAACTTTTCAACATTGATCTTTTAGCCTCCTATAACAGGTGCTGAATGGTGATTCGACAAATCGTACCTACCACCTGAAGTGAAATAGTATAAGTAGATCTCTCCATAATTCTAAAAGTTTCACCTTCTACCATTTTCTCAACGAACTATTTTCACTTGAAAACCAACCTCTACGATGTTAATTTTGCATGAATAAATGCACCAGGAAAGTTTTAAGAGAATGAAAGAGTCACAACGATCCCACTTAAATCTCAGACTCCTTAGGCTCTTATCGCCTTGTTGACAGAACTTTCCTAGACATGTAAAAATACACACTACTTACAATAGACAGTCTCCCAAGTACAAATGGTCGTCTCTATCATATTCATGAATAGTATCATATTCATGAATAGTATCATATCGGGAATAATATCATATATATGAACAGTAATGTATACGTGAATAATACCGTATTCCCCCAAGTACGAATTGTCGGCTCTAATATCATTTGTGGTCGCGGAATACGAAATCAAGTGCACAAAATAATCATAGAAAAATAAAGGACACAATTTTACGTGGTTCAGTAATATGCCTACATCCACGGGTGTAAGAGAAAAATAATTGTATTATCAACAATTATTTGAGTGCAAATTTGAGTAAAGAAACCTCACTTTCCCAGAACCTAAATATACTCCTAAATATACTCAGTACTCTCACACATACTTAATAAAAGGGTAAGAGGCACAATAATTTTGAGTCTTAGAGATTGTTATAAGAGAAATTGCCGAGCAGAAAGCGATTACTAATTTGTGGGCAAAACTAGAAACAATTTATATGACAGTCTCTTGCCAACAGACTTCATATCAAGAAAATGATGTTTACTCTAAAGATGGTAGAGGGATCCTCTCTGAATGGTCATATTGATGAATTCAACAGAGCGCGTGACACTTTGGAGACCATTGATGAAGGCCTTAGTGATGAAAGTAAAGCTTTGCTTTTGGTAAGTTCTCTCACATCCTCATACTCAAATTTTATAGATGCCCTAATGTAAGGGAGACAAACCTTGTCATTAGATAAGGTAAAGGCAGCCTTGAATACCAAAGGGTTGCAAGAAAAATCTAGGAGTATAGAAAGTAGAGAAGGGTTAACAGTAAAGGGAAAAATTGATAAAAATAAGAGTAAAATAAAGAAAAAAAAAAGCAATCCAAGTCCAAAACCAAGCCAATTGAAATGCTTCCATTACCATAAGAAATGACAATTCAAGAAGGATTGCCCTGAATTAAAGAACAGAAAAGGGAGAAAACTGAAGATACAACTACTGCTAAGAGGAAGGCTATGAGTCAGTAGGGGGGTGTGTGTGTGTGTTGCCACTAAGGACATGCAAAAAGGTAAATGGATTCTTGACTTAGGTTGGTTGTACTTTTCACATAAGTCTATAGAAGAGTTATTTTTCTAATTATTATTAATTTGATAGATGAAGAATAATAATGGGAAATAATTCAATGTGTAAAGACATTGAGATGGGTAAAATCTACCTTAAGCTACATGATAGGTCCATAAAGGAAGTTAGATAGGTTAGGCATGTTCTATAACTTAAAAGGAATTTGATTTCCTTGAGAATGATGGATCAAGTAAGATGTAGCATTAAGCTTGAATTAGGGGAGATGAAGATTCTCAATGGATCTACACTGGTTATGTAAGGGACTAAAAAGAATGGGGTTTATATATTAGATAAGGAGTCTGTAACAGGTGTCTTTAATGCCATTGAAAGCACTGAGAAGGACATCACAAAGTTATAGCATTTAAGGCTTGGGCATATGAGTATCAATGGTCTGAAAGAACTAGAAAAACAAGGTTTTCTAGATAGTGATAAGATTAGGGAGCTAGTCTTTTGTGAAGATTGCATCTTAGGGAAATCTACTAAGAATAACTTCAAAAACTGAATACAGACCATTGATATTTTGCAATAGGTCCTTTATGACCATGATAGATGAGTACTCAAGGAGAGTTTGGGTGTATGTGCTAAAAGGTAAAGATCAAGTGTTTGGGAAATTTAAAGAGTGGAGAGCTATGGTAGAGAACCAAACTGGAAAGAGGTTTAAAAAACTAAGGACAGACAATGGCCTTAAATATTGTAATTAAGAATTTAACAGCTTTTGTGCAAATGAAGGGATTGGAAGGCATAAATCAGTAAAGTTAACCCCACAAAAAAAAATGGTTTAACTAAGAGGATGAATTGGACTTTAATGGATAAAGTCAGATGCATGATGATATAGTCACAACTTCTTAGTAAATCTCAGCCCATTTATTGCAATTGACTTCAAAACACCATTTGAAATGTGGTCTGGAAAACCTGGTAACTATAATGATCTTAAAGCCTTTAGATGTCATACTTATGCACATGTTAAAAAAGGAAAGTTATCTTCAAGAAAGGAAGGGGAAATTTATAGGGTATCTGGATTGTGTAAAATGTTACAAGTTATGGTGAACTGACTTAACTCCACCAAAGTGCATCATCAGCATGAATGTGATCTTTAATAAATTATTTATGCTCGGTAAAAGGCCACCACTTAAAGATGATGAACATCAGGCGAAATCACTTGAGAGTGTACAGTTTGTGGTGGAGCATTCAGACCAGAAGCCCTCTCACGAAGCTGGAGATTTAAATGAGGGTGAAGAAGATAATAGTGGGACTTCTAAAGCACAACCTCAACAACAGACACAGACTCAACCCAAGGACTATCATTTGACCAGAGATATAGTTATGTTGACCTCATTGTATATGCATTGGCTGCATCACATGAGATTGATGAAGATGAGCCAAAAAGCTACAAAGAGGCTATATAGAGTTCATATAAATCAAAGTGGCAGAAGGCTATAGATGAAGAAATACAATCTCTATTTAAACTCGAGAAAAGAAGGGTTGTTGGGTGTAAGTGGATTTTCAAGGTGAAATAGGGCCTAATAGCTGATGAGCTTGAGAGATTCAAAGTTAGGCTAGCAGCAAAAGGGTACATATAGAGGGAAAGAGTTGATTTTAAGAAAGTCTTCTCACTAGTGATTAGACATGTTTCAATAAGGATGTTATTAGCCTTAACAGAAATATATGACATGAAGCTTGATCAACTCAATGTCGGAACAACCTTCTTACGTGGTAGATTACAAGAGGAGATTCTGATGACTCAACCTAAGGGGTCTACAAGCTTTGAATATCTTGATCATGTCTGCTTGTTAAAGAAGTCATTGTATGGCTTGAAATAATCCCCAAGGCAATGGTACCTCCGGTTTGATGAGTTCATGGTATCACATGGATTCATGATGTGTAATTTTGATTGTTGTGTATACAACAAGCAATTAAATTCAGATCCGCACATATACCTACTTCTGTATATGGATGATATATTGATTGCTTGTAAAGTGGGAGAGGAAATCGAAGCCTTAAAATATTTGAGTTTGATATAAAGGATTTAAGACAAGCCAAGAAGATTTTAGGCATCGAAATCACAAGAGATAGAAGGAAAGGAACTATGTTCTTATCTTAGAAAAAGTACTTCGAGAAAGTACTCAACAACTTTGGGATGAGCTACTGTAAACCAGTGTTAACACCCTTGGCCTCACACTTCAAACTTTTTTATCAGCAATGCCCAAAGAAAAGTGAAGAAAAGCAAGAGATATAAAAAATACCTTATGCAAATGTAGTAGGGTATATGATGCATGCAATGGTCCTCATAAGACTAGATGGTTCACATGCTCTATGCTTAGTAAGCAAGTATCTGGCATCTCCTAGAAAAGAGCATTGGAAGGCAGCTAAATGGGTGATGAGATATCTGAATGGAACCTTGGAGTATGGGCTGGTATATATAAGGAAACAAAGGGCAAATAATGTTGGTTTATGGGGTTATGTTGACTCTGACTTTACTGAAGATCTAGACAAAAGAAGGTCATTAACTGGATACGTATTCATACTGAATGATTGCCTAATAAGCTGGAAAGCAAGACTGCAACATGTTTTTGCTTTATCAACAATAAAGGTTGAGTACTCAGCAGCCTCAGAAGCTGTCAAGAAGGCTTTATAGCTTAAAGGCTTGGTTAGTGAACTGGGGATATCTTAGAAGACTGTTGACATCCACTGTGATAGCTCAAGTCCCATCTATTTGAGCAGAAATCCAGCTCATCATGAGAAAACCAAGCATATTGACATTAAGCTACATTTTATAAGGAATGTAGTATCAAAGAGAGTTGTGAAGATGGTTAAAATACATAACAGCAACAACTCTGCTGATATGCTAACAAATGTGGTACTCACAACTCAGTTCAAGACCTACTTGGACATAGCTAGAGTGTGCAAATTTTGAATTTGCATAGTATTGATGAGAAAAGTGATCAGGGATGAATTGTTTCTAGGTGGAGATTTGTTCTGTAACCACTAAAACCAATTAAATGGCTTCAAAACGACCTCAAAATGTGTGTGTTGGTGTTTAGAAACAATACTTACTAAAACATCGTTTGTTGTCATTTATGTTTTAATGAAGCACATGAGACACATGTAAAAGGGAAGCTCCGAATTAGGTTGTTAAAAGTCGTTATACAATGTGCCTCACACGTGCGGTTATGGAATCTGCACCTAGGTGGTTATAAGCAGCTGGATGCAACTGATTCTAGTGTGACAAACTAGTGCTAAGCTAATGAGTATATAAGGGATCGTGACTCTGTGAAAAAGCGCAAATAAATCCTATTAAATGTACTATGTAAATCTCTGTATTTTGATGATCATTCAATGAAAAGCCTTAACAAATCCGCGGATGTAAGCTTATGAGAATTAGCTTAGCCACGTTAACCTCTTCTGTTCTTTGGTTTTCTATTTGTTGATCTTTTACACTTCTGATCTGTTTTTCATTCTTAAAACCATTATCAATTGTTCTGTTAACATCTTAGTTAAAGTTTCTTCAAATAATCTTTATAAGCATCTGGTAATTTGGATTGAAGATCTTTGGCAGCAACTAAAGGTGTCAAGCAACAAGTGCCCTTCAGTTGCTACATTATTGTTTGAAATTAATGCACGAAGGATTAAGAGGAAAAAAGTTAATAAAAAGAAAAACAATTGAAGGAGTCAGGATAAAAATATGACCATTAAAAGTCTCATCGGTGGTTTCTCTTTCAGTCTTTCTAGACTTTCAAAGATCCATTGACATGTGTAACTAATGAAATTAAATAGTTAAAATTAAATCTTTCGTTGTAATCTTATGTTTTAACTATGGCAACTCAAAAAATTTTCTTTAATAATTGTGATTTTCTCTCCAATAATCAGAGATTACAATGCGTTACCATTCTACCAAATTCAGAGTTGCTATTTTAGAGTTGAAACCCATTTCCCTACCAAAAGATGGATATTGAGAAATCAAACAGGCATGTAAAACAAAGTTGACAGAACATGAACAAGGGGGTTCAACGTTCAAGATAAATCAACTATATGTATGTATGTATTATAGCCAGAACTATTACTCATATAGGGAATTAATTGATACGAATATAAGCAATGAAAAAACTGTAAATTGAGAACAAGAGAGAGGGGGGGGAGAGAGAAGGAGAAAGAGAGAGATAGACTCGGTTTTGACCCGGATTCGGGAAACCTGCACCCTTGACCCAACTCCAGCCGCCGATTTCGGTCACCTCACCGGTCGATCAAGGTTCCGATTTGAAGCTTGGTAGCCGGCCATCACATCCTCGTCGTCCTTGCCGTCGAAAACTAACCGGAACGCTGCCGTTGGAAGCTTGAAAAGCCGCGGCCAAAACCCATCACCATTGCCATCAATTTCGTCGGAATTTAGGCTGCGCCACCAGCTAGGTTCCACTCCTCACGTCACTAGATTCCATTTTCGACCATTTTCGTCACTTGAAACGGCCGGATTACCGCCGATCGACCACTTGGAGCTCACAAATTTGGGAAGCTCGATCCGCCATTGTCACCGCGCGTAGAAGATCACCGCCGGCACCATTGGACTCAGCGTGGCCGGAATGTTCAGACCTGAGCTCTCCATCGCCGTTGACCAAGTTCGGCCACCGTTGATCGATAGGGGCAATTCGGTAATTTCATTAAACTTTGGGGTAAATTTGTAATTTCTAAAAATAGTGGATAATTTGGTAATTTTAGACACAGTGGGGTAATTTGAGATTTCAGGAGGGTAATTCGATAATTTACGTTGTTAAGAGCATTTTGGTAATTTTACACTGAGGGTGATTTCGTAGTTTTTAATATTGTGATCTAAATTGAGGACAACATGGTAATTTAGGATTCTAAGGATAATTTGATAAATTTTGATGTCAGGGAAATTTTGGTAATTTTTGGCATGCAAGGGTATTTTTGGTAATTTGATGCATACAATAATAGTTTAATGCGGATAAATATTCGTTTTGAGATTAATCGCGTAAAATTTGTTATATTTCACTTTATGGAAAATGATTGGTCGTTTACTTAATTAGGAGGATCCGCGAACGAGAATCAACACACGGACGTTGTTGATACCGATTCTGGAAATTGTCACTGTGAGTGGAATATACAAATTCTATTTTCGTAATATATCTTGATTTTGTGAAACATTACAACATGTTTTGATAAATAAGTATTTAATACTCTGATTTGATAATTTCTTAGAAAATAGATTTTTATCTCTGTGTTGTTATTTGTTGTTATCTGTTGTTATTAAAAATGAGTTTGATTAATGATTTTATTATTATTTTTGAGTAAATGCATGATAATATAATTAAGTGGACTTGAGATATGTTAAATAAAAAGGAAATAAAATTTCAGATGTGATTATGTGTTTAAATACATGTGTATAAAATGTTGTTTGGAAAATCATTAGACAATACCTTTCCCTTTTAGATACAGTGATATAGATGATATGAGATGAATACAATTATACAGATGATATGAGATGAGAGGCCTTTGAGACCCGTCTGAACACACATAGAGGATTTGAACCATCTGTTTGAGCGTTTTTATCTTTTGGGGGCGTATGCATGAAATATGATGATTACAGAGATATAAATATTGAGATACTGATGATACAGATGAGATATGATGACACAGATGTGATATAAGCCTTTGGAACCCGTCTGAATACACACAGAGGCTTTGGGCTGTGTGCTTGGGTGACCAGTTATGCATGCACGGATATGATGAGTATGAGATGGCATTTCCTGGTCTATTCGTTGTAGCTCCGGGGCATGATGGTTTCCTGATTGCCCGTCCGTCGAGATCCGAATATGATGAGATTATTCTTTGGGTACTTGTTTGGTGATGGTTTTTGGTATTCAGTATTTAATATTATAAGTGTTATGATTTTATTGATTTTATGCGGATTTATGAAATATTGTTATTTCAGTGCATGATTTGAATTAAATAAGTTTATGTAAGTTCTTATGATGTTTTGATGAATTGATTTGAGAAAGATTAAATCTTAAATAATTTATTTTTCAAAAACTACTATCCACTCACTGAATTCACTGAGTTTTACACTCACAATATATTTATTATATTTTTCCCCCCATAGGAAACTTGCAGGCACACTCACAATACTATTGTATTCTTGATATTATATGTTTGAAGGATACTAATATTTGATTGAGGAAGTTGATTGTGGAGGTTAATTGAATATTGTATCATTTTTTGGGAGTGTTAATTTTATAAATTGCAGGTCTAGGGAAGTCATAATTATATAGGAGACTACCGAATTTTTGGTAGAATTCTTAAATATTAGATTTATTATCGATTCAGTTAGACGAGTTTAAATAGATTCGCCCTGAGGTTCGGGGTGGACCGTTTCAACTTGAGTTTCTCAAAAACGAATTTGTTAATGTTTGGCTAGAATGTAATGCTACTGATGAACATGCCAAAATATTGGCTTCTGATGTTATTGGTTTCAAAGAGAAGGTAAAAATTCTTTGATATGTTAAATTTATTTCCTTGATTTTCCCCTTTTCATATCTCGTCATTCAAGAAGAAAAAATAATTATCTCTTTTTGCTATTAAAGGAAGGATTGCTTCTGTAGAAAGTGTTGTAGATTTATTGGCAAATCACTGTTTTGTGGATAATATGCTAGATCACAACTGTTTTTCTACCCGTCGAGGCATATTTTGTGTTTTGTGTATAACCATATGAAGTTTGGAGCTTTGATTTAATTTGATTGGTGATTGACCCCTGTTTAATGTAGTTCAGCTTCATCTATATCCGCTCGATTCATTCAAATGTGACATTGATTACTTTACATATTCTGATGAAATTTCTCCTTTTAATGACCAGAATGTTACAAACAGATTTGAAAAAAGAAAATAAAGTGTGTAATTATTTCCATATTACCTATTGCTAAAAATAAAAAGAATGCTGGTGCTCTTAAATTCAACCCTTAACCTGCTGGAGTATCTCATATTTTCTTCATCTTATCCTCTAATTAACTTTTCTGTTATATCTCTTGGGGCCAATTAGCTATGAGGCTCAGTCTACCTCCACTCAAGTCACTTGAAAATATCGAGCTAAAACCATTAATTTAGAATCTGATCGTGAAAATCCTATGGACCAAGCATCTCTACGTGTTTTTGTTTGACCTATTTGCATTTGAGGTGTTGGGTGGAAAAAAAACACAGGTGATAATACCAATTATGGGTTAGGCCAATCATACTTTTTGGAAATGTGTTCAAAACAGCCATTCCAACAAATGCAAACCATACATGTGAAATTTTTGACAAATATTTTGTATTCCTAAAAGAAAGATTTTATATCTTCTTGATTTCAACAATGAGATTTTCCCATTCTCAATGTATTGTTTAATATATTCCTAGACATTGTGGAGCATGCCATACGTTTGACCTTGCAATATATTGCATATACAAGTTAGTTTAGTATATGCCTGCAACATGTTTAACTGAATAGCTCAGAGAAACTTGGTTTAGCACATATAGCATTTTTTTTCTTGATATATTGATAAAGCTCTATTTAAAGAATCGAATCAACCATGTTTTATTTCTAATTACTTCATTGCTTCTATCCTTGGAATTGGACGATCCTATAAAGCACTTTCCATTCAATTCAGTTACATCATGCGTGTGAATTGTGGTGATGCAAAGAATGATCAGTGTTCTTGGTTGGCATTGAGTTCTATGATGGTGAAGTTGTAATTTTGTGGGGATACTCTAGTTAATTTTTTTTTGTTTTATTTATATTTTCTAATTATTATTATTATTATAAGTTAGTAAAATAAATTTTACTGATTGCTAGATCTCGTTCTACTCAGTGTAAAAGTAACTATAGTTTTTTTACTATGTATATCTTGAATGCAGGATGACTTTGCACGTACATTGGTCAAATGTCAAACTGGAACTTGGTAACAATAATAGAAGACTTCATTTCAATTTTCGAAATTAAGAATTTGCAGAAGCAATAGCCGCGTGTTGGATGGTGCTACTGCTGCTATATATCAGTTTATAAATTATTTGTAGTTGGTAAGCAATGTAATAAGTTTTCAACAATGTAATAATTTTTAAATGGTTCAATGCAGTGTAATACTTTTCATATTGTTGAAAGTATATTTCAATTCAAATGCCAAATGCAAATTTTCAATTTCTATTATGTTGATTTCTATTTTTTTTAATTTTTCTCAAATAAATATTGATACCATAGTATCGTTATATTTGTTATGCTCTTATATTAATATTTGTTTGATATCATAGTCTTGTTATTGATGTGATGTTCGAGCATGAACATTTTTTTGATACTATGGTGACATAAATTCGCTGACACAAAATTTGTGTTAGTAAATTTGTTGCATCGTGATTAGTGACACTAAACTCGATGTCAATAAAATAAATTGTTGATACCAAACTAATATCAGAGAAGACTATTTTTTTTTACTAGTTTATTTTGTTAAATCTACTAAATATATTATACACGAGTCATGTGGACCACTAACATTCAATATGATTTAGGATTTAAATCATAATAGACCTATACATTTTGTTTGAAATATGAATAATAATGTCATAACTAATCCACTAGATATTTTAAGGAATTTTTAGTTCTAACCTGGTTTGAAACAGACAAACTTGATTTTTGTTATTTAAAACCACATCTTACATTTCAAGCAATTCTTTCGATAAATGCCAGGGTTCTTTTACATAGCCTGTTTTTCATTCTTGAGTTCCTTTCACAATAACATTGAAGGATTTGTTTCTTGATAGCCTTCTAGGATTTTCTCTCAAGCTCCTCAAATAGCTAAAACGGACTATATGAGTATCCTAACTTTTTACCCTTTTACCTTATTTTGATCAATCTTATTTGTCAATTCATTGTCTTTCCACTTGGGGTCATGACTGATTTGAAATGACCATATTTGGTAAGGCAGTGAATTAAAGTAAACTTAATAAGAGATACTTATCCATATTCACACCCAAAGTTTAACCTTGTAATATGTTTGTCACCTCAAAGATGCACTGAGTGTTACTTAAAACATCAAATTTCATGGCGGTTAAATTAGCTGTAACTTCTCCAGAAATTATTTATCAATGCCTTGGAAGCACTCTATCAATACTTTTAGGAATAGTTAGTTTATTGTTGTAAGAATTTAACTAAACATAATGCTTAATCTATTGTATCTTTCCTAAACTTTGTGGAAGACCTTTCTAGAGTACTGCTAATATCAATTAAAGGATTTGATTTCTCATTTAGGAGTGCTATAAAAATTTAATTCGCTTGAGAGAAACTAAAGTGCTTTTTTACGCCAATTAGAGATATTTAATTCATAAAAATCAAAATAAGCGTACAAATAAAAGTACCAATATAGATACATAAAATAAAACTTAATATATACTTAAGCTTGAATTTACATACACGAACAAGATAATTCAGAAAACAATAAATGTACATCAAAGTTCTCCTTTGGATAGATAGTATGAGACACAAACAAAATCTTGATGCACTTTATTTTACATGATGGGATAATTATTTATTTGCTTTGTAGACAAACACGTTATCCAAATTTGGATAACATTTCCTATCTATATTACGCAAGTATTAATTATCCTAATTATGTTCATTATTCAAATAATAAATGATCTACCTTGGGGCGATCTTTCAATAGTTTAAGAATAAGAAACATCAATAAATTTTATTATTAACCAAATATGCATCACCAATTTAAGGGTAATTGATCACATTAATAGGCATTACACAATTTATAAATTCATCATGATTTTTAGTTTGGCCACTTTGGTGACTGATAAACTACTATATAGTAAATTTTGATTGTGTAAACATTAAGAGATATTACACAATTTGATTTTCAAGATACCTTTTAGTTTAGTCACTTTGGTGACTAACAAACTATATCATAATATGAATTTGAAATTGCATGAACATTAATAGATATTACACAATTATTCATTATAATTTTTAGTTTGGCCACTTTTGTGGCATACAAACTATACTGTAATATGAATTTCAAATTGTATAACAGCATCCCTATGATAATCATATAAAATATCTTGTAACCTTTAACATAAAATAAATGTCTTTATAATACGTAATATTATACATTTTTCACTCACTATAAATTATAACGTTGCCTAGCATTAAAATATTACTTTTAAAATTATAACAGAGAAAAAATGTAAATAAATATATGAGTACTATATAAATTAATATTTGATTTTTCATTGGACTTTTCTGCCAAATTTCAGATTCTATAATACTCTAGGGAGAAGAAATCTTCATAAGGATTCAATCATTAAATATGTTAACAGATTTCATTAACCATAATATGTAAATCTTCCTGAGATTGTAATGAAATTTTCCATGTAATGTGCCAAACCAGAAGAAAAAAAACAAAACCTTATGTATCTTTAGTGCTACGGAAAATTTCATGGTCTTGTATGAAAAATTCTGATACTACAGGTAACTTAAATAGTAGGATTTCTACTAAACAATCACGCATAAAACATAATCTAGGAAATTCAAATAACATGATTTTCACATCTCAACAAAATATAATGGCCTAACTTTATTCCGTAGCTTTTGACTGTTGAATATGATAGGGGAAGAAAATGTGTTTTATCTCTCTTAGTCTCATGTGGAAATTATAGAATGTAATCCTAATTGATGGAATAGGGTATTTTAGTAAGCAGATAGACACCAGACTAACCTATTTCAATTATGACTCACTTTTGATTAAAGTTGAAATTCATTAAGAAATAAACTTTTTATAATATTTATATTATTATTTTGTTAACATATTAAATTTATTAGTACAAACTATAAATAAATCATGTGCACCACTAATTTCCTGATAAGGACGTAGATATGAATTTGGGCTATAGGCACATTTTTTTGTTTATCATACATCGGTATTATGGTAAATATTTTATTTAATTGACAACACAACCAAGGGGATGAAAAAATAAATTTAACTATGTAATATATTGAATCAAATAGGCGAAATAATGAACCTAAAATAACCTGCCCAACCAAAAACAAGTTCAAAAATAATCATAACACAAAGTCTTTTCGCCATGATATATGTACAAAGTCTTTAATGCAATGCATGAACCAAGAGAAATGAGAAGTAGCTCGGGAAAATTTAAAATATAATACAATTTTTTAAAATTTAAATAACTTTTGACATTGAAGTTTTTAAAATCGGATGTGGCACTATAATAATTTTAAAATTTAGCCAGGCCACTTCCACAAATTTAGAAAACACAATTTATTTTTTTTGAATTCCTTTTAACATTTTCAAAGGCCATCTGGGGGACGTTCCCAGCTGGTCCTATTTTGGATCCGCCTATATTCTATACCAGTGCTGCCTCCCTTTGTAGCAGTGACTCTATTTGCCGAATAAATTCCGGGACGAAACGCAAGATAATTACCAAGACTTTTATGATAGAGGGCATAAATATTGCCCCATAAGATGGTCGAACGAAGAAATTTCATAAGAAAGCATATTGTACTTCCTCATTTTTTATAATAACGTTGGAAACTCAAGCTCCAAAGTAACCAAAGATTGAAGAAATCAGACGTTGGAAATCACAGTTTCCAAATCTTTAGAATTCACTTTTTAGCATGCGCTTATTTTTAAATCAAGTAATTTTCCAATTCTATCTCTTTTTATATATTCAACGCTAGTAGTTCATCCAATACCAATAGTATACATTTTTCCCCTAGCACCACCTACATAATCACTATCTCGCTGTCATTGTTAGTTGAATTAAACATTATGAAGTAGTTTATTAATTAACGACATTTTTCAGGAGATGATAAGTCCACCGCACAATTTTTGTAAGCCTATTTTATTTATAGAAAATAATTACAAGAAGTGCACATTAAAAAAATTAAAATAGAGAAGAATTGTGGAGGATGGATTAATTAAATCTATCTTTATTTTTTTTATTTTGTTTGACTATTAAGATTATTTTAACCTAAGTTTAAATTAGGGGTGGTACTATGAATCAAGATTAGTTTATTCGATTAGATTCAATGCGAATTAAATGGGTCTGGATTTGAAAAAATTGATTCGTTTAATAAATGGGTGAATTCGAATCACTAATTAAATGAATCGAATCTAGGTTTAAAGATATTAATTCATTTATTCGTTTAGTATTCATTTAATAATTAGACCATTAACGAATCAAATATGTGTCGATTCGTTTAAAATTTGTATTATTCGTTTAATTAAATTACTTTTTTGTCCTTAAATTTATTTTAAAATTTTTTAATTTGAATGTTAATTTTGTAATTTTGGATGATTATAAGACAACCCATAAAGTGAAACGGGAATTAGGCCAGTCGGCCCTAATTTTTCATTTCGTTGTTTCCCTCTTTTTTCCCTTCATCTCTTAGTAGTCCTCTTTTGTCTCCAGTATTCACAGTTCACCCTCAGCAATTTCTTTTTGTTCCCTCCGTAATTTCTTAGTTGGCACCATCACACCTAACTCACACTCGCATAGTGACCTCTTATTCTTATTCTTTTTTAATTTTTGAGCTATTTAGAGACATATCTCACATTATTATATATTCTCTGTCTTTAGATTTCTCCATCATTAGAGATGATTCATCTCCACACATTTTGAATTGATATAATTTTTTTTCTTTTACTTTTTATTTTCCTCAAATGCACTGTCTTCATCAAGTTACTGCCTTTAGTAATGATTTAGTTTTTGAGATTAAAAGTTATTCAAGCATATGATTGGCTGTCTTTAAATTTTCATCTCATAATTGATAAAATGGATTAACGTTAAGGTGACATGTTTGATAATTCATTTAATAATATTAATTATTGTTTCTATTGCTCGCTCGTCTTATCCTAAGACCCAACCTTTCTTCTCAAATCTTTCTAAGTGTGGTCATCATGTCTAATATTAATGCACGCTTGATTTGTTCAGCTTCCAAAAGGTACATACCAGTGGTCAAGGAAACTCCTAAGGAGAATTAATTATTATTATTTCCTTAACAATACTACAAATTTGCTACATATTTGATGTTTTGAAATGTTATAATGACTATCATCAGTGTTGTAGCTTGTTAATAACATTTGGTGTAGATTTTTGCTTTCAAAGTGACAAAGACAGAATGAAGAGAATTAAAGAAATCACAATGCTTTATAATTTGAATTTTTCTTATTGTTATTTGTGCTGTTAAAATTTTATAATTTGGTGTTTGAATGAGTATATTTAATCCTAAAATATGGTTTTGATTATTTGTATTTTGTAGAATATTAAATTTGTGGATTTTTTATATTTTATTTTGCTTAATTTTTGTTTATTAATTATATTCTTCTAAACGAATTGTAAACGAATCCAGATTCAATTTGATTCGCTATGAATTCATAACAAGATAAACAAATAGTAAACAAATATGGTTTCAATTCTATTTATTTATCAATTCTACTAAATGAATTAAACGAATCAAACTAAATATTTGTTTAATAAACAAATCAAATCTGAATCAGTAGAATTTTGACCTAATTCATGTACGATTTGATTTGAATTCGATTCGTCTATTCGTTTTGCCATCCCTAGTTTAAATTGACTATGATACTTATAAGGTAAGAGTACCAAAACTTTACTCTAGCTTCAACTTTTTTTTTTTACTTTTATACAAAATTCTTTAAATGATGTGCGATTACTACTTTATAAGTATAATTATTAACCTTTAATTAAACTAACATAACAACTTTATGGAACATTACTTATGATGTAAATTATAGGTTTTCAAATTTATATCATTTATATTTAGGATATTGAAAACTATTGAGTTTCATTTAAAAATGTTATATTATAGGTGACAAAATTAAGTACCTAAATTATTAGATACAAGAATTCATATATCTTAGGGCAATTTGGCCATTACGTGTCATAAGTAAAAATAGTCAAATAATTTTTTTAAAGCGATTATAATGGTTAAAGATGATTAAAAAAACTAAGAATAAAAATATAAGACTGAATTAATTGATTAATTGTACAAATTTTTTATTAATTCATATTTACTAAAAATAATATCAACTTTTTGTAAGTATTTTCTAAATATAAGATGGGTTTATATGAATAATATATTGAAAATATTCTCACACTATTTGTTATATATATATGTATGTATGTATGTATGCATGCATGTATGTATGTATGTATGTATGTATCTATATTTATTCATATTTATTACGATACATCTACTGATTGAGAATTAAAGTCCACAAATAAGCATATACACAAAATTTTGTGTTTTTTGGGCTTGGAAAATATTTGAAGTTTCTAAACAAAATATTAAAAATTAGATATAAAAAATTGATTTGACCATTGCACATTTAACATATAAACGTTATATATAAAATAAAAATATGATTTTATATTTTATGAAATAAAGTCAAAGACATGATTATTTGGTTTTTTTATTCATTATTAAAAATACAATTATTTTTTACTTGCAATAATAACATTAATTATCAATCAAAATCAAAATCCATTCAATTACAAATAAAATTTCCAGATTTTTAAATTCCTAACAACTATGGCCTCATTTGGGATTGAGGTTGAAATTCAACAAGCTACTTATTTCATAATTTGTAGCAAAAATAGTATTTCATAAATTTTCTAAAGACTGCTTATTTCATAACTTTCTCCATTTTGACAACCACTTTTAAGAGTAAGTAGGGGTTTGTTTTTCATAAACAGCTTATTAAATAAGTTACTACACCTTTTCAGATTTTCTATTCTAACCTTAATATTAAAAAAAATAATTATTTCTTATTTTTCCATACATCCTAATATATAAGCCATTAAATATCGTATTACCATCACAATCAAATCACGCAAAACTACAGTAAATTCTCTCCAGTATCAACGTTTTGATTTAGTAAGTGCTTTAAATTTTATTTAATGGACTTTTTTTTACTTTATATAATTTTATGTGTTTTAAAAAGAAAAAGATATATCTAAACATTATTAAACATGCTCAAAAAAATAAAAAGTAATTTAAACTTATGTCTACTTAGATTTTATATAATAAAACAATATATTTGTAATTAAATGTACTAAATGCATATACATTATTTTTAAACTTACATCAACCGCAACAACACAGTTTATCAACCAACACGATTTACCAAACACTAAGTTATGTTTATAATTAGACTTATTATATCCACACAAAAGAAACAATTTATTTAACCAGCAACCACAATCTCAAAATAGCAGCACATCACATCTATAAATTTACTCCGAGATCCGCCCTTGCTTCCGCTGCTTTCATAAACTTTCATTATGGCAGAAAAGAAAAGAGAAAGCCGATAGATTACTACATATGAGTGAAGCATGTTATTCAAACAACAAACCACATCAACACGTACGAGGCACGTAGGCAAGCTGTGAAATGAAAGTAGAACAAAACTAACAAAACTTTTCTTCTCCTTCTGGCTTCAACCACGTATTCACTACCCAGAGTGAGCATGCACTCAAGCAGCTTCTTTACTGATACTGGCCGTCGCCGCCATTAATTCGTCTAGTCATGTGGATTGCGTTGGAAATTGGCCGTCATATTTTCAACATTACTTTTGCAACAAACAACGTGAGTAAATAACGTTGGGGAAAAATTAAATTTTTATATAATCTTTTTTAAGATCGCTCTCATATAATATATAAGAATACGTAATCTAGAAATCGTACCTTGAAAATCTAAATTGGTTTTTTCCACTGAAGTGATTTACGCTCCTAGATCACGATCCATCACCACCACACTTGTTAGATCACGAATTGTCACCAATGATCTTCCAGGTTATGACTTAGGTTCGATCTGCACTTGACGTGTGGGCGCTTTTATCACTACCAAAGCAACTAGCACGAGAAAATTTTTCTCTCAATAATGAAGAGAAAAATCTTTTTCTCTCATCTATATAAAGTGGCTTCTACTTTTTCTTTAGAGAAAATAAGCCTTTTATATCACCCTTTAGTGAAAACTCTAGCTCCAAATAATCCTAAAAATAAAACACACGGTTATTTTCTTTTTCAATAGGGAACCCACCTTGTAAAATAATATAAGGCCCCTTACACAAAAACTAATTAAATGGAGCCTCCCACTAAATGATATATTTAGGCTTTTAACTCAAATAGCTAATTATCTTACTTATTAGTCCAGTAGTGGTGCAGTCAATTAAATGAGCTAACCCGGGGATCATTTGGAAACATACAATAATGGTTACAATAATTAGGCCTGTAATTAAACTAACCTAATTATTTAATTCCAAATCTACTCCACTAAAAGATTGGAACTGACTTCTATAATTGTATGCTCGAAAAATAATTTGTCTCAAGCTACATTGATTTCTTTACTACACAATCATTTGTACCACATCGTTAATTAAATTGATATCTCAACTGTCCAATCAATTTAATAACATCTTATTCCTTGATCCTTACTGGTTTTCTCTAATGATCATTTTTAACATACTAAATATGTTGACACACTCTGGCCAGAGAATTCTATGGTCAAGTGCCGAAAACCTATCAAGAGATGTATTGTACAAATTCTATATTGTTAATCCATAACTCCAATACTCATACTTGCTCCCACCAAGATACCGAGTAATCTTGACCACAAGGATGTGTCGTGCCCATCGGTAACTCAAATGGAATAACAATTACAATCATGAAATCATAATTAACTCAAGATTAAGATTACAGTAAAATCAACGCCTATGAGATTTAATAAGTCTGATAGTTATTACAAAGTTAATTAAATCGCATATGTGATCCTGTTTAATGTAGTTGTACTACATTAATAAATTCATACATGTTTAAGACAAATTATTCAATGAATTTATTACAATCTATACCTAAATAAAGTGTCCAACTTTATTTATCAACTGCGAACTAAATTTATTTAATCATAAGATAACTTGAATTTATGTCTTTTGTGAATCCACATGGTAATCATATAAATACATATAATATGATTAAATGGACTTTAATACAAATATTAATGCAATTAAGATATTTGAATAAAGTACCTCATTTATTTTATTAATCAAAAAAATTGTTTATTACAATTAAATAAATACATATGCTTTTAAAGAGCATATTTTTCCAACAATGTCTCATTAGCTCTCAAAGCATATCTAGCATATTGCTCATGTTCCAGGGCTCTAAGTGCAGGTTATAAAAATTTCTCACTAATGGTCATTGTAATAAGATCTATCATTTAGCATTTAATGTCATTTCGGAACGCACAATCAGATTTATACCGTCACGGTCGGTTATTATGATCTGCCTGCCTCTAACATCAATACTCACATCGGTAAAATTCCTTCCCTCGAGATGAATCAAGTACTCTACACCATACCACAAACCACCTTCACCTGCTACTTCATTTCTTCTGGCCACTTAATAATTATTTCTGAGGATTGAAATTCTACTCTTTAGCAGGCCAGCCCGTGTGAGTGAATTTGACTTTGAGTTTACTTTGAGTGTGATCAAGAGAAGCGTCTTGGCCTGGCCTCATTTAAAGACAAGCTGATGTAGGGGGAATGGTATTATCGTAATTATCTATGTCACCGCAAATCAACGCCTTTTCTTTAGGTACTTGTAATTTTTTAAGATTAAGACCCTCCCCTTAATATAAATTTCTCATCAATAAAATCTACATTCTAATTAGTGATTAATAATTTAAAAAATAAAAAAATTAAATTCTATCCAAATATTATTATGTTAAGAAATATGTCTTATTTTTTAAGAAAGATTTTTTAAGATATTTTTTTTGTAGGATTCTTATTTAAAGAATAAGTAATTTCGCTTTTGGAACTTGACTTATTCAAGGAAAAATATTACTAGTATAAGAGAATGATTACTTATCGTATAAGAGATAATCACTATATATAGGGAGGTTGAATTCACTTACTTGTATAGCACAACAATTAGTTCTCTCTAAGTAGATAGTTTTTACTGTGAGAGAAACAACAAGTTTATTAAGAGATTGAGTGTTATTGAAGTTTTCTGTGGTATGAAGAATACTAGAATGATTTATAAGATATTGATGGAATTAAATTTCGTAACATATTATTATATATCACATAGTATAAATTATTAAAAACTCAAAAGAAAAAAAATCAAGAGAGTTAATCTTGTTTTTCAACCTTTTTTTAATGTGGCCAGTTCTTTGACTCTTTTGTGGAAATTTGGAATTTATTACTTGCTTTTTTTGTGGTGACCTGTGTCCTGTGTCCATCGACACGTTTTTGTACTTGTGTTTTATTTTTCCACAGGGCAATAATTTCACACAATCAAACGCGATTTCTGAGACAGGAGGTTTGGTACAATTACTATGTATAATGTCGTGCGTGTCAATATATCATTGCCCCGCTCCAAACCTGACCTGAGTTGACCGAGAGGAAGGGCACTCCAGTCTTCAATATGTCAGAGTGCTTGGCACGGGTCAAGTCATCTCGGGATTGCTTTTTTGCAATTATATGCATGCATACACCCAAAATCTCCCTTTCTTCTTTCTCGCTCTCTCACGCACACAGATATTATCTAAAAGTCTCTAACCTACTATTTTAGTTTTTTTTAAAGGAGAAAAATTAATTAAACAGTCAAAGAATTACATAATTAGGGAGAAAGAACAATATTCCACTCTCCCGAATCTGACAGAAAACTCCCCATTCGAGTAACGGTGTGGGCAGCGGAGTTTGCAGATCAACGAACAAAAGAGAACGCCACTTCTCCTAAAGACTAAGCCAATGCTCTACAATCAGCAGTAATAGAGCCAAATCCTTTTGGATAATCAAGCTTATCATGTAAAGCATTAAAGACTAGCAAGCTATCTATTTCTAACACAACAGATTTAAAAGGAAAATTCTTAAGCCAGCTGAGGGCCTCCTTAACACCAAGAACTTCAGCTTCACGAGGATCAAAATTGCCAGGGAGGGTGTTGCTTTTTGCCGCAATAAAATCACCTTCATCTGAGCGAATAATAGCCCCAAAGCTAGTCAACCCTATTGATCTCACTAGAGCAGCATCAACATTGCACTTGTGCCACCCAAGCCTAGGCTTTGTCCAACAAACTGAACCATGAGCTAAAGAATCATACTCTAGAGGGGTAAAAAAACCACTCTTACAAGCTTGCTGCCAAAAGAATAAGCTTTGTCCAGCCACATTTACCACCGACTGGACCCTTCTATTGACACCTTTCCAAACCTTATTATTTCTATTCAACCAAAGGCCCCAACAAATCATAGCAACCAAACTACATTCATCAAAAGTACAGCGGCCAAACAAATCCTCCAACCATCGATCAAAATGCAAACAAGTCCCATTGAAACCAATTATAAAGGAAATCCAGCAGGATTTAGCAAAATGGCAAGTCACCAGGATATGGAAAATGGATTCTTAGGAAGAGTGACAAATAGGACATAGAGTTTGTACCTCAACTCGACGTTACCGCAGGTTATCTGAAGTTGGGACGACATTGGTCATTGCTCGCCAGAGGAAGTTCTTTACTTTTGCAGGAACATAGAGCTGCCATAATTTATGCCAAGCGCTGCTGCTGGGGGAAAAGAGCATTGAGTCTAGCATTCTATAGCAGCTTCTAACCGTGTACAGGCCTTTGGAGTCAGGCAGCCAATACCAGGTATCAATATCCCTCCCTGAGCTGAGAGGGATTCGGAAGATAAGATTATGGTCCCTGCTGTTGAAGCTGTCTGCCACCACATCATAGTCCCAATTATGCTTGTTAGGCACCATGAGACTGTCAACTGTTTCATTAGAGATAATTGCTGAAATGGTCGAGGAGATGAAGCCGTCGTCATTTTCTGGCAGCCAAGGGGCGACCTCGTGTAAGGGCTGAATGAGCAGTCAAATAGAATGCCAAACGTAACTAGGGTTGCTTCCCAGACGAGCCTCCGCAAACGAGGTGTTGGGGTAGTACCTAGCCTTGAAAAGGCAAGCTACCAGAGTGTTGGGGTTGGTTTAGAGACGCCGGCCTTGTTTTTTGAGCATTGCAACATTGAACAGATGCAATCTTTTAAATCCTAGGCCCCCATGAGTGTTAGGTTTACACATCTTCTCCCATTTCATCCAAATGATACCGCCACTGCTTGGCCCTTTTCTACCCCACCAAAAGGAGTCCATCATCCTCTCTAGCTCTCTACAAAGCTCCATGGGCAAGAGGTAAATGTTCATCGCATAGATGGACAACGCTTGAGCTACTGTCTTTAGGAGAATTTCTTTTCCTGCCTGAGACAACAGCTTTTGGTTCCACCCCTGTAACCACTTCTAAACTCTCTCTCGAATGTAACTAAACACAGCTGACTTACTTCAGCCAATGAAAGAGGGAAGCCCTAAATAATTGCCATGGTTTACTGTACCCCTCACCACAAGGATACTGCAAATTGAGAGCTCAACCTCGTTGGTAGTATTAGCACTAAAAAAGATAGAGGATTTGTTGAAATTGAGTCGCTGACCCGACGCAGCCCCATACAAGGTTAAGGCAGCCTTCATTACATAGGCTTCTTGATCACTGGCTTTGAAAAATAGGAAACAATCATTAGTAAAGAAAAGGTGAGTTAAACTAGGAGCCCCCCGAGCAATTCTAATCCTATGAAGCAGCCGTGCTCTCTCGTAGTGATTGATAAGAGAACTAAGACCTTGAGCACAAATAAAAAAAAGATACAGCGATAACGGGTCCCCTTGTCGAAGACCACGACTAGGAACAAAAGGGCCTATTTCCAGCCCATCGTGAGGGATTTTATAAGTTACGGTGGACACATATAACATAATCAGTTTAACAAAAATAGAACTGAACCCCATCTTGAGCATAATAGCAGACAAAAAATTCCACTCAATTCTATCATAAGCTTTTGACATGTCAATTTTAAAAGTTACAGCCCCTTCCCTACCCTGCCTTTTCCTCTTCAAATAGTTCATAACTTCAGTCGAAATCATAACATTATCAATGATAGATCTACCCGGAATGAAATCACTCTGGGAGTCCGAGATAATAGGACCTAAAGTCGATTTAAACCGACTAGCTAACATTTTAACAACAATTTTATAGATAACATTACATAAAGCTATAGGCCGACATTCAGTAATATAATTCGGGTTGGGAGTTTTAGGAATCAAAATTAGGAGGGTCTCATTCAAGCCAGCAGGAAATTCACAATGATGAATAAAGTTCAAGCAAGCAGCAGAAACATTAGCCCCAACAATCATACCATCGGGACCAGGAGACTTATCTGGATGCATGTTGAAAATGGCTTCTCGAACATCTGCTGTACTTGAGTTCTCCAAAAGAATTAGGTTCTACTCAGCTGAAACCATAGTCTCCACTCGCTGGAGAGCCTCTCCACAAAGGCCATCTTCAGTAGAGAAAATATGAGTGAAGTAATTGGCGATTATCTCATTTATGTCTTCCAGATTTGTGCACCACTGACCCTGGCTATTTCGGAGCTTACCAATCTCATTCTTCTTCTTCCGAGTTGAAGCCATCGCATGAAAGTATTTCGAGTTCATATCCCCTTCTCTAAGCCAAAGGGACTTGGCTCACTGTTTCCAGAAGGTTTCATGGCTGTGAAGAAGCTCATTGTAGCGCTTTCGAGTTTCAAAAGAGCAATCCACGATGGCCGAGTGCTTCTTACCCCGCAACAAAGCCATTTTCTTCTTGCAATCCAGAATGCGAACTTGAATATCCCGAGAGAAGTGGTTGCCCCAGCGAAGAAGCCCAGAACCACAAGCTGCTATTTTGCTTTGAATTGGCATTCCAACCGACGACCTCCAGCTACCCTCCACAATCTCAATACAATCAGCCTCGTGGAGCCATTTATTCTCAAACCAAAACTTCTTAGTCCTCGGAGAACTCACCATAGGAATGGGATCTAGAAAAATAGGGAGATGGTCAGAGCAAGACGCTTCCAAACTACTGACCTTAGCTTTTGGGAATAGACAAAACCAAGAATGAGAAGCAAGGGAACAATCGAGCCTCTCCTCCACCCGATCTTCTGATCCCCGCGAGCGGTCCCAATTAAATTGATACCCACTCATGCCCAAATAAAAAAGCTCCAAGTCCATTACTACTTTCTGGAAGCCATGCAGCTTCCAATTCGGGTGGGTATGCTTCCCCCATTTCTCACTTGAGTAAAGAAGGTCATTGAAGTCCCTCATACACACCCAGGGTAAAAAAGAAAAAAGGGCAAGAGAACGCAGCAAGTTCCAAACTTCACGGTGATGGGTGGATTCGGGGAAGCTGTAGAACCCAGTGACCCGCCATTATTCCCCCTCTGAATTCTCTACAGACTCGTCAATAAAAGTTTTCCCAAACTTAAGCAACTGAACCTTGTAATTGGGCTTCCAAAATAAAGCAAGCCTGCCACTCTATCCACTCTTACCCACTCTACAAACAAACCAGTGTAACCCAACTGAATTTTCAGCTTATCTAACTTCTCCGTATGGCACAACGTTTCCATTAGAAAAATAAAAATAGGATTATACTGCTCGGCTAACTCTGCAAGCACCTGAACTGTGTGTGGTTGGCCTAAACCACGACAGTTCCAGCTAAGACAACTCATTGGCTTCGATGGGCCTGATTCACAGGTCCCACCGCTGGTTTGTTTTTTGGGGCAATTATAGTCTCCACTTAGGTCGGGTTGTCCATTTTTTCTTGACCCGCTATGAAAAGCGACCCATGATTTGATCTTCTACGCTTCGCTTCAGAGACGATTAGTTAAGAATCGTAGCTAGTGTTAATGGCTTTGATTGAGGCCATGCCGCTAGCAAAGCCACCCATTTCCTTGCCATTAATTCCCACTTGGTTGCAGGTTCTGTCAGAGTTGAGGATTTCCAAACCCTTAGGCCCATACCTGTCCATTTTCTCCTTCCTACGAATTTTACTTCCTTCCTTAGCAGATTTGGTGGTCCCATCCTCACCCACTAACGTACCAACTCCAGATTTTGGCCAGTTGCCAGGGATGTCTTCCTCCATTCTTGGTGACTTTGACCTCAGCCACCGCTCACCGGAGTTCATCATACCACTCCTAGGGTGAGCTTTCATCCATGTACTATAAGGTCTAGCAACATTGCTTTCCGTGGACTCATACAACGTTGGGCAGTTACGCTTAGTGTGGCCTAAAAGGCCACAGATGAAGCAAAAAAATTGAGTCGTTCGTATTTAAAATCCACCCGAAACCACTCTCCTCATGTTCGCTTTAGCCGCATCTGACGTTTGAGGGGCTGCCTCACATCAAGCGATACTCTCAGACGCATATAATTTCACTAAACATCGTTGAGATTATTCTCATCTGACTCTAGAAACGAACATATGTAGTTGCCAATACTTTGTAATATTCTTTCAGACTGAAACCCCAGTGGCATATTGTAGACTTGGATCCATAATATAGTGTGGAACAAAGGAACATTTTGGGGTTGCTCATCAGCCCCTAGTCTATGGACAAGCAAAATGTATTGATCAAAGGTCCACGGTCCTGCATCGAGAATCCTCCTTACATCGACTTCATGAAAGAATTGAAATAAGAATAGTGTCGGAGAAAGGGCCTTTATGCAAACACCCTTTCCCGGCCTCCATAATGCTGCCATGGTGGTCTTCATTGCAACAAAGTTGATCACCTTGTCTGTTAAGAATCAGCCCACAAGGCACAACCGTGAGTTAACTTTATTTTTGCCAATATCTTCATCTTCTTCTCCAGTCACCTCAAGTCCTCCCTCCTCCTCTTCATCAAGCGGCAACCAAGCACATTCACGTTGTAAGTCAGTAGCTCCTCGACTACTTGAGCCATCCATTGAAAGGCAAAAGGGGAGTCACTGCGAGCTTTTTCCAAAACTACTTGTCAGAAGGACAAGACGAACACCTGCCAAAAGACAAGACTAACATGCAAAAAGTATGAACTCGTATTTGGTTCTTTAAACATTATTGTAATATAATATTTTAGTTAAAGTACGGAATTTGAATTCGGAATATTGGATTTGAATTTAATAGTTTATTTCTTTTTTATTTTAAAATCTGCACATAATGTTTATTGTGTGAAGATTTTAATAATTCCAATTAAAATCTCATACTTTAATTAAAATGTAGGAATTTTAATAAAACCTAACTCATACATATAGAAAGAGTTAATTTCTAATGAGGACATCCTCATTTTATTACAGTAAAAAGGTTACTAAAATATTAAAAAAAGCATAAATTTCAATAGATTATAACTATATTTGTTTATCTATTAGAAATGTCTTCATTTGTTAAAATAAGAATTTCCTCATTAGAGAATACATAGTAATAACTTTTAATTATTTTTAAATGAGAGATATTCCTTAAATTATTAAAGTAAAGGAAAGATTATAAGACAAAGAAAAATATACATTTTAATACTATAAGATAAGAACACTAAATTGGAGTGTATGTTTTACTTATCTTTTAATAAGTGAATATTCATTACATATATATAGAGTGAGAGTTATTTTGCATTAATATGATAAGAGACAAGTTAAAAAAATATAATCCAATATACTTACATGGTAAAATATATTGTCATTAAGTATTCATTTTTTTGTATCTTTTTCCTTACTTTAATTGAAAAATCATTATATATATACGTGCGCGCACGCACACACACACACATATATATATGGCCAAGACTACAACAAAACAAATGCATAGGTGGATCAGCTTTATTAAATAATTATTATTAATTATTGTTAATATATTAATTAATTATAATACTTTTTATTGTTGTCAATAATAATAACAATAATCATCCATTTAAAAATTATAATTATATTTATAATTATAATAATATAATTATGGTAATTATAATTATAATCCATTTAGTAATAATTATATTTTTAATTAAATGGAGGGTATTTTGAAAATTTAAAAATTATTGGGGGCGAATTTGATACTCCAAGCATTTTAATAAAATAAAACAGAGTACAAGGAGCTCAACGAAAGTTTACAATAATCAAGTCAGAAAAGACTAAGTTACAATTGATGTAACTTAGGCGGATCCATATGTAAATATATGGCCACGACTACAACAGAACTGGCGCATAGGTGGATCAGCTTTATTAAATAATTTCAAAAATATTGAGGATTGTCGGATTTTAATGGATTGCAAAATCAATGGATGTAACTTGGAACAAAACCATTTGTAGTGGGAACATTGTTACTTCAACCTAAGAAATTATTGTTTGTCAAAAAATACTGAACACTAAACAACTTATATGACTACATGTCAAATCTAAGTGATATATAAATAAATTATGTTTAAAATGCATACTTTTAAATATAAATTCAAACATAATATTATGACCATTAAAGTAGAACTAATCAAGTATTAAGATTAAACTGATATGACCTTTTTTTTAATTTTAAAAACTAATAAATTAATATAGTGAGACCTTATATAGTAATTAATTATTGATCTCTCTTCTCTCTTACGTAATATATTCTCCCTTTTGTTACTTTTCATTTATTGTGTCTATCTCATTAAATTACTTCCCCTCATTTTTTAATTGTAGCAGTTGCATCATATCTTAGTATTGTGATTTACAAGTGCCTTATGCTTAGATATTTTTACTGTACTGCAAAAATCTTATAACTAAGGATAAAACTCAACTCTTACAAAACAAAGCAGTTCATCTCTTATAAAATGATATTTTAATATTCAAATGTGTTCAATAAAAAAGAAAAATTTGAAAGCACCAAGTACCAAAAATTTTATAAAAAAAATTATATCTAATCAATAAAAAATTGGTAACAAGTACTACTATTAAAAAATCATCCTATTTCCGAAGTAGTTGATAATAAAAGAACTCTGCTCTAAACTTTGACCACCACAAAAAAATGTTATCAAATTATCTTTATGTCATTGACACACCTACAAAAATATCAAAAGAAATTGTGTTTTATACCCACTGATAATTATTCAAAATTAGTTAACGCACAACTTGTTCAATGCTTCTGAAGAATAAAATTGTATTTTCTTTATAAAAAAAAGGACAAAAATGTACATATTTTAACAAGACTAAACCATCTATGCTGAGACAAACTAAAATGTATATATTTTAACATGACTAAACCATACATACTGAGACAAACTATCTTCCTTCTATACTAAACATTTTATCTATTACAATTAGTCAAACAATATAGAGAAAAGAAAGTGATAATCAAACTTACAAAATTAATGCTCGGTATCACTATTCGTAGCTTGATAAAGTTTTGATTTCTCATCAAGAACTACAAAATTTCACATGGTGATTTTTTTTCTCTTCTTCCTTAGCGGCCTTGGTTTTTCTCTATTATAAAAATTTTTCACGTAAATTCTTTTGTTATATGATTGATTTTATTCTCTATTTATTTTTTTAATTTATTATTTATTTAATATATTTTTATTTACAAGATCTTGGTGGGATTAAATTTCATAACATATTGTTATATATCACATAGTATAAATAATTAAAAACACAAAAAAAAAAATCAAGAGAGTTAATCGATTTTTCAACCTTTTTGAATGTGGTCGGTTCTTCAACTCTTTTGTGGTCCTGTGTACTGTGTCCGGCGACACGTTTTTTGCGCTTATGCTTAGCTTTATTTTTCCACAGGGGCAATAATTTCGCACAATCAAATGAGGTCTCTGAGATAGGCGGTTTCTGAAACAGGACATTGGGTACAACTATTTTGTATAATATGGAGTGTGTCAAAATATAATTGGCCCGGGGTGGGGCTATTTGCACTCTAAATATTTCTATGAACACTATATTACTTTACACACTCATACATTAATTATAAAAGATTAAGTTTATTTTGTATACTTTTTAAAATTTCAAAAATATTCTTACTTAAATGATGAGCATAATTTATATATATATATATATATATATATATATATATATATATTATTCTTAATTATTTAATTATTAGTTATCTTTATTTTTTATTTTTAATTAATTGAATTATTTTGTTGAATAGGGAATTAATTGAAGATTAAGGATAAAAAGGGCATGAGGAAGTTCAAATTTGGAAGTTAATCCTTTCAAAAGATGAACTTTATAATTATATAAAGTTTATACATGATTATTTTTGATTTCATGTCTTTTATTAAATTGTTTACATAGAGTGCTTAGGAAAACTTTGACTCTTTATTATTCAATATGTTTACATGGGATCCTTAGATGTCATATTATTAAGCAGAAAAAGAACTTATATTAGATTTAATTCTTGGGCTTAATTGTTATATCCATGAGATGACATAGATTAATTTCGAGTTGTCACTCTAAAATTGGGGATTAATTAATAATTAGATAATTACTAGTTGAATAGTGTGGATTCTGAAATTTTGGTAATTCTTATCTTATTGAATTCTCTTTTATTTTAATTGTTTCCTTTGTTTAATTAGTTTAATTTCTCTTAAAACTCAAATTGGTCAACTAGGTTAGAATTAATATTAATTTTAGATTTAAATTAAACTTTTCAACTTATAACAATCCCTGTGAGATCGACCTCGTTACCACTACTCTATCTCTAGATTCATACGCTTGCAAGTATATTAAAATTTTCACAACAAGTTTTTGGTGCTGTTGCCGGGGATTGTGCTAGAAAGTTAGTTTAATCTAGGTTGATTTGATTCTTCCACTAGTTACAATTTAGGTTGTCTTTTATTTTTTTATTAAAAAAACACAAAAAAATTTTATTTGCCTTTCAATTCATTGTCTGATTGTTTGATTTCTTTTATTTTTAAATTTCGTTTATTCTCATTATTGTTGGTTTATTTTATTTTTTTTTCTTTCTTTCCTTGTCTAGTTAGTTTATGAGTGTTTGGGAACGTGATTCAACAAATTGTTTGATTAAAAGAGAGTCGAAAATTGATAGTAGTCAAGCTAGTTCTTCTCAAGTCATGGATAACCCAAATAGATTATTGTCAATACTCCCACCAGTGCAAGTAAAGAAAACCCTTAGAGAATACTTTTCACCACTTGCAGCCAACCAACCATCTTGTATTGTGTTGCTACAAACTACAGCAACACACTTTGAACTCAAGCCTTCTGTCATTCAACTTTTGCCATCCTTCCATGGGTTAGAGAGAGAGGATCCATATTTGCACATTAAGGAATTTCTTGACATATGCTCTACATTTCGTTTTCAAAATTTTAATGATGAGTCAATTAGGCTTCGTATGTTCCCTTTCTCATTAAAAGACAAAGCGAAAGCTTGGTTGAACTCACTTCCTGCTGGATCTATTAGTACATGGGATGAATTGAGTAATAAGTTTCTCACCAAGTTTTTCCCTATGTCTAAAACAAATGCCCTTAGGAGAGGGAGAGCAATTTTACGAGTGTTGGGAAAGATTCAATGATTTACTCCTCAAGTGTCTCCACCATGGTTTTGAAAAATGGAGACTTATACAATGCTTTTAAAACGGTTTAACCATGTCAAATCGTCAAATGGTAGAGTCTATGAATGGTGGGAGATTTTTAAACTTACATGAAGGGCCGCATGAGATTTCTTTAATTCACTTTCTGAAAATTCTCAACAGTGGGATTTTTCAAATCAAAGGGAAAAATTATCTCAAGTTTTTAGAAAGGGTCTATACGAAGTTAAGGATGATTTAAATATGAAATCCACTCTAGCTACACTTTCTAGGAAAGTAGATGCCTTAGCTCTAAACCAGTCCATGAATCATTATCCTAATGTAGCTAATGACGTTTGTGCTCTTTGTTCTAACATGTCTCATACAGCACAAAATTGTCCATCTTTACCAGCCTATCAAGAGGCTTATTCTGAGCAAGTACATGCCTTACAATCATATGAAAAAACCTCCAGTAGTCCGTATTGATCCACATATAATCCTAATTGGAGGAATCACCTTAATTTTTCTTCGAACAAAATCAACCTTTGTCAAACCAAGGAGGGCAACAATTTAACATGCCCAATCAACAATTTGTCCCTCCTAACCAAGTATATCCTCCTGCCCAACAACCTATGTCTCAATTTGTTGCACCCCAACAAAGAAAGCATTCTTTAGAGGATACACTTCAAAGTTTCATTCAGTCAACCCAACAAGCTTTTCAGTCAAACACTCAAGCTATTCTAAAGCTTGAACATCAATTGGGTCAATTAGAAACTACTGTAGTGGAGAGAGAAAAAGAAAAATTTTCAAGTCAACCAGTTCCTAATCCCAAAAGAGTGCATGAAGTTGGATCAAGTTCAAGTCATTAGCATGAACAAGCAAAATCTGCTATGACCTTGAGAAGAGGAAAATTATTTGACAACAAGGTGGAGGTTCAAACAAGAAAGACATATACGCTTACTTCGTCAGATCCAGTTCCATCACAAGACTCATCACCAAATGATCCTGAAGAGAGTGGCCTGCCACCTTACATTCCTAAGGCTCTTTTTCCTCAAATGTTAACAAAGGTAAAGAAAGAGACTTCAACAGGTGAGATTATGGAAATCTTCAAACAGGTAAGTATAAACATTCCTTTACTTGATGCTATTAAGAAAGTTCCTTCCTATACCAAGTTTTTGAAAGATTTATACACTAAAAAGAGAAATTTACATGCCACTAAAAAGGCATTTTTAACTGAACAAACTAACAATTTACTTCAATGTAAAATGCCACCAAAATTTAAAGATCCTGGTTCTCCTACTATCTCATGTGTTATAGAGAACCAATTTTTTGATAAAGCATTATTGGATTTGGGTGCTAGTATTAATCTCTTGCCTTATTCTATTTACATGCAGCTTGGACTAGGAGAGTTAAAACCAATTCCTATTATTTTTCAACTTGCTGATAGATCAATGAAAATACCTCGTGGTATTATAGAGGATGTGTTGATACAAATTGATAAATTTTATTACCCTATTGATTTTATCGTTATTGATACTCAACATGTACATGATCCTAAGAAACACACTCCAGTTATTCTAGGTCGCCCTTTCTTAGCTACAGCTGATGCTCTTATTAATTGTAGGAATGGAAATATGCAGCTATCTTTTAGTAATATAACCATGGAATTGAATATTTTTAATGTTACCAAGCAGCCACACGAAGAATATGAATTTGTTAAAGCAAATATGATAGAGGAATTAGTAGAAGATTTATTTATTTCTAACCATACTGATGATCCATTATAGGCATGTCTAACTCATTCTGATTTATCTTTTAATAATGACAGTGCAATTGCAGAAGTCATCGCTTTACTTGATGCATCTCTAATTACGGACACAACTAAATGGAAACCAAAGTCAGAGCTACTGCCTCATTCTAAGAAGAAAATTTGCCCATCTGTGGAGGTACCACCAAAATTGGAACTCAAAGCACTGCCTGACACTCTGGAATATGCATTCTTGGGAGAATCTGACACTCTACTTGTTATTATTTCTTCTTCACTCGATCTTGAGCAAAAAGGTAAGTTGTTAGGTATTCTAAAAGAGCATAAGGAGGCAATAGGATGGACTATCGCTGATATTAAAGGTATTAATCCAGTAGATTGCATGCATCGTATTCATCTTGAAGAAAATGCTAAACCTATTAGGGGGATGCAACGTAGGCTAAATCCTAACATGAAAGAAGTGGTAAGAGCTGAAGTAATCAAATTATTAGATGCAGGAATTATTTATCCTATTTCAGATAGCTCTTGGGTTAGCCCTGTGCAAGTTGTTCCTAAGAAATTTGGTGTTACAGTAGTTACTAATGCTAATAATGAATAAATTCGCACTAGAGTAACTACAGGTTGGCGTGTTTGCATTGATTATAGAAAATTGAATTCATTCACAAGAAAAGATCATTTTACTCTTCCATTTATTGATCAAATGCTTGATAGACTTGCAGGTTATGATTTTTATTGTTTTCTAGATGGATATTTAGGTTATAATCAAATCCCTATAGCTCCAGAGGACCAGGAGAAAACTACTTTTACTTGTCCCTTTGGAACTTTTGCATATAGAAGAATGTCATTTGGTTTATGCAATGCACTTGCTACCTTTCAAAGATACATGCTTAGTATTTTTTCTGATATGGTTGAGAGATTTCTTGAAGTGTTCATGGATGATTTTTCTGTTTATGGAAATTCTTTTGATGAATGTTTGCAGCATCTAACATTAGTTTTGCAGAGATGTAAAGAAAAGAACTTGGTTTTAAATTAGAAAAAATGTCACTTCATAGTAAAACAAGGTATTGTCCTTGGACATATAATTTCCAGCAAAGGTATAGAAGTCGATAAAGCTAAGGTGGATTTAATTTCTAATCTTCCGGATTCCAAATCTGTAAAAGAAGTAAGATTTTTCCTTGGACATGCTGGCTTTTATAGAAGATTCATTAAAGATTTTAGTAAAAATTTTAGACCCTTATGCAATTTACTTGTTAAGGATGCACCTTTTATCTTTGATGAATCCTGTCTTGATGCTTTTGCAAAGCTTAAGAAATTGTTGACTTCGTCACATATCATTCAGCCACCTAATTGGGATTTGTCTTTTGAAATTATGTGTGATGTATCTGATTATACTGTAGGAGCAATTTTAGGATAAAGATTAGATCGTGTGCCTTATGTGATTTATTATACTAGTACGACACTCAATGATGTACAGTTGAACTATTCAACTATAGAAAAAGAAATGCTAGTCGTGGTGTTTGCACTTGATAAATTCAGATCTTATCTTATAGGTTGTAAAGTGATTATTTTTACTGATCATGCTGCTTTAAAATATTTGCTTACTAAGAAAGATGCTAAGGTAAGATTGATTTGTTGGGTGTTGCTTTTACAGGAATTTGACATTGAATTTAGAGATAAAAAAGGTTCTGAAAATGTTGTGGTGGATCATTTATCTTGCCTTGATCTTAAATTTATTCCAAAATCTTTACCTTTAAATGAGTCTTTCCCAGATGAGCAACTTATGAGTGTAAATGTTGTACCATGGTTTGCTGATATAGTTAATTACCTTGCTACATGTCAAATCCCAGAGCACTGGACTAAGCAAGATAGAACAAAGTTCTTATTTAAAGTGAAGGACTTCTTTTGGGATGATCCCTGTTTATTTAAATATTCTGCGGATCAGATTATTAGGCGATGTGTCCCCGATAATGAAATTCAAAGTGTTATCTCATTTTGCCATGAACGAGCTTGTGAAGGCCACTTTAGTGCTAAAAAGACAGCAACAAATTTTTTACAGTGTGGTTTTTATTGACCTACTCTTTTTCATGACGCTTATGTTTTTTGTTCTTTGTGTGATAGGTGCCAACGTATGGGTAGCATTTCAAAGAGGAACATGATGCCACTCAATCCTATTCTTGTGGTTGAGATCTTCGATGTATGGGGTATTGATTTCATGAGACATTTCCCTTCATCTTTTGGTTATCAGTATATATTGGTTGTAGTGGACTATGTGTCGAAGTGGGTTGAAGCTATTCCATGCAAAACCAATGATCATAGGGTTGTAGTGAAATTCTTGAAGAGTAATATTTTGTCTCGTTTTGGTTTCCCTAGAACAATCATTATTGATGGTGGCACCCATTTTTGCAATAAACCTTTCAAAACTCTTTTGGACAAATATTCCATTACACATAAGGTTGCTACCCTATACCATCCTCAAACCAGTGGCCAAGTAGAGATTTCTAATAGAGAGATCAAGCAGATTCTAGAGAAAACAGTTAGGCCATATAGAAATGATTGGTCTTTGAGACTTTATGATGCATTGTGGGCATATAGGACTGCTTTTAAAACACCAATTGGGATGTCACCTTATCAACTTGTGTATGGAAAAGCATGTCATCTGCCAGTAGAGTTGGAGCATCGTGCATATTGGGCTATCAAGAAATTCAATTTTGTTTAGTATTATTTTTAAAGATTTAGTAATTATTCAATTTCTAATTATGCAGGACCAAATGATAGACGTGAAGGAAAACTCCAATACCTAGGAAAATGTTGAGCCATTAACTGATAATCAAATTTGTGAAATTGTTTTGGGGAAGAAATCTAATTTTGTGAAGAAAAGGATAGGTCCTTCAAAGTTAACATCCAATGTAGCATTGTCCCAACAAAATCAGGAGATGGCAATGACGATTGAGGAGCAAGCAAAAAAGATTAAGGAGCAAGATAACAAACTACAGGTAGTTGAAGATTTCATAAAATTCATGAAAGAGCAACCATCATTTTCACTTACACCTTCAGTTGATCCTGCATTATTTCATTCTGAATCCCAATAAGACCTTGCAAATACATCTACTATGTAATTTTACTTTTAGGTCATTGATAGTGATTTGTGACTTTTATATTTACATTTATTTGCTAAGAACCAAATTTGTTTGGATTTCAATGTCATGCTTTGTGTTTGAATCCTTCGGATTATGAATAAATATTTGGAAGTCTTTCTTATGTTATTCTTATTGTTGTTGGTTTGATTGTTAATGACTACACTTATTTTTAATAATCACACTATCTTGTCTAGTAAATTACATCGTCCTTAAAAATAATGTGAGACAATATTGTTTGTTATTGAAACAAAGATAATTGTCATGGAATAATCTCTTTTGTATCCAAATTTTTTCGTCATTAAATATCAATTTATGTGACTACAATATATCGTCGTGAATGCTTTCTTTTAATGACAATTTAGAGTAGTCACTTTAACTCTTCGGATACAATAGAAATAGTCGTCAAATAGTAAAATATATTGTGATTAAAAATAATGTGAGACTATATTATTTATCATTTGAAACAAAATTAATCGTCATGAAATAATATTTTTTGAATCAAAAACTTTTGGTCAATAAATATCAATTTATGTGACTAAAATGTGTCGTCATGAATGTTTTCTTTTAAATGACAATTTAAAATAGTCACTTTAACTTTTAGGATACAATATAAATAGTCGTTAAATAGTAAAATGTATTGTGGTTAAAAATAATGTGAGACTATATTGCTCGTCATTTGAAACGAAATTAGATGTCACGGAATAATATTTTCTGAATCAAAATTTTTTGGTCACTATATAACAATTTATATGACTAAAATATGTCGTCGTGAATGCTTTCTTTTAATGACAATTGAAAGTAGTCAGTTAAACTTTTTTGATACCATATAAATAGTCATAAAATAAAAAAAAATTGTAATTAAAAATAATGTTAGACTATATCACATATATTTTGCAACGAAAGAATACGTCACAACATGTTAATTTTTTTGACTAAATATTATAGTTGCGAATGCTTACATTTTATGACAATGGATAATAGTCACTTAAAATGTTTTGATACAATTTAACTTGTCATGTAATAGTAAAATAAATTGTCATTAAAATAAAGTTGACACTAAATTAATTACTAATTATATTAGCAAAAATTATCACAAATGAAAACTACTTGGGACGATTATGAAATGTCGCGATATATAAACTTCAACAACAAAAAAATAGCATTGCTAATTGTATCGTCAAACCTCTAAAATGACAATTTTAGTAATTGTTGTATATTTACAAACTCTTAAGACAAATATTACAATCACTATAAACCACATATTATGACCTATATGAAGTGTCATTGATTGCATTTTTGAATCTCTAATTTGACCATTTTAGACACTATTCGTGACAATTTTAACTTAATTTTAAGACAATCATGTTTGTCATAGAATCATGTTCTTAAAGTGACGAAAATAATTTTAGCCGCTAGAACCTTTTAAGACGGTCCTTCTACGACTAACGTGTGACAATTTATTTTTTGTCATAAAAAATATAAAGTGACTAATTTATTATTTATAGTGACTAATATTCTTTGTAATAAAATCTTATTTTTCTTGTAGTGTCAACATGAATAACTTACAACAATATCATAAATCACAAATAAAATTTAGTTTTTAATTTTTAATTTAAAATAAAATTCAATAATTTACCTAATAATATGAAATAAAATTTAATCATAATTCAAAAATTACTAATTCAACATAAATAACATACAACAATATCATAAATCACAAATAAAATTTAGTTTTTAATTTTTAATTTAATCTTTAATTTAAAATAAAATTCAATAATTTACCTAATAATATGAAATAAAATTTAATCATAATTCAATAATTACTAATTCAACATAAATAACATACAACAACATTGTAAATCCACGAAGAAAATTTAATGTATAATTTATAATTTAATTTTAATATATATATTTTTAATTTAATTTTAATTTAAAATAAGATTAACCGAATTCGGATATTTGTTTTTCTGGATGTACTTGCATCCGAATCCGAATGCTCCTTTTGATATTATAAATTAGATCGTGTTAATCAATTTTATTGTAATTTATGATGTACTCTATGAAAAATATTCAAAATAGATGTAAAGATAAATAATGCTAATTTAAAGAATATAAAATAATAATAATAATCTAGTACTACATTATCACGAGTTATAAAGATGAGTAATAATGCTAATTAGTAAGTTTTATTTAGGAAGGGATGAAAATAAGTTAATTAGATAAAGATATTTTGGAATTAAGTAAAAAGTTAAAAAAATAGAGTAATAACTTAATAACTGAAAATTTTCATTAACTTGAAAAAATAAATAGATGTAATGACTTAGGGCTAGTTTGGGATTGCAATAACTCATGAAATAAATTATTTCTACTGTCTGAATGAAATAAACTGTTGATTAAAAAAGTAGCTTGATGTTCGGTAATTATGCAGATACTCTAAGTTTAAAAAGCACAATATATACATTTGGTAAATTTTGTTACAAAAATTCTTTTTTATTATATAATAACTAAAATAAACATAACCTTAAATTATTATTTTGTTAAAATATTAAGATTATAATAGAAATTTTAAAGAAATTTGGTGATTTGTTTAATAAGCTGCTTATAAAAAGTACTTTCTTCTCAATTTTTAAAAGCTTCTTAAAATTTAAAAACTAACAAAATAATCTATTTTTAAAAAATTACGAAAAACCATTTTTATCTAAGCTTATAAAATAAATTACTTTTTACATTTCAACCGTAATCCAAAAATATTTCAACTCTAACCCCTAAGTGGACTCGTAAAAAGAAAACTTTTTTTTCCTATTTTTTCAAAGAAAAACACTAGTACATCGAGATCTATCGGGATTGATTTTACAAGTTTTCCTAATTATTAATTGGGATGAAATTTTGTTCTAAGTACTGGCTGATTTTAGATTAGCAGAAATGTCAGAATAAAAGGCGTTGATGATTAGCTCCTAAACAGAGATCTATTTCTTTTTTATTTCTTGTTCATTTTGTTCAAAATTTGGTTCTTTTGTGATCCTTGTAATTCTCTCTGCATAATCAACTTGTATCTCGACTGTTGTGATCAATAAAGAGCAGTTTTGTTTCCTTCATTAAGTTGTGTACTTGAAACAGTGCTTTGTATTCTATTATTAGAATTGCTTTCTTGTTTTGTTGATCTGGGTTAATTCTTTTAAGTCCAATTCATCAAGTTCTTCATGAATTAACTTGTGTAGCCATTAAGGATTTAACAAGTGATATCAGAGCTTTGGTGGTTTAAGAACATGTCTCTTCCAAAACCTTATATTGAAAAGTTCACCATTGGTGGTGATTTTTCACTTTAGAAGATGAAGATGAGGGTTGTCCTTATTCATCAGGGTCTTGAATCAACTATAAAGGAAGATGATCTTGGGCGGCCTTCAAGTTCAGTCCCTAATGAGAAGAAAAGACAGATAAAGAATAGGGCTCACAATTGACTGATTTTGAGTCTTAGTGACTCAATTTTAAGGGAAATCTCTAAGGAGAAGAAAGCCCTCAGTGTCTGGAACAAGGTGGAGGCCCTGTATATGTGATAACTCTATGAAATAAGAGTTATCAGAACACTTTTAGACTTAAATCAAGATTACTTATAGAGTAAATGATATGTTTTTATTACATTTTAGTTACATTTTGCATGAATATTTATTTTAGTTTATTTTTTTAATAAATTGTGTTGTTTAGAATAAATTGTGTGCTTAAATCATGTGCATAATTGTAGGTGATCAGAAGCTCAAATTTCAAGGAATGAATGCAGCTGCAACAGACTTATAAATATAAAGAAAGAACTTGGTTAGAGAAGAATTGAAACAAGTCTAGAATAGTGCAGATGTTGAAGCTAATGTTGTAGCACTGTTGTTGTAGCAATCATGTAGCAATCTAAAGTTTCCAATTCTGATAGCTGCGTGCCCTAGACTTCTGGTTGCCCCAATTCTAAACAATAAAAGAAGAACACATGAAAAGAAAAAGGAGAGGTCGTCGTTAGGAAGAAATTGAAAGACGAAACAAGAGAAAACAAATATTAAGAAAGAGAATTTAGGGCTGCAACTAAGGATCACGAGAAGAACATCAAGCATATTCATAAGAACTAATGGATTTCAACTCTTATTTTTGTTCTCTTGCTTTTATGTTCTTATGATGAATTGTTTGGTGGCTAAAACTATTTTGCTTCTTGTTTTATCGCAAACTATAAAGTAAATTTACTTGTGGTTGGGTGATAAACCAACTTGATGGTTAATTTATTGATATTTTGTGTTACTGGGTGTTTGATATAGCACATTGTTTTGATAATACTTATTTCAATTTACTATTTTGGCTGGCAACTCATTTAGTGATACTAGTTAAGATAGAGTCTAAAAAAGGCCGGTCCTAGTGGAACATATCAGAGCAATACTTGCTTTTAGATTGAGTTTCAAGAATTGGGATTAACTTGATTCGAAAAAGGTCATACTTAATCTAAAATTACTGATGAACTATATATAGGGATTTACCTTGTAGGGTGATTATAATCTAAAACGAGTAATGTTATATCTGATGTTGGCATAATAATTGGTCATTGTTAAGTTATATTTAGATATAAAACATCTAACATGTGACAGCTAAGGATGCATAAGGATTCTGCTCGATGTTGTAATAGATGTTGTAGCAACTGAACCAAATATTAGAAAAATAATCAAACTATTAAGTGAGTTTAATCACTCAACTACTCTATTCTTCTTGATCACATTCTTATATTTACAGTGATATTTTACTTTATAGCATTTTTATTTTAATTATTTCATTAGTTTAATAATTTTTTAATTCTAATTTAGAATAAAAATTGTACTAATAAAATTGTTGTAGTAATTCCCATAACAAAAATTCCTATGGAGACAATCTTGAATACTTATTATTATATTATTTGATGTGTATATTTGCACATTGACACTAACAACATTAGAAAAAGTACAACAGTATGAAAAGATCTTTATCACATAAGTTGTTCTTGAAGAAAAGATTGTACACCTTATCAATGACAGAGGGTGTGTCTATTCAAGAACATAATGACAAGTTCAGCAAGATCATTCTTGATCTTGAAGTGGTTGAAAATGTGAAAATTAGTGATGAAGATAAAGTTTTTTTTCCTAATGAGCGCATTGCCTAAAACCTATGAAGGTTTTGTGGACACCATGTTGTATGGTAGAACCACTCTAACCTTAAAGGATGTGAAAGTCTCTCTGAGTTCTAAGGAGATTCGGAAGAATAATGGGCATGAAGTAAGTAATGGTGAAGGTTTAGCTGCTAGTACATATAGAAAAGACCGAAAGAACAAGAACAAGAATCATGCAAAGAAGGATGACGTATCTGCAAAAAAAAATATGAATGATAGGAAATGTTTTTATTGCAAGAAACAAGATCATTACATCAAGGATTGTGCTAAGAAAAAGAAAGACGATAAAGAAAGAACATGGGATACAACAGTGGCCTCAGATGACTCATCTAATGATGGATACCATAGTGCTGACTTGTTGATGGCTTGAAACAACAATATTAGAGGTCAATGGGTCCTTGATTTAGGTTATTCCTTTCATTTGTGTCCTGATAGAAATCTTTTCCATGAATATAAATCTGGGATGGTGGTAGAGTTTTGATGGGAAACAATAATGTGTGTAAAATTGTTGGTATGGTGTCTGTCAAAATTGTTGGTATGGGGTCTGTCAAAATAGAGATGTTTGATAGGACTATAGAACTCTATGTGATGTGAGGCATGCACTTAAGCTAAATAGGAACTTGATCTTTTCAGGCATGCTGGATAGTATGGGATGCTGCTTCAAATCTAAAAATAATGGTTTAAAGACTATGCAAGGGACTGAGATGGTAATGAAACGGTTAAGAAGAATGGTCTTTAGGTGCTAGAAAGATCATCAGTGCCTGTGTCAGCTGTAATGTCTGTTGTTTCTGATGTTGACAGAACTAAGTTATGGCATTTTAGACTTGGCTATATGAGTATTAGGGGAATAAAAGAGTTGAGTTCAATTCATAAAGTTCTTAACGAATTAACTTATGTAGCCATTAAATATTTAACACTCACCTTGTTCGTCATTGTTTCTCTTCTTCTCAGCTTCGCGTCCACCGATTCCGTGACTGAGTTGGACCCAGAGATCAGTGCCACAGCCAGTGCCACTATAACCGAGTAGAACAATACAGGGTCCAAGGAAGATAGCTTCGCCGACATGATTAACCGTGCTCTCGAAAAGAAGTTCAATGAGAGTGCACAAAACGAAGGCTTGAACTAGATTTGGATTTGCGGTAGTTCAGCGAGGGTTTCTAGGTTATGGATAAGCTTTTCTTCTATTTTGTTTCATTTTATTTGATCCACATTTATGCAATAAAAAAAAATTGTTATCCCTAATTTTATAAAGTAGATGAAGCGAAATTCAGTGATGAATTAGGGGGGAAAATGAACAAGTGGAATATGCAAGGGATATTGTGCTTACTGTATGTCTTTTCCTAATACAGCCGTTGATCCTGGTAGCTTTAATAATATGTTGCCAGACATCAGGTTGGTTACCGTATTCTTTAAATTTGTATGCCTTCAATTACTTTTCACAATAATGGATGAAAATTGTGTATGTAATTTTGCTTTAGTTTATGTGAGTTTTTTTTTTTTTGGCACGCCAATGACTAGCAGTAGAGCTAGTAGTAGAGAATATGAATTATATGAGCCATTTTTAGGTTATTATCGGTTGTAAACAGACTATAATGAATGTGCATCAATGTGCTTATAAATTGTTGTAAAAATGCTAGGTGTTCAAGGATGAAAAGTGAATCTGAAATATTATATGTAAGACTGCTCCATAGTGAACCATCAATAATAAATATAATGAAAATCAAAATAAACATAAATAAAATTTATGTTTGCCATGTTCAAAGTTTCTTGGATAGCTTTTTAATCAATAGTCTTCTCGTTACTGTTCAAACAAACGAGGGTCTTATATGATGGTTTTAACTTGATAATTTTAGGTTTCTTAAGGCTATTTTGGAAACTTTTGCCAAAATTAAGAACAAGAAAAATGAAACCGAGGAGAAGTACGTACTTGTAGCTCTGAGAAAGAAAAAATGGATTTTTATTTTTCATCTTGGATTTCTGAAGGGGTATTGTTAATAAAACTTTTTGTGGTAATTCTATTTTGACCTTAGCAACTCCTGATTTGGAAATTGCTGGTGCTATTACGAGTCTTATGTTAGGTCTTTCCAGTTTCATTATGTTTTTAATTTGGATAATGAAAATGGAGCAAAAAATACACTAACATTGATTGATCCGAAGGTATGTCTAGTTCAAATCATTGAAATCTTTACCTCGTTAACAAATTATGGGTTACATTGGCCTTCAATAACTATAATCTTTGACCGGACAGTATTTGAGTTGATTTGATTTTAAATTATTTACAATAAGGACAATGTCTTTATTAGATCCAATCCAAAGTCAAAGTATCCCGTGCTACAACTGAATTTGAGGTTAGATTATTGCCTCTTCTGTTTAAATTCAATCCAAAGTCAAAGTACCTACTTATTGACCATTCCAATTTCTTCTAAATGCTTTAAGCGCAGGTTGATATATGATCTGGTTGTTGTTATCGTTTCTGTAACTTGTGGTGGCATTGCCTTCGCTTGTGCTGGGCAACCAGTGAGACCAATATTTCTTGTTTATTTTTGTTCATATAAACTACTCTCTTGTTGGTTTATAAAGTGTTTTAGGGATGTATGTTGTAGATCCATAAGATTTTAAGTCTCAGAAAGAATTTGGTTTGGGCAACTTTTATACATTGCTCCTTAAGGAGAATATTTTAATTTTCACAATTTTGCAGGTTATTGCTGGATATTTGCTAGCAGGATCTGTCATTGGCCCTGGGGGTTTCAGCTTTGTCAGTGAGATGGTGCAGGTATGCTACTTTTGCATGCATATATGCTGGCCCAATTCTCTTTCCCCCTTCGTATTTTTAGTTGATTTAGTTAAAAGTTGTGGGGAAGATTTAATGCATTCATACAATTCGCTGATAGCTCGGTTTGGTCAAAATAACTCTAGAACTTTTGTGTCATATTTTTGTTTCCGTATGCTCGTTGTTCATTCACAATTTTCTTGTGTATGAGATATGTCCATGTGGGAAGAAATGATGAGCATTTAATTTCCTAGAAGCACATTATTAGCCTCTAATCTACAATTGACCAAATAAAACTGGTCCTTTCTGACATTGTACTTCCTTAGTGAAACTAAAGGAAAGTATGATCTTGCTCGAACATACAGATTTTATATTGTTTGCCACCTTTATGAAGTTCCATATTAGAATAAGTTTGTTTCACTCTTCATTTTGTACATTTCAAATATCATTGCTTCTATTTTGCATATCCCTTCCATATTCTGATGGTTATTTTCATTCAAGTCGATACAGTGGCCCAATTTGGTGTGATTTTCCTTCTCTTTGCATTGGGCCTTGAATTTTCTATGGCAAATGTTTGCTTGCATTCTTTTTAACATTCATCCTTTCAATTTATTTCCTGTTCATTTGTTATAAACGTTTCATTTCATGATTACGACTTCAGGTTGTTCGAGCAGTTGCCATTCTAAGAGGCCTTCTACAAATTTTCTTATTCATGTGCTTGTGTGGAATAATAGTATTAGGTTCATTGGTAAAAAAGTCCACTAATGATCACCTTTAGTTCGTGTGATATCTCTTATGATATCCCTTGAATTCAGTATTTTACACTATTTACAACCATTACAAATATTAAAGCTCTGGCTTAAACAAAATATGTTATTCTGTTGTGTTTTCAGTGGATTTTTATGTCATCATTGAAGAACATAGATGATTTTTTAACGTTGAAGATCTGCCCAAAAGATTTATCATAACATTCAAATATGACCTTTAAGTGTTTACAATCCTCCACAATTGCTCTAGTGAAAATTAAGTTGCCATCAGCAAATAACAAATGGGGGATTGTTGCATCTTTGACGAAATGAAGCCTATGATTAAGCCTTTGGTGTTCTGCCTGCACAAAGGGGTGGAAAAAGCTTCTATACACATTATGAAGACGCAAAGAGATAAAGTATAGTCGTGTGTAAGTCCTCTTTGAAGTTAAATAAATCTCATATAGCCTATATTGTGTGCTTCAAAAAACTTCACTCTACTCTATTGTAAGCTTTGCTAATATCTAATTTTGGTGCCATCAATCCATGTCTATTTCCTTTGCTATATCTAATTTTATACAAACATTTATAACCAATAATGATATTATCAGTAACCAGTCTATTGGGGATTAATGTAGTTTGAGCTAAGGATATAACTTGGTGAAGGATATATTTTAGCTTATTTGCAATTATTTTGGTTACAATCGTGTAAATGATATTACACAAGCTTATTGGTCTAAAATCTATCACCTTTTGTGGTTTATGCATTTTTGGGATCAATACAATGTGTGTGTGATTAAGTGGAGCAAATGTGCCTCTATCATTCAGGAAATATCATTCAGGATATAGAGGCAAGTAGAGATGACAACAATCCTTACTGAGTCCTAGTGCTTTTTAAAAAAAAATGCTAATGGTAGTCTAGCTGGTCCAGGGACTTTGGTTGGGCACATTTAAGAAAAGGATATCCACAATTATTCTTTTATGAAAGGCAGATACAATTGGTCATTCATATCTAAATTCATCTTTGGTACCAAGCCTACATGTTCTAGCTCAATTTGCACATCTATTTGGCTAGATGCTCTAAAACGATTTGTAAAGCTTTCACAAAACACTCTATCAATCTCCTCTCTATCTTCAATTCAACATCCTGCTGGTTCATGACTCCTCAAATTCGATTCTTCCTTTTCTTTGAAGAAGCTTTTAAGTGGAAAAACTTTGTATTCTCATCCCCTTCCTTTACCCAATCAGCTTGAGATCTTTGCTTCCAATATACTTCCTCATTAATTAGTCCTCTTTCAATCTATCCTCAGTACATTTGATCTCATCACTTCTTCGTACTGTTTAAAATTGTGCTTTATTTCTAAGGGCTTATTCTTTAAATGTTTCAACTTTTCTTTTTTTGCCATTAAATTATTTCTCACACTATATCTACAATTGAGCCATTAAAATACTAGTTGTCTTTTTAAAGATTTTAACATGATGCCCTCCACTCCAACAGCCACATTCCATTCATTCAATTTTCACCATGCGCCCACAATCTTTAAAAGGGCTTCATATTCCCTCACAACGAATTATTGGGAATGATCTCTCTTATACCTCACAATTTACTTTTTTCACTCATGCATTTCTAAACTAACAAGGCTATGGCCAGAGCACCATGTATTCAAATTAGAAACTGTTAGCTCATAAGGACCATTCTCTTAATCCTCACTCCCAAAGAATCTATATGTCTTTTTTTAACAAAATGGGGTCCAAAGCTTCTATTAGACCAAATGAAAGGATAAACTTTACATCTTAAATCCACCCGATTATATTCATTTATAGCCTTTCTAAACTTAACCACCACACTCAAGTTTATGTCTTTGCGACCTAATTTTTCATTCAAGTTTAAAATTTCATTGAAGTCAACAAAGCACATCCATGCGAGAGAGAGAGAGACTTGCAAGCCTCTTCAGCCTCTTTAACAATGTTCAAATGTGTCTTTTTTGTTTAATTTGTGAATGGCCATAGATTCTAGTGTATCTCCAATTTTCTTCATTGGCCCCATGAATCATAACATCTATATGATGATTACTGTAAGAAGCGATATTCACATCCACTTCACTGTTCCATAACATTGCCAGTCCACCCCTCATACACTCCTACTAATATTAAAGCGATTATCAAACCCTAAGTTTTTTCTCATATCTGTCATCTACATAGGGTTCATCTTCATTTTCACATATAAAAAGAATTTAAGGCTTGTGTTCTCGAAGAATATCTTTTAACGTTAAGAACATCTAGGTATTCCCTAAACCCCGGATGTTCTAACTTATGATTTTCATGGCTGTTAGTAGGACTAGATGCCAGCCTCTGCTAGTATCTCCTTCATCTCTAACTCTGTCAACTCTACTACCTCCATAACTACTATATCCCAACTTAGTTTGAACTTTACTGAGGGAGAATTATATAAAATCATATTTTGGGTACTCTCACTCAAGCTTGCCGTCTTTGTTTTTGGACTTGTCATTTTTATATCATAACTAGCCCGCATAGACGAACTCAGCACCACTTTGGTGTTTTCTTTTTTGTTTAAATTTCGAGCTTGGGTTTTCAATCAACTTCTTAGGTTGCTTTAGAGATAACTCATTATCTACCGCATCTTCGTTAGAACCCATTTGCATTGTAGAGTAGAGATGGCCAATGGGTCGAACGACACGTGACACGACATGAGCATGACATGACACCAGCACGTTTCGGTGGGGCACACAACACGACACACACATAGGTCGGGCTGACTTAAAATTTTAGGCACACGGGCATTAAGAGTACGGCATGATTAGAGATGGGCTAAGCACGGCACGATAAAAAAATTCACAATAAGTACGTTTTATTTTTTAATGAAAGTAAACTTAAAATTTTATGATTTTACAAATAACTTGAAATTGAATTTTTTTAAATTCATGTAATTCTTAGTTTAAAAATTACTATAATTAATTTATATTCATAATTTATTAAATAAATAATTGATATCATGATTTTAATTAATAAAATTATAAATATCATGATTTTATAAATATGCATTAATATTATTTTGAACTATGATCGATGATTCTATTATGTAAGTCTAAGTTAACAATTAAGTTAATCCTTAAGAAAAATTTATTACTATTGTCAATATTATTGTTGTTGTTGTTAAGTATTAAAAAAAAATCTAACACTATGAGATCAAACTTAGTAATTAACATTGCATTCTCTTACTATTATTAGTTTATTATTATTGAAATGGACTTGAATTTTGAATTTTGAATTCTATTAAATTTAAATAAAGACATAGACTTTAAAAAAATATAGATTTGAAAAAAGTACTCTAACAACTTGACTACACTCTTAAAAAAAATTTAGAAAAAGAGTTTATTAGGCTTTTTTTCTACAGCACGACCCACGGCATAAATGTCGGGCCAAATCTAAGCAAAAAAAATTAAGCACGATACAAAATATATAGTAGGCACGGTATGGCATGGGCACGAGCGCGCATAAGCTTTATTTTGATGCCGGCCCAGCCCGTTGGCAATCTCTATTGTAGAGAATATTTTGGGCTGGTGTACTTTTTGGCTCGCTTAACAATTTTTGCTCACATTCTTTCCCTCCAAATTTTCACTTTCATTTATGATTCCAGCTCTTTGACACAAGCTTTCAAATGCCTCTTCATTTCCATCTACACACTTCTGCTTTTTGCTATCAACTTGATATCGTCTCCATTCTTTCCCTTAGATCATTAATATTTCCTCAACTTCCTCCTTCATGTGCCTAAGTGCCTTAACCCTAACCTATTTTCACCACTTGGGTTTAGTTATTGTAGATGGCAGATGCATGAACTCTCTGAATTTGCAACTGCTTTCGTTTATCTTTCTTGTTCCCCATTTTTGCTTTCATTGCTCTTCTAAAATTTCATACGATCAGCCGGTGGAACTGCTTTAAACCAAACGCCATTCACCAACTCTTCTTTTGGTTGGCCTTTATACTTAGCGCACTCTTGTAATGATGCCCGATATAACCATAACAAAATCAATAATCTAGCAACTTTTCATAAACCACCCCAGTTAGAATTTCTTTCCCATCTTCTTGTTCAATTCTTAAGATCTTCTTCAAACGTAGTGTAATGTCCATCGAGATTCTTCTGACTTGCTTAAATTAGCCAAAGCAATCCCCTCTTGTATCCGTAGCTACATTTTCCACTTGTCCTCTCTTTGATCCAATTTCACAGATTGAGCTTATATCCATACACATCAAAGGCACATTATGCAGTTGTACCTAAAATGAGACGTGTGAAAATGGTTGCTCTCTAATGTAGCCTATACCACTTGGGTCTTAGAGTACAATAAGAGTTCGATCAAAATGCCGTGGTCCCCTAGCTAACACTCTTCGCTTGTCTTCTTCTAAAGAAAACATGAACATGAAAATTTTATTCACAGGCTTCCTAATTTTACCACCCCATTGGACACCAGGCTCGTTATAGAGTTGTTCTAACACCCTCGTGACTAATGCCTCTCATAGAAAGAATTTTTCCCATTAAGCAGCTTGTAGTGATATTAGCTCCTTTCCTTTCATACCGCCCTCAAAAATAACATTTGTCTTCTTCTTCTTCTTGTAGAGTTATAACGCTGCACTTTCTTATTAATTCATCTGTTTCAATGGCATTTAAATAGGCACTATCAGCGCTAATTAAGGCGTGAATAAAGAACTTACCAACCCCACCACTCTCCTGTGTTTTAAGTCTCCATCTTTGTCTTTGAACTCTCTTTCACCTTTTCCTTTGATACATACACCCACCTTTAAGCCCAACTTAAAGAACGAAATCTTTAAAAAGAAAATGAAAATGTAAAGGAATAAAAAGAACGAGCATCACTCCAGATCATAAAAATCCAATTTAGCTTCCATTCAATGTTCTCCCATTCAGAGAGAAAAAGAGCACTATTAAAGAAGGAAAAAAAAGGCAAATGTATGGCTCTCTTTAAATGTAGAAGCCCTTTATAGCCGCCTTCTGTTGAATTTTAGCATAAAAATGTGCTTTCAGCATTACTTATCTATTTTTCAACATATCACTAACATTAGGTCTAACTTCAGAAAAATTAACCTTAATTGAGCCCTTGTATTTCTGAACAGCATATTCTTCATCACCCAGAGCAAATTGGCCTTGAAAAAAATTAAAAGTTTTTTGTTTTAATGTTTACAAATAATTTTTTTGGCAAATAAGCCTTAGTAAATATCACGTTAGTAGTGCTAGTGTTCGTTGTCGTGTACCCTGTTCAAATCTCAATTGGTTAACTTTAGAGCCTTTGGGATGGACGTGGGATAGCATATTATGGAGAGGGGCCAAGAGAAATCTCATAAAATTAAATCAGCGATATATTCAGCTTCTAGTCTACTTTTCAGTATATTTTAACTCAAATGTTAGAACTTTATTTTTTTGCCATGCGATGCTATACATCTGGCAGTTAAGAAATAAAGTCCGCACATAAATTTATGTCGGAGAATTTATATTTTCTTTCTTTAATTTAGTAAGAAATTTTTTATTAGTAGTGTGTTGAATATATCAGATAAAAACTTATTTAATTCTTATATTTTGAGTTAAATAATTGATTAATTTTTATATTTAAAAAAATATCTCAAGGCATCCTTATTATGTATTATATTACACAGCAATCTTTATTTATTTTTACTTTTACCATAATATTTTTAGAGATTTCATCAGCCGCTGCAATCCCAAACTAAGCCTAAGTCATTAATAAAATTATTTTTTCAACTTAATGAAAATTTTCAGTCATTAAGTTATTAGACTAATTTTTTTATTTTTTTACTTAATATCAAAAGTCTGAATGATATCATTGAAAGATATTATTCAAAATATATTTATCTAATTAATTTATTTTCGTCTCTTCCTAAACAAAACTTACTAATTAGCATTCTTATTTATCTCCAAGACTTGTGATAATGTATTACCAAATTATTATTATTATTATTATTATTATTATTATTATTATTATTATTATTATTATTATTATTATTATTATCATCATCATCATCATCTTTTTTATATTCTTTAAATTAGCATTATTTATCTTCGCAATTGTTTTTGAATATTTTTCATAGAGTACATCACAAATTATAATAAAATTAATTAAAGTGATCTAATTTAGAATATGAAAAGGGTTATATTCACTGGAAAATTATTTATATTGTGATAAAATACTATCTTATTTATGTTCGTTGAGATATTTATTATTTATTCAACATTTATAATTTGTAAGGGTATAAATATAAAAATAATGATTTTTAGAATTTTTAGGTTAAAAGAATAACCTAATGCTTATTATTAGATATTAAAAAAATGTCATTTATTCTTATATATTTAGAATTCAAACTAATTTAAGTCTATTCAGATTCAAAAAATAAATAAATAAATAAATGCCACCTAAGCCTTTTGACACCCTCTAGATTCCTAAAAGAAGTTTTTAATTAAATAACCGAAATAACTAAAAATTAAATTATTTATTTATTATTTTGAATAAAAATTCAATTGAATACTTAAATAGAGCATTGTTCAAAAATATTTTTGTAACCATCCTATTTGATCATTTATATTGTAGTTTAATTTTAATTTTTTTCTCAGAAAGTTAAAAGATTTTCAGCTATAAATATAAAAAGTATGTAACAAGAGTAAAGTAATTTAATATTTTAGTAGTTGTATGTATTTATTAATAAAAAATTAAAAGAAATACTTTTGAAGTTCTACGGCAAGATAATTGTTTATTTTTTATAAATTGGAGGTATTTTAAAAAAGCAAAATTCAAAAGGAATGTTAAAAGGATTTTAGAGGAGTGTTAAGAGTTCCACTAAAGAAAAAAAAAAGCTTTTTTTTTTATGTCCCACTGCCCAATGCCAGCCCAACAATTTCAATCCAATTAGTCAATAATACAAATAAGTTTTCTATATTTTTTTAAATTTTTAATTAATCAAATAACAAAACCTAAAATCTAAAAACATATTAGACCCATTTAAAATTAATGTTAAAACAACAAAAGCAATTTATTATATAAGAATTAACCAAAAAAATTATTTGACAAAAATATTTTGTAATTTTGCTATCTATAAAATATGCTTAGTTTTATCAATATACATATAGATTCATTTTCTTATGCAAACACACTATTAAGGCATGGGGTTTAATGAGTTAGTGTATACATGCTAGTAAATCACATGGCTTTATAGTGAATTAAACCTTAACTCTATTAAATCATATAATTTAATAGTATGTCTACATTTAAAAAAAATGAAGACACTCATATTTGAGAATGTATACAAACACATTAGTTTGTTGAGAAAGATAGTGGAAGGTCAGATTTAGAATTGAAATGGATGACATCGAGAAAAAGGGTTTGTAAGAACTAACAACTAAAAAATAGATAAATAAATAAAGTTAAATAAAATAAAATAAAAGGCTTGAGCCTAGTCCATTCCAGTTGAGCTTTGGCCCAATCTTTGGACCGTTTTGCTCGGGCTCAATGTTGGGGAGCCTAAATTGGGTTGCCCATGGGCTCAACCTTTATTTTAACGCCTACTCCAGTCCTCGATTCCCCACAAAATATAAGTAATATATAACGGCACACTTAAAAAGTTCTATCGCACCCCAAATTCTACAGTACGTTCTATTCTCCACAAATTCTACTTTACAAAATCTAGGTGGTAAAGGAGTTGATATTTTACAAGTGGAAAGTGCACGTTCGAATAATAGTGTATGATGATGCAAGAAAGACAAGCAAAGCGACGGAATTTAATAAAAATGTTGACTTTAGTGTTACCAGAGGTAGATTTAGGGGTTGTTATTAATGTTCGAAGTTTAAAATTTTATTAATTTTTAGATTTTTTTTTAAAATAAGTTTGTTTGTTTGTCTGTTTTGTAAATTATTTTAGATTTTAAGACATTTACATCTAAATAGAAAAAAATAAATATTTATAACTCTTATCTAATTAGAGTTATGTCTCAATGAGAAGAAAATATTGTATTCTAAAAAATGTCTCTATAAAATATACTTATATCGTAAAGTATAAAAATAAATCCTTCTTTTTTTGTGTTGATTCACAATGATATAAATATCAAATAACTATATTTGAGATTTTTTTATTTATAAAAACAAATAAAATAGTACTTATATTGAGATATTAAAAAAAAACCACAACATCTGAATGTTTGTATTTAAAACCATTCAGACATTATAAATATTCAGATCCATTCATATTTTATAATACCTTAAATAAGTGGTTTGTTATGAATGTCTCAAACATGAATTGAAATATACTTTCAACAATATGAAAACTATTACACTGCACTGAACCATTTAAAAATTATTACATTGTTGAAAACTTATTACATTACTTACCAACTACAAATAATTTATAAACTGATATATAGCAGCAGTAGCACCATCCAACACACAGCTATTGCTTCCGCAAATTCTTAATTTCGATAATTGAAATGAAGTCTTCTATTATTGTTACCAAGTTCCAGTTTGACATTTGCTCTGATTATTTAGTTTTGACCAATGTACGTGCAAAGTCATCCTGCAGTCAAGATATACATAGTAAAAAAACTATAGTTACTTTTATACTTAGTAGAACAAGATCTAGCAATCAGTAAAATTTATTTTACTAACTTATAATAATAATAATAATTAGAATAAATAAAAAAATATAAATAAAACAAAAAAAATTAACTAGAGTATCCCCACAAAATTACAACTTCACCATCAAAGAACTCAATGCCAACCAAGAACGCTGATCATTCTTTGCATCACCACAATTCACACACATATTGCAGGACAGAAGCAATGAAGTAATTAGAAATAAAACATGGTTGATTCGATTCTTTAAATAGAGCTTTATCACTATATCAAGAAAAAAAGATGCTATATGTGCTAAACCAAGTTTCTCTTAGCTATTCAGTTAAACATGTTGCAGGCATATATTAAACTAACTTGTATATGCAATATATTGCAAGGTCAAACATATGGCATGCTCCACAATGTCTAGGAATATATTAAACAATACATTGAGAATGGGAAAATCTCATTGTTGAAATCAAGAAGATATAAAATCTTTCTTTTAGGAATCCAAAATATTTGTCAAAAATTTCACATGTATGGTTTGCATTTGTTGGAATGGCTGTTTTGAACACATTTCCGAAAAGTGTGATTGGCCTAACCCATAATTAGTATTATCACCTGTGTTTTTTTTCCACCCAACGCCTCAAATGCAAATAGGTCAAACAATAACACGTAGAGATGCTTGGTCCATAGGATTTTCACGATCAGATTCTAAATTAATGGTTTTAGCTCGATATTTTCAAGTGACTTGAGTGGAGGTAGACTGAGCCTCATAACTAATTGGCCCCAAGAGATATAATAGAAAACTTAATTTGAGGATAAGATGAAAGAAAATAGGAGATACTCCAGCAGGTTAAGGGTTGAATTTAACAGCACCAGCATTCTTTTTATTTTTAGCAATAGGCAATATGGAAATAATTACACACTTTATTTTCTTTTTTCAAATCCGTTTGTAACATTCTAGTCATTAAAAGGAGAAATTTCATCAGAATATGTAAACTAATCAATGTCACATTTGAATGAATCGAGCGGATATAGATGAAGCTGAACTACATTAAACGGGGGTCAATCACCAATCAAACTAAATCAAAGCTCCAAACTTCATATTGTTATACACAAAACACAAAATATGCCTCGACGGGCAGAAAAACAGTTGTGATCTAGCATATTATCTACAAAACAGTGATTTGCCAATAAATCTACAACACTTTCTACAGAAGCAATCCTTCCTTTAATAGCCAAAAGAGATCATTATTTTTTCTTCTTGAATGACAAGATATGAAAAAGGGGAAAATCAAGGAAATAAATTTAACATATCAAAGAATTTTACCTTCTCTTTGAAACCAATAACATCAGAAGCCAATATTTTGGCATGTTCATCAGCAGCATTACATTCTAGCCAAACATTAGCAAATTCGTTTTTGAGAAACTCAAGTTGAAACGATCCGCCCCGAACCTCAGGGCGAATCTATTTAAACTCGTCTAACTGAATCGATAATAAATCTAATATTTAAGAATTCTACCAAACATTCGGTAGTCTCCTATATAATTATGACTTCCCTAAACCTGCAATTTATAAAATTAACACTCCCAAAAAATGATACAATATTCAATTAACCTCCACAACCAACTTCCTCAATCAAATATTAGTATCCTTCAAACATATAATATCAAGAATACAATAATTTATCCTTAGTCACAAAAAGGTAATAAATTATACAATTTAAAATATCCCAACAAAGTATCTATGATTTCTAACACCATCATGTGGCCAAAATTTCAAATATAACTATCATTGCTGGATCGACTAATGTACCTGTCAAGTTTCTTGTGGGGGAGAAAATATAATAAATATAAAGTGAGTGTAAAACTCAGTGCGTTTAGTGAGTGGATAGTAGTTTTTGAAAAATTAATTATTTAAGATTTAATCTTTCTCAAATCAATTTCATCAAAACATCATAAGAACTTACATAAACTTATTTAATTCAAATCATGCACTGAAATAACAATATTTCATAAATTCGCATAAAATCAATAAAATCATAACATTATAATATTAAATACTGAATACCAAAAACCATTATCAAACAAGTACCTAGAGAATAGTCTCATCATATCCGGATCTCGACGGACCGGCAATCAGGAAACCATAATGCCCCGGAGCTACAACGAATAGACTAGGAAATGCCATCTCATATCTCATCATATCCGTACACGCATAACTGGTCCCCAAATGACAAAGCACCCAAGCACACAGTCCAAAGCCTCTGTGTATACTCAGACGGGTTCAAAAGGCTTATATCACATTTGTATCATCATATCTCATCTGTATCATCAGTATCTCAATATTTATATCTCTGCAATTATCATATTTCATGCATACGCCCCCAAAAGACAAAAACGCTCAAACACACGGTTCAAATCCTTTATGTGTGTTCAGACGGGTCTCAAAGGCCTCTCATCTCATATCATCTGTATCACTGTATTTATCTCATATCATCTGTATCACTATATCTGAAGGGGAAGGGTATTGTTTAATGATTTTCCAAACAATAATTTATACACATGTATTTAAACACATAATCACATCTGAAATCCTATTTCCTTTTTATTTAACATATCTCAAGTCCACTCAATTATATTATCATGCATTTACTCAAAAATAATAATAAAATCATTAATCAAACTCATTTTTAATAACAACAACCAACAACAGAGAGATAAAAATCCATTTTCTAGGAAATCATCAAATCAGAGTATTAAATACTTATTTATCAAAACATGTTGTACTGTTTCACAAAATCAAGATATATTACGAAAATATATTTTTTATATTCCACTCAGAGTGAATTTCCAGAATCGGTATCAACAACATCCGTGTGTTGATTCTCGTTCGTGGATCCTCCTAATTAAGTAAACGATTAATCAGTTTCCATAAAGTGAAATATAACAAATTTTATGCGATTAATCTCAAAATGAATATTTATCCGCATTAAACTATTCTTGTATGCATCAAATTACCAAAAATACCCCTGTCCCCGACATCAATATTTATCAAATTATCCTTAGAATCCTAAATTACCATGTTATCCTCAATTCAGATCACAATACTAAAAACTACAAAATCACCCTCAGTGTAAAATTACCAAAATGCTCTTAACAACGTAAATTATCGAATTACCCTCCTGAAATCTCAAATGACCCCACTGTGCCTAAAATTACCAAATTATCCACTATTTTTAGAAATTACAAGTTTACCCTAAATTTTAATAAAATTACCAAATTGCCCCAGTCAATCAACGGTGACCGTCAACGGCGATAGAGAGCTCAGGTCTGAACATTCCGACCACGCTGAGTTCAATGGTGCCGGCGGTGATCTTCTACGCGTGGTGACAATGGCGGATCGAGCTTCCTAAATCTGTGAGCTCCAAGTGGTCGATCGGCGGCAATCCGGCCGTTTCAAGTGACGAAAATGGTCGGAAATGGAATCTGGTGACGTGAGGATTGGAACCCAGCTGGTGGCGCAGCCTAAATTCTGACGAAATCGACGGCAATGGTGATGGGTTTTGGCCGCGACTTTTCAAGCTTCCAACGGCGGTGTTCCGGTTAGTTTTCGATGGCGAGGACGACGAGGATGTGATGGCTGGCTACCAAGCTTCAAATTGGCACCTTGATCGGCCGGTGAGGTGACCGGAATAGGCGGCTGGAGTCGGGTCAAGGATGTAGGTTTCCTAGATCCAGGTCTTTCTCTCTCTTTCTCCTTCTCTCTCTCTCTCTCTCTCTCTCTCTTGTTTTCAATTTATAGTTTTTTCATTGCTTATATTTGTATCAATTAATTCCCTATATGAGTAATAGTGCTGGCTATAATACATACATACATATAGCTGATTTATCTTGAACGTTGAACCCCTTTGTTCATGTTCTGTCAACTTTGTTTTACATGGCTGTTTGATTTCTCAATATCCGTCTTTTGGTAGGAAAATGGGTTTCAACTCTAAAATAGCAATTCTGAATTTGATAGAATGGTAACGCATTGTAATCTTTGATTACTGGAGAGAAAATCATAATTATTAAAGAAAATTTTTTGAGTTGCCATAGTTAAAACATAAGATTACAACGTAAGATTTAATTTTAACTATTTAATTTCATTAGTTACACGTCAATGAATCTTCGAAAGTCTAGAAAGACTGAAAGAGAAACTACCGAGGAGACTTTTAATGGTCATATTTTTATCCCGATTCCTTCAATTGTTTTTCTTTTTATTAACTTTTTTCCTCTTAATCCTTCATGCATTAATTTCAAACAATAATGTAGCAACTGAAGGGCACTTGTTGCTTGACACTTTTAGTTGCTGCCCAAGATCTTCAAGCCAAATTACCAGATGCTTTTAAAGATTATTTGAAGAAACTTTAACTAAGATGTTATCAGAACAATTAATAATGGTTTTAAGAATGAAAAACAGATCAGAAGTGTAAAAGATCAACAAATAGAAAACCAAAGAACATAAGAGGTTAACGTGGTTAAGCTAATTCTCATTAGCTTACATCCGCGAAGTTGTTAAGGCTTTTCATTGAATGATCATCAAGATACAGAGATTTACATAGTACATTTCATAGGATTTATTTGCGCTTTTTCACAGAGTCACGATCCCTTATATACTCATTAGCTTAGCACTAGTTTGTTACACCAGAATCAGTTACATCCAGCTGCTTATAACCACCTAGGTGCAAATTCCATAAACGCACGTGTGAGGCACGTTGTATAATGACTTTTAACAACCTAATTCGAAGCTTCCCTTTCACATGCGTCTCATGTGCTTCATTAAAACATAAATGACAACAAATGATGTTGTTTTAGTAAGTATTGTTTCTAAACACCAACACACACATTTTGAGGTCGTTTTGAAGCCATTTAATTGGTTTTAGTGGTTACATAACAAATCTCCACCTAGAAACAATTCATCCCTGATCACTTTTCTCCTCAGACTATGCAAATTCAAAATTTGCACACTCTAGCTATGTCCAAGTAGGTCTTGAACTGAGTTATGAGTACCACATTTGTTAGCATATCAGCAGAGTTGTTGCTGTTATGTATCTTAACCATCTTCACAACTTTCTTTGATACTATATTCCTTATAAAACATAGCTTAATGTCAATATGCTTGGTTTTCTCATGATGAGTTGTATTTCTGCTCAAATAGATGGGAGTTCAGCTATCACAGTGGATGTCAACAGTCTTCTGAGATATCCCCAGTTCACTAACCAAGCCTTTAAGCCATAAAGCCTTCTTGACAGCTTCTGAGGCTACTGAGTACTCAACCTTTATTATTGATAAGGCAAAAACATGTTGCAGTCTTGCTTTCTTGCTTATTAGGCAACCATTGAGTATGAATATGTATCCAGTTAATGACCTTCTTTTGTCTAGATCTTCAGTAAAGTCAGAGTCAACAAAACCCCATAAACCAGCATTATTTGCCCCTTGTTTCCTTATATACACCAATCCATACTCCAAGGTTCCCTTCAGATATCTCATTACCCATTTAGCTGCCTTCCAATGCTCTTTTCTAGGAGATGCCAAATACTTGCTTACTAAGCATAGAGCATGTGAACCATCTGGTCTTATGAGGACCATTGCATGCATCATATACCCTACTGCATTTGCATGAGGTATTTTTGATATCTCTTGCTTTTCTTCACTTTTCTTTGGGCATTGCTGATAAAAAAGTTTGAAGTGTGAGGCCAAGGGTGTTAGCACTGGTTTATAGCAGCTCATCCCAAAGGTGTTGAGTACTTTCTCCAAGTACTTTTTCTAAAATAAGAACATAGTTCCCTTCCTTCTATCTCTTGTGATTTCCATGCCTAAAATCTTCTTGGCATGTCCTAAATCCTTCATATCAAACTCAAACTTCAGTATTTGTTTTAAGGCTTCAATTTCCTCTCCCACTTTACAAGCAATCAATATATCATCCATATACAGAAGTAGGTATATGTGCGGATATGAATTTAACCACTTGTTGTATACACAATAATCAAAATTACACATCATGAATCCATGTGATACCATGAACTCATCAAACCTGAGGTACAATTGCCTTGGGGATTGTTTCAAGTCATATAATGACTTCTTCAACAAGCAGACATGATCAAGATGTTCAGAGCTTGCATACCCCTTAGGTTGAGTCATCAGAATCTCCTCTTGTAATATACCATGTCAGAAGGTTGTTCCGACATCAAGTTGATCAAGCTTCATGTCATATATTGCTATTAAGGCTAATAACATCCTTATTGAAACATGTCTAATCACTAATGAGAAGACTTTCTAAAAATCAACTCTTTCCCTCTATATATACCCTTTTGCTACTAGCCTAACTTTGAATCTCCCAGGCTCATCAGCTATTAGGCCCTATTTCACCTTGAAAATCCACTTACACCCAACAACCCTTCTTTTCTCGAGTTTGAATAGAGATTGTATTTCTTCATCTATAGCCTTCTGCCACTTTGATTTATATGAGCTCTATATAGCCTCTTTGTAGCTTTTTGGCTCATCTTCATTAATCACATGTGATGCAGCCAATGCATATACAATGAGGTCAACGTAACCATATCTCTGGTCAAATGATAGTCACTGGGTTGAGTCTTTGTCTGTTGTTGAGGTTGTGCTTTAGAAGTCCCATTATTATCTTCTTCACCCTTATTTAAATCTCCAGCTTCGTGAGAGGGCTTCTGGTCTGAATGCTCTACCACAAACCATACACTCTCAAGTGATTTCGCCTAAGGTTCAGCATCTTTAAGTGGTGGCCTTTTACTGAGCACAGATAATTTATTAAAGATCACATCCATGCTGATGAGGCACTTTGGTAGAGTTAACTCAGTTCACCATAACTTGTAACATTTTACACAATATGGATACCTTATAAATTTCCCCTTCATTTCTTGAAGATAACTTTCCTTATTTAACATGTGCATAAGTATGACATCTAAAGGCTTTAAGATCATTATAGTTACCAGGTTTTCCTGACCACATTTCAAATGGTATTTTGAAGTCAATTGCAATAAATAGGCTGAGATTTACTAAGAGACAGGCTGTCAGCAAGGTTTCTGCCCATAACCCTTTAGAAAGTTGTGACTATATCATCATGCATCTGACTTTATCCATTAAAGTCCAATTCATCCTCTTAGCTAAACCATTTTTTTTTGTGGGGTTAACTTTACTGATTTATGTCTTCCAATCCCTTCATTTGCACAAAAGTTGTCAAATTCTTGATTACAATATTCAAGGCCATTGTCTGTCCTTAGCTTTTTAACCCTTTTTTCCAGTTTGGTTCTCTACCAGAGCTCTCCACTTTTTAAATTTCCCAAACACTTGATCTTTACCTTTTAGCACATACACCCAAACTCTCCTTGAGTACTCATTTATTATGGTCATAAAGGACCTATTGCAAAATATCAATGGTCTTATGTATTCAGTTTTTGAAGTTATTCTTAGTAGATTTCCCTAAGATGCAATCTTCACAAAAGACTAGCTCCCTAATCTTATCACTACCTAGAAAACCTTGTTTTTCTAGTTCTTTCAGACCATTGATACTCATATGCCTAAGCCTTAAATGCTATAGCTTTGTGATGTCCTTCTCAGTGCTTTCAATGGCATTAGAGACACCTGTTATAGACTCCTTATCTAATATATAAACCCCATTTTTTTATCCTTTTTATAACCAGTGTAGATCCATTGAGAATCTTCATCTCCCTTAATTCAAGCTTAATGTTACATCTTACTTGATCCATTATTCTCAAGGAAATCAAATTCCTTTTAAGTTATAGAACATGCCTAATTTATCTAACTTCCTTTATGGACCTATCATGTAGCTTAAGGTAGATTTTACCCATCCCAATGTCTTTACACACTGAATTATTTCCCATCATTATTCTTCCTCTATCAAATTAATAATAATTAGAAAAATAACTCTTCTATAGGCTTATATGAAAAGTACAACCAACCTAAGTCAAGAATCCACTTACCTTTTTGCATGTCCTTAGTGGCAACACACACACACACACACACACACACACACACACATACACACACCCCTACTGACTCATAGCCTTCCTCTTCTTTAGCAGTAGTTGTATTTTCAGTTTTCTTCTTTTTTTGTTCTTTAATTTAGGGCAATCCTTCTTGAATTGTCATTTCTTATGGCAATGGAAGCATTTCAATTGGCTTGGTTTTAGACTTGGATTGCTTTTTTTTTCTTTGTTGTACTCTTATTTTTATCAATTTTTCCCTTTACTATTAACCCTTCTCTACTTTCTATACTCCTAGATTTTTCTTGCAACCCTTTGGTGTTCAAGGCTGCCTTTATCTTATCTAATGACAAGGATTGTCTCCTTTATATTAGGGCATCTATAAAATTTGAGTATGAGGATGGGAGAGAACATACCAAGAGCAAAGCTTTACTTTCATCACTAAGGCCTTCATCAATGGTCTCCAAAGTGTCACACGCTCTATTAAATTCATCAATATGACCATCAAGAGAGGATCCCTCTACCATCTTTAGAGTAAACATCATTTTCTTGATATGAAGTCTGCTGGCAAGAGATTGTCATATAAATTGTTTATAGTTTTGCCCACAAATTAGTAATCGTTTTCTCTTTGGCAATTTCTCTGATAACAGTCTCTAAGACTCAAAATTATTGTGCCTCTTGCCCTATATCAAGTGTGTGTAAGAACACAGAGTATATTTAGGTTCTGGGAAAATGAGGTTTTTTTACTCAAATCTGCACTCAAATAATTGTTAATAATACAACTATTTTTCTCTTGCACCCGTGGATGTAGGCATATTACTAAACCACGTAAAATTGTGTCCTTTATTTTTCTCTGATTATTTTGTGCACTTGATTTCGTATTCCACGACCACAAATGATATCAGAGCCGACGATTCGTACTTGGGAGAATACGGTATTATTCACGTATATATTACTATTCATATATATGATATTATTCTCGTATATGATACTATTCACGAATACGATGGAGAAGACTATTTGTACTTGGGAGATAGTCTATTGTAAGTAGTGTGTATTTTTGCATGTCTAGGAAAGTTCTATCAACAAGGCGATAAGAGCCTAAGGAGTCTGAGATTTAAGTGGGATCGTTGTGACCCTTTCATTCTCTTGAAACTTTCCTGGTGCATTTATTCATGCAAAATTAACATCATAGAGGTTAATTTTCAAGTGAAAATAGTTCGTTGAGAAAATGGTAGAAGGTGAAACTTTTAGAATTATGGAGAGATCTACTTATACTATTTCATGAGACACTTCAGGTGGTAGGTACGATTTGTCGAATCACCATTCAGCACCTGTTATAAGAGGCTAAAAGATCGATGTTAAAAAGTTTAATGGGAAAATCAACTCCGGTATATAGAGGCGCGAAGTTATTGACCTTATTCAAATCGATCTCGATATTGTTCTGAAAAATAAAACACACTTATATGGTGAAGAAACTTGGGATCATATAAAAAAGAAAGCCTATTGTCAGATCATATCTTGTTTGACCAAGGAGGTAAAATGCTTAGTGAAAGATGAGGAATGTGCGATGACTTTATGGCGTATATTGTAGGAGAAATATCTGCTCAAAAGTCCTAAAAACTGCGTTCATGCAATGAGCTAAGTAAATGGTTTTCAAATGAAGCCTGGGTTATTAATGCATGATCATATCTCAAGATTTGAAATATTACTTGTTAATTTAAAAAATCTTGATGAATATATTAAAGATGAAGTCAATGCTATGATTATGTTACACTTATGGCCAGAGGAATATAGTCATTTTGTGACTACCTTGATATATGGAAAAAGTGTGATTATCTTCAATGATGTCTTCATAGCATTGATAAATTTGGACATTCAGGATAATGATAAACATTCTGAAAGAGTATCGTTCGAAGCTTTGTTTGCTAGAAAAAAGAAGCATGATGGAAAGAATTCTTAATCTAAGTTGAGAAGCAGAAATATAGCCCGAGATAAGTGTCTTTTGTCATGAAAAAGGAATATTCGATGAAAGATTATTTGAAGGCTCAGAAAAGATATGGAAAGAAACTAGTAGTAGTAAACATGGCACGTGAGGATAGAGACTGACTACTCACTGTCTATTATGTGTACGACATATGTTGCAAGTTCAAGCGAATGGATACTTGATACCGAAGCAACCTACCATTTGTGTCCCATTAAAGAATGGTTTACAAATTTTCATAATCTAGAATCTGGTGCAGTTATTATAGGGAATGATCAACCTTGTCGCACAATGGGGATATAAATAATTCAGCTCAAAATGTTTGATAGAATAGTCAGAGAACTGAAAGAGGTTACATATGTTCCAATTTTGAAGAAAAATATAATTTCTGTAAGTGCTCTAGAAGCTAAAGGCTATAAGGTTACTATTGAAAATGACATAATGAACTTCATGTATGGGGATATGATGAGTTTGCAAAGGGTTCGGCGTCACAATCTGTATTATTTAAAGGGAGGTACAACTGATAAACCAAATGTTGCCATGTCGCGCAGTGACACCATCGAGTTATGGCATGTATGACTAAGACATACTGGAGAGAAGTCTTTGCAAACTCTGATGAAGCTCGGACTCTTAAAAGGTACCAAAACTTGTAAATTAAAGTTTTGTGAATATTGTGTAATAAGCAATAAAATAAGGTTTAAGTTTGGTATGGCTAATCACGATACTTGTGAGATTCCTGAATATGTTCATAGTGATATATGGGGACCAACCAAGGCTGCATCAATTTGTGGAAGCCATTATTTTGTTACATTTGTTGATGATTTCTCTAGACGTATGTGGGTATCCACCGTGCGAGCGAAGGATGAAGTTCTAGGGATTTTCATGAAATAGAAGAAACTTGTGGAAACTCAAACTGGTAGAAAGATCAAAGTATTACGATATGATAATAGGGTTGAATATACGTCTGATCCATTCTTGGCATAAAAAGATATTTCATAACGAGACATACTCTGCAACAAAATGTTGTGGTTAAGCGTGTGAATCGTACTTTGCTGAAGAAAGTATGGTGTATGTTATCTAATATTGGTTTACATAAAATTTTTGGGCTGAGGCTATGAGCTACGAAGTCACTTGATAAACTAGTTGCATTCTGTTGTAATTAGAGGTAAAACTCCTATAAGAATGTAGCTTGGAAAGCTTGCATAAGATTATGACTTTATTTGTATGTTTGGATGTCCAGCTTATTATCATGTAAAGAATGATAAGCTCGATCATCGTGCAAGAAAATCTATCTTTGTGGGATTTAAAAGTGGAGTTAAAGGTATTAAACATTAAGATCTTGAAGATAAAAAATTTATGTACCTTAGAGATGTTACTTTAGATGAAGCTTCCATGTTGAAGGCTTCAAGTTCTTAGTAGGTGGAGAATAAGACTAATGAGACATTGCAGCGGGTGGAATTTGATGTAACTCCATATATACCAGTTAGTTTTATATCAGAGAAGAGCTCAACTTTAGATGAGACCTCACGAGTTGAAGAAGAAGTTGTTTATGATAATGTCCCACAATAAAAAGAAACAACTGAAGATGTAGAAGATGAAAATGACAGTACAACAACAAAGAGACGAAAATGAGTGATAAAAAATATCGAATGGCATACTAAAGATATAGTGGTAGCCTATGCACTTCCAGTTATTGATGATGACGTCCCCAACACTTTCGGTGAAGCATTACACAATAGTGAAAGTGATCGGTGGAAGTTAGCTATGGAGAAAGAGATAAAATTTTTCCATCAAAACCAGACATGAGAACTTGTAAAGTTACCAAAGGGGAAAATGGCTATTGGTAATAAATGAGTTTACATTAGAAGTAGAGATTTTCAAATCAATCAACTCTCCGATACAAGGCAAGGCTCGTTGCAAAAAATTTTGGTTAGAATGAATGTTTTGACTACAATGAAGTTCTCTTCAGTCATTAAATATACTTTTATTCGTATCCTACTTGCCTTAGTAGCTGAATATGAGTTAGAGTTGGCTCAATTATATGTTAAAACGACGTTTTTACATGGAGATTTGGAGGAGGAAATCTATATGAATCAACCTTGTGGTTTCAAAGTTGCTGGAAAAGAGAATCATAAGTGCAGATTGATTAAATCTTTGTATGAACTAAAACAATCATGAAAGAAGTGTTACCAGAGATTTGATCAATTCCTACAAGAGCAAAAATTCACTATAAGTGAACACGATCACTATGTTTACTTCAGAAGATAACAAGATAGAGCTTTATTTATCTATTACTTTATGTTGATAGCCTAAAAATACTGAGGTAAGATTGAAAGATTAAAGAAGCAGCTGGCTTCTGAGTTTGAGACGAAAGACTTAGGTAATGCACAAAAAATACTTGGGATGGAAATTCATAAAGACAAAAAGAATGGGAGCGTGTAGTTGATCAAAAATCTTATTTGAAGAAGGTGCTAGAAATATTCGGTATGTATGATAAAACTAAACTATTATGTACTCATTTAGCTCATTGTTGTGCAAATTTTATTGAACTCGCAAGCGCACGAATCTGTTGTAGTATAGATTAATGGTGACGAGTGTCGATCTCACGAGAAGGTGGATTTTAATTATTTATAGAATTAATTTTATAAATGGGTGGTTGGATTTGTGATGGAAAATGATTTGGAATATGCTAAAACTTAAATTAAAATGGCAAGAATAAATTCTGAAATTGGAATTGAAATGGCAAAAATAAATTGTAGAGAATTCTAATAAAATGACATACTTGGGTATCTGAATCCGTATCAACATGCATCATAGGCTAAATATTCCTTATTAATACCAATTAAATCATGAGAGGGGAATCCACACCTCATGAACCACGCTCTGATAAATATGGTGCTAAGGGCTTATCGTGCCAAATAATAATAATCTTATACTAGGGTGCCGGTGAAACCAGGGCAGTACTAGACAAGATTAGTATTATTTGTCGACGAAAAGTCAAAACATCCACAAAAACTAGAGGGGAAGAGAAAATAAATTTACCAAATCAAGCCCATGACACATGTTGAGACTTCACATTCAATCCAAGCTTGAAAGAAAATTAGCCACTCATAGTTGAACTAGGGGCAAAATGGAAATTTATTAAAATACGTAGAAAATACAAGATAGAGAGAGAATTATAGAAAATGGATCCCAAAAATGGATTCAGAGGTCCCAAAATAGGAGGGGAGGCCCCCTTTTTATAGTTACATCGAGTAAATCATGGCCATCGGATTAAAAATAGTTTGGACGCTCAGGATTTCGCCACGTCATCAGTCAACAGTAAAGTCAACAGCATGCGTGAACAGTACGCGATTTGGCCACTATTTGCACAGTAACGCGGTTTACACACGGGTTGAACAGTAACACGGTTTGCACAGTAAATAATCCCTTGTATTGCATGTACCGTACGCGCAGTTTTTGGTCCACTGATATGCTGCCACGTCACCATAAACAGTAGATAAGAATTTTAGTCCAATAGGATCATGACACCTCATAGGTTAATGCCACGTCATTGGTCAATACCACGTCATCGATCCGTACTTGTGAACAGTGCCGTGAACAGTAACGTAGACCGTACCTGTATATGTGAATAGTATAGTACATGTGAACAGTGCCGTTTTTCCTTTTATGCTCCTAAGGTTTTCGACTGTCCTGAGTTCAAAAATGATGTCTGTTTTGCTATTTGATCTCTCGTTTATTGTGAAATGACTATAATGCCCCTAAAATACATAAAATACTTAATTAAAATAAAACACATAATTAAAGTACAAAAAACTTAAACACATAAAAGTAAGGGTTGTTAGTAATACTTGATATGTAAAATAACGATTTTCTCCTTTATAAATATGCATTTTCTAACACTCAACACACCCCCCAACCAGCTTATTGATAGTCCCTAGCAAATAAAGCGAAAACAAAATTCAAAAATGATTTTTTTTAACACTCTTGTTTATTCAATCAGATTAATGATAACAATCAAATGAAAGTATAAGCATTATCTCAAGTATAAAGAAACATCACACCCACATCAACCATCCACATGAATTAGCCCAGTAGACTTTATCGTAACTACCTTCAAGAATGATATGTCAAACCCCAAAATCTCACTGGAAATAGTGACACTCTCACAAAAAAATTAAACCCAATAAAAATAGTCACTTCAATGAATGGTAATTGAGAGAAAATAATCAAGAAATGATATCACACGCTCTCACCAGGATGATATAAATATGCCCTCAGCTTTGAAATAATACAATCTCAAGTCAAATAAAAATGCTAGTTAACCCAATTTATTTATTTATTTTTTTCTTTTTATGCATCACTTTTTTTTTATACATCACCGCATCCTTTAGCCCATATAGTTAGCTTCTACTTCAGACTATAGTTCCCTAAAATCAAGAAGGACTTTTATTATGATGTAACGTATGTTAGGGACATGGCTAACAAAGAAAAGAAATAGGAAAAACAAAGTGTATGTTTGAGAAAAATGTAGAATTTTTTTTAAAGTTACAAGGTGGATTTCACCTATTATTGTTATTTTTATTTTTTTAAACAACAATTTGTTTTTTTTGAAGCAACAATCTTTTTTTTCTTTTTTTTTAACTAGGCATAACTTCACTATACAAAATGTTTATTTACATTTTTTCTCAAACATAAATAGATGATGGATCTTGTAAGATATTGGGTAATACTCCAAATCAGAGTAGTTCAAGATGATAAGTTGACAAAGAAAAGTTTTTTTTTAAAGGCTCAAAATGGTTAACTATGGATATTTGATAAACGGGATGGCTAGAAAAGCTCAAACGGATCAAAGACGGCCTTTCCATCATCTTTTAGGGCTCTAAATAATCTTCCATATCTACTAAATAAATGAGCTTCCAAATGTAGCAACACACATTTTTTTCTCTTTTTTTATTTTTATTTTTATTAAGGGTTAACTCAAAAGAAATCTAGAGATCGTATATACAATAATAAACTGCTAAGCTGTATAAAGAATAGGCAAAAGGGTTACTCTCCAAGAAAAATGATAGGCTCAAAAACTCACTTGGTATTTATTATGACATGTTCATTCCTTCAAGTAACTTATATTTATCTCCGACCTCAACATGTAGAGTAGCAAACATAGTGTAACATCACTTAAAGATAATACAAATACTAAAATTTGAAATTAATTATGTCATCCAATGTTAGAACAAATCACAATATTTTTTTTTAAAAAAACATCCTACCCTCCAACCTATTCTAAACGTGAAAGGAAAATATACATGCAGAAATGTGAAAATGATGCAGAAAAACTAATTCGAAAATGATAGAAAATGAATTTTTTTTTAACTTAAGAAGATGCGTTTCTAGAGGCACTACACTCTATATTCAGCCATCTTTGACTCAAAAATTTTAGTTTGAAAATGTATATTTATAAAGGAGAAATTAAAAAGAAGAAAAGTAAACATCAAAACATAATAAATAAAAAGAAAATATCTGAATTTTTTTTAAAACAATGAAGATGCGTTTCTAGAGTCACTACACTCCATATTCAGCCATCTTCAACACAAACAGTTAGCAACAGTTAGTTTCTACAACAAAAAATTAGTAAAACTTAACCAAGATTCCACAATTGTTGACTATTCTCTCCCCCCAACCAGAACGAAACATTATCCTCAATGTTTTAAAGGAAAGAAGTAGAGTTTAGAAGACATCACCTGGGTGGTGCAACACAGAAGAAAATATTTACAGGCGGAGAGTTAAATCCAATTTGTACTTCTTACTGCTGCTACTGTTACCATCATCATTTGAACGCTCCAACACAAAGCTCTAAGGGTCTGGCTCCGGTTTATAAGCTTGTAGCATATCAAGTAGCTCATTAGTAGTGTGAGCACAAATAAAAAGTTTTTTCGCACTGGAAGGAATAAGGTAGTTTCTTATTGCATGGTTAAGAAATGCGATAAAGCCATCATAAAAATTGTTGACATTTAACAAACCGATGGGTTTCTAGTGAATGTGCAGATGGGCCCAAGGATCATGCCACGTCATCGGTCAATACCACGTCATCGATCCGTACTTGTGAACAGTGTCGTGAACAGTAACGTAGCCAGTACCCGTACATGTGAACAGTGCCATTTTTCCTTTTTATGTTCCTCCTTAGGTTTTCGACCGTCCTGAGTTCAAATATGATGTCCGTTTTGCCATTTGATCTCTTGTTTATTGTGAAATGACTATAATGTCCTAAAATACATAAAATACTTAATTAAAATAAAACACACATAATTAAAGTACAAGAAACTTAAACACATAAAAGTAAGGGTTGTTAGTAATACTTGATATGTAAAATAACGAATTTCTCCTTTATAAATATGCATTTTCTAACACTCAACACTCATCACTTCAAATTAAGCTCTTCTTCATATCCTGCTTCTCAAAAGGAATACGACTACATGGCTTGTGTTCCATATGCTAGTGTTGTGGGTAGTCTTATGAATGTTATGATGTGTACAAAGCCTAATATATCTCAAGCGGTCAATATGGTTAGTCGATATATGCATAATTCGGGTAAAAATCATTGGCTTGCAGTGAAGTGGATTCTTCGATATCTACATAGGACAATTAATGTTGGGTCATTATTAAAAAAAGATTGTGGTCAACAATATGTTGGGTATTGTGATTCTGATTTCATTGGAAACCTTGGCAAGCGAATATAAACAACGGGCTACGCATTCACATTGGGAGGAGGTTGATTCTACAGTCAATAATTGCTCTTTTCACTACAAAAGCAGAGTACATGGTAGCAATAGAAGTTGTAAAGGAAGTTATCTGGTTGAAAAGCTTGGTAGGAGATTTGAGAGTAATTCAAGAGAACTTTTGCAGTCTTCTGTGATAATCAAAGTGCAATATTCCTTGCGAAGAATCAAACATATCATGCTCGGACGAAACACATAAATGTGAAATATCATTATATGCGAGAAATTATCAAGGGCAGTAATGTGTTATTAAAGAAGATCAATACTAAAGATAACCCATCAGATATATTGACAAATGTGATTTTTGAAGTTAAGTTTCAGCATTAGTTGAAACTAATTCAAATTCTTCGAATGCATTGAGTTTGGAGAATTTTGAACTACGGTTGGCTTGATCCCAGCCTTTGGGCACGTAAGCAGTCACAGAGATTTAGCCACTTTGGGGATCATAGTTCGTTGATAGTCAACTCAAATTTGTACAAATTTTCGTCAACATGAAGAATTGTAGAAAAGTCAAAATAATAATTAAAAAAATAAAAGGTGGTTCACATGATAAGATTAGGAACCGAATGAAGAAAAAATGAAAAAGTTAGCAAAATTTTTCAAATTGACAGAGAGGAGAAGTGACAAATTGTAAAGAGGTTGGCACAATAGTGCCACTGTTTTCCCTATAAATAGATAGCACTTCTTCCATTCTAATCATCTCAAAATTTGATCTTAATACTTCAAGTGAAGAATTATTAAGAGATTGAGACATTGGAGAGTGTGTAATAGAGAGATTTTTTTTAAGTGCGTGTGAGAGTATTGGATGTATTTGGTTTCTCGAAAATTGAGGTTTCTTTACTCAAATTTGTACTCAAATAATTGTTAATAATACAATTATTTTTTTCTTGCTCCTGTGGATGTAGGCATATTACTGAACCACGTAAAATTCTATATCCTTTATTTTTCTATGATTTTTTGGTGCGCTTAATTCTGCATTCCGCGCACAACAATTTTCGATAGACTGATAATGTAAGTAGTTTCTCGGATTGCCAATGCGACCAAAGGAATGATGACAATGAAGAACCTGGTCATGTTTTAACTTAGTAAGGAGCTAGAAAGAGGAGAAAAATTAATTTGTTCTAATTAATTTCATTTCACTTGCATGTCTCGTACGTGTTGATGTAGTTAATTAATTTGTTGTTTAAATAAATAAAATAAATTCCTTATTATTTTTTTAAACTTTATATATAAATGTTTCAATCAGATCAGAGATTTCTGGTCATATTAAATATGTATTTCACTAACGATTGCTACACTCACTCAAACGTCAGCTTGTCTAGTCACTCTAATGAACCATTATCGTACTCTTGAGTTTTAATTACTTTAATGGGTGTCACACCCACTTTGAGATTGATCTCTCTAGCCACTCTAACAAACTGTTGTAATAAAACAATCGTGTTTTAATTGTTATGCATGTTTGAAGATGTGCAAAAATAACATTACTATATATAATTTTTTTTAATGGACCAAAAGGGTTTTGTTTCTCTTTCAAGAAGTTACAGAAACAATCTCACATTATACTCGTTGGACATCGATTAATGTCAACTAAGAAGAAGAGGAAGAATAAAATCATTTAATAGCACTTGAACCCACCTAGACTTTTCTGAAATACATTCTACAAAAAAAAACATATGTAAACACTAGGAATTTGTCCACGCCATACCCCAAAAGTAGGGTATTTACCTAAATATATCCTCATAGTTCAAAATTTCGCGTCAGGGACATAGCCAGAAATTTAATTGATCTGGGCACATTAAAAATTTAGTATAATTTTAAGAATTTATTATCACAACACAAAAAATCGCGATATAATATAAATTGAGAATAAATTTTGAAAATTTGGATAACAGTAAATAGAGTCACAAGTATAATATAAATTAACAATAAGTTAACTTATTACAATTGTTCTAATCTAGAATTCCTCAACGGGATTTCATGTGTTGAAAATGCTATAAAATAGTTTCATTATCAATACAATCAAATACATCTTTTTCAATGTATACAACTAGATTATCATTCAACCATTCATCTTCTATTCGACTTCGTAGTCGATTTTTCACATAATTCATTGCTGAAAAAACTCTTTCAACAGTGGCAGTGGCAACTAGTAGAAGTAATGCTAATGTGACTAATAAATAGACCAATGAAAACACCTTGTGCTTGTTAGTCTCAACCATTTTCTGTGCAAGATCACCAATCTCATTTAATTTTGAAAACTCAACACTAGACTGCATATCCATTATGTAAACATCAAGTTGAGTATCTAGTGCCGTGAGATCAACTTGAGAAAAATCTTTTGGATAAAATTGAGCAAGACGCAATAAATTTTCTTTATTAAAAGCTGCAAATGAATCTTTTGGACATAAACAAGCCAAGCAAAGAAGTAATTCAGTGTTTATCTCATTAAAACGACTGTTTAACTCTTGAAGTTGCATATCCAAAATAACAAAAATAGGTCAATGCAATAATGATACATATTTGTGATCTCTTGTGCTCTACGCCTTGATCTTCTAGGTGTTAGAAACATATTTTCCATGACAGGAACACTAATAAAATGTTTCTCACAAACTGAAGAAACTTGAATAAGCAAAGAATTCCATCCATGTTCCCTCATCCTCTGTAGACCTAGTTTGCAAAAGCTAACTAATTTCATGGAATTCACAATATCTTGATCTTTCCTTTGTAATGCTTGTGACAATTCATTTGCAAAACCAAGAATATTTTTCATCAAGTATAAAGTAAACACAAAATCAAATGTTTGCATGAACTTCAAGGTTGAATTTGCTTCAAATCTTTGCTTAGAATTTGATGCATCATTTGCAATAATCTCAAGCACATCAATTATGGATGAGAACATGGTAATAATGCTTATTAATGTACCGTAATGTGAGCTCCATCGTGTGTCACGAGAACACTTTAAAGTAATCTCTTGATTCATGCTTTGTCCGCTTTTAAGTTGGCCCATTTTAAGTGCTTTAATAACTGCAACAGCCTGCTTCTCTTTAAGGATATCATATCGTTTAGACGAGGCTGCAACAATGTTAATAACTTTAGCAACTAAACTGAACAAATCATTAATTTCTTGGTGCTTTTTCACCACAGAAACAAGGGCCAACTGTAATTGATGGGCAAAACAATGAATGTAATAGGCTGATTCATTCTCTTTTAGAATGAGTGTTTTCAAACCATTAAGTCCCCCTTGCATGTTTCTAGGACCATCATATCCTTGCCCACGCAACCTAGACATGCTTAATCCATGTCTAGCAAATACTATGTCGAGTGATGCTTTGAAAGAGACAGCTTTAGTATCAATAACATGTTCAATACCAATAAAACGCTCAACCACGTGTCCTCTTTTATCCACATAATGCAACACAACTACCATTTGCTCTTTTGTAGATATGTCACGAGATTCATCAATCATAACAGAAAATAAAGAGTCACAAATTTCTTTAATGATAGCTCTAGAAGTTTCAGCTGAACAAACACTTACAATTTGTTTTTGAATATTAGGGGATGTCATTTAGAGATTTGCTGGAGCATTGTTGAAAATAACACCTTTAATTTCCTCATTGTAATCAGCAAGAAATTGTAAAAGCTCAAGAAAGATTCATTATTACCACGAAATGAAAGGCATTGTCTCAAAAGAAACCGAATGCAGTCAATTACAATAGTTAAACAAAGTCGGTACTCCCTTTTAATTTTTTTAGAATGGTTAAAGAAAAATGTAGCAACATGTGCCTTTTGATTCATCAATGATTCACAACGACGCCTAGCTATATTATAAGGACTATTTACGCCTCCAACATGTTGTCTCAACATTTCTTTTTTCATCCAATTTCTAAACCCTTCACCAGTAAAGCATGGACCAGTCCCTTGACTATCATTTTCTTCTCTGAAAACATAACAATAAAGACAAAAGCTGCATCATTTACTATACTATATTCTAACCAATCAGGATAATTATCAAACCAACTCCAGACAAATCATCGTGATTTTTCTCCTAACAACCTAGTAGGAAAATCATGGCTTTGAGGTTGAAAATGACCCATTTGCAAATAAGCTCTCCGAACTTCATCTTGAATATTAGGATCTAATTTCGAAATTACTGTTCGTAAACCAGGATCCCTTGGAAGATCATGCAAATTAAGACTAACTTTTTCTTTTGAATTGCCACTCATTTTTCCTAATGAGGTTGCCGAATTCTTTCTTAAATATTTATCCATGGCTGTTAAAAAAAATATATCCATCGAATAAGTATGACATTTATCATTCAAAGAAAAATTTCTTCATAAAAGAATATACATGAAAATTACAGTTACAGAAGTAGACAAAAGATTATGGGTCTTCGTTAAAATTTCATTATATAGTGTATTAATCTTAATAAATTAATTTGTTCTTAAATCTTTTAATAATGGCAAAAATATTCATATATGACAACACAAAAATCAAACATGAATATGTAATAAAATTAGCAATTTTAAAATGTAAAAAACAATGAAATAATAAAAACTTAGTATTAATAAACTTACAATTTTAAAACATCAAGCGACGCAAATGAAGAAAGTGAGAAGAAATTCACGCATTGGTGACAATTGATGAGCACTACAAATTGCCTAGTTCCACCCACCACACTTTAATCCATGGAAGAGACGAAAAAAAGAGATGGAAGAAAGAGTAAAGTTGAGATTTCACTTACTTTAATAGATTTTATTTGATAAAAGACGTTCTCCTTTTTGTCTTTGTTGACTTTTATGAAATTATAATAACTGATCAAATTATTTAGATTTATACATTTAAGTTAGGGGCAATATGAATTTTTTTTAAAATTACATGTTGCACTTTTAGATTTTCACAATTGACCTGGGGCATTTTTATAAATAATGCATTTTTTTTAATATAATCATCAAAAAATATTTTAAAAGCCAGCTGGGGCATGTGTCCCACCTGGTCCTATGCTGGCTACGTCCCTGTTTCGCGTATATCCCTTTTTCAATATGCAATTACAAAATTACCCAATTCAAAATCTAATATTTCAAAATCACAAATATTACAATGCCCAGGATGTTTCTACTGCTGTAAGTTCGTGCTTCTTCTATTGTTGGTTCTAACACCACAAATCCGCTACTTTCACTGGAAATTCACCAAACTAAAGGCTGAAAATTCACCGAACTAAAGGTTATTTACCACATTTACACTTGATTTTTACTTCATAAAGAGAATTTAGGATTCATAATTGTTGGGCTTGTATGCATTAGGATTTTAAAAAATAAATTACCCACGTGATTTTGGTCATTATTGTAGTTGACCAAGTTACTAGTTTCACTTCCATGTTTACTGAAAATGTTCACTTGCATTCTTGCTGATAATGTTCACTTGCATGCTTGCTAATAATGTTTCTTCCTAATTCATGTAATAAAGCTTCTTGAACTTTTGAAGTTGAAATTTAAGAGAGTGATTTCAAAGGAGCTTACTCTCCTTGTAATGGTTATGGGAGTTTCTAATTAAATATTCGAAGAGAATTGGATAAAACAAAGATTATCCTTGTGACTACTCGATTATGGCTCGGGGTGGACAAAATACCTGACCCGATCTGATCCAAAAAAAAGTCAAGTTCGGATTAGATTGGGTTGTGTGTAAAACTCAATCGGAAGCATTTATGCCCGATCAGATCATGATCAGATCGGGTTGCGAAAACCCGATCAAGTTAACACAAAATTAAAAAACCAAAACTGACAAACTTCAAATCCTAAACACTCACCGACACAATCACACCACACACGATCTACACACAATCACACCCGATCATTACACAGAGTCACAAACAAACATTGAAACACAGTCACCAAAACAGTCAATCACACACAAAGTTCATAGCTTCACGCCTACACCCACCCACAACCCACTGCCGACTAGCAATCTACACTCCCACACCCACCCACAGGTTACAGCCTCCCTATCTCGCATCCCACAACCGACGGCGAAAAACGGTAGTTACATATCGCACACCCACAGCCAAACAAACAAAACACAATCACGATTCACAAACAGTCAAACACACACATGAAATTCAATGAGCAAGCTAGATCCGGCCACCAAATGCAGCAACCGCCGAGAGTCGACGCCAACTGAAACTGCTCCGCAAGTATCGGATCTATTGATTTGTTGCTACTTGATTATTGTTAAAAATTGTATGTTTATTAAGGGATAAAAATGTTATTTTGTTTTATTCATGTAATTTATATTTGTAATTGTGTAAAATATTGTGAATTTCTAATTATTTTTTAAATATTTGATTTTGTGTATTTTTGTGTGTTTATTAGGTAAAAATAATAATTTCATGCAAATTTGAGACTCCGAATAAATGCATGGATGTCAAATTTGGATTCCGAAAGTTCGAAAAATTATATCATTGTCAAGGAGGATCCAAGACTTTTATTGTAATTTTTTATGTTTTTACCACGGTAAATGTGGTAATTGTAAAATTATAAGTTTTTATCATATTAGGTATGGTAATTGTTAGTGAAATGTGTTGGATATACTTAAGTGCATAAGTTAGGTTTATGTTTTATTAGTAGGATTATTAGTGGGACAAATATAAGGTTAATATATAATTAGATTTTTTAATTTGTGTGGTGTGGATTTACCATGTATTAGTATAAATAGAGGGGGCTGAACATACCTCTCCACACCTTCTCTTCTCTTCTTTTCCCCCAAATTCTTCTTCTCATCTCTCTTTATAATATATTTTCAATCAATATAGTTTTATTTCGATTTTCAAATTCTATTTTTAATTATGTGTTTTTTAATTTTAGTAATTTCCTTTATAAAAAAAATGTTTAGCTAAATATTAATAGTTAGGGGAAGGTGAAAGTCTTAGGAAATTAATATGATTTAATAAAATTCTATTTTTAATTTTATAAATTAAATTATTTTTTATTTAATTTTATACATATTTTATATTATGAGATTTTGATTTATTGTAGACAAACAAGAGAGTTTGGCACAATAAATTCTTTTTATCTAAATATAAGGTATGGTAAAATGGTATTTTGACTTATTGTAGACAAATTAAATTTTGGCACAATGGATTAAGTAAAATTGAAGGGAAAATAATAATAATTTATACAATTAATCTTTTGGGCAATAAATCTAAAAATTGGCAAAAAGAATTTATTAAATTTTATTTACTACGAAGAGTGAATCCACAACCCTAACTAATTCAATTTCATAGCTTTATTTAAATTAAGTTGTTTATATTTAAGTTTTATTTTCAAATTTTAGATAAAACAAAATAAAAAAATTAAATCGTTTCTCTGTGGATCGACCTTGGACTCACCGAGATATATTATAACTAGGCACTCTTATACTTGAAAGTAAATCAAACACTTTTAAGTCGTGTCAAGTTTTTGACGCCGTTGCCGAGGAAAGGTATTTATTTTGTTTTATTTTTTACTTTTTTATAAATTTTCGTTTGCCCCATTTTCCTTTTCTTAAATTCTCTTCTACCCCCACATCTTTCATAATTCTAGTTTCACCCCAACAATTCTCGTTTCTTACTCATTCTTCTCATAATTACGTTCTAACCCTAAAAATATTTCTGAATCTTCATTTTCATCCAACATGGCACAATTCTAAACTTCTAAATATTACGGTGTGGCCATAAAATTATAAATAACTAGAAAATATAACCGCATTTCACGCAGCTTTGAAAAAATAATTTAGTACTATGTTTTTATTTTACACTTGATGAAACTTAAAAATAATATGAATTGATTTTTTTTAAAATGAGACAGCCTTATCAAAAACAAAAAACAAAGCTATTAGCCAACAATACAAGTAAATAAGCAACGTAAATAAAGAATAAAATAAGAGAATAGATTATAAAGTGATTTAATTCATTCCAATTGTGTGTGTACTAAACAAAAAGATGAGCTCTCCTTTTATAGTTACATAATCACTCCATGAAATTAATGAAAAATTATGAATCATAATTTCTTGTGAGATAGTGGGAGTTATAGGGAAGCTAAAGGTTGCTAATGAGAGATAGTAGGGAGACTAAAAGATATATGTTATGAATATCTATATTTATTTTATTAAATTCATAACACTCTCCATTGAATATTCATTACAAATAATATACCTCATTAAAATCTTTACATAATTGTTATTGTATAATAACAATCAAATTAATTATGAGAAGATGAAAAGTTAAATCAAAAAGAAAATTTCTCTATTTATTAGATAATAGAGAATATACAAAGATGAGAAATGGTTACATATTGTTGAATTTAAATAGAAAGAAGAATAGACATGTAATCATTTATAATATAATATGATGAGAAATGGTGATGCTACATCACCTCATTTAGTCCTAACTTTATATATATATATATAGATTAATTCATGTATTTTATGCTACTAAAGTTTAATTGATAGCATAATAAAATAAATAAATGTTTCAAAAGACTTATAATTAATATTATTAATGATTACATGTTGTTGAATTTAAATAGAAAGAGAAAAAAATTACAAAGAATATCTACCAATATTTTAGATAATAGAAAATATAAAAAGATAAGGAATGATATATATTAATAAAGTTATTATTTATTAAATGAGTTAAATACAATCAAATTAATTATGAGAAGATGAAAAGACAAATCTAAAAAAAATCTCTATTTATTAGATAATAGAGAATATACAAAGAAACAAAATGGTGATGCCACATCACCTCCTCAAGTCTTAACTTTATATATATATATAGATTTTAATAAGATCTCTAAATGAAATTTCTCACAATAATTAGACTTGGACTTATTTGGACCAAGAAAACTAACTACTAACACTCAACTAACTAACTAATATTTATTTTTATTTCAGTATTTAATTTTTGGTTTTTTATTTTTATTTTTGCATTATTTTTTTATTGGTGGGTTCAACCACCAGTTTTTTATTGAATTTTAAGTTATTAATTTATTATTTCACATTTTGTTTTTGCTTTGTTTTATTTTATATAGTGGGTTCAACCACCAGTTTTTTTTCACATTTATTTATGCTTTATTTTTTTAATTTAATTAGTGGGTTCAACCACTAAAATTGTTATTTAATTTTAAGCTATTAATTTTCTTTTGTACACTTATATTATTTACATATTTAATTTTTTATTTTTTTTACAATTTTTATTTAGTTTTTGTATTACTAATTTGTTTGTTATCTTTGTGATATAATTATTGTATGAGACGTTGGTCTCGAACTCCAAGTGGCAGGTTAATTCGTAAATCTCAAGCGCCACCACCGATCATGGACGAGATCCAAGACGAAAATAATTTAGGGTAACTTAATCCTCCAATTGATCAAGGAGATAACCAATCTCAACATGATCAGCCAAGAACTTTGAGAGACTACATGAATCCAACCAGAACTTTAGCACTGTCGAATATAGTATTTCCTTCAGAAGCATCTCGATTTAACTTCAAACCAGGTATTATCCAACTTTTACCAACATTTCATGGTTACAATCTGAAAATCCATATTTGCATCTAAGAGATTTCAAGGAAATTTGTAATGCATACACAGACCAAAATTGTAGTATGAACATAATTAGATCAAAGATTTTTCCTTTTTCATTAAAAGATAAAGTTAAAACTTGGCTACAAAACCTTAGATCTGGATCAATAAGAATTTGGATAACATGCAAGAACAGTTTTTGAAAAAATTCTTTCCACCTTATAGAACAAATTCTTTTAAAAGGCAAATCACTTCTTTTACTCAAAAAAATGGAGAAACATTATACCAGTGTTGGGATAGGTTTAAAGAATTGCTTAACATATATCCACACCATGGTTTTGAAACTTGGTAATTGGTCACTTATTTCTACGATGGCTTAATACCACAAACTAGACAAGTTATAGAAATGATGTGTAATGGTGAATTTAAAGATAAAAATCCTGAAGATGCACTAGATTACCTTGACCAATTAGCTGAAAATGCACAATACTGCGATATTGTTGGAACTTTTGAATTAACTAATAAACCACAACCATCTCCATCTAGTGGAGGAATCTACAACCTTAGGGAATATCATGATTTACAAGCTCTTAGTTAGGAAGGTTGAAGCTTTGGAAAATAAAAAAAGTGATCAAGTAAAATTTGTTCAAGAAATTACATGTGATGTTTGTAGTTCTAAGGATCATTTCATTGAAGATTGTCCCACTCTGCCTGCACTCAAAGAATGTTTGCATGATCAAGCTAATGTCATCAACACTCTTAATAAACCAAACCCATATTCACAGACTTATAATCCTGGTTGGAGAAATCATCCAAATTTTAGTTGAGGAATAATAATAATGCACAATCTTCACAAGCACCACCTCCACAAAATTTTCAAAATACTCATCCTTAAGTACCATATGTTTCACCACCATGAAAAAATTTAGAAGAAACAATGCATTCATTCATTAGGAAGCAAGATATTATTAACAATAAAAATGCACAAACTTTTTCTGATTTAAAAGGTACTCTTGCTAAAATTTCTTCTGCACTCACAATTCAAGAAAAAGGAAAATTTCCAACTCAACTACAACCAAATCCTAAGATTCAAAATGCACCCATGGACCACGTTAAGTCAGTTATAACTCTTCGTAGTGGTAAGGTTATTGATCGGCCTATTCCTCAACCTTATGAAAATGATAATTCAAAGGGTAAAGAAGAACTAGATAAACTTACACCTAGTGAAGAAATAACTACTGTTCCATCTGAACCACCATTTCCGCATGCATTGAATGAACCAAGGAAATCAAACCACTCTTCTAAAATTTATGAAATCTTTAAGCAAGTGAAAGTTAACATTCCTCTATTAGATGCAATCAAGCAAGTACCTTCATATGCCAAATTTTTAAAGGACTTATGCACTGTTAAGAGGAAATTAAAGGTAAAAAAGAGTGCATTTATGGCTGAACAGGTAAGTACCATTATGTCTATTAATAATAAGTTAAAATATAAAGATCCTTGTTGTCCTACTATTTCTTGTATTATTGGAGATCACAAAATTGATACAGAACTTGTAAAATGATGCAGAACTTGTAAATTAACATTAAGTGTGAAATTAAATAAAAAATGTGTAATCACACATAAAACTAGTAAATGGATAAAAAAAATTAAATAAATGATGGAGTTGTAAATTAAAAGAAAAAAGTGTAAACAAAACAAAAATTTAAAAAATGACCCAAAACTTATAAATTAACATTAAATATGAAATGAAACATAAACTTTGTAAACCTCACATAAAACTAGTAAATTAATGAAAAATAGGTAAATTAATGTTGGAGTCGTAAATTGTAAGAAAAACTTGTAAACAAAACAAAAACTTAGAAAAATGACATAAAACTTATAAAAATACATTAAGTGTGATATTCAAATAAAAAATTAGCAAAATACACATAAAATTAGTAAATTGATGGAAAATATGGTAAATTAATGTTGGAGTTGTAAATTGTAAGAAGAACTTGTAAACAAAATCAAAACTTAGTGAAATGACACGGAACCTGTAAATTGGCATTAAATGTAAAATAACACAAAAAATGTGTAAATTACACATAAAACTAGTAAATGGATAGAAAAATAGGTAAATTAATGATGGATTGTAAATTAAAAGAAAAAAGTGTGAATAAAATAAAATCTTAGAAAAATAATTTAAAACTTGTAAATTGACATTGAGTGTGAAATGAAACAAAAAATATATAAACCACACATAAAACTCGTAAATTGATGGAAAAAGAGGTAAACTAATGATGGAGATGTAAATTAAAAGAAAAAAGCGTAAAAAAACAAAATCGTAAAAAAAAATTACATAAAACTTGTAAATTGGCATTAAATGTGAAATGAAACAAAAATTTTGTAAACCACAAATAAAACTAGTCAACTGATGGAAAAAGAGGTAAATTAGTATTAGAGTTGTAAATTGTAAAAAGAACTTGTAAACAAAACAGAAACTTAGTAAAATTACACAGAACTTGTAAATTGACATTAAATGTGAAATGAAATAAAAACTTTGTAAATGACATATGAAACTAGTAAATTTATGGAAAATAAGACTAATTAATGTTTGAGTTGTAAATTACAAGAAAAACTTGTAAACAAAACAAAAACTTAGAAACATGACACATAATTTGTAAATTGACATTAAATGTGAAATAAAGCAAAAACTTTGTAAACTACATATAAAATTAGTATATTGATCGAAAATGAGGTAAATTAATATTGAAGTTGTAAATTGTAAAAAAAAAACTTGTAAACAAAACCAAAATTTAGTGAAATGACACAAAACTTTTATATTGACATTAAGTGTAAAATCAAAATAAAACTAATTTTGCTCTCTATAACAAAATCTAAACAATTAAGCTCTATTAAATGTGGTTAAAGATGATGACATATGTTTATTTTACTAAAATTTAATTCAAATATAGTGTTTGGCATGGATAAGTAAATTAAGAATAATAGAGTTTGTGCCGATCAAATTATCATATGATAATTAATTTTTTGCCCTAAGGGGACCCTTTGAATAAATTTTTTAGACTAAATTTATATCCTATGCTAACAAATATAAGGTTATATGATGTTGAGCAAATTTATAGAAATAAAAGTTAAGTTTCATTTATTTAGTTAAAATAATTATTTATCCTTATAAGTAACACTATCTTAAATGGTAAAATTAAATGGGTATTTTATTTTAAAAACATTATACTAAAAAATGGGATTTTTTGTAATTGATATTTTAAATAAATAGATGTGGGGAGAGTATTTTAGCAAGTTAAAACAATCCATCCATATTTTTATATATCTAAATATATTCATTTATTAAATTACCTAGACTCATATAAAGATCATAAAATATTTTGATGCACTTATGTGTCAAAATCTTGAAATTTAACTTTTCTTTTTTTTTTATGAAGCAAGAGGGACTGCAGCACTAATAACCAAGTAATTACATCGTTGCTGTTGGAATAGTTTTTACAACTCTTGGGTTAAATTTAATGGTTGAATCACAAAAAGACAAAAAAGGGGTACCAAATCACGGTTGCAAGCTAGCTGGACCAATACAACTAATCAATTGATGGAAAAATTAGTAAATTAATATTGGAGTTGTAAATTAGTAGTCAAACAAAATAAAAAAATAAGGATATATTTAATTAATCAATACTCCATAATTCTTCTCTATTTATTTTTTTTAATGTGCACTTCCTATAATTATTTTCTAGAAATAGAGTAGGCTTACAAAAATTGTAGGGTGGACTTATCATCAGCTAAAAAACTATTGTTAGTTAATAAAATACTTCATAATGTTTAAGTCAACTAAAAATGAGAGTGAGATGGTGATTATGTAGGTGGTGCTAGCCTGCTAGGGGAAAAAAATTTATAGTATTGGTTTTGGAGGAACTGCTAGCATTGAATATATAAAAAGAGATAAAATCGCAAGATTACTTGATTTAAAAATAAGCACGTGCTGAACAGTGAAAACTACTTCTAAAGTTTTGGAAACTGTGATTTCTACTGTCTGATTTCTTCGATCTACTGTTTGTAATGCATTTCTTTGTTATACTTTGGAGCTTGAGTTTCCAACGTTATTAATAAAAATAAGTACGAAAGTATTTTACGTAGGCATTTATTTATCCCCTCTATCATAAAAGTCTTGGTAATTCTCTTGTGTTTCGTCCTGGAATTTATTCGACAAATATATAGGCATTAGCTAGCTATATTTTAAGGTTTTGGGGTATCGGCGCATCCAAAATAGGACCAGCTGGGAACGTCCCCGGCTGGCCTTTGAAAATGTTTAAAGGATCATTTAAAGAGGAATTCCAAAAAGAAAAAAGAAAATTGTGCTTTCTAAATTTGTGGAAGTGCCCGACTAAATTTTAAAATTATGATAATGCCCCACTGATATTAAAAACTTCAATGTCACAAGTCATTTAAATTTTAAAAAATTGTATTATATTTTAAATTTTCCCCAGCTACTTCTCATTTCTCTTGATTCATGCATGGCAGTAAAGACTTTGTATATATCATGGCGAAAAGACTTTCTGTTATGATTTTTTTGTCCTTATTTTTGGTTGCCCAGATAATGTTAGGTTCATTATTTGGCCTATTTGATTCAATGTATTACATTGTTATATTTATTTTTACGTCCCCTTAGTTGTCTTTTTAATTAACAAAATTTTTACCCTAATGCCAATGTAAGATGAACAAAAAAAAAATGCCCAGCTAGCCCAAATTCATATCTACGTCCTTATCAATAAATTAGTAGTGTACATGATTTATTTATAGTTTCTACTAATATATTTAATATGTTAAAAAAATAAGAATATAAATATTATGAAAAGTTTATTTGTTAAGGGATCTTAACTTTAATCAAAAGTGAGTCATAATTGAAATATATAGGTTAGTTCGGCGTCTATCTATTTACTAAAGAAAACCTATTCCATCAATTAGGATTACACTCCATAATTTCTACACGGGCATAAGAGAGATAAACACGTTTTCTTCCCCTATCATATTCAACAGTCAAAAACTATAGACTAATGTTATGCCATTATATTTTATTGATACGTGAAAATCATGGTATTCGAATTTCCTAGATTATGTTTTATGCGAGATTGTTCAGCATAAATCCTAGTATTTAAATTACATGTAGTATCAGAAATTTTCATACAATACCATGAAATTTTCCGTAGCACTAGAGATACATGAGGTTTTGTTTTTTTATTCTGGATTCGCACATTACATGCAAAATTTCATTACAGTCTCAGGAAGGTTTACATATTATGGTTAATGAAATCTGTTAACAAAGTTAATGATTGAATCCTTATAAAGATTTCTTCCCCTTAAGAGTATTATAGAATCTGAAATTTGGCTGAAATGTCCAATGAAAGTCAAAAATTAATTTATATAGTACTCATATATTTATTTACATTTTTTCTCTGTAATAATTTTAAGAGTATTATTTTCATTCCAGGCAACGTTATAATTTATGGTGAGTGAAAAGTGCATAATATTAGAAGGACATTTATTTTATGCTAGAGGTTACGAGAAATTTTATATGATTATCATGGGGATGCTATTATACAATTTGAAATTCATGTTACAATATAGTTTGTAAGCCATCAGACTATAAAAATTAAAATGAAAGCAAAGGGAATGATTTTCTAACTGATTCAATAATGTAATGGGAAATTAATTGATTGTATGTAAAGATATTGTCAGAAGTACAAATGAAGTCAGTTGAAACTTTAATCTAATTTGATATTTACTTATTTTCTACAAATAAAAAAGGTGGATAAAATTTAAATTAATTTTTTTATTTATTGCTTTTATTTTTTCAATCAAATAAATCTATTTATAAATCATTTGATTACCTCTTAATTTAAATTTAGATGACCAACTAAATAAAAATACTTTAAAATCACTTTATTGAAATTCCATAGAACTTAACTTAGTATGACTAATAATTTGTAATTCACTGCAATTCTAGAGAAATATTAGTGTTTGTAGCTTACATTATTTTAAGAAACTGAATCATGATATTTTGAATTTAAGTCAATCTTTCATGTGGCTTTGTTGAATAACTTCTCTTGGACCTTGTTTGAACTCCAATTTCTCCTTTGCTTTTTTCACAAATGACTTTACTTTCGAGATGGAAAACAAGGCACCAGTGTGGTTAGAATGTTTTCCTCACGGCCCCAAACGAGCAACTGCAATACAATGCATCCGTCAGGATTAAAAAAGATTAGGTGCATGACGGTACATGATTGATTGCTTTCTAAGGAAGGTCAAAGATCTCCTAAATCACGTGATCACAACAATTCACCATAGAACAACAGTCAGGAAACGGGAATTGGAACTAATCCGAACGCTCTGCTGTACGCATATGTTAATAATTCGAGAAGTTTGCAAAATCAATCCCGATGGATCTAGATGCACTTGTTTATTTTTTCTTGGAAAATGAAAAAGAAAAGGAAAAAGTTTTTTTTTACTTAATAATTTAATTAAGTTAATTTTAATTTAAGACTCCATTTAGGGTTATAGTTGAAATGCTTTTTAGAATTACGGCAGTTTATTTATGAGTTTCGATAAAAATGGGATTTCGTACATTTAAAAAAAATATTTATTTTATAATTTTTTTTACTTTGACAAGTTTTAAAAATAAACATGAAAATACTTTTTATTAGCGGCTTATGAAACAAATTACCACACCTCTTTAAAATTTTTATAATAACATTAAAATTTTAACAAAATGACAATTTAAACTTATATTTATATAACAAAATAGAGCTTTCATAATAAAATTTATCAAATACATATATTGTGCTTTTAAACCCTTAGTAACCGTGACAATACAATTTACCAAACACCAAGCTACTTCTTTTAATTAACAGCTTATTTCATTCACATAGTAGATATAACTTATTTCATTATCTGCCGCAGTCCCAAACTAAGCCTAAGTCATTAACAAAATTATTTTTTCAACTTAATGAAAATTTTCAGTCATTAAGTCATTAGGATAATTTTATATTTTTTACTTAATATCAAAAGTCTAAATAGTATCATTGAAAGATACTTTTTTTTACTTTCATACGAAGTCCAGCTAATAAGGTGCCTTGTCGGATTTCACAAGTGGACTATGCTGTCACATCCAAAGGAATATGAAATCGCGAATGAGCTGTCCTACCATTAGGCAATAACAAAGCTGCTATACCTGAAGTTGCAACAGGCAAGACAATTTTAGAATGTGATATGAGCTTTGCAATAATTGTATTCCACAAAAATGTTTTACCAATACGACTGTGTCTATTGATAAAAAAATAAATGCCCTTCTTTATTGTCAACAGAATGCATTATTGCTTCATAGGATGATTTTTGGCAAGCATTTAGAGCAGCAAACAATTTCTCATGCAACTTCTTTTATTGATCACGATCATAATCAAGCTCTTCATTGACCAATCGGTTACCTGAATCTCTTATCAAAGAACAATTAGGAAGTGGCATTCCATCTATGTCTCTCAAACTTTTTCCCATTTTCAACATGATAGTTTCAATCTCCAACTATGTGTATGCTTCAACTTGTTGCTCGGTTAACTGAAGATCTTTCAATCTGAAATTTTTCCTTTGCAATGAAGTTATGTCTTCTGATCAAGTAGTATAATTAGATTTCCAAAGTTGGGGTGCATCAGAAACCTAACAATGAATGAGTATCGTGACAAAAAGATGTCTTAATTCATTTCCAGTCACCCATATTGTAGCTTCAGTCAAGCAGTCGATCAATTCTTTATCATCATCTAATAATCCCAAAGCATAGCACGCAGCTTTAAAAGTTGGATATGTCACTCCATTTGCTGTTCTAATACTTTTAAATGAAGTTCTTCCTTTTATAAAATTGAGCAACATTCTCATGTAAAATCGTTCTCCACTTGAAGGATGTGCAAAGTAAATTCTTCCAATTGCTAAGCCATTTTTTCTCCTAGTCTAAGTTTTGTCTTTTGAATTCCATACCCAACATATAGGGAAATCAGAATAAGTTAACTCTCGTGCATCATCATAATTCTTGTTTGCCTTCAACCATTCTGGGAACCTTTTTTTTTTTCTATTCCAGGTATGGTAAGCACATTTTCTAAGCACTTAGATTCTTTAAATATTACTATATGCTCTCCCGGTAAATGGAACAAAAATCTTCCAACTGCTGGCTTTCTGTAATGTATGTCAAATTGGAAGATTCGCCAACAAGCTTCAGTTGCTGATATATAACTATAGTCCAAATATGTTTTGATCTCGTCTATTTCTCGAGTAGTGTCAATAGATTCCATTGTTGCAGTTGTTCTATCAGACCCTTTATGGACATACTTGAAAAGATATTTAACTGATCTCAAGTAATTACAAATCTCAACATTAATATGTGCATCAAATTTGACAATTAAATTCCTGTGATAAGGGACCACATATCGATTATCTAAGAAGACACATTTCTTTTCGACATGAATACCTGTATTTCTCCTTTTATAGACTGGAAAACCATTTGTATCCCCTGTTGTTTGATCATTAAAATTTTTGGAAAATGTTTTGTGCACTTGTCTTGCATCATGCATGGAGAGTGAGAATTGTGTTTTCCACATGGTCCATGAATCATAAATTTGTTAACTGCATTATAACCATCAGGATCAACATTTAAGTCAGGGATTTCTACACTTATTATTTTATCAATATGGTCTGCAGAAGGATTTTTCATTGTTGGATGCAAAAAAAGAAGTATATATGCATAGGGCAAGCCTCTTTTTTGAAACTCAATTGTATATAGACCTGCCACATAATGGAGTAAAATTTAAAAGTTAGAAATATTGATTTCAATTGTGAAATTATTGTTTTTCCTTGAACTTTTCAATAACAAATGAGTTAGATTTGTTATGGATACGAATTTGAAGTGAACTTACATGCAATTATTTCCAAACAGTTGATCTTTTTTCAAATCTTGCATTAGTTGGAATAATTTTATCTTGAAAACTTTGCATATGATATCGACTCGATTGTCATCATTCTTTTGTCCAACTAATCGGAGCATGTTATTTATTTCTTGCCACTTTGGGTTGCAAGTGAAAGTAAGAAATAAATCAGGATATCCTGCCTATTTACAAATTGCCATAACATCTTGATAATTTTGTATTCTATATCATGGTCCCCCAATGTGTGATGAAGGTAGAATAATCAATTTTCCAACTTTCGAAAATCAAAATCACCTCGATGAACAACATCCATCAAACCAGAGAAAAGGTCTGATCTAAGTTTTTGTTGAATATTCCGGATCCAACAAAATCTTTCTTCTTCAATTGCCATATAACAATCAACTATTTATTGTTGGAATAGTCTACCAGCTTGAAGTAGAGTGTGTCCCTCATTTAATCTTTGTTGCAACCTAAAGCAATAATATTGCCTCATTGTCAGCTTTTGCCTCTTAAAAGGACTATCAGTTATGTCTCTTAAAGATATGTCAGGTCTATATCCATCTTCTCCATAAGGATATATTAACGGGTATGTCATGGGCATGAAGCTTGGATGCAAATATGTGATTCTCCGAAGTCTCTTTGTGCGATGCTCTATAATAACATCGCGTTGAAAATTTGCTTCACTGAAATCACCAACTATTAAGCTTGCAATTTCTGAAACTATTGGTATATTGTATCGACGACCATCTCTTGTTCTATTATTAAGGAGTCATAAACGAAATGTAGATTCTGGTAGTGTTTTGTATTTATCCCTCGCCATTCTAAAAGATTTGACCAAATTATTATGTTGGTCAAACATTTTAGATAGTTCATGAAGAATTTCGTGATCAATTTCTGTCTACATTCCATATTTTAATAGAGTGTTGATTCTGTTGTCTATCTCATTTTCAGTATCATAGATATAGAGCTAAGCAAACCGTGGTTTTTTCCCAACTTCTGGCAACAAAGAATCAATGTGATGATAATTCTGACCGTTCATCCTGAAAACATAAGGACCTTTTGATCAATTGATTGATGCATCAACTCAACTTCCCATAGATGTGAAAGCAAACATGGAGTTATAAGCCCTAATTTTTTTTCAAAATTTGGAACCCTTTTGTCCAAAATCTACCTCGAGAAGATATTTGAGCAAAGGAGGTGTTTCTTTCATGAATGGAATCTGCACACGACCTTCCATACAACAAAATGTGAATTTGGGATGTGAGACCTTTTTGGTTTTCTTGTTTCATTCCTCGTACCATAGAATGGCACACAATATTGACATGTGTATGTAGGGGGTCCAAAATTCCAAGGCGTTGTGTAATGAACTGTCAAATTCAACAAATAATAATATTGTAACAAAGTATCTTATTTCGTCTAAGTGAATATGGTAAGAAAAAATATTAATAAATATATTAATATTTTCATTGTACATGTAGTTTCATGGAAATATATACCATTATTTGATGTCACACCATCCACTGGAAAGCTTGTGGACTGATCTATATTCTCATCAAAAGAGAGACACACTCTTTTTAGTTGTCTATGTTCAACTGCATATTTTTAAAGTTCCAAAAGCAATGAATAAGTTATTAGTTTCAAGTATTACAAGCATGATGAATAACTAATAAAGCTCGATAAATGTAAATATATATACGTACCTGTGTGAAGAATGCGTTTTCCTCTGTTTGTTTGACTCTTTGGATTTATATGTAATGATGTTTTATTATTATCATATCCAGCTTTACCAGGAGATTGAAGGAAATTCCCAATTGAAATATGTTAGAAATATATATATTTGTTAATATATATTAACATAAATAATTTAAATTATATAGGGATAATTTTTGTAATTTGTATAGTAGGAATAAAAATCATATTTTCAAGAATCACATACCGTTTGAGTGAAGCAATTTATTGTCACTTCTAATGTCGTCCAACTTCATGAATTTGTTGTAAAAATTCACAATTCGCAGCATCAAAATGATTCTCCTTTTTAAATCATGTTTGTATCTATTATGAATAATCATAATTTTTTTCTTAAATCTTGCATACTTGAATATGGCCTTCTACACGACAACATATCCATTGTTTATTGTGTCACACTAGAAATTTGATGCATATTTCCTAAGCTTTAATTTCATAATCCTTTCGTGTCGAGCTAAAGATGAAAGTTGATGCCGCAAGAGACAAACTTCTGGCGGAATATTCCTTGAGTCACCGAAATCATTAATAGTTGTAGAAATCAATTCAATTTACCCTGGTGAACAATAAAGTGAATTCAATATCACAAAATATTCTAAAATTAACAAAACGTTTTATTACAAATCATAACAAGAGAAACCGAAAATATAAAATGTTTTTTTTCAAAAGCGATAAAAAAAATTTCAATTATTGAAATAAGAATTGCAATGAATTTTTCGAACGAATATATACCATATGTTAGAAAGAACCAAAAAAAATCACTAAAAACAAAACAAAATAAAATGGGATTTAATTTAACCAATTCAATTTAATTTTAAACTCATGCCAATGTCACATTGGCATTAATTTTTGTTGTGCTTATAGGCACGAACAGTGGCTTTTAGATTACTTCTTTATTAGATTATTATTCTTCGAATTTGGTGGGTAAATTGTGAGCTTTTTCAGTTGTGATATTATCAAATCAATCCATGCAAAATAATCATTAATGTAATGTTTTTGTTATTTTCAAACCGATAAATAATTATGAATTGTTTCCATAATTGTGTATATAGAAACAACGTTAACAAATTTTTTCGGAACAAACTTCTAAGTTTGATTGATTTTAGGTCTAATTACGATACCCTAAATTAATAGAGAAAGTCAACAAAAATCCACTTTAACAGTTCTAATGTAAATTTAAAGGCAATGAATTTTGAGTAAATATGAACTAAAACAAAACTTAAACAAAATCTGAATTTATGTATAATATTAAGGTAGCCACATTACATTACAATACACGAACTGTCATCTTTGTTTTGCAAATTTCGATCAAACATCTCCCCCAACTTTTTTCATAAAGTAATCTTTGATATCACCGAGCTATTCATAAAAATTGCCACAAGTGAATAATGTAAAGAGAAAAACTCATTATAAGGATATCATATTATCATTAAATTCGAAATTTTCGAATTACGTTATTATACAACTGGTTACTTTTTTTAATTCTAAATCACCCATATTATTATTCCCTATTTCAATATGAATATTACCACTTGACATTTTATTTGTGTTTATGAAGAGGCGGGGTGTGAGGAAAAGGAAAAAATGTTTTTCTTAAGAATTAGAACAAATAATTAGGCAATAATTCAAGGAATTGAGGTTGTTCATTCTACATTCCATTTGGATTTAGAGTGATTTTCATAAATTTTTTCTTTTATTAATTATGCTAACTGCCAAGTACTGTTGTTTATTCTACTGCGTTTGGGAGAAGATGCTTACACTGCCTAGAACATATTTTCTAATTAATTTTTCTTGTGAATACATTGAATAATCTCTAAGGGCTATATCCTTTTTCATTGTACTTAACGGTTTTTCTTCAACAAATATTGGATGTATTTAGTGAAAAAGAAAACTGAAAATTAGGAAAGAATTAATAAAATTAGTGAAGTCAAATTGTCGAGCAATTCTTATGATAAAACAATAATTAAAAAATATATAATCATAGGTTTCTTGATTATATTCAACTTATTAATCTGTTAAAACTTTTTATATCTTTTTTTCCAACTTCCTCTTTTGGTGAACTGTAAAAATGATATGTTTTTCCACCCTTTGTCTCTATCTTTTTTTCACTCACAAAGAGTTAATAGTTATTAATCAATTCATTTTTTTTGTTTGCATAAGAATTAATAATATTGCACACATGTATTGTGAAATAATTGTTTGTTCATAATTATGTTTTGCATTTTTTTAGAAGTCAATAGTCAAATTAATGATACTGAATTAAAACATTTCGAAGTTTGCTATTTTGTACTTCTAAGATTTCCTAGAAATCCTTGCAAATGGGAGGCATTAATTTTTCTGTTTACTTTATCGAATTTCATAAAATTCAATTCAAACCAAAAAATGAAGGTTAGAAAAGCAGTTGGATAGTTTCATAAAATTATTATTTTATCAATTAAAAGATATGTACCACATCAATTAGTACTAAATATTAGAATCATTAGCATTGTTCCAATCATACAGGCAAAATCTATCACTCAATAGTCAAGTACATTGTACAATGCAGTCGAGAACAACTTAAGCATTTAGTTAAACCTTTTCTATCTATTTATTTCCACAAAACGCCAAATATCCAGATTGACACTGGATCCTCCAAGTCAAATATAGCTAGTTCACGTTCAGAAAAGACCTGCCTCTTTTAATTGTACCTCCTGCATGCGAATTATATAAAAATTAAATAAAACTACACCAGAGATTAATTAGTCAATAAATATAAACACGAGCTAAAACATGTGTCTACTAATAATTCTTAAACAGGTCTAAGCTTTCAAAGTTTGCATTGAAAAATTAAAGTGCAAATCTTCAATACCTCCACATGTAAATCGCATAAATTAGACACCCAAAGATTTTTCAAAGATTTTTCTTTCTTACCTTATGCTTTTTCGCAAACAAGTAGATAGCAACAATTGTAAAGACAAGTGAGCAGTAATATGTTAAAACAAAGTAATTCGGTGTTGATGAAAATAAGAACAACATATTATGTTTAAAACTAAGTTTTCATAATAATGAAATCGAGTAAACTTATTCGATAAGGATAAACAAATAGAACGCATTGACAAATTGGTATCAAATTAAATTGACCCAAAGAAATTGAGATGCTCAAATTTGATTACGTACACATTAATTTTCAAATAATTAATCCACACATTGTTTTATTCTTTAAACATCTTTAAACACAAGAGCCAACACTTTCAATCTTATATATTACTGCCATAGTAACTTGAACTTGGTGATCATCTTTTTAATTGATTTGCAGTAGCTAACAATTAATTAAGCTTCATCAGTAGCTAGTATTGATCATAAAAATATTTGTTTAATTTACAATCTAAAGTTACGCTCCATACTCTGTATATGTGAATTATATATTTGCATCATCAACATTAACATTATAAAATAATCTGTGCAATAGGATGCTCTTTGAGTATTTTATTTTCATCACAAAATATATTAAAATTATATTAGATAAAGAATATATCTAACAATTTCTAAACACTAATACATAATAGTTTCTGCAAAATTATGAAATATTTGTACTAAAATACCAAAATATAAATATATATAACCTAATTGGAATCAATAATCAAACTTCAAACATGTCAGACTCTAAAGAAATTAAAGCATGATAGTCTGAGTGTTTGACATATTCAACTAAATGTTTGATGAGAATATGTGATTGTTAACAACCAATAATGGTTTCTTTAGCAACTCAACTCAACTCAGCAAAACCACAACCAATTACATTTACCAACTCAACTCCTTGCTTCCCCAATTTCCAACATTCTCTTCACATTTACAAATGGTAGGTGGTCCTAAAAATCCCATTCAAGAATGAACAATTTTTTTTAAGTTCCTAGTAGGTGAAGTTTCTTCCACATTTATAGAAATTTCGATAGCATCTCCCCATAGTTCTCCAAGTACACGACTTAGATTTATGCATTCATCTAATATGTACCCAGAGAACATGAGGAGCAACTATCGAAATTTCCTTTTATGTGAAACCAAACTTCACCTACTTGGAACTAAAAAAAATTATGCATTCCCAAACTGTCGAAGTTGGGACAATTCAAGAATTATTAATAGACATATGATCCTCTTGTCATCCTAAGATGACACTGATAAAACACGTGCCTACTAATCATTCTTAAATGAGTCTAAGCTTTCAAAGCATGCATTGAAAAAAAAAAGTAAATCAATATATATATATATATAGTTGAGTTTATTAACATTACCTGGGTTTGGCGGAGAAAATATGAAGAAGAAGAAGTAGTTTGGGCAAAAATCAAAGGGTTTTGATTTTCATGATTGATCAATTGTAATAGTAGAGTAGTGGACCTTCTGAGCTAGTTCCATGGATGTTAATAAATCTAAAATTTGTTAGCACTTAACATTTGCTAAATAAACCGTCTTAAGTTTCAATTCTTTAAATTAATGTTAATTAGATTTGACATTGAAGATTAATTATTCACTAAGGCTTATCATATTTTAAAAAAAGGAATCTAAAAGGTTGCACATTAAATATGGGATTATGCAATTAAAATTAAACCCTAGAAATGACATTGGTGAGGGAAGATGAAAGAATTCCTTCTTATATTAATTAGTTGATATATTTTAAGTCACTAAAGTTTAATTGTTGGCTTAATAAAATAAATGAATGTTTCAAGACTTATAATTAATTATTATTAATGGTTATATATTGTTGAATTTAAATAGAAATATGAAAGTACATGTAATCTTTTGTAATCTAATAATCATTTTCTATTTATTTTCTATTTTTAATATTTTGTAATGTAATTATTTTTTAATTTAAGCTAATTTATTAGATATTAGAGAATATAAAGAGATGAGAAATAATGATGCCACAAATCTTAAATACTTAGTATTTATAGAATTTGAAGAAGCCAAAAAGCAATAAACAAAAAGTTGTATAATTAAATATGAAATTATGACATTAAAATTAGGCCCTAGTGGCATTGTTGAAGGAAGATGAAGGAACCTTCCTTTCTATATTAATTAATTGATGTTTTTTAAAGCCATTAAAGTTTAATTGTTGGCATAATAAAATAAATGAATGTTTTAAGACTTGTTGAATTTAAATAGGAAAAGGAAAAGACATGTAATCTTTTGTAACCTAATAATTATATTCTATTTTTTAATATTTTATAATGTAATTATGTTTTAATCTCAACTAATATATTAGATAATAGAGAATATAAGAAGATGAAAAATAATGATGCCGCATCACCTCTTGTAATCAAGGCTTATAATTAATTAAGAGACATGGATGAAACTAATGTTATTTAAGTAACACATAGTTGACTTATAAGCTTAATGTGTCAAAATTGTTTAAACCTTTCCAAGATTAACTATTGTTTTCTTATTATTTCTTTTATCTAGGTTTAAATTTTAGGAGAAATTTGTCAATTTTCAATTATTGGGTGAAATTGGTATGCAAATGATGTGTTTTATAGCAATTTACGTCTTTCTCATCTAAAAGACTATCATTAGTCGATAATGTTGCTATTACCTCAGGCTCTCCTGAGTCTAAACATTTTCTAATTAATTGAAAATGATATAATGATTAATTAATTGTTGATAATAAAACCAATTTAATACGACGTCTCCCCATTTCTTTCTTTATTTCTTTTAAACCTCAATCATTGTCAAAACTATTAATGGGTTGCAATTAACAACTTAACAAATCTTAAACTTGTTGTTAGCAATTAACATTTGCTAAAGGAACCGTCTTAATTTTCAATTCTTTAAATTAATGTTAATTAGATTTAAGACGAAAACTAATTATTCACTAAGACTTATCTATAAATAAAAAGTAGATACAAATGTTGTATAATTAAATATGAGATTATAGCATTAAAATTAGGCCTTGGTAGTGGCATTGTTGAGGGAAGATAAAAGAACCTTCATTCCTATATTAATTAAATTATATGCTATGACGTGAAAAAATAAACAGTCCATTTTTGTATTTTGTAGTTTGTGAAGATTTGAAACAATATGCTTTCTTTTCAGACTGATAATAATTGGATCCATTGCCTTTTCCTTTAATGTTTTATAAACATATATTGTCTATTTGCATCAAATAAGTCCCAATCTCTTTTACAATCACTAATAAAACACCTTTCAATTATTAAACTATAAATATGTGTCATTCAAAATCCAATTTTGTTGAATCTAGATTAAGTGTTAATCTTTTTTTATTTATTTTTTGATATGTGTATATTTATAATAATATATGATTAAAATTTAATTGTATCTATATTGTTATTTAAAAAATATTAATCAAACGACAAACCTTTATAAAATTCATCACAAAAATTAGATCAACATTGAATCTTTATTCAATCTCGGTTAGGAACCTACTTGATATAAATTGATAAACAATATCCTTATTTAACAAAATATAGGGACATTGATATTATTATTATCCAGATTTCCTTTTGGCTCTTTTTCAATGCTATTTTTAGATTTTATACGTTATCATCTTTTCTTAACTTTTTTATTCTTGAATACAGCAGCTGTCAAAAACCAACGGTTCAAATGACTTTTTTTGTGTATGAATTTTCAAAGTTCCCACTTATTTTATTTATTATTGGAGGACAAAAATGTTTTCTTAGGCAACTAAAATGTAAATTAGGTAAAACATTCCTCCCAAATTGTTTTGGGTAACTTTGGAATTTAAGGCTAGGAACATGTTGGACGTTAATATATCAAAAACAGAGCAAAACACAGAGTTTTCAGGTGCCCAATTCATTAGTTTCATCATTTAAGTCCTCATGCGGGGACTTGAATCACTTAATTTGACCAAGTTGATGGCTGGCTAAAATGGTTAGAAAAAGTAAGAGAGGGCAACAAATGAACGAAAAAAAGATTTTCGGTTTTGCACTGCAAACTTTAAGTTTATAAAGCCGATCAACAACAGACTTCGGGAGATTGATTTGTGATGGAAGATAGAGAATTTAGGGAGGGTTTCTTATTTGAAGAGTTAAAAAAAATTGAAATGTAAACATTTTCAATAAATACAAATATAAGATGAATTGTTTCATTTGTTCAGTAGACTAATCATATTAAAATAATGTTAGTAAGGAAAATAATTTAAAAAATATTCGTAATTAAAATAATTTTAAAAAACGTAAATTACCTCTCTCACCTCATTTTTTAAGCAAAAATAAAAATAACTTGAAGTTTTAAAAAATAATGAAGTAATTTAAAAATAATCAATTTGGAATAATTCAAAATTTACCCAAGAGATTATTCACAATATTAATCAATGAATTAGAAACATTATGTGTTAAGTGGTATAACATATAACTATTATTTTTAACTTATTAATCTCAATCTTGAGCGTTCGGATTAGATCTTTGGGGTTTCATTTTTCAGATTTCAGTGATTGAAAGTATGAAATTCAAAGTAACAAAAATTAAATTTATATTTTATCGCAAGTGAAGTGTAGGGATTAATCCAATTATTTGCGTCTAGCGTTTCTTTTTGTTGCTATCACTCTTGTTGATGATGATAAGCCTCTTTTTTTGCATTGTCACTACCAATTTATTATCTACATTCGTCTATAGAACGGAGCAAGATGCCAAGAAAGAAATATAACACAAGAAAAATAAGTTCTCCCAATCATTCAAAACAAATACATACATAGCCAGAAAAATAAGACATATCATATAACACTTAAATATTACCACTCTAAAAAGAAAAAAAGGTCAAAAGACTAACGTACGTGTAAAAAGACGACCGACAACAATACGAAACATGTTTTGTGTATTGATTACTTCCACCATCACTAACTTCATCATCATCAATAATTTGGTTTTCTCTCTTTCTATTCTTACTGGCATTAGTAACATGAAAATCTTTCACAGAATCTTCCAAATTATTTGATAAGATATCATGAGGATCCTGTAATTTTTTAATCAAGAAAATTAAAATTATGAGTAAATTGAACATGCTAATTTTAATCATAAAGGAAAACAACTGGGAAATAAGAGCAGATAAAATTACAATTTCTCGGGAATGTCCTTCCTTTCTTTCATATGTTTCCACATTTTCATGATTTTTATTTTTTTCCTAGAAAAAACAACAATTAAATAATTTTTTTAATGTTACATATATTGCCTACAAATTGAACCTAGCATAGGTAGATAATACCTTCTTCAATTCTTGTTCGAGCTCCAATTTCTCGTCAGGAGTGAAAAGCTTTGACACAATAAAATTCTCAAGTCCCTCTTTCAAATTGTAATCATTCAATTTCAGTTTGTAAACAAAATCTTTTCCACAAAGGCTTTGAATTTTTGCAGGGACATCCTTACTATATAAAGGTAGTCTATTAAACAACTTGTGGGCTGATGTATCAAGTAACTTCTCAGCTACATGATTGAATAAGACAAAAGATGTCTTTGCCATTTTATCCATGACTTTTATATGTATTTTGTACCTACATTAGAATAATGAATTAGAATGAAAAACTAACAACATAATAAGCAATTTAAAAAAAATAATATTATTTTTCTCACATCACAAGAGGATAGTCACATTCCTTTTTGCAAGTGCCACACATATAAATACCATTTGTAGGCATGACCTTTTTTATGCATGTTTTGCACGAAACATAGTACCATCCAAAGGAGTTATCTATTTCACTAATATTGTCCCGCACAGTAACAATATATTCCTACAATTAAACAATAAATATTTACAAAAATAATAAGGACATTCCAATATTTGGGAACAAATAACACAAATGGATGAGAAGGAAAAAAAATAGAAAAAACACCTTCACTTTAGAACTCCATTCAGCCTCCAATAGTTCTTTAATGCTCATCCTGTTAAGGAACATCTCTTCCTCAAAAGTAATCTTACTCACATTCGAACTTTCAATAACTTGTACAACGTTGGAGACGGTGGAAAATCTTTCAATTAATGATGCTACATAATCTATTTGAAGATTTATATAGATTTTGCTTGCACTTGTGGTACAGAAATTAACCTCACATGTTTAGAGCAAATGTAAATGAACAAAATCTAAATTTGTGTACAATAGTAAAATAGCCACATTGCATTTGAAAATGTTAATTAGTGGGATCTAAATAAAATAATCACCTTGGAATTTTTTAATGGTTGTAGAAGTTACTATCACAAAACAAGGACCCTCGTCTTTCTTGTACAAGTTTGGATCAAACATCTCCCCTAACTTTCCCCATAAAGTAATCTTCGTTGTTACCGAGCTATTCATAAAAATTAACAAAAATTAATAATGTAAAAAGAACCAATAACTAAAAAATAACATAAATAACTAAAGAATATAAAGTCATAGTTTTCTTGATTATATTCAACTTACTAATCTGTTAGAATTTTTATATCTCTTTTTTCCAACCAGCTCCAACGATCTCAATATCATTCACACCAAATAAACTTCCAATAATATTTGTAATATTATGGAAAAATAACATAAACATGTTAAAACATAAGGATTAATAATTTCTAATATACACTTAAAGATTAACAAATATTAATAATTAAAAAAATACCTGAGAGGATTATGTTATCATTCACACGTAAATCAATCAAATTCGGATATATGAATTGAAATCCATTAATCGGAATCTTGACAATTCCTTCTTCTAATCTCTTAAGAGAATTTATAACCAAGAAAATAATCTTATACTGATTTGAAAGTGGTTTGTACTTGCCTGTAGTTGAAACAACTTTCAAATTCTTGACATTGTACAAAGAACCCTCACTCATGTGCTTAAACCTTGACACTAAATTTTTCCTGATTGTTGCATGCATTAGATTTTCCTACGAAAAAAAAAACCACATACTACATTTAGTGTGAAACAATTAGGAGAAAAAATTAGAGAAAACAATGGGAGAATAAATTTTTTATACAACCTTTTCATCAATAAAAATCATATCAATACTAATCAATTCTCTATTTTTTTTTAGTATTAGTAGACTCTCACATCCTACAAAGCTTAACCCTTATCATCCAACTAACTTTATCATTGTTCAACTCATGAAGAAAAGAGTACTCCATAAAGCACACAATATCAAAAATTCAAATAAATCAAATAAATCAAACAATAAAAATATAAGTATTTTTCTAAAGAGGGTGTTGATTAAATAAATTAAAAAAACCCTAAACATAACAAATCTTAAATATTTAGTGTTTAGAGAGCTTGAAGAAGCCAAAATGCACTAAACAAAATATTGCATAATTAAATATGAGATTATGTCATTAAAATTAGGCTCTAATGGCATTGTTGAGGGAATATGAAAGAACCTCTCTCCCTATGTTAATTTATTGATGTATTTTAAGCCACTAAAGTTTAATTACTAGCATAATAAAATTTGAAAGAGCCAAAAGACACTCAACAAAAGGTTGCATAATTAAATATATGATTATGACATTGAAATTAGGTCCTAGTGGCATTATTGAGGGAAGATGAAAGAACCTCTCTTCCTATGTTAATTAGTTGATGTATTTTAAGCCACTAAAGTTTAATAGCTAGCATAATAAAATAAATGAATGCTTCAAAATAATTTTAATTAATTATTATTAATGGTTGCATATTGTTGGATTTAAATAAAAAGAGGAAGAAACATGTATAAAGAATATCCACTAATATTTTAAATATTTTAGATAATAGAAAATATAAAAAGATGAGGTTGATGGAAGATGAAAGAACCTCTCTTCCTATGTTAATTAGTTGATGTATTTTAAGTCACTAAAGTTTAATTGCTAGCATAATAAAATTTGAAGAAGTCAAAAAGCACTTAACAAAAGGTTGCATAATTAAATATGAGATTATGGCAATAAAATTAGGCCCTACTGGCATTGTTAAGGGAAAATGAAAAGGCCTCTCTTTCTATGTTAATTAATTCATGTATTTTATGCCACTAAAGTTTAATTGCTAGCATAACAAAATAAATAAATGTTTCAAAAGACTTATAATTAATTATTAATAATAATTCATTCATGTATTTTATGTCACTAAAGTTTAATTGCTAGCATAATAAAATAAAAAAATGATTCAAAAGATTTATAATTAATTATTATTAATGATTACATATTGTTGAATTTAAATAGAAAGAGAAAAAAAGTACAAAGAATATCCACCAATATTTTAGATATTTTAGATAATAGAAAATATAAAAAGATAAGGAATGATATATATTAATAAAGTTACTATTTATTAAATGAGTTAAATACAATCAAATTAATTATGAGAAGATGAAAAGTCAAATTTTTTAAAAAAAATCTCTACTTATTAGATATTAGAGAATATACAAAGAAGCAAAATGGTGATATCACATCACCTCCTCAAATCCTAACTTTATATAGATATATAAATATATAGGGATTAACTAGCTATATTTTAAGGTCTTGGGGCATCAACGGATCCAAAATAGGACCGGCTGGGAACGTCCCCGGCTAGCCTTTGAAAATGTTTAAGGGATTTTTTGAAAAAGAATTCCAAAAAAAGGAAAATTGTGCTTTCTAAATTTGTGGAAGTGCCTGACTAAATTTTTAAATTATGATAATGCGCCACTAATATTAAAAACTTCAATATCACAAGTCATTTAAATTTTAAAAATTGTATTATATTTTAAAATTTCCCTGGCTATTTCTCATTTCTCTTTATTCATGTAGTGACGGACCTACGGCTCTGTTTAGTCTAGAAAAAATTATTTATATTCCTTATTTTTTATTAATTTAGTAAAAGAATAGAGTTTTATTTTATTTACAAACACATCCCTAATTCAATTACATTATTTTCAATTTAAATAAGCGACTTATTTTATAAAATGATTAAATTACATATTATTGAATAGATTGAAAATATTAGGGAGCTAAAATTTTATTACTACTTTAATTTATTTTTAAAAACTTCTTTAAAAAATATCAATGTAATATAACATCATCATTAGTATTAAAAATACTTATAGAAACAATATATAGTAACAATTATCAATATTTTCATAAACTTTTTATGTGAATTTTCAGATTTTATTTATTAGTTTAAAAAACTAAGAGGACAAGTTAGAAAATAAAATTTGAGCGCTTTAAGGAGCTTTTAATAGAAGAATCATTAATATCTAGTTCTTTACATAGAGCCAGAGCGCCTGACAAATAAACAATTACACCCAAATACTTTTTTGCTTAATTGAGTTTAGTTTATTACTGAAACTTTTGACTAATAATACTTTTACAATTTGAAAGAATGAATAAATTTTAAATGTTTAATTTTATTAAGTCTAGTAATTTAGTACTTCACTTCAAATATAAAAGTTTTACTTGTAATTTTTAATTGATTGTAATTACATATATTGATCTATTTGAATTTGAAATTCTTAATTGATTTTTTAATCATTATATAATTACATGTTATTATAAGTCGCAATGTCAGATTTTATAATTAAAAAATAATGTTTTCATGTTTAAGTTGCCTTTTGCTTTTTATTCTTTTTTTCAATTATTTTTGTATATAGTACAAATTTAGAGGGGTAAGATTCTTGGTGTTCCTCCTTATTTAATGTACTTTCTTCTACTTATAAATTTTTATGTTCGCTTCAAAATATAAATTTTAAAATTTATCCCGGATAGTATTAAATCCTGAATCCGCCCCTGGATTCATACATGGCTATAAAGACTTTGTATATTGCATGGCGAAAAGACTTCGTGTTATGATTTTTTTGTAGTTGTTTTTGGTTGCCCGGGTTATGTTAGGTTCATTATTTTGCCTATTTTGATTCAATGTATTACATTGCTATATTTATTTTTACGTCCCCTTGGTTGTTTTTTCAATTAATAAAATTTTTACCCTAATACCGATGTAGGATAAACAAAAAAATGTGCCCAGCTAGCCCAAATTCATATCTACGTCCCTTATTGAGAAATTAGTGGTGCACATGATTTATTTATAGTTTGTACTAATATATTTAATATGTTAACAAAATAAGAATATAAATATTATGAGAAGTTTATTTCTTAATGGATTTCAACTTTAATCAAAAGTGAGTCATAATTGAAATAGGTTGTTCCGGCGTCTAGCTGCTGATTAAATAGACCCTATTTCATCAATTAGGATTACACTCTAAAATTTATATATGAGACTAAGAGAGATAGACACATTTTCTTCCCCTATCATATTCAAGAGTCAAAAGTTATGGAGTAAAGTTGGGCCATTATATTTTATTGATACGTGAAAATCATATTATTCGAATTTCCTAGATTATGTTTTATGCGTGATTGTTTAGCATAAATCCTAGTATTTAAATTACATGTAGTATCAGAAAATTTTATACAAGACCATGAAAATTTCGCTAGCACCAAAGATACATGAAGTTTTGTTTTTTTTCTTCAGGCTTGGCACATTACATGCAAAATTTCATTACAGTAAGGAAGATTGAATGAAATCTGTTAACAAATTTAATGATTGAATCCTTATAAAGATTGAATCCAAATAAAGATTTCTTCTCCCTAGAGTATTATAGAATCTGAAATTGTCAGAAAAGTCCAATGAGAAGTCAAATATAAATTTATATACTAATCATATATGTATTTATATTTTTCATCTGTAATAATTTTAAACGTATTATTTTCATTCCAGGCAACGTTATAATTTATAGTGAGTGAAAAGTGTATAATATTATAAGGACATTTATTTCATGTTAAAGGTTATGAGATATTTTATATGATTATCTTAGGGATGTTATTATACAATTTGAAATTCATATTACAATATAGTTTGTAAGCCACCAAAGTGGCCAAACTAAAAAGTATAATGAATAATTGTGTAATATCTATTAAAATTCATGCAATTTCATATTATGATATAGTTTGTTAGTCACCAAAGTGACCAAACTAAAAGGTACCTTGAATATCAAATTGTATAATATCTCTTAATGTTTACACAATCAAAATTTATTATATAGTAGTTTGTCAGCACCAAAGTGGCCAAACTAAAAATCATGATGACTTTATAAATTGTGTAATGCCTATTAATGTGATCAATTACCCTTAGATTGGCGATGCATATGTGGTTAATAATAAATTATGGGTTTATTGATGCTTCTTATTCTTAAAATATAGAAAGATCGCCCAAAGTAGATCACTTATCATTTGAATAATGAACATAATTAGGATAATTAATACTTGTGCAATTTAGCTAGGCTATGTTATCCAAAAAATAACATATTTGTCCATAAGCAAATAAATAATTATCCCATCATGTAAAATAAAATGCATTAAGATTATGTTTGTGTATCACAGTACCTACCCAAAGTAGAACTTTGATGTACATTTATTGCTTTCTGAATTATCTTGTTCGTGTGTGTAAACTCAAAGCTTAAGATATATTGAGTTTTATTTTACATATCTATGTTGTTACTTTTATTTGTACGCTTATTTTGATTTTTATGAATTAAATATCTCTAATTGGTGTAAGAAAGCAGTTAGTTTTCTCAAGTTAATTAAATTTTTAATTATAGCACTCCTAAATGAGAAATCAATTCCTTTAATTGATATTAGCAGTATCTGGAAAGGTCTTCCACAAAGTTTAGGCAAGATACAATAGATTAAGCATTATGTTTATGTAAATTCTTGCAACAATAAACTAACTCTTCCCAAAAGTACTGATAGAGTGCTTCCGCGGCATTGATAAATAATTTCTGGCGAAGTTACAGCTAATTTAACCACCATGAAATTTGATGGTTTAAGTAACAATTAATGAGCACATCTTTGAGGTGACAAACATAATAGGAGGTTAAACTTGCTAAGATACATTGCCCACCAAATGTGGAATTCGAACAGTCAAAACACATGAACCACATGCAGCCACATGAGTCACGTACCAACATAGAAAAAATCAGCACACCAACTCAATCCCACATTAACAAGGCAAGTAGCAAACCATTGGAAACAAATATGGCAATCCGTAATGGACTTGCCAAAGGCTTGCAACAATCATCTCACACAATCCCGTGACATGCAAACTCACCAAAGAAAGATGGCCAGCTATTATTCAAGTCCATATTTCTTCATAACTTAACCAACGGATAGTCAACGACTAAATTTAGAATTAATCCCATAATATCTGTAAAATGTTTCTTCCATATATAATTCCTTTACTCATGTATAAATACCCAATCTTTTTTTCTTAAGAAAGGAAGTCAATAAAACTTTTAAACTTTTTCAATACTCTTGAATTTTAGCAAAACTTTGGGTGTGAATATAGATGAGTATCTCTTATTAAGTTTACTTTAATTCAATGCCTTCCCGAATATGGTAATAAGTCATGACCCTACTGAGTACAAGTGGAATGACAATGAATTGACCAATAACACTGATTAAACTAAGGTAAAGGATAAAAAGTCAGGATACTCATATAGTCCATTTAACTATTTGAGGAGCTTGAGAGAAAATCCTAATAGGATATCAAGAAATTTTGAGAGCAACGCTCGAGTACCTAACGAGCCAAATACACGAATAAAGATACAAATTTTATTTTTTTAATCTCAAATTTTATTTTAAATAATATATTATTCATTAAATAATTAATAATTTTAATTATATTATCTCGTTAATTAATTACTAAATATTACATTATTTAAAAATAAAATTTTGAGATAAAAATTTAAAATGTAAAGCACAACTCCTAAATATATACGGATCACAAACATAAGTTTGATTGGCGAAGACATATATAATTACGATAATGCCATTCTCCCAACCAAGTTATCTTTTTTTTCTTTTTTTTTTTGTGATATATAGACCAAGTCGTCTTTAAATAAGGCCAAGCCGCTCCTCTGTATATCACACGCAAACACACACAGGCTGGTTCAACTACAAGCAATCAATTCTTGAGTGTTGAAGGAAATTCGTGAGTTACATATCAAGCCTTAAAATTAATTAATGGCTGCAAGGGGAGAAGCAGGCGTCTGGAAAGGTACAGAGTTCAGGATTCATCTTATGGGAAGGAAGAATGATGAGGTGGATGTTAGAGTTGCACGCAAGGAGGAGCCCATAGTAAGTGATCGTGGCAGTGGCAATTTGATTGTGCGTTCCAAGTTACCAAGAAGTGTAGGCACTGGCTTTACGCGCGCCGTGGAGGATGGGTTTCTCGTTGTTATTTTTGATAGATTGAGCTTCGGCAGAAAGATTTGGGAAGTTTTGCTTGGCGAAGCAATTCTTGTTGGTGCCATTTTTGGTTGCGTAAATGATGTGGACAGTTTTGCGGATCGCCAGCACGACCAGAAGAATGACGACGGCCAGTAATGATGGAGAAGCTGGTCATGCGTCACTTAGTAGGAGCTAGGAGGAGGAGAGAAATTTAATTAGTTCTAATTAATTTCATTTCACTTGCACGTCTCGTACGTGCTGATGTAGTTAACTAATTTGTTTTTTAAAAAAATAAAATAAAATCTTTATTATTTTATTTTTTTCCAAATTTTATAGTGTATATAAATGTTTCAATCAGACTAGATATCCCTGATCATATTAAATATGTATTTAACACACGACGGCTACTCAGACGTCAGCTTATCTAATCATTCTAATTCTAATGAACCACTGTCGCACTCTTGAGCTTTAATTATCTTAATGGGTATCACACTCACTTTGAGATTGATATCTCCAGCCACTCTAACGAACTATTGTAATAAAACGATCTCGTTTTAACTGTCACGTATGTTTCAAGGTGTGCAAAAATAACATTACTATATATAACCAAATAGGGTTTTGTTTCATATTCAAGTTCCACAAACAATTACACGTTAACTTCAACTGAAAAACAGAAAAAACGAACATCATTTAGTCACACTCGACCCCTCCCAGATCTTGTATCTACAAAAAAACGTTTGTACATATGAGTCACAACAGACTACAAGTCTACAACAGAGCTATATAGCTCGTGCCATTTTAATTTATCACTCGTAACAACATGATCAGACTAATGGGCAGCGACCGATCGAGACTACTACGAAGTTTATGAGAAACCTAGACAGGCAAAAGACACAACGCCAGCCAGCATTCTCAAAAACTTATTCCTGCGCCTCAGTCTGACCAAAACAATAACGGGAAATTGATCATTTTCTATGAAATGAGTATAGCCATCCGAATTCGCCCTTCTTGGTAACCTGGAACGGATAATCGTATTCTTATTGCCGCTGTGATTATAAACTCCCCGGCCACAACATTAACATCCTCTCTCCTCTTCTTCCTCCAAAGATGAAACCTGAACTCGGTACCATTCCAGGAACCATCTTCAGCGGTGGCGGTCTTCGTCATTTTGAGGTTTCTGAATTCAAGATTAGTAGGCTGCGCGACCAAGTGCCTTTGAGCACGGACGCAACTTCAGTATTGGTAAAGTTTGCTATGTATGGCCTGTGTGAGTGACTGTGGGACTGGGAACAGTGGAAGGAAGATTTTATACGATGCTGTACGAGGCTACGAGTTGTTGGAAAGACTCTAGAGTATTTTTATTATGCAAAATTCTCATTTAATGTATATATTACTAAATAAAACTACTAATTACAATAGGGAGAGATTATGTCGGAAAGCTCCGAACACACCGGAACCCACGAAAACCCTAATCTGATGAAAGCTTTCCCACCGCCGCTGCATGAAGACCGGTCGACGAAAAAGGCTCGCTTTCGCAGCCATGGCTCAGACGAAGATAATCCTCAGCCTTTATCTTTCAAGGAAGCACTGGTTCCTTCCAACCAGAACCGAAACGCTTATGACGAAGAGATGGAAGATGAATGGGACTTTGAACCAGGCGATGTGATGGTTGGAGACGATGGCACAATGCCAACCATAGTTTTCTCTAAACGAGTCCACGATAGATTGACTAAGCCTTGGCAGCACTCTGTGGTGGTGAAGCTGTTAGGAAGAAACATTGGCTATAAGGTTTTGTGCAACCGGTTAAAGGTAATGTGGCCAATGCTACATGATTTTTCTGTGATTGATCTTGAAAACAACTACTACTTAGTTCGTCTCCACTCCTCAGAGGATGCAATTTATGTCTTAACCGAGGGACCTTGGGTTATCTTTGGCCACTACTTAACAGTGCAACCATGGACTCCACACTTCGACAGCACAGTGACTGAAATTGACTCTGCAATTGTTTGGATACGACTACCTGGCATGGCTTTCCACTTCTACGATAAAAGGGTTCTGAGGAAGGTTGGACAACTTGTGGGCACGGTGGTTAAGATCGATTACCATAACGCATCAAGGGAGAGAGGGAAGTTTGCGAGGATCGCTGTACGTATTTCGCTCTCACAGCCTTTGGCGTCTCGGATCAATGTAGATGGAAAAATTCAGAAGGTGGAATACGAAGGGCTGCCAATTATATGCTTCCAATGTGGTAATTATGGCCATACCAGCACATCTTGTCCTGAAAAACCTACTGGAACTGGGGCTAGGGCAGAAAGTGCTGAGTTTCCTATACCAGAAAATGCAACAACTGATAAGGGTGGTGCCGTAACTATGGATAAGGACAGCAATGGAAAATTTGTTCCGTGGATGATTGTGGCACGAAGAGGGAGACCTAAGGTCGTAGTGGACAAGGAAAACATTTCCGAGTCGGAGAGGAATCAACATGCTAACTATCAGAACGCATCCCGGTTTGCTGTTCTACTTGAGGAGCAAGACACCAATACCACACTTGATATGGCTGAACAGAATCCCACTGCCGCTCCCCCACAACAACCCACTAAATCCATTACCAACCACTTTCAACCCCGCAACAGCCATCCACTGAAAACCCTTAGCATCTTAAAGCCTCACAATCATTTATCTAAAGCTAAACAGATGGCCAAATCACAGCTCTCACGTCCCAAGCAACAGAACACTAAACCCTCGGTTCCCATGCATGCAAATCATATTGATCAAGCCACAAACCATCTTGTCCCTGTCCCGAATCCTTTACGGCAGACCCTGAATTTGCCCGTTGAACCGTCCTTCATCTTGACCACTTTGGACCCGAACAAACATACTGCCGTGACCTGTCATGCAACCAACCATGAAAATGTGGGTAATCCACCAGGCTATGCAGGTGGAAAAACAGTAAGTTACCAAGAACAGCAAATACAACTAAAGCACGTAGCTAGGAATCCAAATAAAAAAGATGAGGGAATTTTTAACATGATGGAACCTTATAAAGGCGATCCTCAACTTGCAGCTGGTAATGAAGAGGAAGATATTATGACTGATGATGATATTACAATTGTTAATGAAACCCCTGGCATGCATGAAGGGGAGGCCTCAGGGCATCGTATGTAAGGGGCTGTTTCACTTGTTTTATTTTTTTTTAATGATGTACAACATTTTATTTTGGAACTGTCAGGGAGCGTTCTCGCAGGGGTTTTGCAGAACTTTCAAGGCTTTTGTAAGCAATTATCATTTAAATATGGTTGCTTTACTCGAGCCTCGCATTAGTGGAACAAAGGCGGATGGCTTCATTAAAAAAAAGTGGCTTCCAACGGTCTCACCGGGTGGAGGCTAGAGGTTTTTCTGGTGGCATATGGATTCTTTGGGATGGCAGCTTTGAGGTGGAGTTCCTCATCAACCATAATCAATTTATTCACTTTAGAATAGTTGATTCGCGAGGTTGCAGTTCCTGGGTCACGGCCGTCTATGCAAGTCCAGTTCCCATGGTCAGGAAGTGCTTATGGTCAGTGCTTGATGAAGTTGTCAAAACCGTTGATGGTCCGTGGATGATTGGAGGGGATTTCAATGCAATCAAAAGAGCATCGGAGAAAAAAGGAGGGTCAGCTAGAGTCAGTGGTGTGTGTGATCTGTTTAATGGCTGGTTCCATCGAAATCACCTTATGGAACCGGTGTTTAAGGGTCCCAAATATACATGGTCAAGAGGTAACCTATCGAAGCGTCTGGACCGTGTGGAGTGCAATGAAGAGTGGATGATGATGAACGATGAGGCAGAAGTGATCCACCTCCCCAAGTTAAGCTCTGATCATGGACCAGTCCTGTTTCGGTGCAGGAAGAATAATTCGGCTCCCAAGGGAGTGAAACCCTTTCGGTTTTTGGCTACCTGGCTGACTGATGAGAGGTTCCAACCTTTTGTGGAAAAAAATTGGAGATGCAGTATGAATTATGCTAATGTTGTTGCTGAGTTTATAAACAAGCTGGAAATATGGAATAAAGAAGTTTTCGGCAATATTTTTAGAAGGAAGAAAGAGCTACTGGCGAGAATTGGGGGCATTCAAAGATATCTGGAGGGGCGGCAATCTAGAAATTTAAGCAAGCTCGAAGCTAGTCTAAAGAGGGAACTTGAAAAGGTTTTAACTCAAGAGGAAATGCTATGGTTCCAAAAATCTAGGAGGGATTGGATCATGTGTGGGGATAGGAACACCGCTTTTTTTCATCAAAAAACTATTGAGAGACGTCGCCGAAATAAGGTGGGGATGATAAAAAATGCAGAGGGGCAGTGGATCCAGGACAAAGCTGATATCAAAGCACATGCGGTTTCTTTTTTTGGAAATTTGTATACGGAGGATGGAGTTATTCATGTCCAATACCCAGTTACTATTGGCTTTCCTTTAATCGAGAATGATAGTCTTAACAGGTTGATCAAAGTTGTTGATGATACAAAGATTAGAGATACTGTTTTTAGCATGAGCCCAATGAAAGCCCAGGGAATAGATGGCCTTCATGCAATCTTTTTCCAGACCCAATGGCACGTGGTGGGAGCTTCAATTTGTAAGCTTATTAAAGAGGTTTTTGCGGGAATGCAACTGCCTAAGGAGCTGAACCAAACTCTCCTTGTGCTGATTCCCAAGACCAATAATCCAGATTCTCTCAAATTGTTCAAACCTATTAGTCTCTGCACAGTGGTGTACAAAACTATAACTAAGCTGGTGGCTAATCGGCTCAAAACCATCTTGCCGCAAATCATTGGCCTTGCCCAGACGAGTTTTGTTCCTGGGAGACATATAATAGAAAATATCATTGTTGCCCAAGAAGTAATCCATTCCATGAGGAATAAGGGGGGTAAAACTGGTCAAATGGCTATTAAGGTTGATCTTGAAAAGGCGTATGACCGTTTGAATTGGGAGTTTATTCATGAGACCCTGGGGGTGATTGGGCTACCGTCGGACTTGATTTGGGTTATAATGGAGTGTATCACCTCAGCTTCGATGCAGCTTCTGTGGAATGGTGAGCTCACGGAAGGTTTTAACCCTTCTAGAGGAATCCGACAGGGGGACCCTTTATCCCCATACATTTTTGTTATGTGCATTGAGAGGCTCAGTCACAGCATTAATCATGCAGTTGGGAGTGGGAAGTGGAAACCAGTCAAGCTTAATCGGGGTGGTATTCCTATTACCCATTTATTTTTCGCTGACGATCTTCTGCTTTTAGCAGAGGCTACGAGGGATCAAGCTCGGGTGATTAATGAAGTTTTAGATACTTTTTGTGTAAGCTCTGGCAAAAAGGTTAGCAAGGAAAAAACTCAAATTTTTTTCTCTCGAAATGTTCAAACAGACACAATCCGAGAGATTAAAAATACACTCGGTTTTTCAGTTACAAAGAACCTTGGTAAATATCTTGGTATGCCTATCCTTCACTCTCAAGTAACCAAGGCAACGTATCAGGACATTCTTGACAAACTTCAGCAAAGATTGTCAGGCTGGAATGCCAAGCACCTATCTTTAGTGGGTAGAATAACCTTGGCACAATCGGTGATTCAAGCTATCCCAGTTTATGTCATGCAAACTACGAAAATTCCAGTTTCGGTTCTAAACAAAATTGAGCAAGAATGCAAACAGTTTATTTGGAGTGGTAGTGCGGAGCAAAGAAAGTTGAACCTTATCCGGTGGGACACTATTTGCCAACCCAAGGCTTGTGGGGGCCTTGGTCTTAAGGATTTATTTCAGATGAATATGGCTATGATAATGAAAATTAGGTGGGGGCTGGTGAGCTCTCCGAATGCTTTTTGGGTCCAAATACTGACTTCAAAGTACAAGGTTGATAACACTTGCCTCCCTAGTAACTTGCAAACGAGGAACGGGTCTTATTTGTGGCGTGCAGTGGGGAAAGTTTGGGAGCATGTGTTGAAAGGAATCCGTTGGGCATTGGGAGATGGAAAAAGAGTGAAATTCTAGTGGGATTTATGGTTCAGTGACGAGAATAATATACAATCATACGCCCAGTTCCCAATTCCGGATCAGTTGATTGACTTATATGTGGCTGACTTTTCAGATAATAACAGCAACTGGAATTGGAATGTATTTGCCCATTTACTTCCCAATCACATTATTCTCAAGATTGCTTCAGTTAAAGCTCCGTGCGCAAATGGCGGTGAGAATCAATGCTATTGGGCTTACTCTAATACGGGACTCTTCACGGAAAAATCGACTTACCTCTCTTTGCACCAATTCGAGAATGTGGCTGATAAACCGCTGTGGAATTTAGCTTGGAAATGGAATGGTCCTCAAAGTATCAGAACTTTTATTTGGCTTGTCATAAGCAATAAACTGAAAACAAAGTCAGAGCTTTTTCGAAGGCACATCACTATGGAAGCTACCTGTTGCAGCTGCGGCCATCATCGGGAAGACACTATCCATGTGTTGAGGGATTGTATTATTGCTAGGCAAGTGCGGTTGAGATTGGTTCCAAATAAGTTGTGGAGTATCTTCTTTGGTTTGGATTTGACAAGCAGGATTTGCTACAACCTCCAGAACAGAGGTTTGATTACGAGAGATGAAAAATGGCCCTGTATCTTTGGCGTTGCTATGTGGCGGATTTGGTTCTGGAGGAATCAGCTCCTTCACAATGATGCAAACATCAACGTTGCAAGTATGGTGCTTGACATTACAAATCGTGCGGCCGAAATTAATGTATCCATGGAGAATATCTGTAAACCAAGCCAAGAAAGGTTAGTCAAATGGTTGAGATGGGTGGCCCCACCTTGGCCTTTCTTCAAACTAAACACAGATGGTGCTAGGAAAATTTCGGGAAGTGCAAGTGCGGGTGGCCTTATCAGAAATCACTGCGGGGAGTGGGTTCACGGTTTTGGTATGAATATTGGCCATTGCACTATTACGGGGGCAGAGCTTTGGGGCCTCTTTCAAGGGCTGCAACTTGCCTGGAAGATTGGAATTAGACAACTACTTGTCGAGGTAGATAGTCGTTGCATAACGGAGATCTTAGCCGCAGATACCTGTCATCCAAATGCTTACTCATCTCTTATCCAAGGAATTAAAAGCTTGCTCAGCAGGGAATGGCAGATTTCTCTGTCGCATAGCTATAGAGAGACAAATTTTGCAGCGGATTACCTTGCTAACCAAGCTCTGTTGTTGCCTCTTGGAGTCCATGAATTTCCAACGCCGCCAAACGGAGCTGAAGGATGGCTGTTGCATGATGTTTATGGGACGGCTTACTCAAGAATGGTCATTGCTTAGTTTCTAACTGAGCCCTCTTTGTATCAAAAAAAAAACTACCAATTACACGATGATTTTTTAAAATAAAATGTGTGTATATTAATAAAGTGTTGGTTTCACTGATAATGGAGTCTCCTTAAGTGGTCTAACTGGATTTTCTCTCCAGTTCTCCAGTTCGAGTCGCAGGAAAGTCGTTTGCGGACTTAAAGGTGCCTCCTACAGTTGGAGCTCTCCCCAGGATATCTCGTGGTCACAACCAAATAAATAAATGTGCGCATATTATACATGCATTAAATGGGTGTTCTACAACTACAGTCTCTCTGGCGGGTTACTGTAGACTCTTAGATTAAATATTTTTATCTCCATTATTTATTTAATTTAGTGGATAACACTTAGTTAATGAGGGATTTTTATTTTAATTAATTGATAAACATTTCTAAATAACTATAATATAAATATAAATAAAAGCTAACCCCTTCATAATTAGTAAGAGTCCACACTTAAAATGAAGTTTGGCTATAAGTAAAAAGGCTAATGAAAAAGAATTGAAATTTAAAATTAAGTTGATAAATTTAAGATGAATAGAGAGACTTATGTATTTAATAGGAAAGAAAAAAGACGTAGTAATTCATTATAAATCTTTTTTTATTAATTTTTAAGAATCTTTTAAATTGGTTTGTTAATTTGTTAATCAGATACAGTATTTTAATTTTTTCATATTTTTTTATCCGTACAAATATTTTAATACCATTAGTTAAATGCACATTTTTTACATTATTACTACTATAACCACATCATGGAATGACCAGAAGAGTACTTTTTGTATCCACCTTTTAGTAAAAATTCATATCACAATTATACCTATTTATTAAATTACTATAAAACACAAATTATATACAATTATTAACTATATGAGTGCGAAACTAATAATAAATTTTTTTTCTTATACTTATTTAATTTATGAAAATTTTCTTATAATAAATATGTAAGAAAATTATTATAAAATGATAAAAAAATTATTATAAGAAAACTTGAATGACAAATAAAAATTGATTATAAGATAAATGATAAAATATTTTGCCTATCTTTTTACATTTAATTGTAAAATATTACAAAATTTTTATTATAAGAAAATGTTAACAAAATAAATAATTACAAAAAAAATTTATTATTAATTTTTTCTCATATTAAAATATATATTTCTTTTTTTTAATGCTTAATTTTTTTATTTAGTTTCTATTCATGTAATTTATTAAATTTATAATAAATGTAAATAAAAGAGTAGTTAAAAATAAAGATAATATTGTAAACTTTTACTATCAGAGAAGTTTTTGGCCATTATAAAAATAATAAAAAAATAATATATATTAATTATTATAGGGAGAAAATTAACAATCTCCCTAAATTTTATCGTCCACCTTTTGTATTAAGTACAAAGAGAGAAGGATTTTAGTGAAATGATTGCTCTTACGATGTTACGCGCGTATAAAAATATAATTGGCTGACTAATTATATTAAATATGCAAAATGGCGCTTGATTGAGTGAAATGATTGCTCTTGCGAGAAAATGATAAACCTAAAGCAAAAGTGAAAAGAACGTGTTGGTGAATAGGCCACCGAAAAACAAGTAATAAATTCGAAATTACAAAGCAAAAAAAAAAGTTTAAAAAATGACCAAGCAGTCAAGCACCCAAGAAAAGGCGTTGATTTGCAGTGACATAAAAAACTATGATTTCAGTTAGGTGAGAGACGAATAAGAATGGTAACTTAGTTGTTTTAAGTTATATATTGATCTAGTCTCCCTCTGGCTCTCTTAGAGAAATAGAATGAGAGTTAAGAGTGGGTCTACAGGACTAAAGCTGTCATTCACCAAAGTTGAGTGTTGTTTTATTTTCTTTTTCCTTCTTTTTCCTATAATCAGTCTTGTTTTTTAAGAATTATTAAAAAACTTCTCAAGTTCAGTAGCACAACTGTCTATGCACTTGTAATGGACACCGACAAATTGATACGAAGGTGCTAAGAAATATCGTTGGAGGGAGAAAAAAGAGGCAGAGTATCTTTTAAAAACAAAATGAAGATGATGGGCCAGAAGTTAATGAAGGGATGTCTGTTAGGAAGGTGCTTTTGAATAGAGAAATCAATACAGGGGGTCTTAGGGCAGCTCTGCACCATGTGTGGAAAACCCTTCGAGAAGTGCAGTTTGAAGAAATGGAGGAAAATATTTTCTTGTTCAAATTCGGAGCAGAAGCAGATAGGAGGAATATACTAGCGGGGGGGGCCATGGCATTTTGATAGAGCATTGATAGTATTAGTTGAGCCCAGACGCATTAGTGAGATAAACAAACAATCTTTCACTCATGCATCCTTTTGGCTGCAAATACACAATATCCCTATTCTATGCATGAATGAAGAGACAATCAAAGAAATCGTGGGAGAAATTGGAAAAGTGGAAGAGTGGGAACAAACGCTTTAGGAGAATGCTTTGGCAAGTACACCAGATTACGAATCCCAGTAGACATTACTAAACCATGATAAAAGTCTTCGAGCTAGAAGCTGGAGAAGATGCAAAAAATGGAGCTTGGTGTACAAAAAGAATCGGGGATTTGTGCACAAACAAATGGTGGACATGGAAGCTGACAAGGAGGAGATAGGAACTGCTGTGGGAGAAATCATCCCTATGCTGGTGCTACTATATGAAAGGTAGTCGGATTTTTGTTTTGTTTGTGGTTATATAGGACACCAATACAGGGAATGCAAGCAATACAAAAACCAAACCAGAAAGGAAATGGCTTATAGGCCATGGATGAAAGCGCTCACAATGGCTGAAAAAATCAGATTGAACAGAGGCAAGGAGCAGTGGAAAACGGAAACCGAGAAAAAAGATGGTAGAGTCCCCAATAATTCCAAATCAAATGATACAACAGAGATGATGAAGAACCAAAACTAGAAGCAATGGTAGTGTAAACGAGGATGAAGATGGGCTGACCCGATTATAAACAGCTACAAATGTGGATAATTCGCAGACTAAAGTGGCGGACATCCCAAGGTTATTAGAGGAAAGGTTCAAAGAGTCAACGCAGTAAACTGACATTGATACAGTACCTCAAAAACAGAGAAAAGAAACGGGAAATAAATATTTAAATGAGAGGGAAGGAGAAATGAGAGGTGAGCAAAATGAAAAGTTAGAAAAAGAAGCGGAAGAAATGGGGCAGAGATCACAAATGAATGAGGCCCATGTAGAAAAGAGCCCAATAGATACTAGTGTGGTGACAAGCCTTGGAGAGGATGAGAGGTTGAATAAAACAAAGGCTAAAGCAACAAAGCGTAAATGGAAATCCAAGTGAAAACAATCGAAAAAAGGTCAGTGAACAAAAATGGGCCAAAGATTTTAAAGAGACTCAAAAGAGACGCAAATAAGTTGAGCCAAACGGAAAGAAAAGGAAAATAGACAAAGCAAACTACATTGACAGCTCCCCATTAATTGCACGGAGCATGACCAAATGGGAGACACAGCATAACAGAGAGGTGGAGATGATAGCAGTGGCAGTAGAAACAAGCTCGAAGGAATTAAGGGTGGTGGCTGGTGACCAACCCCACCCACAACAATGAAAGTCCTGAGTTGGAATGTTCAGGGTTTAGGGAATGACCGAGCATTCCGTGAAGTCACAAAGATTCTCCAACTGAACAAGCCTAAGATTGTGTTTTTGTGTGAAACTAAGATGAGAACTGAACAGATGCGGGTGATAGGTAAGAAGTTAAATTTTGAAAGTTACTTTGCCATTAGTTGTGGAGGTAGGAGTAGGGGTTAGCCTATTATGGAATTAGAAAGTTGTTGTGGATATAAAGTCATATAGCAGCTACCATATTGATGCAGTAATCCACTCCAAAAATGGTAGCTATTGGAGAGGTACCGAAATTTATGGCCACCCTGAAATAGACCAAAAACAGCACACATGGACTTCAATGAAGAGATTAGCTAGCTTAAGCTCATTACCATGGCTTTGCTATGGAGATTTCCATGAAATTTCATGGATGAATGAGAAAACGAGGAAGAACAAAAGGCGTGTATCCAATGTAAATGAGTTTAAAAAAGCTGTCAAATTCTATGGACTGAGAGACATGGGTTTCAAAGGCCACCCTTTTACTTGGTCTAATAGAAGGTTCGGTCCGCAGCTAGTGGAAGAAAGATTAGACCGATTTCTTTACTGTAAAACCTGAGGGGGTATGTTTCATGAAGCAACAACTGAACAACTTGTAAATTGGACCTTAGATCACAATATAATAGTGATGCAAGTTGAAGAAAAGGGTAGAAGCAGCAAGTTTAAGAGGAGAACTTTCACAAGAGTGCATTATGAGGACATGTGGAGTCCATATGAGAAGTGCCAAGAGATTGTTAAACATGAATGAGAGGAGGAGAGTAGAAGTTGGAATTGTGAAGATCCTGTGTCTCAGTTTAAAAAGACAGCCAAGGACTCGCTTGCAGTGCTTAAGTTGTGGAGTAGAGAAGAATTTGGAGGGAGGACAAATAAGCTGGGGAAATTGTTGGAAGATTTAAAATCCTACAAATAGAGCAACAACCATTATGTCAGTGGAAATGAAATCAAGTGTTTAGAAATGCAAATTCATTATTTACTCGTGGACGAAGAAATCTACTGGAGACAGAGGTCGAGGGCTATTTGGTTGCGAGAATGAGATAAAAATACAAAGTTCTTCCATTCTAAAGCTACAACAAGGAAAAGGAAGAACATAATTAGAGGAATCTTGGATGAAAACTGCAGATGAACTGAGGAACCAGAGGATATTGAGAGGATTCTTTATGACTATTATGACAACTTGCTCAAGTCCAACAAACCATCTCAAAGCCAAATAGAGATTGCACTTAAAGATCTGCCTCGTAAAGCCACTAAAGAGATGAATGCCTAGCTAAATCAGCCCTATACAGCAATAGACATCACAAAAGCTTTGAGCCAAATGCACCCTACAAAAGCCCCCGGTTCAGATGGCCTTTCAACTGCTTTCTTCCAAAAGCATTGGAAATCAGCGAGTCACGGTGTTACTACCACATGCTTGCAGGTCCTAAATAACAGAGGTAACCTTACTCCACTAAATAATACTTACATAGCTCTGATTCCAAATGCTGAAAAACCTAAGAAAATGGCTGATTTTAGACCGATTAGCTTATGTAATGTAATTTATCGGATAATTGCAAAAGCCATTGCCAATAGTTTGAAACTGGTTTTGAACGATGTAATCTCACTAGCTCAAAGTGTCTTTGTTCCAAATAGGCTCATAATCGATAACATAATTATTGGTTACGAATGCCTACATAAAATAAGGCTTTAGTAGGGGAAAAAAACATGGGCTAGTGGCTTTGAAATTAGACCTAAGTAAAGCGTATGACAAGGTGGAATGGGACTTTTTGAAATGTACTTTAGAAAAATTGGGATTCTCGCATGGCTTTGTTGAATTGATAATGCAATGTATAACTACCTCATCTTTTTCTATGCTGATAAATGGGGTGGCTAAAGGGCTGATCCAACCTCAAAGAGGATTAAGGCAACGATGCCCATTGTCCCCATATCTTTTTATTCTTTGTGCAGAGACAATTACTAATCTTTTACAGCAAACAAAATCTCAGCAACTGATTCATGGGATAAAATTCAGCAAAGAACTTTCCATCACTCATCTTTTGTTCGCTGACAATAGTTTGATTTTTACAAGAGCCACAAGGGAGGATTGCATAAATTTAAAGAAAATTTTTAGTGTTATGCTGCAGCCTCTGGACAGATTTTCAATTTCAAGAAGTCGTCTTTATTTTTCAGTGAGAGTACTAACCCAGAGAAGATTTCTTCAATTACAACCATCTTCCAACTTCAGGTGGTATCCAGACATGCAAAATACCTAGGAGTGCCCTACATGGTAGGTAGAAACAAGATGAGTTTCTTTAAGGATATCAAACTCAGAGTTCTTGGAAATATTTCAAGCTGACAAGCAAATTTGTTCTCTTGTGGGGGGAAGGAGGTGTTGATAAAGGTTGCAGTTCAAGCAGTGCCTGCATATGCCATGAGTGTGTTTAAGCTCCCCATAGGACTTTGTGATGACATGCAGAAGGCAATTGCTAGTTTTTGGTGGGCAAGCAGCCAAGATCACAAGTCAATCCATTGGTCGAAATGGAATAATTTGTGTCAAGCAAAGAGTAGAGGTGGGCTGGGATTTCGAAACTTGTCCAGCTTTAATCAGGCCTTAGTAGCAAAGCAGAGCTGGAGGATTATCCAAGAGCCGGAGTCACTAATAGCAAGAGTCTTAAAGGCAAGATACTTTAAAAATTCAAGTCTGATGCAGGCTCAGTTAGGCTCATATCCTTCCTTTATATGGAGGAATATTTTATGGGGCCGAAAAGTATTAGAAAAAGGGTTGCACTGGAGAATTGGAAATGGTGAGCAGCTGCTAGTGTATCAAAGTCAATGGATTCCCAGACCTATAACTTTTTAGCCAATATCTCCCCCATCATTGACCCTAGATACAACTGTTGCGGAGCTGATAAGTGAGGAGCAAAGCTGGAAAGAAGCTGTAATTAGGCAACATTTTCTTAAAGAAGATGCTGATCAAATTTTGAAAATCCCTTTGCCAAGATAGCCAAAACCAGACCAAGCGTTGTGGCACTACGACAAGAAGGGTAATTATTCAATTAAAAGCGGCTACCAAGTGGCCATGAAAATGAATTTCCCTGAGAAGCCAAGCTAATCGAGTGAGAATGATAAGTCTTGGCATGCTATTTGGTATCTTCAACTTCCAAAAAAATTTAAAATTTTCATGTAGAGGGCAGCAAATAACCTGTTGGCAACGGCAGGAAATCTTTGGAAGAGGACGGTGGTGCAATTCCCTTAGTGCCTGAGATGTAAGCTATCAAAGGAGACTGTTTTTCACACTCTCTATGAATGCAAAACTTCAAAGAAAATATAGAGGCTAACCCCTTTTGGTGAGGATATTAAGTTCAGCAAGGGAAGAGATGTTCTAAGTTTGCTACAGGATTTGAATTAAAAAAGGAGAAAATCTGATATGGAACTGATTGTTGCTGTATGCTGAAGCATCAGGCACTCAAGGAACTTTTTCCTCTTCAAAAACAAAAAGAAAGATCTACAGCTATCAGTTGCGACAGCAGAAGCAATGATGCAATCTTATAGCAGAATCCAAATGCCCCAAATGCAAGGTAACTCCCAGCAGAGTACTGCTAATCCAAAACAATAGAAATACCCACCAGAGGGCTGGTTCAAAGTTAATGTTGAACCAGCAGTAGGAGTGGAACAACAAAGAGCTGGCCTGGGAATTGTTATAAGGAATTCAGGAGGAAAGGTTATAGCTGCAACAATGAAGCCCTCAAAGTTCATTGGAAAAATTGATTTTGCAGAAGCTGAAGCTATCAGGTTCGGGCTGGAGACAGCAGAAAATGTTGGATGCTTTCCACTAATTGTGGAATCTAACGCCCAGGAAGTGGTGGACTTAGTCAATTCCAAGAAAAGCTTAAAAGCTGAAATATTCTGGGTTGCTTCTGAAATCCAAGACCGAGTAAAGAGGCTGAACCAGGTAAAAGTACAATATAACCCAAAAGGGTGCAATGCATTAGTTCACTTTCTTGCATGACTAGCATCAGTGCTAAATGATTTTGTTTTTTGGGTAGATAATATACCCTCAGATTTTTTGTACTTATTCACACAGTTGGATGAATGAAAGTAATACTTTCTCTAAAAAAAAAAAAACTATGATTTCACCATTTCCCCCTACACCAACTCGTCTTTAAATCAGGCTAGGCCAGGCTAAGAATGGCAAATTGTAGGGCGTGGGTTCAACAAAGCCCAAGCTTGACCTGATCATAAAAAAACTTGAATATTCAAATTTTGGATCGAGTCGAATCCAATTCAATTCTAATCTTATTTTGAAAATCATTATTTGAATATTATATATACCAAAAGTTTGAAGGAGTAGAATGAAATATTCACGATCATTTTCATTTTTATTTTATATATTTTTAAGTTAATATGATTAAATTAAGTTTGAAAACAAAAAAAATCAGTTATTCGGAGATTGGAGACTCTCGGGGATCTCCTGTTATTATTCGGGGAGGGAGACGAAAATTCCCTCAAACAATTCTGATGAGAACATAAAGGGGATGGGTACGGGGATATTGATCCCCTCCCCATTGTCACCCCTACTTGATTGCATACCTACATTGTCGGCCTATTTAGCAAACATGAATTTCGCAAAAAAAAAATTAAAAAAGACACAACTAAATAGATAAAGATATTTTAATATAAACTTTATATATATAATACATAAATAAGATTTACTTAATTGTTATATTTTCTTTTACCAATTATAAATCATACAAATATATTTACTCAAATAAAAGATGAGATTAAGGGAAAATTTTTATCTATAAAGTAAAATAAATGTTATATAAGTACATGTAATGTTGAGCAATGCCATTCGAGAAGTAGCCCTCAAATTTCCGTCCCAAACAAAATGATTTTCCTACTACTCCTTTCAATTTTTCTTCCCAGTGCTTCGTCATCAATCCCTGTGGATCAACCTGTTAGCTTCTCATTTTCCTCATTCAACCCAAAAAGTTGTAGCGATGGCAGCCTAATTTGCATGGCCGTAGTGACTCCAAGTTATGGCTACTTAAGCCTCACATCAGACCCTTCACCAGAATCGCTAGATCAGCTGCCGCTAAAAAAGGTTGGACGGGTTTTATACAGCCAGCCTGTGACTGCATGGCCAGCTATGATTAGTACCCACCTTCACCACATTAGGATCTCACCCTACCCAAATACAATGGATTCTGCAGATGGCATGACGTTTGCTTTTGCAACCGATACCAGCCCTCCAACTGAAAGCTCCGCCGGCGGAATCTTGGACTGAGTACTGACACATGCATGCACGGGCGCATGTTATATATAATAGCAGTCAAATAATAAACAAAATGATGAATATATCAAGCAAAATTTTCCAATTGAGACTCATAATTCAGGATTAAATTCTAGGACAAGTTGCCAACAACGGCATTAACATACTTTTAATTATAAATTCTCTTGTTGTCTCCGACTTTAATAAATCAAAATCCTAGATCAGATCGCCACTTGATATATCATTTCTTTTATACACACACACACTAATTATGTTTACAAATTATGTGTAGGTAACGGTGTTTCACAATTAGCCGTGGAGCTCAACACTGACAAGAACAACTACTGGTCTGATCTAGATGCTAACCATATGGGCATTGACATAGCAAACTTAACATCGAATCCAGCCAAGAGTCTCGACAGCTCTGGTATTGATCTCAAAAGTGGAAGACCGATCCAGGTTCACATTTATTACGATGGGTGGACGAACATACTCTATGTTTATGTGGCATATGTGGGGAACCCACTTCAGAAGCTTATTGAAAGACCTCTCCTCTTGTTAGAAACAATTCCAAGCTCAGTCTATGTTGGCTTCACAGCATCCACAGGGCCCGACTTTTCAGAAAGCCATCAGGTGCTTGATTGGTGCTTGATTGGACCTTTACAACGTTCCCATTGCCTTCTTCTTCTCTGGAGGAGCAAAACCTGGCAATGCCAATAAAATTCTAAACCGTCCTTGAAAAACCATATGTCACATAAATTATAATAAATAAAAATAACTAATATCGTCAATAAAGTGACATGGCTCTAGAAGCTGACTAAGATTAATATTGTTGGCTTGTTATTTGAGATGTTCTGCATGTACTTGTGTAGAAACGTTCATATTCAGCTTCTATTGATTACGTTGCAGCTTTGAACTTTTGATGTCTTCTTTTTCTTTTTCCTCGTTCTCTTCTTTATCCGACCAAAATTCTCTTCTCATAGTGGAAATCATAAAATGAAAATTCAACCATACATGGAAACAATGTACGCATCACAACAGATATTTACATGGACAGTCCTTCCCTCCTGCAGATATCCGCACGAATTAGTGTGTAAATTTAGTGGTTCACAACATCGTAAACTCTCAAATTCACAAAAAAATTTCAGTGTCAACTTTAATAAAAATCTGGATTCATACATTTATAGCGTAGTGCATACTTTCATGGATAATAAATATGAAATATGTGATAAGAATGCACATCAAAGATTCTTTCTTAATCAAGATATATTTGGCTAATATCCATAATGAAATTTATATATGGCAAAATCATTGCCAATATAACATGCATATATATTTGGAAGATGAATCCCTAATTTACGATGATGATTACTTACTTTTTATGTTATCAAAGCATTAAACATTTTGTATAAATTAGGCCTTAGAGCTGATCATCTTTTCATTTTGCTTTTATCATATCCTCGATAAATTAATTAAGAAAGAAATTGTGGTAAGCCATATGTCACTTCATTTATATGATTTGTCAATTTATTTTGCATTGAAAAAATACCAACTAATTACAGTACAATCTTAAAAATTTAATGGTCAGTAAATTAAAAATCTCAATTAAATAATAATTTTTGTTATTTCCGACTTAGGGCCAATGTGTTAATAATTCAATAAAATCTATAAAATAATATTTTTAAAAATCCATGTGTTTCCACAGGAGACACGTAATATATATATTTATCACCCTAATATAAAGTTAAGTCATTTAATATATGTATACGTGGTTTTTGTGAGATGTGCTCTTAAAACTATTAGATTCCTTTTGGATTTAATTTTGACTTAAATCTCATCTCTATTTTTTTTAACGCAAAAAAAAAATCAATTGGTATCGTCATTTTACAATGGAAATTATTCAATGTTAATATCACTTTTGAGTGTTTCTTTGCACAAGACGGATTACATATATAGTATAGCTATAACTCTTAACATGAAAAAATAAAAGGTCTATAATGATCTTATTACAATCAATGTAAGACAATTAACTAATATTCAAATAAAACATAATAAATATAAAATCAAGACAAATCAATACTATAAATGGGATCATATATTTTTTTAAATAAAAAATATCTTCATAAACTAATAAATTATTAATCTTTTAATTAATTATTTAATATTTTCCACAATTAATAAATTGTTTAGATTTAGATTCTTGAAATTTTAGTATTCATTGAGATTTTACTGCAAAACTCTTCGTCGAGCCCCAAATAGTTTATATGACTTAATTATATATAGGGCTATTGATTGGCTTTCGTGTATGTGGAAGTGGGAGAGCTGTTGTGAAAGTAACTCAATATTTTGTCAAAAGTAAGATTGTTGTGTAAAATTATTCAAACGCGTTTCGTTTATTGGATGTATTTTGGAGTTCTAATCAAATCTCCGTTGTGTTATCCTAACGCTGTACGATTAAATTGACATGTGAAAAAGAGAATCGCTCACGATGTACAATTGAATTATCTAAAATTCTAAATTATATGGTTCACAAGGTCCAGAAAATAATATTATCCTAAAGAGTACATGAAAAATTGAAATTGAAATCTAATAGCCTAAAAAAAAAGTGAATATTTAAGTGAATCACAACGTTCCCTTGCTTTGGCGTCATGCACGAGGTGGTCATCAACAATTTCCAAGGTGACGAAACATGCCACGTGTGAGGTCCAAGAGTCACCCCTTTATTGACGATGCGGATTGCATGGACTGAATTAAAGTCACGAGATTATAACGCTTATTCATATCTTCGTATGGACATTGTCATTTTATAATGATTTGCTCGTCTTTGTAGGTCAGAGGCCTCATCAGTAGAGATGTAGTTAGGATTTTGATCGAATTATGACATATCTAAAATTAAATATGATTTAAATACACGATTATTCGTGTGATAAGTCATTATTTAAAAAATTATATTGTAGGCTTCATAAATTCTAAATTGAAGCTTGCTACATGCATAATTGTACTTTTTATAAAGTGTATTTGTATACATCTAATTGAAACTCTATTTAAAGTATAATATATTTTTAAAAATTTAGATAGCAATATTTAGGTATTACAACTATAATATTCATTGATAATAAATTTACTTCTTACAATGGTTCTCTATGAAATCTCCTTAATGAGATTTTATGAGTTGAAAATAATGAATTATAAATATAAGCAAAAATATATTTTTCAATATACAAGACTAGATTATTATTTAATTTGCTCTTAAAATCTTTTGACAATAACAAAAATATTCATATATATTGCAACACACAGAACAAATATGAAATGCATGATAAAATCATAAATTTTAAAACTAGAAAAAAGATTAATTAGAAAATTAAAAATTAGAATTAGAATTAGATAGACTTACAACTTATGGTTCAGTGTTGACAGATTAAATGATTAATTTTACTTGCATAAAAAATAAAAAGATTAAAAATTGGTTCATTAACCATTATACTAACATTTTGTTATGATTGTTTTTTATTTTAATATTTGTTTTTGTGTCTTTAATCAAGTTTCATGAAATGTTAATAACTAATTAAATTATTTATAATTAAAAATTTAAATTAAGGACAATATGAAATATTTAAAATTATTGCAGTTAATTTTAAATTTTACAATTCAACTGGAGCATTTTTCATAAAATAACAAATAAAATATAAATTTTTAGTATAATTATAAAAAAAATTAAAAGCCAGCTGGGGCCTGTGCCCCACCTCATCCCACGCTGGCTCCGTCCCTACTCATCAGATCTCATGTGCCTAGACCTTTCACACACACACACACACCTGTACACAACCTTAATTAACTGATCGGTGTCGGATAAAGATGGCCAATGGGTCGAGCAACACCTAGCACGATATGGGCACGACATATATTTATACAACACGGCATGATATGAACACATTTTGGTAAGGCACGCGGCACGACACAGCACGCACGTGGACCGTGCCGGACCTATAATTTTAGGCACGTGACCCTTAAAAGCATGGCACAATTAGAGATGAGACAAAACACGGCACGCAAAAAAGCACGTAATAAACACATTTCATTGGCAGGCTAACGCGTGGCCCATAGGCCATCAATAACATGTGAGCCAAAGTATATAAAAATAAAAATTTTAGTGAAAAATAAATATAAAATGTTATAATTTTACAATTATTTTTATTTTTTTTAGCACAAGATTTTAAAAATTAATTTAAGTCCTAGTTTAAATAAATATTCTAATTTTTTATGTTTATAATTTATTAAATGAACAAATACATATCATGATTTTAATAAATAAAATTATAAATACCATGATTTTATAAATGATAAATTAAAAATTTTACGACATCAATATTTCATTTATGAATTCGTAAATTAGTCAATAGTTAATGGAGATATATTTTATTTGTGAGTGAAATATTTTTCATATTTATACACAAAAAAATTATGAACAAAATATTTTTATAATAAATTAAAAATTATAATATTAGCTGTTCAAATAAAATTAGGTATAATTGTTATTCTATGACTATAATTTTGTTTTTTCATTAATTATTACTATGATCTATGAAATAATAATAATAATAATAATAATAAACTTGAACAATTTTATTCAGTTTTAAATTCTTTTATTTCAGGGTTATTGTACAATGCATCATTGATTGAACCTCCTGCAGTCGTTGCCAAAAACTTGAACAAACAGTATTTTACCAGTCGTTCATTAAATAATTTTCAAATTTTGTTTTTAAGGTTAGAAAAATTATTGGATTGTGTCCAGCATTAACTAGTAAAGCAGAGATACTTGAGTTTATAAGGAGGATGGGTCATTCCACTCAATAAACTAGTTTTTTGGGTTGGATACTGTTGAGTGTTAGAAAGTGCATATTTATAAAGGAGAAATCGTTATTTTATATATCAAGTATTGCTAACAACCGTTACTTTTATGTGTTTAAATTTCTTGTACTTTAATTATGTGTGTTTTATTTTAATTAAGTATTTGATGTATTTTAGGGGCATCATAGTCATTTCACAATAAACGAGAGATCAAATGGCAAAACGGACATCATTTTTGAGCTCAGGACGGTCGAAAACCTTAGGAGGAGTATAAAAGAAAAATGACACTGTTCACACGTATGGTACTGTTCACATGTACGGTACTATTCACATATACGGGTACTGTTGACGTTACTGTGTAAATAGTGGCGGTTGACTGTACTGTGCAAATAGTGGCGGTTGACTGTACTGTGCAAATAGTGGCGGTTGACTATACTGTGCAAATAGTGGCGGTTGACTGTACTGTGCAAATAGTGGCTGATGACGTGGTGAAATCCTGAGCGTCCAAACTGTTTTTAATCCGATGGCCATGATTTACTCGATGTAACTATAAAAAGGGGGCCTCCCCCCCCTAATTAAGCACCTCTGAATCCATTTTTGGGATTCATTTTCTGTAATTCTCTCTCTATCTTGTACTTTCTACGTATTTTAATAAATTCCTATTTTGCCCCTAGTTCAACTATGAGTGGCTAATTTTCTTTCAAGCTTGGGTTGAAGGTGAAGTCTCAACATGTGTCATGGGCTTGATTTGGTAAATTTATTTTCTCTTCCCCTCTAGTTTTTGTGGATGTTTTGACTTCTCGTCGACAAATAATACTAATCTTATCTAGTACTGCCTTGGTTTCACCGGCTCCCTAGTATAAGGTTATTATTATTTGGCACGATAAGCCCTTAGCACCATATTTGTTAGAGCGTGGTTCATGAGGTGTGGATTTCCCTCTCATGATTTAATTGGTATTAATATGGAATATTTAGCTCATGATGCATGTTGATACGGATCCAGATACCCAAGTACGTCATTTCAATTGATTTACACTTCAATTTATTCCTACCATTTTATTTCCAATTCCAGAATTTAATCTTGCCATTTTAATTTAAGTTTTAGCATAATCAAAATCATTTCCACCATAAATCCAATCACCCATTCACTCAATTAATTCTATATATAATTAAAATCCACCTCCTCGTGGGATCGACACTCGTCACCATAGATCTATACTACGATAGATTCGTGCGCTTGCGAGTTCAATAAAATTTGCACAACAAGTTTTTGGCGCCGTTGCCGGGGAGGTAAGTAATTTTAATTCATAGAATTAATTTTTGTGAATATTTTCATTTAATTTTCTTTTGTATTTTTTTTGAATCTACACCTAGAGGTTAGTGTTTCTTTTCTTTTTCTCTACTTTAAATTCTGTAATTTAATTTTCAAGTTAATTTTTATTTCTTCTTTGTCATTTTTATTTATCTTATTAATTTATTTTTAGTTAGTTTATTTCACGTATTTGTTCTTGTGTTTTTATAGTAAGTTTGTAATAGCGCAACAAGGTTAGTATTGTAATTTCTCCCTCTTCTTTATTTTTATTTGTTTTGCTCTTATTTTTATTTTTATTTTATTTGTTTTGTTTACCATTTATTCTTGTATTTCTTGTATGCATGGTCGTAGGTCATTATTACCCAATCTTGAACCTATAGACCTTGAATTAGAGAAAACACTTCGCACACACAAAAACATTAACAAAATGGATCTACAAGCACCACAGGAGAGGCCATTTAAGGATTACTTCAGTCCTTTAGCTAATTTGAGCACATCATGCATACGGTACCCAAATGTAGCTGCTAGGAGTTTTGAATTAAAACCTAGTGTGCTAAATTGTCTCCCCACGTTCTATGGCCTAGAAAATGAGGACCCATACAATCATTTGAATGATTTTCATGCAATTTGTCAAACATTTAAATATGAGAATTTTTCAGATGATGATGTAAAACTTAGATTATTCCCATTTTCTTTAAAGGATAGAGCTCGTTCATGGCTTAATACATTACCTGCTAATAGTATTGCATCATGGGAACAAATGGTTACAAAATTTTTAAATAAATATTTCCCAGTTCATAAAACAAATGCTATTCGCAGGGAAATCTCGGAGTTTACCCAGAGAGATGACGAGCAGTTTTTCGAAACATGGGAGCGATTCAATGGGCTACTCTTGAAGTGTCCACATCATGGGTATGAGAAATGGCACCAATGCCAATACTTCTTGGAGGGCTTATTACCAAATGTGCAAGAATGGCTAATGGCGACAAGTGGAGGAGAGCTAATGTCAAAAAGTGCATCAGAGATTTGGGAATTCTTCCAGCGACAAGCAGATAATTCCCAACAACGGAGTCGATCACTCAGGAGTACTAGAAGGATTAAGGGAGTAAATGAGGTTCAAATTGGTGAGTCAACTTCAGGAATTAAAGAAGTCAAGGAAATGGTTGAAGGACTTGCTCGACAAATAGCATCGTTATCGACTGCTAAATCAACAGAGCCACATGACCTTGACTCATACTCAGATCAAGCCAATGCCATAGGTGTAATGAGAAAAACATCGAATTACAACCCATACTCCAACACATATAATCCTGGATGGAGAGACCACCCTAATTTTTCATGGTCTCAAGGATTCCAACAGAATGGACCAGCAGCTCCAGCTCCACCAATGCCACAAATTCCTCAAAATCCTCAAGCCTCTCAGCCCCCATTCAGACCATACAATCAGAACCAGAACCAAAACTACTCTCAACCCAGACCATGGGAGGATTCATTCCAGAATCTCAGGAATGTTACTCACTCCACGATTGAGCAACAGAACCGCACCATTGATGGACTACGCAATGAATTGAGAGCGGGCTTCAACTCACAAGCCCAATCAGTTTCAAGCTTGGAGAAGATGGTAGGACAACTTGCTTCTTCAGTTCAGACCTTGGCAATGATTGTTGAAAAAGGTAAATTTCCAAGTCAACCAGTGCCTAACCCTAAAGGAGTACATGAAGCAAGTAGCAGTTCACCACAGCAGCATGGAGAGGTCAAAGCTGTCATGACCTTGCGGAAAGGAAAAGAAGTCGACAATAAAGTGGAGATGCCAAAAGAAAACCAAATTGTACCTGTGAATGTTGATGACTCATCACCGGAGGAGAAAGAAGACACCGGCCCTCGAGAATATATTCCTAAAGCTCCATTTCCTCAGAGGTTAGCTAAAGGGAAAAAGGGAAAATCCACAGGTGAGATTCTCGAAATTTTCAAACAGGTAAGTGTTAACATTCCATTGCTTGATGCTATTAAACAAATTCCATCTTATGCCAAGTTTCTTAAAGACCTGTGTACTAAAAAGAGAAATATGCATGTTCAAAAGAAGGCATTTTTAACAGAAAACGTTAGTTCTATACTCCAACATAAAATTCCTTTAAAATGCAAAGATCCAGGTTCCCCCACTATCTCATGTAGCATAGGGAACCACACAATTGAGAATGCTTTGTTGGATTTAGGAGCTAGTGTAAATTTGTTGCCTTATTCTGTTTTCGTGAAACTTGGATTGGGAGAATTACACCCAACTCCAGTGGTGTTACAACTTGCAGATCGGTCCACGAAAATACCTCGTGGTATTGTGGAGGACGTGCTTATCCAGGTAGACAAGTTTTATTTTCCTGTTGACTTCATTGTAATTGACACTCAACCAATACAGGATTCAAGAAAGCATATCCCCATTATCCTAGGCCGACCTTTCTTGGCAACTGCGGATGCTCATATTCAATGCAGAACTGGAAATATGCAGTTGTCCTTCGGCAACATGACTATGGAGCTGAACATCTTCAATATTGCCAAACAACCTCACAACACAGATGATGGAATTGTTGATGTGGATTTAATTGAAGCATTAGTTGATGACACATTTGTTTCAAACCTTAGTGATGATCCTTTACAAACATGTTTAACTCACTTTGGTTTGGATTTTGATATTGACAGATCGGTCGATGAGGTCAACGCCTTGCTTGACTCGGCACCATCCATGGACACTAATAAATGGCAGTCAAGAGTTGAACAACTAGCACCATCAGAAAAGAAACTCATCCCATCATCAGAATCACCACCGAAACTCGAGCTCAAACCATTGCCCAACACTTTGGAATATGCATTTTTGGGGGACGAAAGTACTTTACCGGTAATCATCTCATCATCCCTCAATGACGAACAAAAAGGTAAGTTGTTGGATGTTTTAAAAGAACACAAAGGAGCATTAGGATGGACCATAGCGGATATAAAAGGTATAAATCCAGTAGACTGCATGCATTACATTCACCTTGATGAAAATGCTAAATCTACTAGGGAAATGCAACGTCGGTTGAATCCTAATATGAAAGAAGTTGTTAGAACAGAAGTCCTTAAGCTATTAGACGCAGGTATCATTTACCCAATTTCTGATAGTTCATGGGTCAGTCTTGTTCAAGTTGTCCCCAAAAAGTCAGGAGTCACTGTAGTTACGAATGCCAATAATGAATTGATACCAACTAGAGTAACTACAGGATGGCGTGTATGCATTGATTATAGGAAGTTAAATTCTGTCACACGTAAAGACCATTTTCCTTTACCATTTATCGATCAAATGCTTGATAGATTAGCAGGCCATGAATTTTATTGCTTTCTAGATGGTTACTCAGGATATAATCAGATTCCCATAGCACCAAAAGATCAAGAGAAGACCACTTTCACTTGCCCTTTTGGCACTTTTGCATATAGGAGAATGCCATTTGGATTATGTAATGCACCTGCTACATTTCAACGATGCATGTTAAGCATTTTTTCTGATATGGTTGAACGATTCCTTGAGGTCTTTATGGATGACTTTTCTGTCTTTGGTGATTCATTTGATCAATGTTTACGTCATCTAACACTAGTTCTGCAGAGATGTATCGAAAAGAACTTGGTCTTAAATTGGGAGAAGTGCCATTTTATGGTAACACAAGGTATTGTTCTCGGTCACATCATTTCGAGCAAAGGTATTGAGGTTGACAAAGCCAAGGTGGATCTCATTTCTAATCTTCCTCCACCTAAAACAGTCAGAGAAGTAAGATCTTTCCTTGGGCATGCTGGTTTTTACAGACGTTTCATTAAAGATTTTAGTAAAGTTTCTAGACCCTTATGCAATTTACTTGCTAAGGATGCACCTTTTATTTTTAATGATTCATGTCTTGTGGCTTTTGAAAAATTAAAGCAATTGTTGACAACATCACCCATCATTCAGCCCCCAAATTGGAGCTTACCATTTGAGCTCATGTGTGATGCATCTGATTATGCAGTAGGAGCAGTATTAGGACAAAGAGTTGATCGAATTCCCCATGTTATTTATTATGCTAGTATGACATTGAATGATGCACAGTTGAACTATTCAACTACTGAAAAAGAAATGCTAGCAGTAGTGTTTGCATTGGAAAAATTTCGATCTTATCTCATTGGTTGTAAAATAATTGTGTTCACAGATCATGCTGCTCTGAAATATCTTCTCACGAAGAAAGATGCAAAAGCTAGACTAATTCGTTGGGTGTTACTTTTGCAGGAATTTGACTTGGAATTCAAAGATAAGAAAGGCACAGAAAATGTTGTGGCGGACCATCTCTCTCGTCTCCATTTTGACACAATTACAGAGCCATTAACATTGAATGAGTCCTTTCCAGATGAACAATTAATGAGTGTGGAAGTTTTACCTTGGTATGCTGATATTGTTAATTATCTTGTTACAGGTAAACTTCCGGAGCATTGGACCAAGCAAGACAAGGCCAAATTCTTTGCAGAAATAAAGAATTTCTTTTGGGATGACCCGTATTTGTTCAAGTATTGTGCAGACCAAATTGTCAGACGATGTGTCCCAGAAAATGAAATTCAAAATATCCTCTCATTCTGCCATGAACAAGCTTGTGGAGGCCATTTCAGTGCTAAGAAAACAGCGACAAAAGTTTTACAATGTGGTTTTTATTGGCCAACAATATTTCGAGACGCTTATACGTTCTGTTCTTCATGTGATAGGTGTCAACGAATGGGGAGCATTACACGAAGGAATATGATGCCACTAAATCCAATTTTAGTGGTTGAGATTTTTGACTTATGGGGTATCGACTTCATGGGACCCTTTCCCCCTTCTTTTGGCCATCAATACATCTTGGTAGCTGTTGATTACGTATCGAAATGGGTAGAAGCGATTCCATGCAGAACTAATGATCACAAAGTGGTGATAGGGTTTTTGAAAAGTAACATTGTTTCACGCTTTGGATTCCCTCGAGCGATAATCAGTGATGGTGGTGCCCACTTTTGCAATAAAGCATTCAAAGCTCTTTTGACAAAGTATTCAATCACTCATAAAGTGGCGACCCCGTATCATCCGCAAACCAGTGGCCAAGTGGAGATCTCCAATCGAGAACTAAAGCACATATTAGAAAAGACGGTGAGGCCGGACAGAAAAGATTGGTCATTAAGACTTGATGACGCATTATGGGCATATAGAACGGCTTTCAAGACCCCGATTGGGATGTCACCCTATAGGCTAGTGTATGGAAAAGCTTGCCACCTACCTGTGGAACTCGAGCATCGTGCATATTGGGCTATCAAGAAATTCAATTTCGACATGCATCAAGCCAGCTCAGAAAGAAGATTACAACTGGCAGAACTTGAAGAAATTCGCAATGACGCGTACGAAAATGCCAAAATTTACAAGCAACGAATGAAAGTCTTCCATGACAAGCATATTATGAGAAAATCTTTCACTCCAGGTCAGAAAGTGCTTTTATTCAACTCTCGCTTGCACCTATTCCCAGGTAAGTTACGCTCTCGTTGGTCTGGTCCATTTATTGTTCATACTGTTTTTCCACATGGGGCAATTGAAATTAAGGACCCAAAGAACGGTGTCACGTTTAAAGTTAATGGTCAAAGATTAAAGCCATATCTAGAATACCAACCACATGGAGAAGACACCGAAATAAATTTGAGTGACCCACCAGATTTGAATTGATTTTTTTCTTTTCGGTGGTTTGACTTTTCTTTCTTTATTTATTTTTATTCTTTTGCTAATTGAATTTATTTTTGCATAAGTGTGTTTCTTTTGTCATTAACTTTTCTTTTATCATTGTTAATCATGAGTCTCTTGCTTAGACCGTTCCTCCTGAATATTCTTAAACCACTTCAACGTGTCAAAACTCATCTCAAAAGACAGATTCACTCTTGTAAAACACATCGCATTTGGGCTCTACAACCACCAGAGTTGGTAGCCTACGTTGAGGATTTAGAACGCCAACTCAGAGATATTGAGAAAAGTGTTTTTGACATCCAGTTGGAGCTTGAGGTAAATTCAATAAGAGGACGATTTTAATTTTCTTTGTGTGTTTTAATTTGTTTTTCTGTTTGTGTGCTTTAGTTTGTTACCCCGGTGAAGTGGCGGATAACGGTACTCCGTGACAATCAAGTCGGTTACTTCAGTTTCCCATAATAACTGATATTCTGAGGTGAAAGAATGGACAGAACCGAGATTCTAGCGAAGCTCCACAAGCGATTCCCTTCACTCCCTCAGAATGCCCTCCTTACGATCTACAAAACTCGGTCCGAACGCATGCGACTGCTCATGAGGAATAACATACCTGCTGACATTCGTTGGTTAATTGAAGCAAAAGTACGATTGGCAGGTGAGTTACCTCCAAAATTTATTGCATACATGCCTGGTTGTGGGAAAGGAAACTATGCAAGAAAACGACGAGCTCGAAGAATTTCTGTTGCTTGTCATAAGTGTGCCAGAATGAATTGCAATAAAAACCGATGTTCTTTAGGAATGGTATCTGATAACAGGGAAGATAAAATTCAATTCATTAGGGATGGCTTGAATAAGGAGTCATTGGATGATATCCTTTTGTCTCTTGAAACGCATCCCAGTGGATATGTGCAAGGAGCGATTCTCCAGTTATGGCCATTATTCCAGAAAGAACATGCACGATATAGTCTCGGGAATCTGACTATAAAAGACCCTGTTTGCCAGTTTATAAGAAAATTGGATGGGAAGCCTATCCTCGACCCATAGAGGGCGTTCAAGCCGTTTCTGGACGTAAAACCAGAGGAAGATGTGAGCCACAGTCGCAACTACCTGTCAATATCCTTTTACTTTACTGTTATTTTATTTTATTTCACTGTTACTTTATCAGTGCATTATTGTCTTTAATAATTTTCTTACTGTTTGCTTTTTGACTATCGAGCCATGTGCTTTACGCGTTTTTGACATTGACCCGCCACCTCATACACAGTTGTGATCCATTGTCACCAAGAATCTTAAATATGACTTTTTGTTAAGCACTCACAAATTGTTTTTGAGAAATATCCCAATGGCAGCTACTCCCAGTAGACAATTCAAGAACATTTGTGTGCTTTCTGGATTTACCTATGGCAAACATAAAGAGTTCGTTGATGTAGCTATAGATCTTGGTCGAAACATAGCAGAGAGAAAATTACACTTAGTGTATGGAGGAGGTAATCGAGGGTTATCAAAATTGGTCTCAGAAGCTGCTCTTGTCAGAGGAAGCCAAGTGTTAGGCATCATCCCTAGAGTCCTAAAACCTTTGGGCAGTGTGTCTGACTCCACGACTGGAGAAGAATTAGTCGTCTCAGGTATGCAAGAACGGATAACTGAAATGCTCGATCATGCTGATGCTTTTATTTTCCTGCCAGGAGATCTTGCAACACTAGAGGCACTTATCACACTAGCATCTTGGGCCCAACTGCACATTCACCAGAAACCCATCGGTTTGTTAAATGTCAATAATTTTTATGATGGCTTTATCGCATTTCTTAACCATGCAATAAAAAACTACTTTATTCCTTCCAGTGCGAAAAAACTTTTTATTTGTGCTCACACTGCTAATGAGCTACTTGACATGTTACAAGCTTATAAACCAGAGCCAGACCCCTGGAGCTTTGTGTTGGAGCGTTCAAATGATGATGGTAACAATAGCCGCAGTAAGAAGTACAAATTAGATTTAACTCTTCGCCTGTAAATATTTTCTTCTGTGTTGCACCAACCAGGTGATGTCTTCTAAACTCTACTTCTTTTCTTTAAAACATTGAGGACAATGTTTCGTTCTGGTTGGGGGGAGGGAATAGTGGACAATTGTGGAATCTTGGTTAAGTTTTTACTAATTTTTTGTTGTAGAAACTAACTGTTGCTAACTTTTTGTGTTGAAGATGGCTGAATATAGAGTGTAGTGACTCTAGAAACGCATCTTCATCGTTTGAAAAAAAAATAAAAAAATAAAAAAAATTTAAAAACAAAAAATTTTAAATATTTTCTTTTTCTTTTTCTTTTTGTTATATTTTGATGTTCATTTTTCTTTTTTTCTTTTTTAATTTCTCCTTTATAAATATACATTTTCAAACAAAAAATTTTTGAGTCAAAGATGGCTGATTATAGAGTGTAGTGCCTCTAGAAACGCATCTTCTTAAAAAAAAACAAAAAAAAAACAAAAAAAAAATTCATTTTCTATCATTTTCTAATTAATTTTTCTGCATCATTTTCACATTTCTGCATGCATATTTTCTTTTTACGTTTAGAATAGGTTGGGGGGTAGGGTGTTGTTTAAAAAAAAAAAAAAAAAATTTTGATTTGTTTTAACATTGGATAACATGATGATTTCAAATTTTAGTATTTGTATTATCTTTAGTCTAAAGTAATGTTACACTATGTTTGCTACTCTACATGTTGATGTCGGAGACAAAAATGAGTTGCTTGAAGGAATGAACATGTCATAATAAATACCAAGTGAGTTTTTGAGCCTATTATTTTTCTTGGAGAGTAACCCTTTTGCCCATTCTTTATATAGCTTAGCAGTTTATTATTGTACACGATCTCTAGATTGCTTTTGTGTTAACCCTAAAAAAAAAAAAAAAATTTTAAAAAAAAAAAAGAAAAAAAAAAGAGTGTGTTGTTACATTTGGAAGCCCATTTAATTAGTAGATATGGAAGATTATTTAGAGTCCTAAAAGATGATGGAAAGGCCCTCTTTGATCCGTTTGAGCCTTTCTAGCCATCCCTTTTATGAATATCCATAGTTAGCCCTTTTGAGCTTTTAAAAAAAAAAAAAAAAAAAAAAACTTTTCTTTCTCAACTAATTATCTTGACCCACTCCGATTTGGAGTATTACCCAATATCTTATAAGATCCATCACCTTTTTATGTTTGAGAAAACTGTAAATAAATATTTTGTATATTAAAGTTATGCCTAGTTCAAAAAAAAAAAGAAAAAAAAAAAAAGAGAGAGAAACAAAAATTGTTGCTTCAAAAAAAAAAAAAAAAAAAAAAAAAACAACAATAATAGGTGAAATCCACCTTGTAACTTTCAAAAAAAAAAAAAAAAAAAAAAAAAAATTCTATGCATTTTTCTCAAACATACATTTTGTCTTCCTTATTTTCCTTCTTTGTTAGCTATGTCCCTAGCCTACGTTACGTCCTGATAAAAGTCCTTCTTGATTTTAGGGAACTATAATCTGAAGTAGAAGCTAGTTATATGGGCTAAAAAGATGTAGTGATACATAAAAAAATAATAATAATAATAATAAATAAAATGGGTTGACTAGCATTCTTATTTGACTGGAGATCGTATTATTTCTAAGTTAAGGGCATATTTCTTTTTGGTGAGAGCATGTGAGACCACTTCTTATTATTTTCTCTCAATTACCATTCATTGGAGTGACTATTTTTATTTGGGTTTAATTTCTTTGTGAGAGTGTCACTACTTCCAGTGAGATTTTGGGGTTTAACATGTCATTCTTAAAGGTAGCTACAACAAAGTCTACTGGGCTGATTCATGTGGATGGTTGATGTGGGTGTGATGTTTCTTCAAACTTGAGATAATGCTTATACTTTTATTTGATTGTTATCATTAATCTGATTGAATAAAAAGAGGTTTAAAAAAAAAAAAATCATTTTTTGAATTTTTGTTTTCGCTTTATTTGCTAGGGACTAGCAATAAGCTGGTTGGGGGGTGTGTTGAGTGTTAGAAAGTGCATATTTATAAAGGAGAAATCGTTATTTTATATATCAAGTATTGCTAACAACCGTTACTTTTATGTGTTTAAATTTCTTGTACTTTAATTATGTGTGTTTTATTTTAATTAAGTATTTGATGTATTTTAGGGGCATCATAGTCATTTCACAATAAACGAGAGATCAAATGGCAAAACGGACATCATTTTTGAGCTCAGGACGGTCGAAAACCTTAGGAGGAGTATAAAAGAAAAATGACACTGTTCACACGTATGGTACTGTTCACATGTACGGTACTATTCACATATACGGGTACGGTTGACTGTACTGTGCAAATAGTGGCGGTTGACTGTACTGTGCAAATAGTGGCGGTTGACTATACTGTGCAAATAGTGGCGGTTGACTGTACTGTGCAAATAGTGGCGGTTGACTATACTGTGCAAATAGTGGCTGATGACGTGGTGAAATCCTGAGCGTCCAAACTGTTTTTAATCCGATGGCCATGATTTACTCGATGTAACTATAAAAAGGGGGCCTCCCCCCCCTAATTAAGCACCTCTGAATCCATTTTTGGGATTCATTTTCTGTAATTCTCTCTCTATCTTGTACTTTCTACGTATTTTAATAAATTCCTATTTTGCCCCTAGTTCAACTATGAGTGGCTAATTTTCTTTCAAGCTTGGGTTGAAGGTGAAGTCTCAACATGTGTCATGGGCTTGATTTGGTAAATTTATTTTCTCTTCCCCTCTAGTTTTTGTGGATGTTTTGACTTCTCGTCGACAAATAATACTAATCTTATCTAGTACTGCCTTGGTTTCACCGGCTCCCTAGTATAAGGTTATTATTATTTGGCACGATAAGCCCTTAGCACCATATTTGTTAGAGCGTGGTTCATGAGGTGTGGATTTCCCTCTCATGATTTAATTGGTATTAATATGGAATATTTAGCTCATGATGCATGTTGATACGGATCCAGATACCCAAGTACGTCATTTCAATTGATTTACACTTCAATTTATTCCTACCATTTTATTTCCAATTCCAGAATTTAATCTTGCCATTTTAATTTAAGTTTTAGCATAATCAAAATCATTTCCACCATAAATCCAATCACCCATTCACTCAATTAATTCTATATATAATTAAAATCCACCTCCTCGTGGGATCGACACTCGTCACCATAGATCTATACTACGATAGATTCGTGCGCTTGCGAGTTCAATAAAATTTGCACAACAGATACTACAAACGTTTTCCCAATTACTTCGAAGCAATTATTTGAAATATACATATGCAACCCAAGAAGGGGGTGAATTGGGTTTCTAAAAAATTATTCAATTTATAAAGAAAAACTTAAAGCAAATATAATCCGAGTTCAAAGCAATAACAATTAAGTTGATCATAATATAAAAAAATAAGGAAAGAGAATTTCAAACACAAAGGTTTTTACGTGGTTCGGCCAACCTCGCCTACATCCACACCTCCAAGCTTTCCGGACTTGAGGATTCCACTAAGTAAGCCTTCAATGCTTCAAATGCTTACACTTGACTTCCAAGGTGTCAATAACCTTTAAAACAAGAGATTATTCCAATCTCTTTAACCCAAGTGTATCCCAACACTTACAATCACTCAAAACAAAAGATTTTAGATTTGTTTTGCCTCTCACAATATATAAGATTACACAATAATGCCCAATATGTGAATAGATGAAGCAAGAATGTGTTCTAAGCTCTATGAATATTGTATTCTCTAATATAAGCTCAATAGTCGTGTTGTGATCTCCAATCTCCTTTGAATTTGAATTAGCTTATTTATATTTGGGGCTGAAAAACTAGCCGTTACAAACTGTCGGTCCAAAAACGGTTCGCCGTTAACCATTAATAGTTAACCGTTTAGGCTGGTCAAAAGTTACCGTTGGGTCAAATTTCAACTGAACGGTTTACCGTTTAAGATTATCATTTCGCCGTTAAATTCCAGAGACCTACAAGATGAATATCAGTTATCCGTTTACATTAAACGGTTAATGATTTGCATGAAGTGACTTCTCTGGATATTATCGGTTAACTGTTTGTAATAAACGGTTCGCCGTTTGTAATAAACGGTTTGCCGTTCGTAATAAAGGGTTCGCCGTTTGTAATAAACGGTTCGCCGTTTGTAATAAATGGTTTGCCGTTTGTTTCTAGTAACCTGCAAAACAATTCAGCCTTATCTGGTTTTGTTAAACAGTTCCAGAGGAGTACAACTTTCAATTCTGAATGTTATCGGTTAACCGTTTAAATAAACGGTGCACCGTTAAATTTCAGCAGCCTTTCCATCTTTTGTGTTTTCCGTTTTTCATAAACGGTTAGAGTTTAGGCAATATGTTGCTCTCTGGTATTAATCGGCAATATGAGCTTAGGCAATATGTTGCTCTCTTGTATGATATAGCCACAAACTTATTTTGTACAAACTAATGTGGCACAATAAAATTAGTTGAATTAAATATCTCTTGGCCCACATGATTTATTTCTATTATTTTATATTTTCATTTAACTAATAAATTAATGTAACATCAGTTTGTATAAGAGTTTGTGACTGTATCATCATTCTATTCATTATGCGATTTGAATGGACTAACTTAAAGTCACGAGATTATCATATGTATTCATGTCTTCATAATGACATTGTCATTTTTGTCATTTTCCAATGATTTGCTTGTCTTCATAAGCCAAAGCGCGCATCATATATCATCTCCCTAGAACACATACTCTGTCTCCCCTACATTCATTATGCGATTTGAATGGACTAAATTAAAATCACGAGATTATCGTGTTTATTCATGTCTTCGTAAAGACATTGTCATTTTTGTCATTTTCCAATGATTTGCTTGTCTTTATAGGCCAAAGCTCCATCATATATCATCTCTCTAGAACACAGACAATCTTAATTCATTGATTGGTGTCAGATATTGCAAATTATAAAACCTTTAGAGTGTGGTTGGTATTATTATTATTATTTTTATTTTGTATTTTTTTATAATTTTTAGAAGAGAAAAATGATATTTTTGATGTGATGTTCTTAAAAGGGAAAGACATTTGGTATTTTGTTTTCAAGATAGGATGTCAAATGGAAAAGAAAAAAATTGTAAAAAGTAAGTTTGGTAGTTTGTTTGAAAATATCAAAATAATATAAATGTGTTTGGTGAAATTTTTTTATAGTATATTAATTTCTATTTTTTGCTCTGCAATGCATCTAGTTTTTATTCTTTTTTATATTCCTATTATCATTACAAATCTAATTAAAATAAATTACAATTGAAATTAGTAATAAAAATATTTATTAATTACCATAATACATATAGGTCCAGCTACCTTAACCGCGGTGGTAAGGTACCCCATTTTCTATCCCCATTTGAAATGATCGTTGGATTTGAACTTATATAATCCAAAGGATATAGTTTTGAACGTGATACACATGGTAGAAATGTGCTACCATTTGAGTTAGTTCTGTTGATGAAGATGAAGACGAATTGAAGATGATGGTGAAAAGGTCAAAAGTCAAAAAATTATCCGTGGTTAAACACACAAAGTCAAAGACTAATTATCAATCTTTCAAGAATAATTGTTATACTTGAGTGAAGGACTCCTAAAAAAGTCTCAAGATATTGCTGCTTACTGGAAGTAGTTGGAATTAGAAGTACACAAAAAAAAGTATCGTATAATTACGAGAGGTTGCAAAATCTAGCACAAGATATTGCTTCGGATTTTTTTTTTATTTTTTGGAATGGAAAACCCTCGGGTCTAGATTTTGAAAAAATTTCTGAAAATTTGATGGTCTTCCCGTCAACAATAGCCATTAATTTGGCTACTTTTTTTTTCTCCTTCATACATTAACAAGCCAACTTGCCAAACTAATTTGTAAACGTTAGTTTTCCATGATGATCGTCAAGGAAACCAAGTTTTGAGACTTCAAAAAATAATTAATCAACAATCCAACCACTCACGATGCAAGCAGCCTTACTTCCCCTCCTAAATTATAGTGGTTTAGTTGGGCTATTTTCAGCCTGCTTCCACCGAACAGAGTTATTTAATTTATTTATTGTTGCTCCAAATACGGATGACTTCTTCTCCCCGCAAGGAGCAAAACCTGATGATGCCAATAAAATTCTAATCTGTCCTTGAAAAACCATGTCACATAAATTATAATAAATAACAATTAATGTCGCCAATAAAGTGAAATGGCTTTGTATATAAATATTGAATAAAACGATCGCAACGACGAAGATTAATATTGTTGGCTTGCTATCTGAGATGTACTGTATGTACTTGTGTAGAAATGTTCATATTCAGTTTCTACTGATTACGTTGCAGCTTTGAACTTTTGATGTCTTCTTTTTCTTTTCCTTTCCCTTGTTCTCTTCTTTATCGGACCAAAATTCTCTTCTCATTGTGGAAATCATAAAATAAAAATTTAACCAAACATTTATGCAGTGTTTATTAAACTGAAATTAGAATGAGCTGGAATCGGTATAAACAATAATTTGAATGAGCTGGAATGAAAATAAAAATAAATTGTTTATTTGAACTGTAGGAATCGAAATCAGAATGAACTGGATTGTCATTAAAATGTTTATTTTGTCTTGGAATCAAAATCGGAATGAGTTAGATTGTAACAAATTACTAAAAAATACTTAATGGATTATTATCATAATTATGGCACGTGTGAGATCCAAGAGCCACTCCTATATTCATGATGCGGATTGAAGGGATTAAATTCAAGTCACGAAATTATAACGTACATTCATGTCTTCGTAAAAACATTGTCATTTTTCAATGATTTGCTTGTCTTTTCCGGCCAACGGCTCATCATATATGAGCCTCCCAAATCTTAGACACACAAGCATATTAGCTTAATTAATTGATAGCTATGGCTACTTTAGAGTTATTATGAGATAAAGCACGAATTACAACCATACACATAAAGTGATAAATAATAAAAAAAATTATTATAAATTTAATTATTTAGTTATAAAAAAGTGCTCTACCTTAAATCGATTCTAACATAATCGGATCTTCTACTAATCGGTGTCGGATATTACAAATTACAAAACCTTCAAAGTGTGTTTTGCACAAGGTAATGGGCTCTCTCTCACTCCTGGATGTATCAGTGTGCACGTTCTTGTGCCAGAGGGAAGGAGAAAATATGGATGGATAATCGTTTAATTAATATTTTTTTATGTCTGATGTGATGTTTTAGAGAAGAAAACTGATATTTTTATGCTATCTTTTTAAAAGGTAAAAAGCATTTAGTAGTTTATTTTTAAAATAGTATATAAAATAAAAACATAGCAAAAATATATTTGGTAATTTATCTAAAGTATGAAAATTATGAAAACGTTTCTGGTGAAATTTTTTATAATATTTTTTTTTTAATTTTCATTGTGCGAAGCATTTAGTAGTTATTTTTTAAATATTCTTATTATCATTTTGAATCTGATTAGAATAAGTTACAAATGAAATTAGTAATAAAAAATATTTATAGCATAATACATATTTATTTTGTACAAGATAAAAAATATAATATTACCCTTATTTTTAATTACTCTTTTATTTATATTTATTATAAATTAAATAAATTACATGAATAGAAACTAAATAAAAAATTACGTATTAAAAACAAGAAATATATGTTTTGATATGAGCAAATAAATTAATAATAAATTTGTTTTGGAATTATTTATTTTGTGAACATTTTCTTATAATAAATATTTTATAATATTTTAAAATTAAATGTAAAAAAATGTAGGCAAAATATTTTATTATTTATCATATAATAAATTTTTATTTTTCATTCAAATTTTATTATAAGTTTTTTTATCATTTTATAATAACTTTCTTATATATTTATTATAAGTAAATTTTCACAAAATAAATAAGTACAAGAAAAAATTTTATTATTAATTTTTTCTCATATCAAAACATATATTTCTTTTTTTAATGATTCATTTTTTATTTAGTTTCTATTCATATGATTTATTTAATTTTTAATACATATAAATAAAATAGTAGTTGAAAATGAGTGTAATATTATAAATTTATACTATCATGGGTTTTTATCCATTATAAAAACAACAGAAAGGAAAATGGTATATATTAATTACTGTAGGGGGAAAATTGACAATCTTCCCTTTAGTATATCTCCTAGATAATTTGAATCAAGTTGGCTGGTGGTTGTGATGAAAACGATCGCTTTGATGGTCGAAGGCTCAAAGCGTGATTGTAGGGATGGCAAAAATTCGTGGATGGGGCCTTTGGGAATTTTCCTCATTTAGGGAGGGTACGAGACGATCTTATACTTAATTTCTTATTCGGAGATGGGACGCGAATGATTTTTTACCTAATTACTTATTCGGAAAAGTAATGGAGATGAGATGGAATCCCCCATCCCCTCCCCATTTCCCCATTTTTGTTTTTATTTTTCTAAAATTATTAGTCAACAAATAATAAATTTAAAATATTAATATTGTTGTAAATAACAAATATCAAAATATTTATACAAATAATATAAATATTAGTTAATATAAAATGTTTAATATAATTTGGATTTAACTTCAACCAAAAGCACACAATCTCACAAGCTCATAACTCACAAATCAAACTCTAAATCACTTTCTCACATTCTTGCTCATCCTTTCCAAATCATTCGTGCAATAGTAAGCACCCATCTCATCGCAGCCCAATAGCATGTTGCGTTGTTAGTGGCTAAGTAGCCTAACTCATCGCAACGTCAACTAGCAGCCACACATGGGGATTTGTTGCGCCATAGTTGGTGATCAGCGGGCATCATTATTCATAGACAACAATCACATCAATTGTATAAAAATCACATTATTTGAAATCAAGGTCAGGTCGGATTTTTTTTCCAAAGCCCGAATTTCATTATATTTAAGATTTTTTTAAATTTAAATAATTTAAATTTAAAAATAGACATAAAATGCCATATATATTAAAATTTAATGTAAACATCAAAATTACTTAAGGTCTCAATCATATAATTGTATAAATAATAAAATAAAGATAATAAAAAAAAGATGTCTTATAAAATTATACAAATAAAATTATATATATTTTTTTTAATTTTGAACTTCCGGTTTGGTCGGACCCTCATGTTTAGGCTCGAGCCCGAGCCGAAATCCTTAAAGTTTGGTCAGAACCAGAAAAATTTGGATCGATTCAATCAAGCCAAAATTCGGGTCGAGCTTTTTTATTATGCCTAGTCGTAGCAATATATGTGTGTGTGTCTCTGCCTACACACACACACACATATAGAAATCACTTACTAAAAGATGGGTAAAATATATAATCCAATCTATTGCATTTTATCTTATAGTATTAAAATGTATATTTTTCTTTGTCTTTTAATTTATCCGTTACTTTAATAATTTAAGGAATCTTTCTTTCAAAAATAATAATTATTATTACTGTATATTCTCTGATGAGAAAATTCTTATTTTAATAAAGTGTAAATATTTCTAACAAACAAAAAAAATATAATTTTAATATATTAAAATTTTATGTTTCTTTTATATTTAATCAAATTTTTACTTTAATAAAATGAAAATGATCACATTAGAGAAGTACTCTTTCCATATATATGATTACTCTACATTTTAATCAAAGTATGAGATCTTGATTGGAACTATTAAAATCTTCACATCGTAAAAATCGTTTGCAGATTTAAAAAAATAAATTAAATTCAAATCCAATAATCCAAATTAAAATTCCGCACTAGTAAAATATAAGATTTGAAACTTTTATATAACATCCATGTGCGTGTGTGAAACTTTTATATAACATCCATGTGCGTGTGTGTGAGAGAAAAAGCGAAAGGGCGGGAAGTTTTGGATGTATTCGTGTAATTGCATTGAAACAATCCTGGGACGACCTTGACCTGTGACAAGCGCTCTGTTTGAATGAAAAGCATAATTAATGTTGAAATATGGGATCCACCATACCAATGTGACGTATCTTCGACTTTATGACATATTTTTATCGACGCGCACGACGTCATACACAGTTCACCGGAAAAACAAGTAATAAATTCGAAATTTCCACAAAAGAATAGAATCACTTGCCGTATTCAAAAAGGTTAAAAAATGGGATTAACTCTCTCGATTTCATTTTTTTTTTGAGTTTTTAATATTTTATACTGTGATATAATAATAATAATAATAAATGAATAAATTTAATTTTTAATATTTTAAATTTATTAATCACTAATTAAAATATAAATTTTTATTCGGTAGATATTTATATTATGAGTTGGGTCTTAATCTTAAAAAAAAACTATTACATATATTATACATGCATTAATTAATTATAATACATGAAAGAAATTCTAAAATTTCTCCTTAATCTTAAAAAATTACCAAGTACCTAAACAAAAGGAGTTGATTTGCGGTGACTTAGATAATTACGATAATACCATTCCCCTTACATCAGCTCGTCTATAAATTAGGCTAGGTCAAGACGCTTCCCTTGATCACACTCAAAGTAAACTCAAAGTCAAACTCACTCACACAGGCTGGCTTGTTCAATAGTAGAAATCTCAATCCTCAGAAATAATTATTAAATGGGTAAAAGAAATGAAGAAGCAGGTGGAGGTGGTGAAATTGGAGAAGCAGGCCGTGGTGTGTGGAATGGTAGAGAGTTCAGGATTCATCTCCGGGAAATGAGGTTTGACGATGTGAACATTACGGTTACACGCAGGGAGCTCACAATAACCGAGCGTAGCAGTATGAATTTGATTACGATTTCCAGGTTGCCAAGAACTGCAATTAGTCACTTTACGCCTTTCATGCAGAATGGGTTTCTCGTTCTTAGGTTCGATAGAGTGAGCTTCGCGAAAAAGATTTGGAATGTTTTGGCTTGCGGAGCGAATATTGCTGTTACCTGTGTTACCTGTGTTGGACCTTTTGTTCCCGTAAATGATGCAGAAGATAATCAAGATATTGCCGACCGCCAACGCGGTTCAGATGACCAGACAAATGGCTGACCAGACAACTGGCGGGCAGTATTACGGAGTGCCACCGCAGTTCAGTACGTACGCAGGAGGAGGGAAAAAAAATTTGATCTACGCTCATTTCATTTGCCTTGTGCTCATGTAGTTTGTTGTCTATTTTCGTTTGTTCAAAAAATATATAATGTTGTTCTTAACTGGTGTGAAAAGTTTGTAGGAGAGGTTATCTGTTCGTAGCCGATTGGGAGAGAAAATTGAAGTCTAGCCATAGTATGGGACACAACCTTCTTCAAGGTGATTGGATCCCACTGGGTTGGGAGACCTTATTTTATTTGTTTAATTTTATTTGTTTAATTAAATAAAATTGTTGCTATTTTATTTTATTTTCAAACTTTAGGCATTGATTTTTGTTAGCATTAGGATTGGGTTGACCGTAACCGAAGCAAACCTAAAATTTATTGCCGGTTCAGTTCGCTTTGGGTCGGAGCTTTAAACCATTTTTGGTTCAAAATTTGAAATCGATCGGGTTGTATTTTTATTCGGATAATTGATCGGGTTGTATTTTAGTTCAAGTGGAATAGTCAACACAATCGGGTTAACTAAATAAATTGAAAAAAAATGCCAAAAAATTTTTAAAAAAAACCATATCTAGGGATGGAAAAATCTATATCTAGGGATGACAATAGGTACTGCCCGTAGTAGATTTATATTTTTATAATTAATATATTTCAATATAACTGTAATAATTATTATTTATAAAAAATTATTAAAATAAAATTATGGGTTGGTTGTGAATACCAAACTGATCTTCAACCTGCAAATGAGTGGGTTTTGATGGATTTGCAGGTGTCATTGCCATCTTTATCCATATCCATCTAACCTTAACATACTAAGTTACAAACAAGCACTATCTACTTAGCAGTTGCCTCTTCTTCTTCTTCTTCCTTTATTTATTCATTTCTTCTTCTTCTTCTTCTTTGTCTTTTTCATCGTCTTCTTCTTCTTTTTCATCATCTTCTTCTTTTTTTATTTCGCATTAATTAATTGTTATTTTTTGGTTAATTGTTATTTACTTTTTATGTTAATTATTAATATATAATTCTTTAACTACTAATTAGTTAATTTTTGGATGGGATCATGAGAAATTTGTTTGTTAATTAGTTAGTTTTTAGTGGGATTTGAGAAAGAATAAATCTGTAGAGTTAGGGTTTTTAACCAATTGAACCTAAATTTGTAACCCGAACAAAACCGAACCGAACCGAACCATGATAACAACAAACCCTACTATGGGGCAAGCTTCGAGCTATCTTGGATACTTGAGGAGTTTAGGGAGTTCTTATAACAATGGTAACCTTTCTAGCATGTTGAAACCTTAGGGAGCTAAGATCTTTCCTTATTAAGCAAGGATAATTCCTATAGGAAGGGGTTTTTCTTGTTATGATCCTCTATAAAAAGTTCTTCTCTCTCTATATCTCCTTTTACTAGGGAGTCGTTCTCTCTTTGGGGCTCCCTCTATTGGTGGGTTCTTGTTACTTAGGTGCTTCCTCTGCTAGGAAGTTCTTCCCACTTTGGGGCTTCCTCTTTTCACTTGGGGCTCACTCTATTGCGGAGTTCTTTTCATTTTAAAATAATCCTTCTATTATAGAGCTTTTCTCATTTTAGGGCTCCCTTATTAGCGAGTTCTTCTCCTCCATCTGTTAGAGAGTTTTTCTCATTTTGAGACTCCCTCTGAGTAGGGACGAACAAATTCAGGTTCAAATTAACTCCATTGGGTTTTGGACTAATTGGATTGGAAAAAGTAATCTGAACTCAATCTAAACTTATAATTTAATCTGATCCCATTTAAATATAGTTTGGTCGGATTAGATCGTGTCAAAAATTTATGTCATAGACGGCTTGTGTGCACATTGGTTTATTCAATTTTTCAAATCAAACCTAATTTGATCCAGTCAGATTAGCAAAACTCCAATCCAATCGGATTGGAGTCTTCATCCGCATTCAACCCAAACCCAATTTTTTCAAATCGAATCGAGTCGGGTTGGGTTGGGTTATTGACCCACCCCTACCTTTGAGTATTCTTCTCATTCTAAGGCTCCCTCTAGGAGTTCTTCTCACTCTATGACTCCCTTTGTGAGTGACTGAGTTCTTCTCACTATTGGATGATCCCTCAATTAGGAAGTTCTTCCCAATACGGAGTCAACTTAGGCTACATTAATTTGGCATTACGACCAAATTTCATCAATTTTTTGCCTTAGCTTCTCTTTAGTGATTTTTAGGTTTTTAAGTTTCTTGTTCATCTCTTTCAACAATCTTTTTTTTTCTTTTGTTAATCTCTTGTTTCGACTTCTTTATGGTTTTGAGAGTCAATTTTCAAATATGTAGACTCCTTTGTGAAGAAATTAGGCTCCTTTAAAAGAAAAATAAAAATATTTTGAAGAAAGTCACATCATTATAGAGAAATATCATATCTTTGTGAACAATCAAGTCTTTATGGACTCTTTTGGAGAAAGGTGGGTGCTTTTAATTAGAAAAAGATGGTTTCTTTATAGAGAAAGATGGATTCATTCTTAGAGGAAAGAGGTTTCAGTTTTTAAGAAATATGAACTCTTTATGGGGGAAGTAAGTATTATTTATATGGAGAAAGTTATAGGTGATCAGCGTTTTGCTTGATTCTCACAAAATGCACCAAAATATTTTGATAAAATTCTAGTCAAGCCATTTTCCTGCCCAAAACATTTAAGGATTTGCTGCTGAAAATGATCTCTCTAGTTTTTTTATAAGCATGCACAATTTAGGAGGATATACCTACCTAAAACCTTTTAAAAAAAAAAGACATTATAGGTGGTGTAGCGGTGTCCGTCGCTAGTCAACTCAGTATATAGTGAATAGGGGGTTGGGTTCTGTGAAACTCTAAATATAAATATAAAGAAAAAGTGAAAATGTGAAAAGAGATATCCTTATAATGAAATAGACTTGACTTTATATAGTGAAGCGCTCGTGAGAGTGTTCATGGTCCTTTTTAGATACATGAGGAGCTGTGATTGACTGTTCCTCTCCTTAAGTAGAGATCTTTTAACTATATTATTGTGAAATTCAGAAATAACAAGTTCTTCTCATCAAAATACAAATATATATACATATATAGGTGTCGCATTTGACATGTGGTGTTTCCTTAGTAAAGGGTGTTATTTGAGTCATGTGATAGTCCTTTGGGCCGTCAGGTGCAAATAGGTTTGTTAGGGAAGTGGTCCCCCTAGACCACTTTGTAGTGATTGTTTATGGGTTCTTCTAATAGAGTTGAGTAGGGGTGGGCAAATAACCCGACCCGAACAGATCCGACCCAAAATATTTCGGGTTCGGGTCGGATCGGGTTGTAAAGGAAACCCGATCGGGTGAAAATGGTGAAACCTGATCGGGTTGTGATCGGATCGGGTAAAACCCGATCCGAAACCCGATCGGGTTGATATAAAAAAAAAAACTAAACCTAAATCACACACGCCACACACACAAAACACAGTCTACTGCCGCACAAAACACAGTCTGCTTCCTCTCAATCTCATTACACAAAACACAGTCTGTCTTCAGCTTCTTCATTATTGGTATCAAATTCCGACGACGAAGAAACGGAGGCGTCTGGTGGGGGTTGAGATTTTGCGGATTGGGTTGGGGAATTTTTAGGAGGGGGGAGGGGAGAGAGAGACAGAGGACGAAACGGAGGCGTCTGGTGGGGGTTCAGATTTTGCGGATTGGGTTGGGGAATTTTTAGGAGGGGGGAGGGGAGAGAGAGACGTACGTGGTAAATGCGGAGAAGTACGCGAGTCAGTGTGGCGCCGTGACTGATGGGCACAAATCCTTCAACTCCAATTCAATTGTTACTGATGCTGCTGCAGGAGACCAGGAGAGAGAGAGAGTGTGTACGTGTTTTTTATTTTTTTTAATTTTTGAGTTAATTTTGTTTTGGTTCTGGTGTTACTCAATCTCATAGAATAGTTCTATGAAAATGATTCTCCGATTCTCCGATTCTCCGATTCTCCGATTCATGGGAAGACTGGATTCCTCTTTGAAGACTGGATGCAAGAACGAGCTCTACCCGAATTCAACCCGATCCGACCCGACCCGAATATAAATCGGATCGAGTTGTAAATTCGGGTTCCATTCGGATTAAGTTTCATTCTACCCGAAACCCGATCGGGTTGATCCGAACCCGATTTTGCCCACCCCTAGAGTTGAGCTATCTCAATGAAAGGATCTTTCCATAACATGGCCAAATATTTAAAGAGGCCCTATTACTATTGTTCTCGTCTCCATGTAACATGTAGCAATGCTTGGACATAAGTAGCAGATTTTTTTTTTTTTTTTGGGTGAGATTTTAGGGTGGCTCATACCCTTTCATCTTATTTTTACCTTTCAACTCTCATCTTAGGCTTGTCAAGAGCTTCATAGCCAAAACACCCTCTTGAACACATTTCATCACTTCATTGGCCTATTCAAATTTCACTATTAACATTACCAACCTATTTTACTCCAACTTTGCTTAACGCAACTAATTATGGATGGCCTACCCACAATATAATATACTTTTGCGTGCAGGACTTCTTATATTAAAATAAAATTACTTAATGTTTAGCTTTTATTCATAACGTCTGTGTCATCAATTATTTAATGTTGTGTATATGACATTAATTAATTTTATTATTAATTATTAATATACATTCAATCAATAGATGATAAATAATATGTCAAATCAATCAAGATAATATTACTGTTTAAATGGCCCACCAAAGAATGAAACCATTTTTTTTTTAAATAAAAATCTACCTTCAGTCATTTCCATAACAATAAATTATTGATGATACATAAATAAGATATAAATTAAATATCTCAACTAAATAAATATATCTTTATTCATTAATCATATGGTTTTTTATGACAAGAAAGAGTTTCATACCGCCTGAATTTGATGATGGTAAAGAATGCATAGCCTTTCAGTTCTTATTTATCATTTTTCAAAATGTCTTCTGGAAAAAAATAACCCTTTTAATATAAGTAACTTGATATGCAAATATTAAAAATAAAAAATAAAAATAAAAGAGTGGGCAAAGCTTAAATAAGTATTTTCACCAGTGCCTCCCTCATGATCGCGTTGCTTGTATATGTTTTAGTACCTTTCCTTAAAGGTTTAAGTAGACATTGCTCTGATGTATTCTTGGGAATGATTTCATACTGCTTCTTAGGAAACTTAGACGATTGAAAGAAGCGCTAGCCGTCTCATGTTGTCTCACATGATGCATAATTTAACTTGTCCAAGTATTTGCACCCGTGGCTAAGTGGTAATTGTGGGGATTCAATTTTTTTTAAAAAAAAGAAATTGTTATTAGTTTTACAAACATTGTCTAGCACAATAATATGTATTTTTAACATGTAGATTCAGAATTTTACAATATTGTAAACTAATTTTTCAGTTGTTTACGACATCGTAAAAATTTTTTACAACGTAAAAGATACAAATATTTATAGTGTTGTTTTGAGAACTTTTTCCTCATATGCATAAGGAGACATACGCAAGCACAATAATATTTGGAGAGATATATATATATCTCTATTCCTATCCAAATTTTAGAAGGAGCCCTAATAGGATATATAACTCCCAGACATATAACAAAAAATTGACTATTTATATCAAGTTTTCGCTAAGCTCATTTACGGCTTAGCCAAACAATTACTCAACAAAAGAATAAGAGCTTTGCTTTTCGCTGCTTACAATCAGGGGCGAATTCAAAACTTATGATTAGTGTCAGCTAATTTATAAATTTATTGTAAATATTTGTATAAATGTCAGTGTATATATAAGAGCAAAATAATACATATATCAAGTAATGCCATATTAAAACTCTTAACAAAATTCATATATTTAATAAACAAATGACAGTAGTTTAACAAATAAACTTTTTACATAAATAATTAAAATTTGACCATAAAAAATTTATTTATGAAATCTTTTTCTATTATTGACAGAGAAGGTAAAATATTTGAATAATTGGGTACAATGAAAAGTAAAAAAGCATGTATAAAATTGAAGGAAATAAACCATAAAATAAAGATTTGTTATTAGTTAATTGTTATTATATGCCATTTTGTAACTTTTGCGGAGAATCATTTTGTAACTTTCTAATACAACTGATGATTTTATAATAAATTTGACATATTTTTTTTCCTCAATTAGACCAAACAATAACTTTTTTTTAATAATAAATTCAAATAGTAATCACATTTTAGCCTCTAATATACTATTTTATAAATTAAGGCTCTAACTCGTAAAAGAAAGAATTGAATGAAATAGGGACATTGTTTAAAATAAAATAAAAACTTAATTACTATATGAAAATTAGAAAAATCGAAGGGATAATGTGGGGTCTAGCCCACCTTTAGTTCACCACTACTCGATGGAGTTAGAAAAATGGGGTTTTACTTGGGACTCAATTTCAGCTCTGGAAATATTTATAAGTGGTTTCCTTAGATCCTCCAAAATCTCATCAGTTAAAATATAATAGTTAAGGTTCTTATTTTTTATTTTTTATGTTATTTTATATCTAATATATCAATCACAATATTATAAAGATTTAGCACAACACTAAATTTAAATCCGTTACTATAACAAATTGTAGCAAAAAAAACCCAATATTAGATTAGATCTCTAAAGATACTGACTGCCCTATAGGCTTGTCAAAAAAGCCCGCCCGGACCGGACCCGGACCCGGACCGGACCCGGTCAATTCGGTCCGGGTAAAACCCGGACCGCATGTATATAAATCCGGGTCCGGGTTTGAAATTCCCAAACCCGGGTATTTCCGGGTCCGGGTCCGGGTTCAACAAAAAAAAACCCGGAACCCGGACCGGACCCGGTTTTTTAGTAAATTTTTTAAAAATAAATATATTATATATAAATATATAATTATGAATTTATAATATGTTGGATGTCATTTAAATTTATTGTGTGATTATTGTGTTGTTGAATTTAATTTATTTATTTTATATATAAATTAAATGAATTTAAGTTAGAAATTGGATGAATTTAGGTATTAGAAGTAGATTGAAATAATTTTTATTTATCATTTGTGCAAAATTTGTATTGTTAGTGTGTTATATATTTGTATTTGACCATTTTCTTTTCTAAAATTTCAAATTGAATGAGTTTATTTAATTATTTTCTTTTTTAAAATTTGTATTGTTAGAGAAATCAAAGAAAAAATTAAACAAAAAATTAAACAAAAAACTTTTTAAATTATCACATCCGGGTTTTAAAAACCCGGATCAAAACCCGGACCCGGAAGGTGCCGGGCTCAAGCCCGGACCGTACCCGGAAAACCGGGTTTTAACCCGGGTCCGGGTTTTCATTTCTCTTATCCGGGTCCGGTCCGGGCAACACCAAAACCCGGACCGGACCCGGATTTTGCCAAGCCTACTGCCCTACCTGAAACCCTAGACACACTGATTTTTTTAGGATTGATTGCACAATTATATTTTAATTAGAATGCAGATATGCCAATATTTACTTTGGGTACATATTTCAAAAATTATCTTATACTTAATATTAATGGCTTCTTGTTGTTTGATATATGTATTTTGCTAAAAATTATTTTATGATTTTAAGTGTTATGTGTCAGTCGTTGATTAAATAATCAATCTTATAACTTATAAAATTATTTATCATTCTATTTTATTATTTAATGGATAAACGCCTGATAACGCTTGAAAAATTAGCTAAGACACTAGTTAGAAAGTGCAATATTTCTCATTGTAAACTAAGTAAAAAATTAACTAAGACACTAGTTGGAAAGCTTAACATTACTCATAATAAAATAAGCTACAGCTAAGATCATAGGATAATACAGAAAAATAAAATCAAATGAGCAAGGAAAGATTATCAATCATGAACCTCTCACTTAGGAACAAAATTATGAAAGCACACAAATCACTGCAACTGAAAATAGATCACACATTTGGCAAAGGGCAAATAGATCACACAGCCAAATAAACTTCATTTGAATTTTTGATCATGGTTAAAAAAGTGTTGCCTTTCACATCAAAAAGCTTGCTAGAAAACATCTTTTTCACACAGGTACTTGGTATCCAAACAGGATCATGTTGCTTGCAAATGTTGTTGGGCCTTTTCGGTACCTTTCCTTGAGGTTTAGTGTGTGCTTTGATGTATTCTTGGGAATGATTTGAGACCCTGTCCTTGTTCGATCTGTGATTTCTCTTGTGCATTGGTTTAACAAGAGCCAACTCCAAGACGCTCCACCACCACATCAGCAGCCTTTGCTGTGTGACACCAACTCCATCGTAACCTCATTGTGCAACAACCACCCACTGTGTGATACCACCTCCACTACCCCCCACTGCGTGACACCACCTCCGCTACAACACCATCTCTATTGTGCAATACAAATGTTCTCCATGTCCTTTAGCACCTAAGGTTTGATATTTCATTTGGGTTTAATTTTTTTAATTTAGGTTTAATTTCTAGATTAGGGTTTCATTTTATTTGCTTTCAATTTAATTGTTTTTCCATTATAATCAAACATTGGTGGCAATTGATTTTTATGGAAAATAAGGGGCTAATTGCTCGCAGTGGATTTTTAGCCAAGTGCAGAAAATTGCCCCTGTTTGGATTAGATGAGAACAAAGGAATACACATCTCTGCATATATTTTATCTATGTGTGTTTGAAATGCTGTAGTAAAATGGAAAAGCATCTACTTGAATGTCTTTATCCATAATTAACAACTAGTAATATGCAGCCAAATGTGGAGTCTAAGCATTATAAGGAATTGGTAGTTCATCTTTTATCATGATGATTGGAGGCGCAAAGCATACAGGGAAGCTAAAGCTTTTATAATAGTGTTAGCAACACTGGATAATTAACTACTATTATTATTATTATTATTATTATTATTATTATTATTATTATTATTATTATTATTATTAATATTATTATTATTATTATTATTTATGTTAGTAAGAATTTGCATTACTAACTAACTGTGCTGCACTTTTTGGTCAAACGATAAAATTCAAAAGGACAGTAACTTTATGAACAAATGATTAAAGACCAAACAAAAAATTCAAAAATACCATTATTGTCGAACATTATCTTCTTTTATATAATATATGATCACTTGTAGAATATTATTGGTGCAATGGATAATCTTTTCCTGGACAAATTCATGTTGAATAGGGATAAAAACATTTCTCAAGTTTTGTTGTCCATTCATAAATTAAAAGGAAAAAAATTAGTGTATGAGTAAAAGAGTTTGAGTTTAAGTACTCATATGAATTTTATAAGGACTTGTTAGTTGCTAAATACAAACACATATTTATAGCTATTGTAGCTAGCAAATGTTGCATACCTTAATATAATTTTTTTTCAGATTTAATTATTCATTAAAATCGACATCTTTTTTGTACATTTCAATGGGTTTTTTTATTTAGGTTGCAAAACAAATATGTGAACTGGAATTTCCTTCCAACGGCTGCTGCTTGCTTCCAGCGAGTTCAATTTCTTACCATTTATTATTTGTTCAACAAGAAATGACTTATGAGATACAATTCCTTGGATTTTAATATATTTCTTGTACCCTCTGTTTTATCGTGTGATAGGCATGATTTTGTTGTTGTTGTTGTTGTTGTTGTTGTTGTTATTATTTATCATCATCATCTACCTTTATTCTCTTCTTTGTGATTCTATTTAGCTCAAGTGTTGAAACATAGCCTTTATATGGAAATCTAATCTAATTTAATGGAAATTTATCAAATGGTTTGCTAACTGATTTTTTTGCCCCCCATTTTACTGGTTGTGTTAGATATGGATATGGAAAGAAAATTTTCTTTCATCATGTGGCAAATGAAATTAAGGTTCATGTTCATTGTGATGTATTTTTTTGTTAATGATGTTGATCCGAAGGCATAACGAAAGAAAAATTATTCGTAGTCGTACATTCTAATTCCATGCTACTCGACTACAATACTTAGATAGCATTATAGGCAATAGTGATATTCAATGTGTAAATCGACTAAGAATAAATAGAAGGACATTTAGCCTACTATGTGAGCTACTTCGATCGAGGGGACTAAAGGCTAGTGGTTCATTGGCTGTTGAAGAACAAGTTTGCATGTTCCTACACACTTTGTCTCATCATGTTAAGAATCGCACAATTGGTAGTAGGTTTTTAGATCTGGTGAGACTATTAGTAGATACTTCAATTTAGTGTTAAACAGAGTATTACGGCTAAACGATGTTTTACTAAGGGTTTCAGATCCCGTACAAGAGAATTGCATTGATGAAAGGTGGAAGTGGTTTAAAGTACATTTTAATTACTTATATTTTATTATAGCGATTGATAATTTAATGCTAATTAAATTTTCATTTGTTTTTTGCATATAGAATTGCTTGGGGGCATTGGATGAAACTTATGTTAAAGTCTGTGTACTAGAAAATGATAAACCAAGATATCGAACAAGAAAGGGTGAGATTGCTACAAATGTTTTGGGGGTATGTTCACGAGATATGAAATTCATCTTCGTGATGCCCGGATGGGAAGGTTCTGCCTCTGACTCAAGAGTACTTCGCGATGCATTAAATAAACCAACTGGTTTCAAAGTTCCTACGAGTATTACTCGATCCAAAAAATTAATTTAATCAAATTACATATTCAAAATCAAAATTATATTAATGTTTATGTGAAATAAATAGGTTATTACTATTTTGTGAATGCCGTATATACAAATGCTGAAAAATTCCTTGCACTATATAGGGGAACGAGATATCATTTATCGAAATGGAGAGATGGGTGTGCTCCTTGCAATAAAGAATAATTTTTTAATATGAAACATTCATCAGTAAGAAACATAATTGAACGGTGTTTTGGATTGCTCAAAATGCTATGGGCTATTCTTCGAAGTCATTCATTTTATCCAATTAAAACCCAATATCGCATTATTACTGTATATTATTATTGCATAATCTGATTAGGAGATAAATGTCTGTGGATCCAATGGAACATGAATTAGTTAACTTACCTAATAATGAAGTAATGATAGTATAAGTAGCATTGAAGCTTCAGACCAGTGGATGAGCTGAACGAATGATCTAGCTACTACTATGTATAATAATTGCCTTGGAAATTAGGACTTATCTAATTTATAGATGTCATTAAGAAATCATTTGAGCATGTGCTTTTGTTAGTATATAGATGTCATTAGGAAAGTATCTGAGCATGTACTTTTGTTAGTATATACATGTGATTAGGAAAATATCTGAGGTTGTACTTTTGTTAGTATACAGAGATTGTTAGGAAAGCATCTTTTGTTAGTATATAGATGTCATTAGGAAAATGTTTAAGGTTGTAACCATGTATTTATATTGGATGTCATTAGAAATTTATCGAGGTTTATTGATGTGAATTGACTTGGTGTTATATTTTAGTTACTTGTTCAAAAAATTGTTATAATATTTATTTTGTAGGAACAGAGAGTGAAGGACCAAGCCATACTATTGGAAATAAGACAAGATAAAGACGAGCATGGACAAAAGACGAAGAAAAGGCAATATTAAACATTTTAGATGCTATAGTTGCAAATGGTGGTCGAGCTGATAACAACACCTTTAAATTAGAAGTTACAAATATATTGAAAATGAATTAAAAAAACTATTATCAGGGAGCGGTTTAAAGGCGTATCCACATGTTGACTATAAGATAAGGATATGGAAGAAAAGTTATGGAGTGATATTTGGTATGTTGAACACTAGCAGTTTTGGCCAGAATGAAGTGAGAAAATGTGTGGTGGTTGACAGTAACGAAGTATGGAGATCATATATAGAGGTTAGTAAAGAAAATTATTTCTTTTTATGTCATCATTTATAAACATTGTCCTTAATTTATTTGCTATGAATATAATAAAGTTTATTTAATTATCTTATTTTATTATTGTAGTCCCATAAAGATGCAAGCAACTGGAGAGATAAGCCATTTCCATATTACGGGAGGCTAGCAAACATATTTGGAAAAGATCGTGCAACTGGAAGTTCAGCAGAAACTCCAAATGATATGACTAATGCAGCACTTCAAGAAGAAATAAATGATGATGATAATGAGATTGATGATAAAGGTTCTCCAATGTCAACTACAGTGCCTTCAAATTCTCAATACACTACTCGATCACGTTCACAATCATTAAACAAGAGGAGGTCTAAATTAGATGAACAAATTGCTGGTGCTATTGACAAATTGGTTTCAACATTTCACCAAGCCAACGCTGACATGTCTTAGAATATGTTTGGAAGTAGTGAAGATCATGATTACATTGGCAGAGAGCTTGTTTCGATGGGACTTTCTGTGGATGATGAGCTTATTGCCTTAAATTTGATGGTTGAGAAGTCTTCACATATAAGGGCTTTCAAAGTATCACGAAATGATCGTGATCGTAAGTTGGCTTATGTTAGAATACTTTTGTGTGAGCGTGAGAGGAGAGGTGGAATTTGATTAGAGAGGATGGATTTCTAATTAAACAGTGATATTTTGCATTAGTATTTTGGCTTGTAGATGTGTGTACTTAAATTATTGGACGCAAACAACTATTGTGTTACTTTACTAATTTGTGATGTTTTTTGAGTATGTATTAACTTTGAATGATCTTGTGATAGTTTGTTTTATTTATGCTGTTATAGTTTTTAAATGCTATTTCATTGGATTATTTGTTTCAATCTTTATTTTATAGGTTATATATTTACGAATTATTGAAAAAATAAATCTTTTATCATTGTAAATATTAGAATTTGTTAGTTTTACATAAAGAATTATGATTCTTTTATTTAAACAAAACAATTGATGTAAAAATTCTTAAATTTAACACTTCTATATTTAGTATTTTTCTAAGTACTAGTAGATATTATTTTCTAAACATATAATTAAAATTAATCACCAAAAGAAATTAATACAGTACAGTGCAACACCAAATATAGTATAACTAAAAATTAATATAATACAGTGTAGCACTAAATATTGTATAGTATTATTATAATATATTGCTAATACAATACATTAGCATTAAAATAATACAATACAATATAATATAATACGTGTATCAAATGCACCCATAATACAATATAATGCAATGCAATATTCCAAATGTATTCTGAAGACTTGTTTAGTGGTGGGATATTTAACATTTGCATAGCTTGACCATGTGATACAATTTGTATGGTTGTGGCTGAGATAGCTTAAGTTACCCATGGACATTGCCAACTTACGATATCCACACTTTGATTGTTATTAGTTGGTTAGTTTTATTTTTTATTTTTTATTTTTTAAATCATCTCACATTTTTCATGCTGCGGTATTGAAGCTTCAAAAAAATCTTCAATAATTCATACTCATATATCTGAAGAAAAGTCAAGTGATAAACTATACTAGTTAAATTGGCAAGCTTGAATATCAATTATTTTCTTTCTCAAGAATCTTCACAAATTGGACTCAAACATATACTTGTAAAGGCACTCTGATGCTTTGGTTCGTATTTTTTCTTTTAAGAGAAGTTATGGATTTAAAATCTAAATTTCTTGTCTTGAATGGCAATTAACCAAAAGATGATTTCTCAATACTTTTGGCTTCTATTTATATGCCCAACAAGGCGGAGTTACTGAGAGATCTCTTTTTGGATATGAATCCCTACTGTTCATTTTATTTTTTGGTTTTTATATTGTTAGACCCAATAACCATTTTCTCTATATTTAAGTTCCCCGCATGTAATTTAGTAAGTAATCATGTATTATTTATTGTCAATGCTTCCAGGTTTAATCATTAATTATTTTCAAGCTTTTTATATAATTTACTGTACGGTTACTGATCTTTGATCTTATTCATTATACATATTTAAAGTACTTCTAGACGTGGTGTAATGTAAGTGGCTATATTTCTTTTGGCACTTACCACTATCTCTATAATGATGGGCATGAATATATATATATCTATATTATCTTTTTTTATATTTGTTAGTTATTTTTATTTATTATTTTTAGTTAATTGAATTATTTTATTGAAGAGGATAATAAATTAAAAATTGGGAATAATTTGTGTTTAAAGGGACCAAAACTAGAGACAATTAAATATTGTTTAGGTTTGTTGCTGTGGAAATTAAGGCCAAATTACAATTAAATTCATTGGCCCAATTTATAACAAAATCACATGAGAAATTAGAGATGACAAAAAAAATCCAAGCTGATTTTTTGGCCAATTGATCCGGTCTGAAATTTTTAGGCTTTGACTCGAATTTAAGGGATGGCAAAATCACATGAGAAATTAGAGATGACAAAAAAAACTCAAGCTGATTTTTTGCTTGATTAATACGGTCCGAAATTTTTAAGCTTTAACTCGAATTTAAGGGATGGCAAAATCACATGAGAAATTTAAGGTTTAAGCGTTGTGCTAGAGCTTAAGTTTTGAGGCCCAATTAAATTCGAGTCAAGATTCTTGCTCTACATGTATACATTTATACACTCACACACACACATTAGTCACTGCACACTCAAACACGTGACACACTCTCAAAACCATAATGCACCACACACTCAATGACTCAAGACTCACCCTCAACTCTCAAGTCTCAAGGGAACGCGCAGCACTGCTACAAGGTGCAAGCCGCCACCGCACTTCACATATGATTATGTTTTGCAACTATTAATAATATCGTCCTAGCATGTTTATTTTTCCAAGGGAACTTTTGTGCTAAAAAGGATAAAAGAACTTGTCCTTATGTGACTAAAATAATGTGCATTAAAAAACTTGAATTAAAGACTAAGCAATGCGTCACGAAATAAATTATTTGGTCATAAAAATACAACATTATTCAAGATAAAACTTTTAGTTACTATTTTTAGTTTTGTCACTATAGTAACTCATCTACGACCAAAAAATAAGGTCTTAAAATTATAAGAAATCTTAGTAGCTTTAGAGACTAATTTCAACCGTTATTGATGCTCTGACAAAATTTACACCTGTTTTTTTAGTTATAAAACAATTCATTTATAGTTATATTTCGTGACCAATTATTTTGGTCGTGAATCATAAAATATTGTCCCAAAATGTTCAATTTTTCAAGGATATTTTTTAGCCCAAAAAAAAATTTATTTTTACTACAATAATATTCGTCACAAGAACATTGAATCAAATAGCAAATAGTGTGTCCTAGGAAAGCAATAACTTGGTCAAAAAAATATAGTGTTATTCAAGAAAAATTTTTAGTTACTACTTTTAGTTTTGTCATTGTAATTACTCATCCAGGACCAAAAAATTGGGTCTTCAAACTAGACGAAATAAAAATAGCTTTAGAGACAAATATATGTGTTACATATAGTTTAGTTAAACTTACACTTAGCTTTTAGTTACAAAATAGTGTCGTCGCCTAAACTTATATTCAGAACCGTTTCTTTTGTTGTAAATGATAAATATTGTTGAGGGAAATTTTTGCGCTAAAATAATATGTTTTTCAGTGATTAAAATAATATTTGTCTCAAAAAGATTGAATCATTATCAAATATTGTGTTCCAAAATAAAATTATTGGTCACAAAATATAACACAAGTCAGGACAAAATTATTAGATACGATTTCATAAATTCATCACAATAAATATCATTTCATGACCAAATTTCAAAGCGTTGTAAAAAATATCGTCTTAAAAAGTCAAATTTCTTGTAGTGGAGAGTTTCATTTTAAGGATTGATTTTGTAAATAATGGGTTGTTCTACTTTAGGATGGTTTTCAAGGAATAGTAAGAACTGGGACAATCTTGAGAGTAAAGAAAAAGAGACGTTAGAGGTTGAAATTCTAGTTATGCAACCTAAGAGGGGGGTGAATTGGGATTCTAAAAATTATTCAATTCTAAAACAAAATATCATGCAAATCTAAAACGAATTTAAAACAATGATAATTAAATCAATCACAATATAAAAAAGATAAGGAAAGAGAGATTCAAACACGAAGATTTTTACGTGGTTTGGCCAACTTCGCCTACGTCCACACCTCCAAGCTTTCCGAACTTGAGGATTTCACTAAGCAAGCCTCTAAGGCTTCAAATGCTTACACTTGACTTCCAAGGTGTCAATGAACCTTTATAACAAGAGATTATCCTCAATCTCTTAACCCAAGTGTATCCCAACAGTTACAATCACTCAAAGTAAAAGATTACAAATTGTTTTTCTCTCACACAATATTTAAGATTACAATTCAATGCCCAATATTTGAATAGATAAAGTAAGAATGTGTTTAAAGCTCTATGAAGATTTTATTCTCGAATATAAGCTCAATGGTTGTGTTAAATTCAAATTCCTTTGAATTTGAATGAGCTTATTTATATTTGGAGCTGAAAAACTAGCCGTTACAAACTGTCGGCCCAAAAACGGTTCACTGTTAGCTATTAACGATTAACCGTTTATGCTAGTCAAAAGTTACCGTTGGCCCAAATTTCAAATAAACGGTTTGCCGTTTAGGGTTATCATTTCCGTTAAATTCCTGAGACCTGTAAGATGAACATCAGTTATCCATTTATAGTAAACGGTTAAGGATTTGCATAAAGTGACTTCTCTGGATATTATCGGTTGACTGTTTGTAATAAACGGTTCGCCGTTTATTTCTAGTAACCTACCAAATAATGTAGCCTTATCCGGTTTTGTTAAACAGTCCCAGAGGAGTACAACCTTTAATTATGGATGTTATCGGTTAACCAATTGTAATAAACGATTCGCCGTTAAATTCCAGTAGCCTTTCTATCTTTTGTGTTTTCTGTTTTTTATAAACGGTAAGAGCTTAGACACTATGTTGCTCTCTGGTAATAATCGGTTAATCGTTTTTAATAAACGGTTCACTGTTAAATTCCATTAGCCTTTCCATCTTTTGTGATTTTTTTTCATAAATGGTCAGAGCTTAGGCATATGTTGCTCTCTGGTATTAATTGATTAACCGTTTATAATAAACCGATTCACCATTTATTTCCAGAATCACATTTTAAACCAGATTTTGCAAAAAAACTTTTTTTTAATTTGAAAGTCCATCTTCTATAAGTATGAATGGAATGATTATTAAGGTTTTCGTTTATTAAGAAATAGCTCATTATTAAAATCAATATTATTAACATATTCATGTTAACAATCTTCCCATTTTTTATGATGACAAACTTCATTCAATATTTAGCTCCCCCTTGATATGTGCTCCCCCTAAATGTATGGCCAAATTAAGAAATGTCCAATAAAAAGATTTTTGCTCAAGAAAATATTTTTAAATTCATTCTAAAACTCCCCAATTAAATTCATTCTAAAAGTCCCTAATTATCTCCCCCTTCATCATCAAAAAGAAAAGACAGAAAGGAAAAACACAAATCCGTTAAAGAAGTTACTCGATTTTGGCGAGTGAAAATTTTTGCAGATTTTCCCCTTAAAAATGAGCAAAACCACTAATACAATTAGATTAAAAACTCTTCCAACAGAGATTTACACCAACTTCATCTTTCAACAAACCAACAACACCATGAACAAACAAACCAACACTTCAATATCCAATAAACCACAAATTTCAACAACCAATAACGAAGTCATCCAATCAGCTAGAACAACACAAACGTATGTCATCAAAATCCATAAAGTGCATAGAGAGGGAACAGTGTATATAGCCGAATCATAGCCGAAATAACCGAGAAGAGTGCGTTGTCCAGTGATAAGCTCAAGCTGATGATCAATGCTCTGCTGTTGGAAGGTCTGAAAGTCAGAACGTAGCTGTTGGTGGTCACGGGAAACAGGGTCCAACTGATCAAGAATCAGCTGCTGGCACTCCGAAATCTGGTGAACATCAGTAATCAACTGCTGCATAATGTCTGAAATAGGGGGCTGAACTGGAGTTGGAGGTGGCATAGAGGCTGATGGCTGCTCAGGAACAGCAGATGGCTCAGGCACATGAGGCGGCTCGGAAGATGAGGGAATGTCAGCATCCATCGCACTCTCCTCAGAGTCAGAGTCAGCTGGAGGACGAGAGACAAAACGGCAACGCGAAGTGTGAGGATGAGCTCCTAATCTAAAGTCAGAAAGTCGATCGGGAGGATAGATATCATTGAGCATCTGATCGTTCTCTGGAGCAATCAAGATATCTTGGTTTTTAGAGTTTCTTGTCTTTATCCACTCTCCATTCTTCTTGGAAAAACCGATACTAGTTATAGTCTCGAAACCAATCCATCTAGTCTCCATATGTCCAGTATCACGAAGAGGCACCTCAAAGTGTGGTAATATCTTAGCAATAATACTGCCATAAGGAAGCAAGCGGTGATTGTCCGCGGAGTACTCAACATGTACCACACAATAACATACCCGAGGTTTATGGGACGGTTTGAGAGTAGGCTATCTAGTAGGCCAACGTCCAACCTCGTAATCTCATTCGAGTGACCCTTCCTAGGTGTCACTATACGTTAAAAGATAGTGTGAAGAATACGAACTTGGAGAGGTAAAAGTTGAGACCAAAAGGAAGCAAACAAATCTCATCAGACAAGTCTCAACAACGACAAATATTACGGACACCGTCAGTATGACAAAAACTGTCAAAGGAAAGGGCTTTCCTAAAGGTGTATATATCATGTCCCTCGCTAGAGATACCAAGCGCATCATCAAACTCTATTGGCACACTGCCGACTTGAGTAACTATCCTATTTGGGCGAGTATCGGAGATTTCCATGTTCGAATAAAAGACTCACTCTAAATTTAGATAAACTCGGTCATCAAAGTCAATGGCAGACTCCCGAGGCTGAAGCATATCCCGAATGCTTCTACCATATACAACTAAGTGACGGAAATCATCAATGTCAACAAAAAATGAGTCAAGTACCTTTCGACCATCGAAGCGATCTTTGAACCGCTTGACAAAGGAAGGCGTGGGGAAGTAAATACTTGCAAATTCAGAGACTTCCCGTGGTGGTATGAGATTCCTTGGAGGCATAGATTTACGCTTGATATTTCTCCGAGGAGGTGCAGCCATGGAGAAGCACAATGGAGCGTGAAAAATGCGGGAGAGATGTGAAAAGAAGAAAATCTGTGAGTTTGATGCTCAATTTGGTTGAATAAGGGAAAAAATCAGATTAAAACGAAGAAACCCGACCTACGGCAGTTAGGGTTTAGATTTGGAATTTTTCAATTTTGGGCTCGATTCGAAGTTTTGAATCGGTGAAAGTGTTCTAAAGGTGATAAGAATGATTTTGATGGTTTGATTTGGCAAGAAAAGCAATAAAAATGGGGGTTTGAGGACAGAGAAACCTTCAGCTGCGCAATAATGACTGAAACGGTGAAAGGGCAACTGGAGAGAGAGAAGAAAAGACCTTTGAACAGTTTTAAAATTGCGAAAATGGTTAACTGTTTATTTAAACGGTTAAGGATTAACTTCTAAAGGCTAAAGAATGGGCAACGGTGAAAGCTTAAGCGCTTAACGGCTAAGAAGTAACTGTTAGAGGACTCTCTGTTTTCAAACGGTTCACCGATTGTAGCAAACGATGAGAGAGTAAATGAACAGACACATAATCTCGTTTCTGGAACAAAACGGTTCACCGTTTATTGGAAACGGTTATCCGTTTATTTTATCTGTAATTTCGCACATTTGATTTAATTTTTGGCCAGCAAGTAATAAATTCCAAGATCATTTAATTGATCTGAAAATAATTTATAAGCCATTTTAATCCATGATTCATGAACATGTTTTCAACCAATTAATTCATATAATCAAGAATTAATAAGACAAATTCATCATTTGACTATCAAGCTCAATCATTTCATAAATATTAGATCACAACTAAGTCAATCAATTCAGTACACTCAATAGCATGAATAGAGACGTTAATGTGAAAATTTCATTATCCCAAGCTCATGCCGAATTTTTGAAATTTGTTCTTCGCAAAGTGGTTTTGTGAAAATATCGGCAAGTTGTTTTTCCGTAGAAATAAACTCTAATGCAATATCTCTCTTTTGAATATGATCTCTCAAGAAATAATGTTTAATTTCTATATGCTTGGTTCTAGAGTGTTGAATGGGATTCTTTGAAAGATTTATAGCACTAGTATTATCACACTTAATAGGAATTTGTTCAAGATTAATGCCATAATCTCTAAGTGTTTGTTTCATCCAAAGTGCTTGTGCACAAAAACTTTTGGCAGCTATATATTCAGCCTCGGTAGTTGAAAATACAACAAAATTTTGTTTCTTACTAAACCATGAAACAAGTGAGTGTCCTAGAATATAGCAAATTCCACTAGTGCTTTTCCTATTCACTTTATAACTGGCAAAGTCTGCATCCGAATAACATGTTAAATTTATATGAGTTCCCCTAGGATACCAAAAGCCAACATCTATGATTCCACTCAAATAACGAAAAATTCTTTTAACAGCAAGCAAATGGGATTCCTTGGGACATGATTGAAATCTTGCACACAAACATAGACTAAACATGATATCGGATATACTTGTAAATAAAGTAAAGATCCGATCATACCTCGATATATTTTGATATCCACTTCTTTGCCCTTTTCATCTTTGTCAAGCTTGATTGTACTACTCATAGAAGTGCTTTTTGCCGTTCCATTATCATAGCCAAATCTTTTGAGTAGATTTTTCACGTACTTGGCTTGGTTTATGAAAATTCCTTTCTCGTTTTGTTTGATTTGAAGTCCAGAGAAGTACTTCAACTCTTCCATTATACTCATCTCAAACTCTTAGCTCATACATGATAAAAAAATTTTACACAACAACTCATTAGTAGAACTAAAAATAATATCATCAACATAAATTTGAACAATAAGTATGTCTTAGTTCTTATGCTTAACAAAAAGAGTTATGTCTGCTTTTCCCATCAAAAAATCGTTATCCAAAAAGAAGTTTTTAAGCCTATTATACCAAGCTCTAGGTGCTTGTTTTAAACCATACAAAACCTTGGATAACTTATATATATGATTAATAAATTTTTCATTTTCAAAACTAGGAGGTTGTTTCATATAAACTTCCTCCATAATATATCCATTTAAGAAAGCACTTTGGACATCCATTTGATATAAAATAAAATTCTTATGACATGCATACACTAACAACATCCTAATGGATTCTAACCTTGCTACAGGTGCAAAAGTTTCATCAAAATCAATTCATTTTTTTTTGTTGTAACCATGAGATACTGATCTAGCTTTATTTCTTACAACCACACCGAATTCATCCATTTTATTTCTAAATACCCATTTAGTGCCTATAATGGATTGATGTTCTGTATTAGGAACTAACTCCCACTCATTGTTTCTCTTAAATTGATTCAACTCTTCTTGCATTGTCATAATCCAAGATTCATCATTTTTCGCATCCGCAAAGGATTTTGTTTCAATTTGAGAAATAAATATAGTATGCTCACATGTGTTCCTAAGAGATGATTTAGTGGTAACACCTAGTGAGGGATCTCTTAAAATTACATCCTTAGGGTGAGAGGAAACATACCTCCACTCCTTGAGGAGTGTTTGAGAAGTATCTTTATTTTGCTCTACATTTGATTCTTCATGATGTTCCTCTTGAATTCCACGTAGTGCGTCTGTTTAGTTGTCTTTGATGCTTCTTCTTATTGTTCTTCTTCTGCATTATCATCAATAATGACTTTCTCCGTAAATGAGGGGTTAGACTTATCAAAAGTAACATGCATAGATTCTTTCACAACTAAAGTTCTTTTGTTATAAACTCTATAAGCTTTGCTTGAATTTGAATAACCAAGAAAAATACCAACATCGGATTTTAGATCAAATTTACCAAGATTATCTTTTGTATTCAAAACAAAACATTTGCATCCAAAAACTTTAAAATAACTAATGTTGGGTTTTCTATCTTTCCAAAGCTCATATGGAGTTTTATTAAGACCAGGTCTAATCAACACTCGATTTAAAATATAACAAGCGGTGTTGACAGCTTTGGCCCAAAAATACTTAGGTAAAGATTTTTCATTCAACATGGTCCTAGCCATTTCTTGAATAGACCTATTCTTTCTCTCTATTACTCTATTTTGTTATGGAGTCCTAGGTAATGAAAATTGATGCTCAATGCCAAGATTAATGAAAAAAATCTCAAATGCATGATTTTCAAATTCTCCTCCATGATCACTCCTAATGCATATAATATTATGCCCTTTTTCATTTTGTAATTTCTTATAAAGCACTTTAAAAGCATCAAGAGCATCATCCTTATTGGCTAAGAATAGTACCTATGTATATCTAGAATAATCATCCACTATCACAAGTGCATAATATTTACTATTTAGACTAGCATATCTAGATGACCCAAATAGATCTATGTGAAGGAGTTCAAGTGGTTTTAAAGTAGAAATCTGGTTTTTATATTTGAAAGAGGTTTTGATTTGTTTTCCACATTGACAAGCTTCACAAATCTTATCTTTTTTAAAACCAATTTTTGGAAGACCTTTAACTAAATAATTTTTCAAAATTTTTGAAATCAAATCCATACTTGCATGTCTAATCTTTTATGTCATAACCAACTATCATCATGTAATGTGGAAAAATATTTATCGAGAGTAGATGCACATTCTATGTCAATGATATAAATATTACCGCATCTATTACCAACAAACAAGATTTTGCCATCACATGAGTTCTCGATAATACAATTAAATTTATCAAAAATAACTTTATAACCTTTGTCACATAATCGACTAATGCTAATTAGGTTGTGTTTCAAGTTCTCAACCAAACATACTTTCTCAATTAGAGTTGAGGAAACTTTACCAACATCTCTAATTCCAAGAATGTTTCTTTTTGAGTTGTCTCCAAAAAATACGTCTCCACCATTTTCAATTTTGGTGAAGCTTGAGAACCATGCATAATTTCTGGTCATGTGCTTTGAACAACCGTTATCTAAGTATCATTTATTTTTCTTCTTCTTTAAACCCTACAAAGAAAATCTCAAGTTTTGGGTACCCAAAGCTTTTTGGGTCCTTAAGAGTTAGCAATAGTTTTTTTTTAACCCAAATACATTTGACACTAATGTATGCATTCATTTTCACGGGACACCTATATTTCATGTGACCGTTTTGATTACAATAATAGCAAACAATCTTATGATCACTAGTGGAGGTATCTCTAGCAAAATAATTCTTATAATATTTTTGCTTTAAGTTAGGCTTATACCCAAGTCCTCATTTACCAAAAATACATTTTTGTGAGTTAAGCATATTATCCAACATTTTTTGCCCATTTCTAAATTTGAAAACAATCTCATTTAATTCATTGCTTTTTTTCTTGAGCATTTTGTTCTCATTTTTCAACTCATCTATGTGTGATTCTAAATGCTCATGTAAGATGCTAGGTTTCTCATTTGATAATGCAATTTTATCATGCAATATTTTGTTCCCTACTTTTTGGCATACAATTCTTGCATTTAGAGATTCATTTTCATTTTTAAACGTTGTCATTTCCTTTTTAAGACATACATTATTTTTACTAATCTTCATCAACTCATTATGCAAATCTTTAAAAGTATCATACAATTCATCCTAGGTGAGATCACTTACCTTATTTAGATCATCATCCCCTCATATTGCCATAAGTGCTAGGCTTGAAATTTCTTGTGATCCTTGTTCATCACTTGAATCTTCCTCATTATCCTTCCAAGTTGCAGCCATGGCTTTCTTCTTGAGTTTATTGATAAGTGGATACTCCGATCTTATATGGCTAGGCTTCTTATATTCATAGCATGTGATTGCATCCTTCTTCTCCCTATAGTTCTTGAAGTTTTTGAAATTTCTTCGCTCTCCGGTTTTCTTGAAGAAATTTCTTGTGATCCTTGTTCATCACTCTCCCCATCACTCTCATATTTTGAAGCTTTGAGAGCAATGCTTTTCTTCTTCTCCTCCTGCCCTTTTTCTGCTACCAAATCTTCTTCATATGAAATAAGAGAACTAATTAAATCATCAAGAGGTAAAGTATTTCAATCTTTGGCCTCTTCAATAGCCCTTTTTTTTTGTCTCCATTCCTTTAGAAGAGACCTAATGATTTTCTTAACTTTTTTCGTTATTTGAGAAGGTCTTTCCTAAGGCTCCTAGAGCGTTTACTATATCCGTAAATCTCGTATACATAGAATACACACTCTCATTTTGTTCCATTTGGAACAACTCATATTGTCGAGTGTATCTACTAATTTTCACTTGATTTGTAGCTTCATAAATTACTTCAAGTTTGTGCCAAATTTCATTGTACTTTTACAACTAGATACTCGATGAAATTCTTTCTTATCAAGAGCACAAAATAAAGCATTCATAGCTTTGAAATTTAGAGAAGTTTTCTCTTTTCCGATTCATTCCATTCTCTTGAAGGTTTTGAAATATCATTCCCGAGTTCATTTTTAGTTAGGGGAAAAAACAGACCATCACATACAACTTCCTAAATGTCATAATCTAAAGCTTACAAATAGATTTTCATTTTAGTTTTCTAATATGCATAGTCATTACCGTCAAAGAACAGTGGTTTAGTTGTGGATTGTCCTTTTCCAAAGGTTAAGTCAATTAAGGTTGCTATGGATCTTTTACTCTTAGACGATTAAGTCCTAATAAGAGAACAAAGCTCTGATACCAAATGAAATTCTAGTTATGCAACCCAAAAGGGGGGTGAATTGGGATTCTAAAAATTATTCAATTCTAAAATAAAATATCATGCAAATCTAAAACGAATTTAAAACAATGATAATTAAATCAATCACAATATGAAAAAGATAAGGGAAGAGATATTCAAACACGAAGATTTTTATGTGGTTCAGCCAACCTCGCCTGCGTCCACGCCTCCAAACTTTTCGGGCTTGAGGATTTCACTAAACAAGACTTCAAATGCTTACACTTGACTTCCAAGGTGTCAATGAACCTTTACAATAAGAGATTATCCCCAATCTCTTAACCCAAGTGTATCCCAACACTTACAATCACTCAAAGTAAAAGATTATAAATTGTTTTTCTCTCACACAATATTTAAGATTACAAATCAATGCTCAATGTATGAATCGATGAAGTAAGAATGTGTTTAAAGCTCTATGAAGTTGTATTCTCGAATATAAGCTCAATTATTGTGTTGTGATCAATCTCCTTTGAATTTGAATGAGCTTATTTATATTTGAAGCTGAAAAACTAGCCGTTACAGACTTTTGGCCCGAAAACGGTTCACCGTTAGCCATTAACGGTTAACCGTTTATGCTGGTCAAAAGTTACCGTTAGGCCAAATTTCAAATAAACGGTTTGCCGTTTAGGGTTACCCTTTCGCCGTTAAATTCCTGAGACCTGCAAGATGAACATCAGTTATCCATTTATAATAAACGGTTAAGGATTTTCATGAAGTGACTTCTCAGGATATTATCGGTTAACCGTTTGTAATAAACGGTTCGCCATTTATTTCCAGTAATCTACAAAATAATGCAACCTTATCTGGTTTTGTAAACAATCCCAGAGGAGTACAACTTTTAATTCTGAATGTTATCAGTTAACCAGTTGTAATAAACGATTCGCCGTTAAATTCTAGTAGCCTTTCCATCTTTTGTGTTTTTTTTGTTTTTCATAAACGGTTAGAGCTTAGGCACTATGTTACTCTCTAGTATTAATCGGTTAACCGTTTATAATAAACAGTTCACCGTTGAATTCCAATAGCCTTTCCATCTTTTGTGATTTCTGTTTTTCATAAATGGTCAGAGATTAGGCAATATGTTGCTCTCTGGTATTAATCGGTTAAGCGTTTATAATAAATCGGTTCACCATTTATTTCTAGAATCACATTTTAAACCAGATTTTGCAGAGAAATTTTTTCTAATTTGAAAGTCCATCTTTTATAAGTATGAATAGAATGATTATTAAGCCTTTCGTTTATTAAGAAATAGCTCCAATATTTTTATCAAAAACCATTTAAAGTTTATTATCATCAAAATCAATAGTATTAACATATTCATGTTAACAGAGGTGACGTTGGCGATGGCTAGCAATGGCACTCCAACAATTAAGTAGATAAAGGCTAGAGAAGTTTATGGGTTTCAGAGAAATTTTGAGTGTTGTGAGAGTGAGAAATCTTGTCTTCTTTGTGAAATTAACTTGACCTTGTAAAAAGAGTGCTCTTGAGGGCATCTTTGTCTTTTGGACATGTGGCGAACTTTCATTGATTTCTTCCTTCCTCCAGTAGGGGTTAAGGAGTAATTTAGTTGTTCCTATTAGGTTTTTTAGAATTTCTAGGGTTGGATAATTGTCCTTTATGAGATTGTCCCCACTAAAAACATGTTCTTAACACTGATTGGCTTAATTCAAAAGAGTCAATTGAGCTGAAAGGCTACTGAACTCGTTGATGATGATTTAGGTAGCTGCCCAACTAGTCCACTATTTTCTATAGGATAAATGTGATTTTAGGAGAGATACTTTGGAAGTGATTTTGGTGGGGACCAAGCTATGATTAGAGATATCTAGGAAGGCCCAAGCAGGCTTAGGCTTTTACTATACCATGTCGTGCTCGCCATATGCTTTATGTTGTGCCATGTTGTACTTTTTTTTTTACTTAGGCCTGACTTGACACACACGTCGTGCCCACATGTGCCATGTAGTGTCGTGGGCTATGCCTAAGAAAAAAGCACCATCAAACTTTTTTCCTTTATTAAAAAATTTTAAAAGGGCATGTCAAGTTGTTAACATACCTTTTTCCATCCTAATACTTCTTTTGGGTCCATGTGCCTTTATCCAAATTCAATAGAATCAAAAGTTTAAAATTCAAGCCCATATTCAATAATAACAAACTAACAATAATAAAATAATGTAATATTAACTACTAAATTAAACCTTACAGTATTAGAATTCTTTTTTAATACTTAACAATAATAATAGCAATAACAATAATAAGTTTTTCTTAAGGGTTAACTTGATTCTTAATTTAGACTTATGTAAAATCATATATCGTAATCTACAATGACATTGATACTTACATTTTATAGGATCACGATATTTATAATTTTATTTATTAAAATCATGATATCATCTATTCATTTAATAAATTATAAAAATAAAACAATTAAAGTATTTTCTATTTGAAACTAAGAATTAAATTAATGCAACAAACTTGCGTTGATAAAATATATTAAAATATTTAATTTCAAGTAATTTGTAAAATCATAAAACTTTAAGCCTACTTTCATTAAAAATTAAAATGTGCTCATTATGGATCTTTTCATGCATTGTCTTTTATCCTGTCTATGATCGTGATTTTAAGGTCCACGTGCTTAAAATTCACAGTCTAACACAGCTCGCGTGCATGTCATTCCATGTTGTGTGCCCTACCAAAATGTGCTTATATTGTGTAGTGTTGTATGGATACATGTCATGCTTGTACCGTGCTATGTAACGACCAGCCCATTGGCGATTTTCTAGTTCTTATAATTTGTTATGAATTCATTGGTGAAACTGTCATTACTTCATAAAATACTAGTTATGAAACCTTAAGGGGGGTGAATTGAGTTTTTAAAACTTAAGCTAAGCAAACCACACAACAATTTAATCATATCTTAATGAAATAGAAAACAATAAATTTAAAAATGCTCAAAAATTAAAAGAGTAAGGGAGGACAGAGCAAACACAAATATTTTTACGTAGTTCGACAATCCTTGCCTACGTCCACGCCTCCAAGCAACCATACTTGAGGATTTCACTATCTAAGCCTCCCAAGGCTTTAAATGCTTACAATTGACTTTTAAGGTGTCAAAGGACCTTTATAACAAGAGATTATACTCAATCTCTTTACCTAAGTGTATCCTAACACTTACAACCTCTCAACTTGATTTTACAAAAATGATAACAAATAAATTTTCCTCACACAATCTATTTGATTACAAATGAAAGCGTAATGTGTGTGAATGAATGAATATCACAAAGTTTATGCTCAGATTACAGAGGAATACTCAATGATAACTATTGTTGTACGTATTAAAATGAATTTGATTTGAACCATTTTATAGTTGAAGAAGAAAACTAACCGTTATTAACTTTCTAGTGGTAACTGGCTTACTACTTTGTGAATCCGGCTTGCCGCTTTATGTTACCATTAGATTCAAAGATTTGAATTTTTGCACATCTGGTTTGCCGCTTTATAAATCTGATTAGTCGCTTTGCTACAATGAAACAACTATTTTCCATCATTAAAGTTTGCCCTAAATCTTTATAAAATTATATATGACCCAAACATCAGAAACCTTTACAAAAAGGTCCAATTTCAAAATTTCTAAATAATGTTTGTCATTCCCAAAACTTATTAAAATTATGATAAAGCCTAAAATTTATAAAAATTACAGTATGACCCAAAACCTTTCAAATATTTATAAATAGATCTAAATTCAGAATTCAAACAATGCGTATTAAAATCAAAGATGGCAAAAAAAATTTCATTTTAGTCCACATTTTGAAAAATAACTAATTTTATAAAATCATTTTCTTATTATAAAAGCATAATGTGTAATTCTTTGTTTATCCAAAACATGTAGCTTGTTATCATCAAAATCAATATTTTATAACCATATAGACTAACAATCTCCCATTTTTTTACGATGATAAAAAATTATAAAGATTTGATTTAGTTATAAAAAAACCCCTTAATCAATGCAAGATTACAAACAAATTTTCCCATTACTTATCATATCTCCCTTCAGCATCAAAAAGAGTGAAAAACTTCCCCTATCAATCATCAAAATCTCAAGACAAGCATATTAGTTCCACATTATCCAAAACATAAGTGAAAAATATAACCAACAATCATATCAAATCCACATAATCTAAAAATATAACAAACATTCATATAATTTAAATGGAAAATAAAACAACATAAAGCAATAAATGTTGGTATATCCAAATACAAGCATAAGAGACTACAAGATTTTGAACATAATTTTGATCACAAAGAATGATGGGGAATGATTTTTGTGAATCAAATTGGAGTAGAAATCGATAAGAATGATAGATTTGAGAGAGAGAATGAGTGAGAAAGGAAATGGCTTTTAGTGAAAGAAGGAATCAATTTACCGAATGGAGAGAAGATGAATAGTTTGTTTTTTTTAAAACCCGAATCCGACTTACCGAATTGCACTAACCGACTAACCAGTTTGTATCCAGAAAGTGAGAAGTTGAAAACAGTTTACTTGTTTCCCTAACCGGCTGACCGATTATTTCCAGTGAGCGCCAAAGTAAAATTCGACTTACTAGTTATGATCTAGTGAATGCCAACGGAAATCCGGCTTACTATTTCAAAAGAACCAGCTGACCGGTTAAGGTCCAGAAAGGAAATATTAAGAAATGGTTTACCGATTTTCCTAACCAGCTATCCGGATTATGGCCCGAGAGTAACCTTTAAGAAAACGGCCTACTGGTTTTCTATATCCGGTTATCCAGATTTTGTCTAGTGAGTAACAATAAGAAAAAAAGACTATTCGGTTGATTAGAAGCGGTATGTTGGTTTTTTTTTAGAAATCATTTTGCCTTATTGAATATTGGTTAACCCTTAGACTTGTATTGTACACCCCGATTTATTTTTTGCTTAAAACTTGATTGATTTTAAACCATTTTGTGACTTAAAACCTTTCAATAAGCCTTTCAATGCATGAAACATAAGTGCATGTATGATCAAACATATGAAATTACTCATATCAAATAATGATGCCAAAAAAAAATTATATATTAAGATGCAACATTCATCATTCCAATCTCATGCCTAATCTTTATCAACTGCTCTTCACTAAGGGTTTTGTAAAGATATCTGCAAGTTGATTTTTAGTATAAACAAATTTAATCACAACATCTCCTTTTTTAGCATGATCTCTTAGAAAATGATGTCTAATTTATATATGCTTAGTCCTAGAATGCCGAATGAGATTCTTTGATAGATTGATAACACTAGTATTGTCACACAAGATAGGTATTTAATCAAGATTAATACCACAATCTTTAAGGGTTTGTTTCATCCAAAGAGCTTGTTCACAACAACTACCTGTGGCAATATATTATACCTCGGTGGTTAAAAGTGCAATCGAATTTTGTTTCTTACTAAACCAAGAGACAAGTGAATTACTTAGGAAGTGATATGTTCCACTAGTACTTTTTCTATCAACCTTATATCTGATAAAATCAGCATCTAAATAATAATTTAAGTCAATATGTGTTCTCTTATGATACGAAAGGCCAAGAATGATGGTGTTAATCAAATATCGAAAGATTCGTTTAATGGCAAGCAAGTGTGACTCTTTAGAACAAGATTGAAATCTAGCACATAAGCATACACTAAATATAATATCAGACCTACTAACATTTTTTGCTCAATATGTCTTAATGTCAACCTCCTTACTATTCTTATCTTTGTCCAACCTGATGATAATACTCATTGGCGTGTTTTTTACAGTTCCATTATCATAGCCAAATCTTTTGAGTAGGTCTTTCACATACTTGGCTTGATTTATGAAAATTTCATCCTCATTTTATTTTATTTGCAGTGCAATGAAGTACTTCAACTCTCGCATCATAATCATCTCGAATTCTTTACTCATAAAGATGAAAATTCTTTACACAACAATTCATTAGTAGAATAAAAGATAATATCATCAACATAAATTTGAACTACAAGTATATCTTGGTTCTTATGCTTAACAAAGAGAGTAGTATCAATTTTTTCCATTTAAAACCCATTATCCAACAAGAAATTTTTAAGCCTATTAGTCCATGCTCTAGGTGTTTGCTTCAATATATATAAACATGATTTGGAAATTTTTCATTTACCAGGGAGTTGTTTCACATACACTTCTTCCATAATATAACCATTTAAGAAAGCACTTTTGACATTCATTTGATAGAAAATAAAATCTTTATGACATGCAAATGCTAACAATATCCTATGGATTCTAATCTAACTACAAGTGCAAATATTTCATCAAAATTAATTCCTTCTTCTTGGTTGTACCATTGAACCACTAATCTAACTTGATTCCCTACAACCAGACCGAACACCCATCTTATTTCTAAACACCCATTTAGTACCTATGATGAATTGGTGTTCTGGTTTAGGAACTAATTCCCACACATTGTTTCTCTTAAATTGATTCAACTCCTTTTGCATTGTCATAATCCAAGATTTATCATTTTCGTATCCGCAAAGAATTTTGGTTCAATTTGAGAAATAAATGCAGCATGCTCACAAGTATTTCTAAATGATAATATAGTGGTAACACCTCTTAAAGGATCGCTTAAAATTAAATCCTTAGGATGAGTGGAAACATATCTCCACTCCTTGGAGAGTGATTGAGAAGTACCTTCTTGTTGCTCCATATTTGTTTGTTATTCTTGTCTATCCTTTTAAATTTCTTATAATGCATTTTCTTCTTTATATTTTAATGATTTTCCTTATAACTCTCCATCTACATCATCATTAACAACCACTTTCTACACAAAAGAGAGGTTAGATTCATCAAACGTAACATACATTAATTCTTTCATAACTAGAGTTCTTTAATTATAAACTCTATAAGCTCTGCTTGAGTTTCAATATCCAATAAAGATACAAACATCATATTTTGGATCAAATTTGCTAAGATTATCTTTTGTGTTCAAAATAAAATATTTACATATATAAATTTTGAAATAACCAATATTGGGTTTTCTATTTTTCCAAAGCTCATAAGGAGTTTTATTGAGATGAGGTCTAATCAACACCCAATTTAAAATATAATAATCGGTGTTGATGGCTTCGGCCCAAAAATATTTTGGTAAAGCATTCTCATTCAACATGGTCCTAGCCATTTCTTGAATAGACTTATTATTTCTCTTAACAACTCCATTTTTTTTATAAGTCCTGGGTGATGAATATTGATACTCAATGCCAAAATCATTACAAAAATTCTCAAATATATGATTTTCAAATTCTCTACCATGATCACTCCTAATGCATGTAATACCATACTCTTTTCATTTTAAATTTCTTACAAAATACTTTAAAAAAATAAGAGCAGCATCTTTATTAGTTAAGAATAATACTCATGTGTATCTTGAAAAATCATTGACAATTACAAAAGTATAATACTTGCCACTTAGGCTAGCATATCTTAAAGGACTAAATAAGTCTATATGAGTAGTTGAAGAGTTTTTAAGTAGAAATATGATTTTTGCTTTTAAACAAGGTTTTGATTTGTTCACCAAATTGGCATGCTTCGTAAATTCTATCTTTATTAAAACCGAGTTTTAGAAGACTTTTAACTAAATCATTTTTTAAAATCTTTGAAATTAAATTCATGTTTGCGTGCCTTAGTCTTCTATACCATAGCCAATCATCATCATGCAATACCAAAAAATATTTATCATGAGTAGATGCACATTTTATATCAATGGTATAAACATTACCACATCTATTTCCAACAAATAAAATCTTGCCATCACATGCATTCTCAATAGCACATCTAGATTTATCAAAAATAACTTTTTAACCTTTGTCAGACAATTGCCTAATATTAATCAAATTGTGTTTCAAATTTTTAATCAAACATACATGTTCAATTAGGGTTGACGAAACTTTACCGATATTACCAAATCCGAAAATCTTTTCCTTTGAATTGTCTCCAAAGGATATAGCTCTACCGTTTTATATTTTGGTGAAACTTGAAAATCATGCATAGTTTCTGGCCATATTCCTTGAACAACCATTGTCTAAGTACCATTTATTTTTCTTCTTCTTCAAGCCCTGCAGAGAAAATCTCAAGCCTTAGGTATGCAAAACTTTTTGGGTCCTTGAGTATTAGCAATGGTTCCTTTTGGAACCCAAATACATTTCACAACATAATATGCATTTTTTTCACTGGACATCTATTTTTTATATGACTATCTTGCTTATAATAATGACATACAACTTGATTATTAATAGATGTACTCTTCACAAAGTAGTTCTTATAATATTTTTGTTTCAAATTAGGCTTATAGCCAAGTGATCTTTTATCACACACAAATTTTTGTGAATTAAACAAGTTATCTAACATCTTTTGCCCATTTGTAAATTCTAAGACAATATCATTAAGTTCAATATTCTTTTTCTTGAGCACTTCATTTTCCTTTTTCAAATCATCTATATATGGTTTTAGATGCTCATGTGAAGTGCTTGGTTTCTCATTTGATAATACAACTTTATTATACAAAGTTTTATTTTCTAATTTTAAGCATGCAATCTTTGCATCTTTTGCCACCCCCAAGGGCGTGGTCAGGTTGGTTGCAGTGAAGCTGTAGCCTCTACCAAAACCTGAGTTTGATTCTTGGGGGTGGTAAGGGGGTAAAAATTGTATTTGGCTTGCCCACCCCACTTTACCTTTTAAGAAAAGAAAAAAAATGTTTGCATCTTTTACCGATTTATAAATTTTAAGACAATATTACTAAGTTCACTATTCTTTTTCTTGAGCATTTCTTTTTTTTTTTTCAAATCATCTATATGTGGTTCTAGATACTCATGTAAAATGCTTGCTTTCTTATTTAATAATATAACTCTATTATGCAAAGTTTTATTTTCTAATTCAATGCATGCAATCTTTTCATTAGAGATTCATTTTCATTTGTGAGCTCTACAATTTTCTTTTTAAAACATGTATTCTTTTTACCAATTCTTATCTAATTATCATGTAAATCTTTAAAAGCATCATACAACTCGTCATAAGTAGAAAGATCATTTATCTCATCAAGTTCATCATCATCTCCTAGTGCTATAAGTGTTAGGTTTGACACTTCTTGCGAATTTTCTTCATCACTATGGTCCCAAGTAGCCACCATAGCTTTCTTCTTGAGTTTGTTGAGAAGTGGACACTTCGATCTTATATGGCCGGACTTTTTGCATTCAAAATAAACAATTGGCTCATTTTTCCCTTTCTCCACCTTAAGGTTTTCTCTCATGAGATCTTTAAAGTTTATTTGATTTGCTTCTTGAAGATCCTTTTAAACTTTTTAGTAATCATTTCAATGCCTTCATCTTCAAAGTCACTCCCATCATTATCACTTTCAACTATAGCATATTTAAAAGTAAAGCTCTTTTTTTTTTTATCTTCATCAATTCTTTTATTAGTTATATCTTCTTCATATGAGATAAGTGAACCAATAAGATCATCAAGAGATAAAGTATTAAGATTTTTTGCTTCTTCTATGGCCGTTCTCTTTTGTCTCCACTTTTTAGGCAATGATCTAATAATTTTCTTCACTTTTTCACAATTACTAAATGTCTTTCCTCGTGCTTCAAGAGAATTCACAATATCGGTAAATCTAGTGTACATTTCATGAACACTTTCATATGATTCCATTTGAAACATCTCATATTGTCTAGTGAATCTACTAATTTTACACTCCTTGACTTGATTTGTTCCCTCATATACAACTTCAAGTAAAACTCTAATAAATTCTTTTTTATCTAAAGCACGAAAGAGCATTCATTGCTTTAGAGTTTAAAGACATCTTTTTCTTTTCTAATTCACTTCATTGACATGAAAGTTTTGGAACATCATCTCTTATTTTATTTTTAGTCATAGGCATGAATGGACTATCACAAACAACTTACTAAATTTCATAATTTAAAACTTGTAAATAAGTTCTCATCATAGTTTTTCAATATGGATAGTCATTACCGTCAAAGAACAATGGTCTAGTTGTAGACTATCATTCCCTAAAAGTTGAGTCATTTTGGGTCGGCATGAATCTTTTATTCTAGACGTTTAAGTCTATACAAGAGAACATTGCTTTGATACCAAATGAAATATTAGTTATGCAACCTAAAGTGAGGGTCAATTGAATTTTTAAAACTTAAGCTAAGCAAACCATACAACAATTTAATCTGATGCCTTAATGAAATAAATAATAATAAATTTAACAATGCTCAAAAATTAAAAGAGTAAGGGAGGAGAGAGCAAATACAAATATTTTTACGTGGTTCAGCAATTCCCACCTACATCCATGCCTCCAAGCAACCAAGCTTGAGGGTGTCACTATTCAAGCCTTCCAAGGCTTCAAATGCTTGCAATTGACTTTTAATGTGTCAATGGACATTTATAACAATAAATTATCTGCAATCTCTTCACCCAAGTATATCCCAACACTCTCAACTTGATTTTACAAAAATGATAACAAATAAATTTCCCTCACACAATGTGTTTGATTACAAATGAAAGTCCAATGTGTGTGAATGAATGAATATACAAAGTTTATACTCAGATTGCAAAGGAATGCTCAATGATAACTATTGTTGTATCCATTAAAATAAATTTGATTTAAGTCATTTTATAGTTGAAGAAGAAAACTAGTCATTGTTAACTTTCTAGTGATAACCGGTTTCTCACTTTATGTTACTGTTATATTCAAATATTTGAATTTTTGCACATTTGGTTTCGCGCTTTCTGATTCCGGTTAGCCGCTTTGCTACAGTGAAACGACTATTTTTCATAATTATAATTTTACCCTCAAATCTTTATAAAATTATACTATGACCCAAAACGTCATTAACCTTTGCAAAAAGATCTAATTTCAGAATTTTTAAATAATTCTTGTAATTCTCAAAACTTGTTGAAATTATGATAAAGCTCAAAATATGTAGAAATTATAGTATGGCCCACAACGCTTCAAATATTTGCAAATATATCTAAATTCAAAATTCAAAACAATACTTATTAAAATCAAAGATGACAAAAACTTTTTTATTTTAGTCCACATTTTGAAAAATAAATAATTTCATAAAATTATTTTCTTGTTATAAAAGTATAATGTGTAATTCTTTGTTTATTTAAAACATGTAGTTTGTTATCATCAAAATCAATATTTTATAGTCATATAAGCTAACATTTCAATGATGTGACTGTTTTGAAGTACATTAGAAGACATTTTCTACGCTTTCCAAGTGGTTAAAGTGACTCGTGCTCTTTTTTTGAGATATTTCCACTTTACCCTTACCCTTTCAATTTCCTCTTTACATTTTGTAAGGGTATATTGGACATGGGGGGCATTGCACATTAGGGATGACAAAAATACCCATGTGGACGAGTACGCTGGGAGATTTTTTTCATTCCAGGAGGGTATGAGGATAATTTCATACCTAATTTCTTATTCGAAAAAAGGACGGGAAAATTTTTTTTACCCAATTTCTTATTCGAGGAGGGGACGGAGATGGGGTGGAATCCCCATCCCCTACCCATTTCCCCATTTTAATTTTTAATTTAATTTTTATTTTTTAAAATTACTAATAAATAAATTATAAAATTATAAGTATTGGTAAAAATAAAAAATATCAAAATATTTATATTATTAAACTTTTAGGCCTAATTAACTAATTGAAGTTTTAAATTTTTATTTAGGACATTAAAAAGACCGAACAAATTCTATTAGCCTAAAATTTTTGTTTTAATTTTAATATTTATTAAATATTTTAAACTTAAATCTATTTTTTATTTATCTTAAATATGTTTTTTATTTACTTTTAGATGTTATAATTGCCCACAGCAAATCACAATTTTAATATCTAATTTAATCTAATATTTACTCTTGATTTGCTTCGACTTAACTATTTTGTTGTAAAGGGAATAATCTACATTTATAAAGTGCCCACGCCACCATTGAAAAGTTAATTTTGAATCTAAATTTTATTTTATTTGTAACAATTTTGTATTAAGTTATTAATTTGTTCATGATAGTTTGTATCCCTTACATGTTGTGTTACTTACTAATTTAATGTATGTGACTTTTGTAATGGATATTAATGTAAGATATATTTCGAACTTTATTTTTATTTGAATTTTTTATTTTAATATGATTAACTTAAAATCAAAAATAAAAAAAATGTATTAGTTATTCGGGGATCAGGGATCCCTTATTATTATTCAGGGAGAAGACGAGAATTCTCTTAAATAATTTTGACAAGATTGGGAGGGGACGGGAACATACATAAAATATCGGGAATGAATACGGGGAGATTGGTCCCCTCCCCTCCCCTTCCTATTGTCATCCTATTGCACATGTGTCATACTCTAATTGTATGACACAAATTTTACCACTAACAGTAGTATTGTAAAATTAAAAAGAAATCTTTAAGGTGAAATATAAATTTAATAATTAGGCCTAGAGTTGTAAACTAGAAAATGAAAACTAAATGTAAGTTTATTGACTAAAATATCTATTATATGACCTCCTTAAAAATATGATTGAGTGACTTTCTAATAGTTTAGGTAGGTCAGACGCTGAAATTCAAATCTCGGGGAAAGTAAAAAAACTAAAAAAACAAATATTTAGATTTTATTTACGCTTACTTTATTAAAAAAAAAAAGAGAGAGAGATTAAATTGTATTAATTTATGTTCACTTTTTTACCGCGTAACACTGGAGACCGCTAGGGCCTTGGGTAACGTAGTAAACCAAAAAATGTATGTAATTCCAAGTTAACCATTCTTCGCTTAACTGCTTGCATTAACAGCTCCCAGAGCTTTGTTGCTTCAGTGAAGCCGCTCTTACAGTTGCGATCACTGATTATCTAAAGAAACGGGACCCAAGAAATTATAACCGCTGGATCAAAATCACGTCTGAGATTGATCAAGACTGTTTGGGGAGCAAAAAAGTGTTAATTTTCATACATATATATAATAAATATATTGTGAAAAAGAAAAACGTTTTTTACACTCCAGACAATGGACCGAGGCACCAAGCTTTTGAACGATGAAGATCAGTGACAGCAACCTGCCAACATAACAACATAACCACCATCTTCTTCTTGATTTGCATCTAAATCCAAACTCCATAAAGAAACAACAAGAAGGTCACCCAAAAATCAAGAATTCGAAGAGAAACAGATTGCGAAGTTTTGATAATGGGTTCTGATTCATTGACTTCAACGAAGCCATTACCTTTACCAACACAAGAAGCTGAGGAGCCAACGAATCAATCAACAACTGCTCTTCTTTCTTTTGACACTGATTGCTCAGACTCTTCATCATCAGCAAACCCTCGTCAGAAACCATCCACAACGATCCTCTTCATCGCTCTTCTACTCCTCACCTGCATTGCTCTCTCTGCAGCAGCCGCTTTCGCTTTCCTCTTCTTCTCTTCTGCCTCTTCGTCTTCGGCACAATCCTCGTTCGAAACGACAGCTCGTGCTCTCAAGAAATTGGAAAAACCGGTTGTCCTCTTGGTTTCATCAGACGGGTTTCGGTTTGGGTACCAGTTCAAGACCTCAACGCCTAACATCCACCGTCTGATCAACAACGGCACTGAAGCTGAAACGGGTTTGATTCCGGTCTTCCCTTCTTTGACTTTCCCTAATCATTACTCTATTGTTACTGGTCTTTATCCTGCCTATCACGGTATTATTAACAACCATTTTGTGGATCCTTACACTGGTGACACCTTTACCATGGCGAGTCATGAGCCCAAGTGGTGGCTTGGGGAGCCATTATGGGAGACTGTGACCAATCATGGGTTAAAGGCTGCTACTTATTTTTGGCCTGGCTCTGAGGTTAAGAAAGGTTCTTGGAATTGTCCCAAAGGTTTTTGTATGAATTATAATGGGTCTGTGCCTTTTGAGGACCGAGTTGATACTGTTTTGAGTTATTTTGATTTGCCCAGTAGTGAAATCCCTTCTTTTATGACTTTGTATTTTGAGGATCCTGATCATCAAGGTCACAAGGTTGGCCCCGATGATCCGGAAATAACCGAAGCAGTTGCTAGGATTGATCGAATGATAGGGAGGTTAATTGATGGTATAGAGAAAAGAGGGGTTTTTGAGGATGTTACCATTATTATGGTTGGTGATCATGGAATGGTCGGTACTTGTGATAAGAAGTTGATATTCTTAGATGACTTGGCCTCTTGGATTGAAATTCCAGCTGAGTGGGTTCAATCTTATAGTCCATTGCTTGCAATCCGTCCACCTGCTGGGTATAATCCATCAGATATTGTTGAAAAGATGAATGAAGGGTTCAAGTCGGGGAAAGTTGAGAATGGGAAGAATTTGAAAGTGTATCTTAAGGGGGAGCTGCCTAGCCGGTTACATTATGCTGCAAGTGATAGGATTCCGCCGATAATAGGGTTGATTGAGGAGGGGTTTAAGGTGGAACAGAAGAGGACAAACAGAAAAGAATGTGGAGGAGCACATGGTTACGACAATGCAGTTTTCTCCATGAGGACCATCTTTATTGGCCATGGTCCTCAGTTTGCTAGGGGAAGGAAGGTGCCTTCCTTTGAGAATGTTCAGATATACAATGTAATTACTTCGATTCTGAAGATAGATGGTGCCCCAAACAATGGGTCTTCGTCATTTCCCCTGTCTATTCTCTTGCGTACTGTGAAATAAATATGTGTAAGCAGGCCTCAACTGATCTTTGCTGCCCAAGGATAGGGAAGAAACTAGCAGGATTTCTATGATGAAGCTGCTGGACATATATTTCCTGACCTATATGATCTCCTGATCAGGCGGAGTAGAGAGGTAATTACTATTTGTAACCTCGGGATCCTCTTAGATTGTTGAGTCATGCCTGTTTGTATTTGCTGCACTATTCTTTCTGTTGGCTTGGCTCAAATTTCGCCTTTATTGCTTGCTGCAGTAGCAGTTGAGTACTGAATGGTAGTTTTTACAATACTGTTATTGTTTCTTCATTGTAGAACTAAAGTAGCAATTGGATAGGTGGACATGTGGGTGGAAGTTTCTTTTTGTTTACACGAGAGATGTGTGGCCAAGACCAAGAAAAAATTGCATGTCCAATTTGATATAATGATCTCTGATTGTGGCTTATGCTTTGATTGTTTATGCTTTTCAGTAGCAAAAAATTCTGTTGACTTAGTTATGCAACAACTGATTTACCCAAGTATTTCATCTTTCTTTTTCATGTGTAGATATGAAACCATGTAAAGATGCAATCATTTATAGTGGCACAGGATATTAGAAGTGTTCATTGAAGAAAAAAAGTAAATATCGCTCATTTCATGCATTATGGTATAAAAAGATTCAATGGAAGATTTTTTATTAGCTTAACCAGGTTAGCAAGCTTAGCACATTTCTCAACTACTGAAATACATCTGCCCAAAATTTCTTGGGTGCAAGCAAAGAGCAAACACTATTTTGAGCCACTTTTCATATGGTCATTTCTATCGATGGCAGTCCTAGTCTGTGTGGAACAACTTTTGTGTTTTCAGCTTGTTGTATGGTATTTAACATTGAATTCGTACTCTTCTTGTCAAGTAAAGGTGTTACGGGATTAACAATTGCTTGATTAGAGTTGCATTTATTGTGTTTGATTTGTGCATACATCTCCTAGGGTTTTTTTTTTTTTTTTTTTCCAATGAGCTGTCATGATGTTGCCTTGTAAAGCAGTATTCCTCTTTGTTGTGCTGTTTACTGTCACTTGAATTTAAAGCAACAGTAAAATCTAGATTAAGAGAGACTAGAAGCTGTGAACAAAAAATTCATGTTACTTCAATCAAATAGGAGTATCATTTTCTTTTCCTTGTTGGGTTGGCAAAAGAAGGAGATGTTGACATCCCAACTCTCCTTGGAGGTTCTACGTTTTGGACTCTTCCAAGTCTGACACTTCCAAATAGGAATTACGAATTGAGATTGGTGGAAGTTGTTCTCATTTGAAAATTAGAATTTCCATCCATCCATTCATCCAAAATGGAGAATAGAAAATCTTGGTGGCTCGGTAGAGGACAATTAATTGTGTAAAAGAATCATCTCACTCTGAATTCTGGTTCTTGAACGTGCGCGTTTTTTATTTGACATTGTTACAATCTGAAATATATTTGGATTCTTGATTCGTGCATTTTTGTGTGCAATCTAAAAGCCTGCCGAGCATCAATTTAAAAATTTACTCTCTCTAATATTCAGAGATATTTATGTTCATGCAAATGGAATGAGTTCAATATAAAGTTATAACTCATGCTTGTACTGGGTAATAGGGGAGTTGGGTCTTTGCATAATTAGCCACAACTATTGAACAGTTGTTGTAATTAGGACCATAAATTGTACACAAGCTTCTTGGAGGGTGGAAGTAAAGCGCATGTTGCTGATATTTTTGGTTGTCAGTTGTCAAATTGTGAAAAAAATGTGGCTTTTATTTCTTTTTCTCTCTTAATGAAAACTTTGGAGACCTGTCGCTTTGTGCAAATTGTGTTAGGTGGGGATTGAGAAAGGATTGGCAGCTTCTAGCCCTCTCCAATCTCCAGCATAACTTTCTTTGGCATTTCATATTTTGAATGGATCACACAATTCTCACCATTTTAAACAAAACGTGATTAATTAATGAGAAACTCAAATGGCCTTTTATTTCCTTCCATGTTTCATGGAAACTACAGTGTCGATAACAAATTTAAGATAAGTTTTTTAATATATGAATAATAATACAGTCATAAATTCTTGTATAAATTTATTTTGTACAAACTGATGTGGCATGATAAGATTGGTTGAATGAAAATATAAAATAAAAAAAAAATCATGTGACCCAAGTCATATTTAATTTAATCAGTCTTATCATGTCATATCATATTTGTACAAAATAAATTTATACAAGAGTTTATAGCTGTATCATTACTCTTTTTCTATTTAATTGTAGTTGCATGTATTTGATGAAATTGACCAAATTTTAGAAAGGTCTAAGTGTCCAATTCATGTTAGTACTTTAAAACTCGTTGATCATTTTATTTAAAAATTTTAATATTACCGTTAATTTTTATTTTATTTTTTTAGCGCAAACTATTTTATCAACTCAACAGAATTTTTAGACCTAATCCTTTAGGAATTATTATTTTTTACTTAAAACATATAATTTCAAGACAGACCTAAGATACTATCACGGGAACCAAGCAAACATACCTCATTAGGTGACTACGTGGCATGTGCACTTGCACTCTTTACCGGTTCACCCTAACCGCCATTATTAATTATATCTAACGGAAAAGTTCTTTTGTAAAGTTGATGTAACTACTAAATCTTATTATTTTTTTAAAAGGTTAAATGTATTCTCTTTTTAAGATTAATTTTAGTTTACCCCGTAAAATAATAATTCTTAAGATTTTTTAAAATTATTGTAAATCTTAATTTATCTTAAAAATATTTAAAAATAAAGATAAATTAGAATGCATCGATGAAAATTTCATTCGTCCGCTTAATAATAATTAAGGATAAATTAATATTTATAATAATTTTAAAATATTTTAAAAATTACTATTTTATTAAGATAAAATCAAAATTAATTTTTTTTAAAGTTTTTCAAAAGGCAGCATATAAAAAAATACATGAGTATAGAGTAAAGTCAAACACTTTAAGAAAAATATAAAAGATTTAGATTTATTGTTAAGTTGATTTTTTTACTCAACATTAGACATATATAATTAGTAATTATTAGATAAAGATGTAAAACTAATTATATTTTAATTATATACTATAATACATGGATATATAACAAAAGAGTATGAGTAAAGACTAACTCACCCAAGGATTTCGGCTTTTCCATTACATTCCAATGATTCCACGCAAATTATTGTAACTAATAGTTATCCCTCCACATTTAAGGCGTGCATATGTGGATACATCTTCTTCGTACGATCTAATTAACATCTGGGCTTTCACAATTAACAAACAGTAGCCAGTTCCAACACGAGACCGAAATTTCGCTTCGCCAAGGCGACACAATTTGCATTAACCATAACCGACCCAAACTCCACTCACAGCTCGCTCTTCTCTCCCTTTGACCTTATTATGTAGTTGTGTCAGTTTTTTTCTTTTCTTTCATTTCTAATTCCTATAAATAGAATCCGTACGCTCTCTTCTATTTTATTGTCATTTCTCTTTAAATTCAAAATTTAATTCTATCTCGGCAACCCGTAAATGGCAGATGTTATAAGGGCATGTTCATTTCAGTCACTTCGTTTTTCTTCTTCTTCTTCAGTGCTCACCTCATTTTCCTCAACGTCGGGTTGCCCTCAACTGGGTCTGCCTCCTAATCAAATTTCAGATAATAAGAGAATCTATCCTCTTGCTGCTGCTGCTTCTTCTGCTGGCCTTGCTCGCTTTTCATTGACACCCAGGAAGCGTTTACTCTCATTTAAGGTATACAGCTTCACTTTTTTGAGGACCCATTTGTTGGAACTATTTATTTTTGCAGTATTTCCTGATAATTGGGATGTATCTTGCCTCTGTTTTTGTTCAAATTTGGATTATTGATGTCAAAAAGTTTTTTTTTTCCTTGCTTTGAGATTGAGAGAAACTGGGTGAACTCTTTTATTCAGTTCAGTTCATTGTTAGCTTAATCTTTATTTTTTAAAAAAAAAAAAGGAGTTGTAGCTTGTTTTTTGAGCTGAAACGTGGGTGATTCTTACAAAGTTACTTTGATCCATTACGATGCCCCTGTAATTGCAAGCTTTGTGTGCGAAAGATGATATCTTTCGTTCTGAGGCCTTGTATCAGGAGCTGCAAGAAACCTGTTCTTTAATGTTATGATAATTGTGTGAGAGTTGCAAAACAGCCATACTGTTTAGGGATGAAACCTTAGATATCCACTCTGTTTTGGTTTCCTTTCTTTTCGTTCTTTTTGTTACTTCTCTTTTTGTTCTTAGATCATGATCAAATTTTCTAATCCTTAATAGTGCGAGCACCAAGTTTAATTGGAGTCACATGGAAGTTTTCTCTTACCCCTCTACTGCCCCCATAGTTTGATTATTTTCGTTTCATTTCTTACTAACAAGAATTGAGATATTTTCCCTCATTATGTCCAATTTTTTTATGCCTTAATCTTTATAATGGTCTTCCTGGTTGCCCGTTGGTTGCATACTTCTTGTGTTCAGTATGTAATTGCTGTAGGCAAAATTTGTTTACCTTCTTGCTTCTCACCAGGAGGTGTTCGATGATTTAACTGGCTGAAAAGTATTTGGATTAATATTACTAAATCAATGAATTAACTTAAAGCTAAAATAAGACATTGAAGTTATCAGATCTTGGCATTAGAGGATGCTGCATCCCCCAAAATGTGAGTTTAGCATGTTGGCATTTTGGTTCTGCCCTCTCGGCATTTACATTCATTGATGAAGCTTGCCTAAGTATTTGGAATTGCTATAGCTGGTATCTCATCTCATATGGATAATGGTTTGACCTGATTATCATATCTGAAAATCCTTATCTTATGAATTTCTTTGGTGGATAAAATTCTAGTTCTCTGCCTTGCCGGTTTACTGATCCATAAGGGCAGAGGCCAGAGGGGTTATCCATCCACCTATTCCTTATACTCTGCAGAAAAATTGTTTTAATAGTTTCTGGTTTATGGGACACGTTGATAATTTCTTTCTTTCTTTTTTTTCTGTGGGTCTTTTCTAATCATTTGGGTGCTTCTCTATCAGGTACATGCAACCCTTGCTGAAACCAACCAGCCAAAATGGTGGGAAAAAAGCGCACCAAATATGATTGACATTCATTCTACACAGGAATTTTTAGAAGCCCTGAGTCAAGCTGGTGATAGATTAGTCATTGTTGAATTTTATGGAACCTGGTGTGCATCATGCCGGGCATTATTTCCAAAGGTAACTCCTCTTTTGTTAGTCGACCGTTTTTAGTGGCAGTGTTTATGCTTAGATTAGCATACTTTGCATTATCAACAGAACTATGCTCTTGTAAAACTTTAGTTGGATTAGTTCTCTTTATAACTTTGGCACCTTCAAGGTGTACATGTAGTCACAAACTGGTAAATATGTTGACAAACATTGCATAGAAAATAGACTATGTAATCTTAACCAGTGGTGCTGTTGTAATGGCATTCTAAATTTAGCATTCATTTCCATGCCAAACTTATCAAGAGAGAAGTCATCGAGTATAAAAGAGATGGTGAGACCACCCATGGTGATGCAATAGACTTGCATTTTGTGCTATATGCTTGGTTGTTTTGTTACATTTTTGTTCCTTTTGCACTTAAGATATTGGACTCGTTTATAAATCAGTTATTCAAATCATTTATGTTAAAAGAATTTTCTAGTTATTTTAAGATTTTCCATGATACAAGGAGTACGTAGTCTCTCAACTCTCTCTTTTTTGAAAGGATATATTCTGCAGAAAAATGTTAAGAGATGCGTACAAGTTTTATGTGTAAAGGGTTATATTTGTGAAATGCGTACCTTAGCAATGTAAACTTTTATCATATTGTACATTTACCTTAAAAGATACAAAATGAATTCAATCCTTTGAGAACAAGTTTGTCTTTGTGTCCATATAATAGTTCCAGGATCTACTACTTATTAAGACAATTATAGGAAATTAATACTTGTACATCTCTCACTGTTTCTTATACTGTGTTCTAATAAGTACAATGATTCTCCTGATTTTGCGTGTAATGAATCTTTCAGCTCTGTAGGACAGCTGAGGAACATCCTGAGATTGTATTCCTAAAAGTCAATTTTGATGAGAACAAATCAATGTGCAAAAGTTTGAATGTGAAGGTGCTTCCTTATTTCCACTTTTACCGCGGCGCCCATGGACAGTTAGAATCATTTTCGTGTTCACTTGCTAAGGTGAGTGCTCTCTCATCACTATTCTTTCCTAATATATTCACATGCTTGCTTTGAGTGTTCTAGGATACCTTGTTCATTTAAATGAGATTTGTGATATGAAATATTTATTTTGGGACCCTATTGCTAAATTATGAGAACTGTGTGTGTTAGACAGACTTATAGAATATACAAGGTTGGTACATAATGATTGCGAGAACTGTGATTTGATGTGTTTAGACCTTGGAATGCTGCAGGTTATGCTGCGGATATTGATTCAAGTATAAATCCAATAATCCGATCTTTCTTCTTTTAGGTTATGGTTAATGTTCTTAATTCTATCTGCAGTTTCAAAAAATAAAAGAGGCCATAGCACTGCACAATACGGATCGTTGCAGCATTGGCCCACCAAAGGGAGTTGGAGATCTCAGTCTTGAAGGTATATCTGCTCCATTGGAGAAGCCGGCAGGATCAAGTTAAAGCGTTAAACATACGACTATTAATTAATTAAGCATTAATTTGTCTAGGGATTGTGCGTGCTTGTGTATGTTACTGACCGAAGAGCATACGCGGTGAGCTACAACTGGTATTATGTATATTGGGAATTTTTGTTTGTAAAAGAACAATAAGCATTCTATTCAGCGTCATTCTTTGTCATTATGGTTCAAGCTTCTTGTGGTGGGTGTATGTAAGTTAAGAAAAAATAGGTCCCATGGAAATGAAAGAACTAAAGAAGACATGCAAGTGCTGCTGTCAGATTAGAAGATTCCTTTGTTGATTTTCATTTTAAAAATCCACTAATATACGGTAAGAATCTACTAATATACCATAAAAATTCGACTGAGCATGCATTGATCTCCAGGTGGGGGGATCTGCTGCAAACAAATTATAGAGAAATCAATACCCAAATGGGACTGAAGTCTCAAGCCATTTTAAAACTTGTGATTTGATGTAGTTAGCTTAACGGGAGAATGGTGCCCTCAATTAAGTCGAGAAAGTCCATGCTACTCCGATCCGAGTTTTTCCTCTCTGGCATTAAATAACAAATGTGGAATTGTGGGTGGATGCAAGCGAATGCAAGCTAGATTTGAGGGGCCAAACGGATTCGGATTCAGATTCGGATGCGGATGCGGATTCAATTCATTCCTGGTACCGGATCCAGATGTTTCTTTGTGAAATTGAAATATAAAAGTGACATCAGCAACACAAACGCAAAGAGAGAGCAGCGAACTCCAAAGCGCTCCGAAGTCCAAACGAAATCCTGCAGCGTGAATTGACACCCGCTGCTGAGTTGCGCCGCGGCTTCACGGCTGTCACCACTGACCTTCAAAAGGTATTCATATTATCTTGTTTGGAAGCACCCCCAAGTCCTCAACAACAACCTAAAATAATAATAAATAAATAAATTACTTTATATGATTCCATGTGTTTGTTTAATTAGCTTTGTTCTCTTGTTGAGCTCTCTCCCTTTATTAAGCCTATTGGTAAAATTTATCATGTTATTAATTGAAAGTTTTTCACATGAACGGCATTGGAAGCTTCATTTTCGGCAGATGGTGGATAATTTTGGTGCGTTTTTTGCTGAAAAATATTATAAAGATTTGGTTGGTATTTGCTAAAAAAATAATTATCCAATTTCATTTACTTGAGATATGGTAGGCAGCTTAGGTGGCGGGACATAGGGTTTATTGAGGGGCCGTCCAAGGGCAGTGTGGGTGGCAGCGGAAGTCAAAGGGGGAGGTTGGAAATGGCTAGTTACTTATGGAGAAAATACGCGGACTATGTGTACACAAAGTGGGAAAGAACACTCATTTGGGACATGATAGAGCCCTACAGAAGACCCAAATCTTTCACACCCCTTGTCAGTATCTATGTTGCTGCTTTCTACACTGGTGTGATTGCCGCTGCTATTAACGAGCAACTCTACAAGGTCGATTGCAATTCGAACTCTTGTTTATTCGTTTACTTTCAGTCTTGCATATTCATACTAACCCTTTCTAACATAGACTTGGAATTTATGGTGTTTTGATTGTTTAAGATGAAACACCAGACAAATGATTACTTTTCTTTTTATTTCTCGTTAATGGTGGTTTGCTTATCTATCATCTTGGAACTATATCAAGAGCATCTCTAGCGCACATCTGTATCTTATTGAGCTAATACAAGTTTTCTTCTCATCTGCTTGTTAGGATTTTGTTTGTCTTAATTCTTACATGACTATACTTTATTGTTGAAGTTAGTTAACTGTCGTGTCGTAATACATTTGAATTGGATGCCTGACTTATGCATCAATGATCTGAGAATTCTGCTTATTTCATTCTCCAGGAGAAGTATTGGGAAGATCACCCTGGTGAAGCTGTGCCGCTCATGCGGCCAACATTTTATGGTGGTCCCTGGAAGGTTTACAAGGGGGATACCCTGCCGCAAAATATGTGAATTGGAGTCGTGTTGAAGCTACTTCCTTTCTACTTGTGTTTATTGTACAAAGGTCACAGGTTTTGGTGGTACGTAGGGATCAAATATTATTCGTGGTAAAAAATAACTTTCAGGTCGAAATGATGCATAGCCAGTGAGAACGGCAAAAATAAAGAAAAGAAAGCTTCATCCCCAATTGATTATGTAAGCATATGGAGAGACCTTGGTGTTCTGTTAGATCAAAGAGATGTCTCTGACTTTGTATGGGGAATGCTTCATTTTGTGAAATGAATAACCTGTTGAGAATGTAATGGGGGCTAGTTTGATATTCTTCACCCATGTCAGGGATGTTTATAGACCCCCTATTTTGGGACTCCTTTTCATCTATTTACCCTTTTGTTTGTGAGGTTCTAGCTGTGTTGTGAATGCCTACTGCTGTTAATGTTCCATTCATGCGTCTCTCAAAAATAGTTTGGTGTATGCCCTAAACAGTTTGATTCTGAGAATTCATAGATCTTTCATAATCTAATAATACCACATTGGCAGACCTAAAATTATGGAACATCTTGCTGTCCCCTTTTTAATATTAGTTTTTGAAGCAACGTGTTCTCTTCAACTCTTTTGATTTGTATGTTTCCTTGTAGTTTTGTTGGGTTACACATCCAAATCCTAAGTTGGCATGTGCTATTTTTGACAAGGAAGAAAGCCAGTACCTAAAATCTCGATCTTAAGCTCTGTAAATCATCAATGTATCATCTAATTGGCATGTAATATCTTGCGTATCAAATAAATTCTAGGAATCACAACACGCATGTTTTCTTAACGACCATTTTTTTCCACACGCTCTTCTTTTCCCTTCTCCTTGCCATTGCTTTGCTTCTCTATGTGTCTCTTTTTTGTATTGGCGCATGTATGTTGATCAACGGGAAATGACAACTTATGGAACTATACCGACAGAGACACCGGAATTATCAAGCCAACCTTTAAGCACTCGTGTAAAACGACTGATCGAATCAGGATTTGGCACGCCAAGACCATGGGACGAGTTCATACAAATCCAGTCTATAAACCTTCCCACCTCATTTGCTAACTTCATTGAAAGGATTCAATCAAATGCTGCATTTTATCGCATGAACTATGCCGTTATCATATTGTCTATTATCGTTGTCAGCTTGTTTTGGAACCCAGTTTCTCTGATCATCTTAATAATCCTGATAGCTGCATGGTTATTCCTATATTTCTTACGTGATGAGGACAGATTAGTGGTTTATGGCTTTGGGATCGATGATCGAATTCTGATGACAGCTTTGTTGCTGGGAACGATTGCTTTTCTTTTTCTAACAGATGTCACGAAAAATATCATTATTGGTCTTTGTATTGGGACAGTGGTAATTGCGGCTCATGCCGGATTTAGAAGTACTGATGACATGTTTTCTGCAGATGATGAAGAAAGGTTCGGATCGTTGCAGAGTAATCGTGTTGTGCCTCTGCCTCTAAAGCATGCTGCATCTCCCTCCTCTTCCTCCTAATGCACTTTGTTAACTCTTTCTTTTGTGTCTGTTTTCTTCGATTAGTTCATTAAAATGTGGATAATTGAGCTTCTGAATGCAACAGTTACCGTTACAATTACAATATGGCATACTAGCTAACTGACTTTTGATCAACAAGCCACTACGGCATTTCTTTTTCTCCTATACAGAAAACAATAGTTCTAGTGCCTTCCCTACCAGGGACAAACACCATCACAACACACGAATTGTGGTAATGTTTACAAACTGGAACTTTTAACTTGTGATTTATGAACTGCTTAGCCTTGCTTGGTTGGATTTCAGAGACGAAGAGAGGAGTTAACAATGAAAGCCATCCATTAAAAGCTGAAGCAAAAAAAGCTCAAGCTCCCACTTTGAAAATTTGGTAGGCATTTGTTTTATCCAGTGCATGTTAATGTGAGCCAGACAATCTATAAATCTGAAAAAGCAGTCATCTTTAAGAAATGACACCCCAGTTATATATCTGGGAAGTAAAAGATTTACAGGGTGAAAATATCCTGGTTAAATTGCTGTTAATAACTACAGGTTTCTACTTCAACGGATGAAAATTTTGAAGCCATCCTTACCCACTAAAAACATATAATATAGACCAAAAATGAGGCTCAGTTTACTGCTTCCATCTCATGTTTCCACTTTGCGGCAACCAGAACAGAACCTATCTCAACTGTTTACTTCTATCACAAGGGACAATAGCTGTCCTAGTGATTGCAGGACATTTTAACACACGGCCCTGCTTGCAGTTGGAAACGTGATTGCTGCCGCAGAACGGAGCCATTCACTTCTCTTGTTCCTTTTCCATAATATCTAGAAGAGCCACTAAATTTGACATCATTAAACCAACCATTCCACAAATACTTTGTTGTCCTACTTTCGTTTCAAATGCGGCTGCCATTGGCTACTGCGCTGTGCACTTTAGAAGGTTAAAAACGAAAAGTAATTGATTGACTTAAACCTGCTATGCACTCGGGAGGTTAAAAACGAAAAGTAATCGATTGACTTTAAACCTACCATGCACTTTAGAAGGTTAAAACGAAAAAGTAATTGATTGACTTTAAACCTGCTATGCACTTTAGAAGGTTAAAAAGAAAAGTAATTGACAGACTTTTAAACCTTTTTATCAACATATATCATGATGACAACTGATCGACATCAACACGAAACGTCTTCAAGAAAAAAAGTTGAGATATTGCAACTCCACAGCGGCAATCTGCACCATCCACCGTCAAGACTACAAGCTACTTTAAATAGCAATCCTAGAGATAGAAGGGAAAAATATATTTCTTTACGAATGCATGGACCAACCGACGGAAGCTTTATAAAAGAATCAATAATCGCACTTGCTTTTTTTCACTATCCTATGCGTTATGTGCTGCAGAATTAAACTATTGATTTGAATGGTACAGGTCACCAAAACAGAGGAAAAACAGAGCCCACACTCATCTAACATTCAACTGATACTGTTACCATGAAATAATCATGCTGATAATAAGCAGCCAGTATAGAATTGGTAAAATGGATCGTATTCACAGTCGGTCAATCACAGAGAAAAAAAAAAAAAGTTTTATGTCGACAAAGCTTTGATCATGAAATCAAAAGAAAATAATAAAAATATTATAACATTAACTAATTTTGATCCAGTCATTTACGGATCGATCTTTCATCAACAATATGGAATCACCAATTAATACAAACAAATATGGGCGACAAACAATAAAATCAAAATCGAGAACAAGATTTTTTACACCCACAATGAAACACATTGAACTCACACTTAGGCGAAATCACCTGCAAAAGCAACCTCGCCGCGTGTTCTTGCCTCACCACAGCATCTTCCTTCTCGACCAACGCCGCCGCCACAATCCTCTCATACCCCTGGCCGCCGCCGCCGCCACTTCCTCCCGCCGCCAAGTAAGCCACCAACGCCGCCTGAACGGGGCCCAAGCTCGGGTTATAGGCCGCAGACTCCATGTAAGAGCCTTTATAAATATTTCCTTCGCAATCCATTATGGCCACCCCAGATGGGCATTTACTGTACGGCGCATGAGACTTATTGGCAGCTTCTAAAGCTGCGTACTTCAAGCGCTCCTTTGGGTTTTCAGTTTCAGGTATCTGACCGTTACAGAGATTAAACGACATGCCGTTTTGGTGAGTCTCTAACAGTAAAGGCACATCTTTGTCTAGAAGATCATTGGGGCCGAATCTGTCAGGGAGCAGATGTGACAGTGGGTGATATTTACGTTCGTTTGAATTAATTGACGTGATGCAGATGTTAATATCGGAGGTGTTTCGGAGTTCTTGCAAGAATTGGCGGCAATGGCCACAGGGGGCGGCGGACACGGCCAAGTGCTGGAGCCGGGGCTCCGCATTGAGGATGAGGTTGGTTATGAGGAACTGCTCGGCGTGGATGGACTGGTGGAGCGGGAGACCCGGGAACTCGACGTTTCCTCCCAAGAAGATCCGACCCGAAGACCCGAGTCCCACTGCCCCCACATGGAACTTCGAGATTGGCGGGCGGGCTAGGGTTTGGGCGGATTTGACCAGCGTGGGGAGGAGCTGGAGGACCGTGAGCCCCGACTTTTGAGCCATTGATTCGGCTTCTGCAGCCTCAATCACGAATCTGGGTCGCTCCATTTTTCCGGTTTCCGGTTGACCCGTTTGTGGTTTGGATGATGATTTGAGGACTGTTTCGGGGCGCGTCCTGAAAATGGTAAGAGGGGGAGTAGAGAGAAACAAAGCAGCGGGTGGTGTTATTTATAGCAAGAGTTGATGCTCATTTTTAACATGATAGATCCTTGAAATCAGGATTATTTTTATATATATTTAATATTATATTTGTGAATTATCAAAAGGGCAAAAAAAAAAAAAAAGAAAGAAAGGGTGATGATTCAGAAAGAAAATGATGTAGTTATTTGGCAGCATAAATAATCATTTTAACATGATGAACTAGAAGACAGGTCAATGCTTGTTATTTATGGATGATTGGTAATATAATTTAATGGAAATCTTGGAGCATCAAGACAATCCAGTTGTCTGTATTGAGTCTCTTGACCTACAATGATAATTGATAATAGTGAAAGGACAAAAAGGATTAGTTGAGTGAAAGCATAAACTTACTCATTGAGAAAGATGGTAGGCCTATTGATTGGGAATTAGCACTAAAGTACATGCAAATGTTTATCGAAATTATGAAATTTTGGGAAGGAATATTTTGGGCTTTTTACCTCTCTCTTTCTTGGCATCTAAATTATTGACAAGATGAATTAATGGGTGGTCAACTAAAAATTTTCACCATGTGAGAGAGATGCAACCAAACATAGGCATCATTAGCCTCATATTATATGAGGCAAGATTTATATGATAATAATAATTTAATTAGTAGATGACGAAAGATGGTGTTGTCTCTTTGCTTTGTTTGCTATTAATGAGGAAAATGGAAAACTCATGGAATTTGATTTGAACCATTTCTTTTTGTTCCACTTTGCTTTATGAATATATGATAAATTGATAAGGCATATCGGAACTTTTTGCACCTTTTTACTTTTTAAACGCTAATTGATTTTATTTATAACCAGACATCTACTAGCACTTATTGCTAAATCAAATTTATAAAGCACATCATATATTTCTATCCTTATTATGTTTATGTTTGAGAGATGTTTGTTCATGAGTGAGTGAGATATCTATATCCTTATTAATAATCAAAGGTTGTCTTTTTTACCCCACATGAGTGAGAGACGTGTTTATCTCTATTTAATAATTGAGGGATGATTGTTCTACTCACATGAGTGAGAAGATATCTACCTCCATTTAATTAATTTATTGAAACAGGATATATATGGATCCTCACATAAGATTTGAACTGTTAGTCTCATAATTGTGAGAGCAACAAACCACAAATTGGCCAAATTTTTACCCTTTAAGAGATAGTTAATTTATGTTGTTTTATTTTTTGGAAAAGAAAAAAGAATTTTATGCTAGAGAGAAAATAGTGTTGGGGGTTGGATCTAGAATGTTTTGAGATTTGAACTATTACTAACTAAAGACTAGTCCATTAAGTAAAAGAGACATGTCATATTTATAAGTTTTAGAAACTCTCCTTTATTAATCAATATAGTAATTCAATATTTTTTTCTCTTAAACGAAACCAATAACTATTGAGAAGAGAAGACAAACCTAAGTTGTTTCACCACCATGTTCCAACTAGTAGAGTTTGACTTTAATACCAGTGATTCGGGGGTTGGACCTAAGATGTCAAGTTATCCAACATAAAAGACTAGTTTATTGAATACAAACCTACTCTATTTAAGTCCAAATGACTATTTCTTTCTAAAGTGCTCAAATAATTACATTATATATATATATATATATAATTATTTGAGTACTTTAGAAAGAAATAGTCACTTTGAAAAACACTTCAAGTAATATTTAAAGTAGCCCACCCAACAAACAAAATTTATACCGTCATCCATCAAGAGATGGAATAACTACTATACAAATAATGTTCAAAGTTTTGTGTTAAATGTTTAATTAAGTCTTGGTTTTTAACTTTGGTGTAATGTTTATCATATGTTTTGAAAGGAATATAGGCAATTAAAACCCAAAAATTAACAACTTAATTAATTTTCAAAAATATTATTTACCGTTACTGTTCATGGTTACTGTGAACAATTATTGTTCACATATACTGTTTATCTGCATAAAAATGTTAATTTTTCAAAAAAACATAAAAAATTACAGAAATTAAATGACGGGGAGAATTTTACATGGTTCAAATTAATCAATCACACATCTACGAGGGCACACCCAAATGAAAAATAATTCACTAAATTAAGATGTTACAACCTATAAATTTACCAAACTTAAGACTCTCACTTACAGTTTATCACCATATAGTTTACTTAACCTTAACTTGAATCTGGATCCACGATTCTCAAGGCACTTCGCAAAATGATCAATCTCAAGGCATTTCACAAAGTGATCAATAGCTATTTTTCAATTATTTAATGTCTAGTGATCCAAAATCCACATAAACTTTCCACAGAGATGAAAAGAAGATAATAAAATAAATCAATCCAAAATTATGTGCCAAATTCGGGTTCTCTAGGGAGAAGGTTGAATTTTACTTCTCTGCTTTATGTTGTGTGTTGCACACCTTCAATTGTGAAATAACTCTCTTTATATAGGCACTAACATTTCACAAAAATTACAAGTCTTAAAAGACTTAGGTTTTTTTCAAATAAGAGTTTCTTTCCTCTTATAAATATGAATCTAAATGTGAACAAATTTGATCTTCTTACCTTACTTGTCTCCCAAAAAAATCTAGAGTATTTAATAAACTTCCTGTTTGAACTGACTTCTTACTCTAAATGGATCTCATATTGTGAAATAACTCTCTTTATATAGGCACTAACATTTCACAAAAATTACAAGTCTTAAAAGACTTAGGTTTTTTTCAAATAAGAGTTTCTTTCCTCTTATAAATATGAATCTAAATGTGAACAAATTTGATCTTCTTACCTTACTTGTCTCCCAAAAAAATCTAGAGTATTTAATAAACTTCCTGTTTGAACTGACTTCTTACTCTAAATGGATCTCATGCGCTAATTATAAAATTTCATCATTAATTGACTTGCTAAATTAGACATCTAATTAAATTAGGAAACAAATATTCATAATAAATTGAAATATCACTAAATTAGGAATCAATAAATTAATTCCTATGACAAGATATGCAATAAATAAAATCTCAATTTAACTAGACTTGTCATAAGATGCCAACTTTATAAATAATAGAATTAGCATGTTTCAATTGTTGAGTGAGATATTTCAAGGTTTTTTGTAACATGTTTTAAATTTGGAGTTAGAATCTGTATTCATATGTCTAATGGGTTCTCATTAGTTATGATCCCATTTAGTTTTTAGTATAAATATTTACGCAATTTTAAAAATCAAACATCACTCGAAGACTAAAAAATATGAACTCCAATACCCTAAAAGAAATAAAATATTAAAATTCATTTTTCATCTTTTGGGCAAAATCTGATTATCTTTTTTTTAAAAAAAATATATTCGTATGAGAATAATTCGATACAGCCCAACTAATTTATGTTTTCATAATATCACATTCCTATAACAACCTTTTTCTTTTTTTTAGGGGGGGTATAAATATAACTTATAAAAGTATCAAAATTCATCACTTAACTACCAGTAGGTCCTAGTGGAAAAGCTCTTGCACTTATAATGTGTGAGAGAAAGAGTTCGATTTTCCATAAAAACATTATAAGAGTAATTTGTGGTTCTTCCTCAATTATTTCATAATATGTGACTAGAAGTCTTTACATGAAAGGCAAAATTAATAGCAATTGAATATTAATCAATATGAAAGGCAAAATTAATAATTTAGGTATTGTATGGCAATGTAGTTAGGGTATTTGGTAGATACTTGCTACTATAGTTTTTGAAAGTTAAGTTAATTTTATCACAGACTTGTATATAAAAAAATCTATAATTTTTTACTACTTTTATCTAAATTATTGCTCAAAAATCATATTTATAACATATTAATATCTTTTATTTCATTACTATAATTTTTATCATATCAGCAATAAAATTTAAGATATAATATCCTAATACTGAATATGACTTTATTCTTATTATTTGTAGAAATCAGACAAATTAGTTTTCTATTAATATCTGTCATTGTTGCATGCTATTGAAACTAGAGCAACAAAAAGTAATAGTTAACCAATGACTACAAATTTGCTTATTTCAACTTTTCGAGTTTCAAATTCAACACCCATCTTTAAACACGTATTAGCACACATCAAACACTTCATTTGAGTGATAACATTAAAAATTATAAATTCCATACATACAACAAACCTCAAATTTGTGACCTATAATTAGTGAATCATGATTCTCTTATTATTTGATTATGTATTAAATAAATAACTCAAGTGTTGATTGGTAGTTAATAAATAAAATAAAATAAAATAAAATAAAATAAATTAATTCTTACTCATATACCACCATTAAAAGACATATGGTAAAAAATTTTAAAAACTCAATAGAATTCAAGTCAAAAGAAATTTCTATTCGATAAAGAGTACAGCACAAAACTATGAGACCATCAAGCCATCAAGCTATAAAAGTTTCCAAAGCACCACAATACAAATAAGAGTTCAGTTTTTATAAAGAGCAAAAGAGTCAAAGTCAAGCATTTAAAGGGGTTGGCTTCTAGAGCCAGAGCTAATGTAAGTGTTATAATTAAATTATACCATTGAGATCGAGTTTTAATGTAAGTGTTATAATTAAATGATACCTATAACCAGGATTGTATAAATTTTGCAAAACCAATTTTGGTGCAGATAATTTAGATGCCAACAATGGCATGAATCCTAATATTTGAGCTTAAATCTCATGTGCCACTTATATAATAGATATTAGATTTTATACCTTGTAAAATTACTTAATTACTATTCAATAAATAAATATCACTCTAGTTTGGACTCAAATTGAGATTTATATGTTGAAACGCCTAGCAGTGCTTTTAAGATAACGCTATGTACAAATTAACCAATTTTAGATGGCTAATAAGAACTTGCACTCCTCTTCCCCTGAGTTTGTGTCAGTCTTGCCACATTTATTTGTTTTCCTAATTTTTAATATTAGTTCTTTAATTTATTATAATTTTTTTTATTAAATATAAATATTTAAATTATAGTTAGTGATTAGACCATCGCAAACCAACGCTAGCCACTGGCTATTGTTATTTTCCGATAACTTTTAACATTAATATCAGTATCAATAGAATCTTTGTCATGAGCTCTACACCATCGTGTCAATATTTTTGTAGCAATGAAGCTTCCATTTGTCATAAAATAAATAGTCAAAGTGTTAGGTTGTAAAAATTTAAATGTGGATCTACAACGAACAGGAGCTTCATTTCCAATGATATTAGTACTGTTCTGTAGAGCTCGATAAGAGTATTTTAATGATATGAAATAGGACTCAAAAGAACAATGTTTAAAAAATTTCGATGATGGTCAGTTGCTGCTAGTGGTTAATTAGTTTTCTATTATTAAATTTAAATTTTAATATAATATAATAATATAAAATATTAAAATAGACAATACAATCCTTACACCAAATGTGGGTTACTGTATTAATTTAATTCATTTCAATACAATACAAATTATTACAAGTTTACTACAGTTCAATACAATGTGGTGCACCAAACACACCCTAAATGGATAATTACTGTAAGATATTGTCAATCACAAATAAAATAAATTAAAGAGATTCCAATTAAAAACTAGAAACATATCACATATGTAAGTGGTGTTTGAAATCCAGATTTTTTAGAACACGAATAAATTTTTACCAATGGAGCATGCTGTCTAATAAAAATAAGAAAAAGTCATTCAGATTTTGTCTATTCGGTCATCAAATCGAGCAACAATTTTCAGGCAACGAAGCACCGTTGATGCAAATGTTACTTAAAAGCTTGAATTGTGATTGAGAAATGAAAACTTGTACGCAATTATTGAGCCTTTTGACAACAAACAAATACGTGCCAACTAAAGTTGTATTATCCAAAAAGCACTAACTCTTTGTTTCAAATTGCCAATCCACCTTGCACTTTACCGAACTAGAATAGATGATAATACTCTTGAAAGGGATAAAGAAACCTTTTTCTGATGTGGGTTTGCACTAGTTGTTTATTAAGATAAATTCTTGATGAAAAAGGAAATGACGAAAACTTTCATCATCATCGTCAAAAATTCACATGAGAGTATGAGACGCATCAGCAGCAGCTCCACCGAAACATAAAAATACCAATATGCTTTTTTGCCAACTGATGCTGACATTGGATTCACACCACCTGCTTCCAATTTTTATTAAAGTGGCTGCAAGCTTGCAAGCATTAATTTATAGTATTCTCTGGTCATGCGTTGATGCTAGCTAGCTGCTTCTCCATCAATAATTTTGGAACTTGCTCGTTCACCTTCGTACCAACCAATCCAGGCTGACAAAGTTTGTTTTCTTTCGTTGTTTTTCAAAGTTACAACTCCTACTGCTATTGAATATCGATTGGGATCAATTGGCTGCATGCGTACGTTGGTATTATTGGTAGATTTTGAGTTTACTCACTCACATCACATGACCAAACAAAGGGATACCTAGCTAGAGACTAGAGGTGAACATGCATGCACAAATTAAATACTACTTTGAGACGCAGTATTGAACTAACACGAGAGAAGAGATCAGTTAGAGACCGAGCTCAATTTTTGTGCACGATAATTTTATGAGCAATACACCTCTAACCTCATATGAATCTCACTTAGTCGAGAGAAAAAAATTGGCTTTGGTTGGTGTTAACGCAGGGTTGGTTAGGAATATTATATCATACTGGCTAATAATTGATTTTGGTTTAAGTATATAATGGTTGAGCAATCCTTAACGCTTAAGTTCGCTTAAACTTATATGATATCATGGTCAAACTCACTTACTAGTGGGATATTATCATATCAATTGAGAGTTGATCTTGATTTAAGTATATAAGCCTTGATGGGAATATTAGAGATATTAACTATATGAGACTTGATAAAATCCTCTAAATGGTTGGCGAATATCATTTTCAGTTAAATACTTGAATGTAGAAGGTCTGAACAATCTATAAAATTTTAGTATGCCATTCAAAGATGACGCGTATGATTAAGTTTTCTTTTAAAAAAAAAATTATTTCCCAAAGAAAAACAAAAAAATTAAAAATACAGATCTTTTTGAGAGGGGTTATTTCCACCCAACCCCCAAATCTTTCAATATTTTCCACCACACACCCAATTTTTTCAACATTTTTCACAGCACACCCAATTCTGTTAACTTGTCCGTTACTTTTAACGGAACTATTTGAAGGTGAATGAGATATCTTAAATACCCCTAATCTTGAATTAGAAAAGAATTAAATGAGATAAAATGTTAATCTAATAATTAATATTTACATTAAAAGTTCTTAATTAAAAGTAATTAATAATAATTCTATCAATTAATTTCTCAAATAAATTTAATTTATCATCATTAAATAATATTTAGGACATAAATTTCTAAATTTACCCTTTGACCGTTAGAATAAACGGTCAACTTAACGGATTTGGATGTGAATTGACTATTGTTGAAACATTTGAGTACGTAGTAGAATATGTTAAAACATTTGGGGGCAGGATGGAATTAACCCTTTTGAGAGATATTAATGAATTTTTATGAATAAACAAATTTAAAAATAAAAACATCAAATGCAGAGGATAAACGCTGAATAGGCAAGAGAGCCATGTTGGGCCAACATAAAAAAAATTTTGGTCGAATTTAGCTGCCTTATGGATGCAGGTTTGGGCTTCACCATTGATTGGTTGTGTAAATCCAACCCACTTGTGGTAGGGTTGAGATTAAATCAACCCACCCAATTAAATAAATATATTTAATTTAATCCAATATTGCACTGAATTGTTTTGATCGGATTGAAAGTCAAATCAAAATTAAAATTAAATAAAAAAATATAAATTTGGAAATGAAATTTATTAAAATATAATATAAATTGATTATAACATAAAAATTTTATTCATTGTTTACTGCCCGATAAAGAAAACTAAAAAATCAACTATTTTAAAATTAAGAAAATTTTGACAATGTGCTTCTATCCCACATCTCTTTTTCAAATTTCAAATTCAGACATTTTAGATAATTAGCTAGTATCATGTTTGGTAACAAAATAAAAGTGATATACAATTATATATTGTTAAGTGTTTATTAAAAGATAACGAGAAATTAAAACCAATTGATTTTTGAAATTAAACTTATAAGATAATAAATTTACTTATATGAGATAGTATTTTAGCTTTAAAATTAGATTATAGAGAGCATATGTGAGAATGAAATGGTTTCTTCTATTAAAATAAAAAGAGTTAAAAATTAGGTTAGTTTTTTTATATTTTTAGGATTTTACAATTGAGAATAAACATATCATTATTATTGTTATTATTATTATTTGCACGGCCTAGGTTGGATTACACGGGTTCATCATATTTAACCTAATCTAACCTAATTATTAATTGCAAAATTGACCCAATTAATCTACAATACTTGAAAAAATTGACTCAATTAACTTATAATAATCTACTCAATCCATCAAATTAAATATTGGATTGGATTGGATTGGATCAAAATTGATCTATTAATTTGGAATAGGTTTGCTCACCCTTATTAAAAAGTATAATTGGCCACGTAAACTATTTGTACATCACTCCCAATGCCACTAAAATACATAATACACACATAGGGATGGCAAAAAAGTTTGGGCCGGCTCAAACTCGGGTCGGCCTTGTCCATTCCTACGGGTTTTGGCCCAAGCCTCCCCGCATAAGGGTCGGGACAAGGGGTTAGGAAAAAACGCTTCAATTAAGCTCAAGCTCTTTATTTTAAAAAATAAATAAATTTCTAGATTAGAATAATAAATTCAAAATTAAAAAATAATGGAAAAAATAACAAAGAAAACTTGAATTTCAAATTTATATGTCAATAATAAATCAATATACTTAAAATTATAATATTAAACTCTCTTTTAAGTATTAATATCTAAACTTTTATTTTTTTCATTTTCTTTCTTTATTATTTTATTTTTAAAATATTATTTTTTAATTCATTATTAATTATAACAACTTAATTATTATTAATTCATTTTAAATTTACAATAATTTTTAAAAAAATAAAAACTCAAACCCATCCAAGTCCAACCCAAGCCCCCGCGGTGGGCCCACCTTAAACCGTTAAAAAGCGAACCCCATATTCACACCATCAAAAACCAAAAATCAAACACTAAAAAATAGTCTAATCCATTAAAAAAATATCTACAAAATTAAGCTATGTCAATTCTCGTGCATCAAATCATATCGTGCGGTAGCTAGCAACCCACGTGGATTACATGCCACATATATCTACACGCACGCATTTGTATAATATTATTATCTACGAAACTGACTTGAATAAAAGGATGGCTAATCTTTAACGGCTAACACTGCAACAACGACACAGGCTTCCTCCAGTTTCAACTGGTGTCAGTTCTGGTTATTCTACTAGTTTATCTTGTGTTTCTGGTGTTTCTAAAAAGTCCGACTGTAGAAGATTTAAAGCATCTCGCCGCCTGGTGGTGGGTCTAGGAGCTGCATTTTGTTCTCAGTTTATGACGATGGCTGGTACCCTTGGCGCCAATTCTTTGATTGCCTCTGCAAGGCAAAGGGGTGCTGTTGAACAGGTTCGCTTTTCAATTTTTAGCTGCCTGCCTTTATGAAGTATGAGATATTGCTTTATCTGCATATTTGGATTCTGAAATTGCACTTCAAATTCTTTATCTGCATATTTAATTCACTGTTTTTGCTTGATTGGGTTTGATGGTCTCAGTTATTTTTCTAGTGTTAGACGTGTTTCTTTTAGTTACTTATTAAAGATTCTTGGGGTATTGTGGGATTGATCAATGTGGCTCTCGTTATTTTAATTGTTTCCTTCACTTCGATCTCGCAGGTGTTGAAGGATGTGCAGTGGCCGGAGCAATTCCCCTTCAAGGAGGAAGATTTTCAGAGATTTGACGAGTAAAGGCTCTATACTTCCAGTTTCTCATGTATTAGGAAAATTTCTTGAGTTCAGGCTTTATTCTGGAAAAGTAGGCTCCATTAATTTAACTGAAATTCTTGCAGTGAATACTAGCACTTCAACTATTACAAATTTACCTTTTATTCAAAGCCTGTATACATGTTTGTGTTTCTCATATCTAAGACGGAACAATTGAAATTCTCAGGAGTCCAGATTCGTTGTTTTATGAAACTCCTCGCTTTGTGACACATATTGATGATCCAGCCATTGCTGCACTCACCAAGTATTATTCAGAGGTTTTCCCTCCTAGCAACACTCCAGGAGTAAGCATACTTGATTTGTGTAGCAGTTGGGTAAGGCATTCTTGATTTGAACCTCAGTGACTTTCTGTGATGCAATTTATATACTCTTAATATTGTTCATGACTTAACATTTAGGTGAGCCATTTTCCACCGGGATACAAGCAAGATCGAATAGTTGGAATGGGCATGAATGAAGAGGAACTCAAACGCAATCCCGTAAGATTTTCCTATAACTTATTGTGAGGTTTTCTATTCTTTACACTCTGCAATTTTTGTCTCTGCAAAGTGCAAAAGTATGTGTTATTTTTATATCGAGGAGGTAAAAGAGATTCATAATAATAAGAATATCATCATTACAGGTTCTGACAGAGTACGTTGTGCAAGACCTGAATTTAAATCCTAAACTTCCATTTGAAGATAATTCTTTTGACGTCATTACTAACGTGGTATGTGAACTTGTTCCATCTCTTCAATAATTCATTGTCATGTGAATCTTTTGAGTATGCGTATGATTTCAGAATATCATTTGAAAATTTGTTACTGAAATATTAGAAAATGAATCTGTAATTTATATATTTTTCCCACTTTTTTGTGCTTAACTGAAAAAGTAGAGTACACAGTCCTTTGATGGGTTCCTTCTCAAGAAAAGAACATCACCTCATGTGTATAGGCAGTAGATTACTGCTGAATATTTCTCAATTTGAGGCTTGAAAGTATTGAAAGTGACCACCATAATTGTGTGCCTGCCAGATCTGTTAAAGATCTTAGACTTGCTTAAACATGCTTAAATGAAGATCAAGGATGATGTTATGAATCGTGCCTTTTGTAGCAATTTCCATTGGGAATGCCAATGTATAACTCACTCATGATTGCAAAGATCAGCTTACCCACGACCACCCTTTCTTCTTCTACTCACTAAACTGAATGTCTTGAGTTTCTTTCTCAAATCAGAGTGTACCGGAAAAGAATGGGAAGTGGTTGAATCTCTTCTATGGTGAAGCATCTGAAGCACTGCTTTTCTAATTTAGAAGTGAAAAACTTTGAAATAGATATTGCAGGTGTGATCAGAAGTAGATTGCCTTCTGGCATTTTAATAGATTCAGAGATGTTCTTTTCCTTTTGTCTCATTGAACTCTGTGGTGGAAAGCACGGCCACAACTACACTACTAAGATTGACGTTGTCAAATATTTAATGGCAATACAGTCAATACCTTTTTCAAAGTACACATAAGTAATGTACTTGTCACCAAATAAATCTCTTGAAATTACTCATTTATCTACAGTGCAAAACTCACAGGTAAGTGTTGATTATCTGACAAAGCCTATTGAAGTTTTCAAGGAGATGTGCCGGCTTCTTAAGCCAGGTGGATTGGCAATAGTAAGGTGATCTTTTTGTCCACTCTATATGATAAGATTTACTTCAAGCTTAACTACAATCTTTGATTATGTGCAATTATTTCTTCAAGTTATCCTTTAATGTTCCTAAGGACTTCAAGGATTTGTCTTTCATATCCTTGGTCATTAAACATAGTGATTTTCCAGAGTCTTTTCTTAACTTGACTTGACTTTTAGCCAAGCAATTTTATTGATTGAAGAAAGTTAACTACTTTCATTAAGTTCATTTTGCAAAGAATTTTCATCAATATTTCCAAGTAATTTTACAACCGCAAACATGTATTGCCCTGATTATCAGTATGAAAATAATAATTTTCTTGATTTAAAATTTCTCTGAAATTACTTCATCTCAGTCTTTGTCTCTTTTTTTTTTAAGAGAGAATATTCCATTTCTATATTCAACATTTTTTCTCTGTGGAATGTGTTTATATCTCAGCTTCTCCAATCGTTGCTTTTGGACAAAAGCAATCTCTATATGGACGTCAACGGGTGATGCTGACCATGTTATGATAGTTGGAGCCTACTTCCATTATGCTGGAGGATATGAACCTCCTCAGGTAACTGATATCTTAAGTTCATTGTCTTAGTAAAATCAAGTAGCTGTTGCTTATTTTCATTTTCTACAATAGCACCTTGACCATGCCCTGCTCATAAGCATAAACATCTAGGCCTTCATGGTGGCATTGGCAGCTGCACGGACCTTTAGATTATTATTTGCTGTTTACTCTGTCCACTAAATCTAAATTTGATTGATCTTTGTCGTAATGGTCAAAATGGTTTGAGTACAATATCTTTGAAAACAAATAAAAATCTTGTCAGGTGCCTTTATCATCCTTTATCAGTTTAAACATTCTTAATCCATTCATCCAGTAATGAGAGACTTGTCTACTAATTTGGATCTGCAGGCTGTGGACATATCTCCCAATCCTGGACGGTCAGACCCCATGTATGTTGTTTACTCTAGAAAGGCATCTACAGCTTAAGTCACCAAGTTTGAGGATTGGCATCCTCGTTGCCTTCGTTGGCTACGCCCTCATGTCACTAACTCGACAGCCAATGGTTTGTGGAAGAAGCAGCAGAAAGGTGATATTACATTAGATTTTTTGCATTTGATGTTTAGTACTTGCCTTAATGTTGTTAATACCGGACAATGCCATTGGGCACCTGAATACAGGCCTTAGCAAAACTCATCTTATTATACGCTGTACAATTGAACAATGGAGAAAAGCAGAATTAACATTTAGATATAGAGATTTTGTATAATATTTTTTTCATCTATATTAATGTGAGCACTAGTTACTAGGGGGTTTGAGAGCAGAGCTATCAAAATTTAACATGACTTGATTATTCAACATAAATACGACACGAATAAATGAGTATGGATCGTTAAATTTGTCATGATTATGGTTGATATTTTTTTTTTTCCATGTTGGATTAGTATTAAAGTTTTTGACCTATTTATCTAATTAATTACACGATTATATTTTCTATTATAAATCAATTTGTAGATTATAGTCATCAAAACTTAAATGTTAGACATGATTCCTTTTTTTTTTGAAGGTTGAATATATACATGATATTTTATTTATAAATTCTATATAGATTTATAACTTTAATAATGTAAATATGTAAAATATTGATAGACATGTATACAATTAGAATTTTAATAGTGTAAATGAATAGTATTTTGAGGTGTGTGTGTGTCTCTCTCTATATATATATATTAAGTAAGTTATTAAGTAATTTATTTATTTTTGTTGAATTAGAGTTTTAATCTTTTGACACAATTATTAAATGAGTTTTTTTTTTAAGAGAAAAGTAAAGCTTTCCACCTCCTCATGCTTAGGCTTACTTCAAAACATTTTAATGGACAACACAACAAACTCACCTTTTGTTCTTTTGGATTACATATTAATTAAATGATTATTGTCTTGAAGCGAACAAAATAGCTTGTTCCCACCAAAAACGAACCCTGCTACGTTCGTCTTTATTCATGTATTTTATAATCGGGTCCAACTACAGTGCCAGCAGCCACAAGTTTTCTGTCGTCGGAAATAGGTTTTTCGTTTTTAATAACATCATTGTGAGAATCCCCGAAGTTGGTACTATAATAAAAAATTATTAATTTAAAAAAAAAAAAACACACAGCTAACGAACATTTGATCTCTTGAATCATTATGGGAGAATTGAAACATCCAAGTTCCAAAAGCACTTGTTTCTTTACTCAGTCGGCGATGTCGGTGTCTTTTTCATTTTTAACACACTTTTAGGAACTTTTTGCGAAACTCTCAGTGTCTCTATGTGAGTGCGTGCACAGTTGCACACGCAGATACAAATTGTAAAGTTGGTAAAAATATTCTTAAGAGTCCCAGAAGCTCCAATGACCGCTGAAAGAGAGAAGAATCTGATCTGAAGTTGAAAAAGCTGATAGATTGGTGGATAGACAGATAAGATTCTGTTCTCATTAAAACAGATAGTAAAACAAGTACCATACATTCTGGATAAAAGCAGAAGAAGAGAATATATGTACAGATGCCGACATTTCCTTCAGAGAATAATAATGAAAATTATGAAACTGTGAAGCGTGTGGGATGCGTTTGGACAAGTGGCTAAAGTTTAAGTCCAACCACGCTTGTATCTGCGGAAAAGATCTTCAGTTTGGGCATTTTTGAAGGCACTGCAGGCAATGAGATAGACCCAAATCAGAATCACAACTGCAACAATCAGAATTATGTTGGCTTTTCTCCATTCGTTTCTCAGGTTTCCCAACAGACCAGCTTTGCAAGAGCTGCAATTGTAGCAGAGTTGACTCTGGTCGTTGCTCCACAAGAAGCAGTCCGGGTCCCCCGTTGGGTTCACAGGGTTTAGCCACAGCGTTGGGTTCACATAACTAAACCCACAAATTGTCGGCGGCTTACAGCATCCTGACTGTGAAAAATACAAAGCGGGGGGAGAAAAAAAAAAAAAAAAGAATCAAAACCTTAATAAAAGCAAGCAACCCACCACCAAACCGCTAAGCATGTCTTTACATTCAAGTCAAGGCTGGCAACAATAACATAACGTGCTCTTTCTCTATCTTTTGCAATAAAGACAAAGCTAGCTATTGTGGGCTTGATTGATTACCTTTATCTGGGGCCAAAATTCATTAGAATTTCATAATAATGGAGGTGGTTGTGTTGGTTATTATTACCCTATTGTTGGCACAAACTTTCCTGGGGTTCATAATGGTTACAAAAATTTTCATCTTCTTAGATAATTGCATATACCCCAAAACAAAGGATGGCTCATGTCGAAAAAGTCATGCTTGTTTAAGCCAAAAGCAGTGTAGCAAATCAATTAATTTAGTGTAGCCCAAATACTGGGGCCTAACTTTAAATATATCGTGCACTACAGTCTGAACATTGTCAAAATTATCAAGTTAACACAAATTAATTAAATCTAAGAATCGACGGTATTTTTATATTCTAGTACGATACCCAATATACTACAGTCACAACCCAAAATATTGATCCAAGAAAAGGGGCACATACAGATACAGGCATACAGCATGTGAGGTTTGTTGACCTCAAATTTAGGAAAAAATAAAAAAATAAAAAGCACCCATTTAATGGTGGGCCCTGGAAATTATTTTAAGGAAGGAGAGGGTCCAAAATTTGGAACTCACTGGAACATAAACCTAGTTGCTCCAGTGAGTTCCAAAGAAAAATAGATGATGATGGTCCGATCTGTATCTATCAAATCACAGACAGAGCATATCAATCATATCCCTTAAACTCTTTACACAACAACCAGTGAAAATGTGCCACTATTTCCCCAGGATTAACTTGTTATTTACAATACGGAAAAGAATTGGGCTAAATTGTAAAAGAATAAAAAAATAATTCAAGATTTAATCACTTGCCTGAAGTGGAGAGATGTGAGCAGAAAAGAATTGATCAGCGGTGACATATCGCTGGGAAAGCTTAGAACAAGTATCGGTATCAGCAAGACAAGCCCTAATCTTGTTCCAATTCTTGGAATCCACCACGTGGTCTCTAAGCCAACTGGAAAACTTGTCAAGCCTGTACTCCTTGTACGCTCTTCCGGGGACATAGTAGCTGCCGTCCGGCCTGGTTACGACAAAGGCAAAGACGAGGACGACGAGAAGGAGCACTATCAGAATGGCCATAACGCAGAGGTAGAAGGCCAAGAGAGTCTCCTTGTACCAGTAAGCCCCGATGAAGCCGCAGAGGGAGACCAAGAGGACAAGGACCCCGAGGAGGACCACCGGCCACCGGAAGAGATGGATGCACTCGTTGTCCGGCTTGGATGCTAGCCAGATTCCGGAGGCTATTATGGGAATTGAGCATAGTAGGGCTATGAAGTTTAGGACTGCTGTTATGTTGTTGGATACTCCCATGCTTTTCTAAAAGTAGCGTTAAAAAGTGGAAAACGGAGTCTTGGTTGGTTTTTGGAAAGAAGCTTGTGAACGAATATATTGACAAAGTAGATTTGAGCAGTCCTCGTTTGGGTAAATGGGTGTTGTGGCTGGATAACGAGCGTTCACAGTAGGCAGAAGAATTTAGTACAGGGCCATCAATGAGGTTATCATTTGATAAGAGACTTTTAAGGGATATGAAATTTAATAATGGGTTGATTTACTTTTGATAATGGTGTAATCGGTAGTTATTGGATAAGAAAGAATATAAAATTATATATGATTTTAAGTAATCGTGTTATAAAATGTTAAAAGAAAATTTAAATTATTAGACCAAATTTTAAATATAAAATAACATAAATCAGTGCTAATTTATTACAGCAAAATTTCTTTATAACCATAATTTGAGATCAATTAATTTTATATTATTGTAACAAAATTACTATTTTGACTCAATTATTTTTAGTACAAGTAAAAGTAAAGTAAAGTATGCACTATATTAATGGTTAATTTTTCAAATCTAAAGTATAAATATTAATAAAAGAGATAGATAGAGTCATAAAAAAAATAGTATATATATTTATGAAGTGGTAAGAATCAAGATATATAAGTTATCTTAAAAACTTAAATGTTTACATATTTTTTATATTTTTTTCTCAATGTAAATTCTATAAATATTATACAATAATTTAGTAATAATTTTTAAGAATAAATTATTATCCCAGACAATTTTACAAAAATAATTTCTCTGTTATAAACATTTAATGTAAGAAAACTTATATATTTTTTAATATATAAATAATCATTACAATGTGATGGCAATTTTCTTTAAGTCAAGATCTAAAAAAAATGATAATTTATTATCATATGGAATTAATTCTCATTAATAACTGGTCCAAATTAAGATCAAAATTTTAATAACAGCATAAAAATTATTCCTATATAAAATATTACTTAAAAAAATTATTACATTATTTTTATAATCAATGTGGTTATTTTTCGTGGACAATTGATTTTGAGAAATGGACTCAACTAATAAAGTAAAAGACACTTTGAAGGTTAAAGAAGTGCTTTTATTGACTTTTTACTGTGGTGTAACTTATAAGAAATGTTGTTATTCATACAAACTCTTCTTTTAAAAAAATGATGTATTTTGACAAAATTATTTTTGTGATGTGTTTGACCTGCACCTCCATCTCCAATGGGTCTAGTTTGGACAGAAAAAAAACAGGATTAAATTTGATTTTTATTATGTTAGCCCCCAAAATAGGTCATGTTTAGTCTACATTTTGGTATTATTTTAACAATAGAAAATTATTTTTCTTTTATTTTTGTACTTAATATTATTTAAATTTTAAAATTCCAAAAGCACCAACAACCAATTCCTCGCCATCACAAGCTACCACCTTACAAAGTTACAATAGCTGCTAGTGCTGACTGCTGACGGACGTTGACCGGCTGTGGTTGCTTTTAAGTTTTCAATTTAACATCTGTTAGGTAAAATTCAAGTTTGTTATTTTTTCATTAATATAAAAAATTAAAAATTTACACACACCATATTAAATTTTAAATAATATAGTTCAAATTTATATTCCAACTTTACAAATTGGACATTATTAAAAATTTTATCATTATAAAAAAAAGATTGATAATACAACCACAAATTCTTATATAAATTTATCTTGTACAAACTGATTTGATATTAATTTATTGGTTGAATGAAAATATAAAATAATAAAAATAAATTATGTGGGATAAAAAAATATTTAATTCAATTAATTTTATCATGTCACATCTATTTATACAAAATAAATTTGTACAAAAATTTATAACTATATTATTACTCTAAAAAAAATCATTAAGAATATATGACGCAATAATCTCTTAACATGTTTATTTATTGGTATATTAATGCCGACAAACTACAAAAGAATGTCTCATACAATAGTACAATTAAGATTTAAAATTAGTTAAGCAAATTTAATTTACGAGTAATGATAGACATTTAAATTTTTTTTTATCTCAAATTCCATCCCAACTAGTATGTCATTCATTAATTAGTTGGTAATTCTTTATAAAATTCAAGTAAATTAGTTGTATTGTCCTTACTAATTTATTCATAAATGCCACATCATTTAAAATTATTTTTTAAAATAAATAATTTGAGATGTGTAGCACTATTTTTTAATTTACATGCAAAATTTTTTATGGTTGTCAATTATTTTTATTTTATTTTAAATTTAACATATTCATTTAAAGTGATAAAAAAATCTTAATATATATATATATATATATATATAGGGATAAAATTAGGGCCAAAGAGCAGCTATCATATAATTAATGGAGTGCATCTTGAGTCGCGCTCCTTGAATTTTCTCTCTCAAGCTTTAAATGTGAAAATAACAAATTTGATTTACATGTGATCTTCATATCTTTTTCAAGATTAAAAAAAAACGGATTATAAAATAACATACTAATTGTCAGCAAACAACAATTATGTGATGTCGCTATTTTTTTTTTCCCTAAGGGAGCAACAATTTTGCCAACAGAATATTGATTGTTATATTCATTCTTATGATTTTACACAAAAATCTCTTTCATGGACGTATAAGTGAGACTTCTTATGAAAAGATAAATAAATAAATAAATAAATAAAGGATTAAAAGATTATTATTCTTTTACTACTCTTGTTATATCAAAATAATAAATTATTAAAAGAATTATTGAAGTGTAACAAATCACTAAATTAACCTTTATAACAGAACAATTTACTATTTTTTCATCCTTCTGTCAATTAACTTGTAAAATAATAATATTATTTTTTTAATGAATAATTACTTAGTGAGTCGACTTTTGGTTGAATGATTAGTAACATTAACTTTTTTCTCAATTATAAAATAATTACGTGGAATCAATTTTTACTTTCATAAAATATGAGAATAGTAGACGTACATTAATAATAGTTATTTAATTGTAACACTAATGTTAAAAAAAACTACTTAAAAATATCAAAATAAAATAAGCAATCAGGCAAAACAATAATACACACAAAGCCATACGATGGTGTGCACGTACAAGCTAGAAAAGCCCGCGGCATCGCCTGTGGCGGTGCCACGTGATCCGTAGCCGATCGTAGAAACAAGTCTCTCAAAAGGCGGTTTATTTCCTAAACGCGTCCGTTTGGTGTAAGAGATAGAAGTTTCCGCGCGGCATGAATATGCTCGCCAATGTTCCGGGGCCGTTTGGCAACAAGTTTTATTTAACTCAACGTCCAACGTAAACAAACAATTTTTTCCCGCGTCTTTTCGTACTAAAAGAAATAAACACTTGTAGAGAATTCTCTGTCACAGCTCACACCTGAGAAAGAGAACCAAAAAAATGGAGTCGTGGGTCCCACTCATGGACATTTTTCTGAACGACCAAACACCAGAAACGAAAGCGTCTCTGTGGCTGCAACAATCTTTCGGTGCCACTGCCACGTCGTCATCGTCAACCTCAAGCCCCATCACTGCAGGCTCACTCATTGCCATGCTCACGAAACCCTGCAATGTCACTGTTGACGATTCATATTCTTCACCGACCACTAAAACGTAAGCACAAAACAGAACTTCCTTAAATTGGTTAGGATTAGGGCTAGGGAGGCAAATTTTTGAGTGACTGATGGGTTGTTTTGGATTTACATTTATAACAGGGTTATGTTTATACAGACTCTACCTTGTTTTGTTCAGTCGAGGATCTTATCGTTTCTTGCTCTTGAGAATAAGTTATTTAGTGGGCATGATTTATGTAGGCTGGCCAGGGGTGTATTGGGTGGTGGTGGTGATGTGGGGAGCGATTTCTGGGCCAAGAGAGCTGCCCGCAATCTGCTCGATGTACTGTCTGAGTCAAATAATGAGCGGATTTCTGGTTTGAGCTTGGATTATGAGGAACAAAAAGTTGTTGAAGAGTTTGAGTCTCTGCCTGGGTGGATTCAGGACTTTGTGACTAATGATGACGATTTGCTTCTTCCTTGGCTTCCTATATCGGCCAACGAGCTCAATTCAAGAAAGCTTTTCAGTTCTTGTGAAAATAACAGTGATCAGGATTCGTCAAGTGATCTTGGAGAGAATGTTGAACATGAAGTGAGTGAAATTGAGATTGATTGTCCTGTAAATGTGACTCTATCGAGTGAGACTGAAGAACTTGCCAGGGATTTGAGAGAGCGGATTGTGAATTTTGAATCTAGTTCTAAAACTGTAGGCTTAGCTAATGAAATGCGTCGACTTTGTTTAGATAAAGGAGTTAATTCTTTTGCTGTTTTGGGTGCGATTGAACCTTGGAAAGCAGATGATGAGGTGGCTTCAGTTTTGATTTCACATTTATCAAATGGAAGCGATGAAGAACTTTCTTGGCCAAGTCAGGTCCTCTGTTCGGTTGTCCTTCCAAAGTTATTGGTCCTTGAGGAACCAGCTTCTCGTGTGCTTATGAGTGCAATGATAGAGTACTGCAAAATCCATCAGAGGGCGGCTGTGCATGCACTGTTGTTTCCATTGTTTCTGCAGAAAGGGGGTATCAACAATGCTGTATGCGAAATGATAACAAGGATTGTGAGGGAATGCTTGCACCCATGTCATGTTTCAGCCTTCTGCCAGAAGGTTCTTTCTGGAGCAGAAGCTGAAAGGAAATGCATGTGTCTTCCATGCCACCAAAGTCTTATCTCCAATGAACTGGTATGGACAGAATCGTTATTTACTCTGTTCCAAAACATATTGAATCATAACATTCATTTAACCCAGGATTCTGTTGATCACATTGTTTACCGAGTCCGGGAATTGGCTGAAAGGTTTTCAAAGTCTTTAAAATTTGGAAACTTTTTGTTATGTTTAGTCAACAAATGTGCTCCCTTGTTAATTTCGCATAAGGTTCTACTGGTTGAAGCTGTTCAGCACACAAATACTATTGTCACCAAATCCATATTATCAAAATTGGCTAACTTTTAGCCATTATTCAATTTATTTATTTCTTTATATTTTTTTTTGCTTGCCATGTGAGGAATTAGTCTTTGGGAAAACTCAAATTTGCTTAGCTTTCACTTGGAAAGTAGGTATTGATCAATACTTTAGATCATTTCTTGGGTGTTGCTGTGCGTGTTCTATTCTGGAAGCAAACTGTAGTTATGCTGAAACTATTGATCATTTCTCTGAAGTACTACTAGTTATATTGTTTTTCATATGTTTAGATTGAGAACTATGCTCACAATATTCAGAGAGTTAATCATGCTGTTATTATGGGCATGTCTTGCTATATATGTGTTCTTTACCCTCCTAGATGCTAATGATAATAAATGCTACCTCCAAAAATCTAAGAGTGTGATGGGGGTTATTTCTAAATCTGTTGCAAACTGAAAATTTTCCCAGGTCAAATACCCCCAAAATCCCATAATTTGCCATAGGTAACTGTACTTTACGGATAGCATGGTCTGCCCATTGTTAATGATATACTGGAAATCTTTTCTTTATTTTGGTTCTAGACACATTCTGAAGACTTAAGAATGTCATAAATGCTTCAGTTTGGGAAATCTTATTCCAATATCATTTCTGTAGTTTTCCATATCTCAACGTGTATGACTTAAACAATCAAATGAGAAAGTGTATTGCACAGGGAGACTCATGGTTTTGGATTACCAATTCTATTACCTTTTTTTCTTTATTTAAAATTAACTTAAAAAGAAATAAGTCTGTTTTTAACTAATGATTTGAATTTTACACAACCCCATAACCACACAGGGACAAATATGAGTCCCTAACAATTGCTTGTGTACAATTTGAACTTCCCTAGGCTCCAATTTAACCAACTCACCTTTTCTCAGCTCACAATATCTAGTCTTATCTCATCTCTCACATCACCAGAGACAGCTCACAATATCTATTTGGCCTCTTTTTTTGTCTTTGGTGATGTAAGAATGCTTGATAATATTTTACATACTTTGGTCAACTTCTTGATGAATATCTTGGTTATGCCTTTAATTAGTTGTCTCTTTGGTAACTGGATTTCATATTGAAGTAAACTGGTTGATTTTTATAACCTTATTAGTATATTCATCAGTATAGATGAATGATAAACATAGGAAATAGAAAGTGTCATTTTCATCTCCTTTAGAATTAACAACATAACTCTTTATGCTAGTTAAGAATTTAAAGAACATATTCTATGCAGAAAACATAACAGCATCAAACTGATGAACCCTTACATAGCAATCATTTAAGTAGTTGATAATTTTATGAAAGGAGGATCTGGTGTCCATTGGCAATCTCCTTCATGGATTCAAGTCTAGGGACCTTGTCTGAGAACTTGGTGGTGCCGTAAAGCTTCAGGTAGTCTTGAAAACTGTAGTAACTGGGGTATAAGAGTTTGATAGCTGGAGAAATAATAGCATCGTTAGCAGGATTATAGAAGGTTGCAATGGAGAGTCTGCTTCCATTCTTTTCAGGCATGACGCGGTGCAAAGCACTTTGATACCTCCCATTACTCAAAACTTCCACTTGGTCACCTGTGTTAACAAATATGGTGTTGTTTCTGGATGGAGGGATCTTTACCCACTCTCCATCTTTGAAAAATTCAAGACCTGGAACTTGGTCATCTTGGAGCAAGAGGATGATTCCACCCGCGTCAGTGTGTTCTCGAAGTCCTCTGACGAGTTCCGGATAAGGACATTGAGGGTATTTTGCTACTTTTGTCCCCACAGAAGGACCCTTTTCCCCTGAGAATGCATTCTTTATGTAACTCTTCTCTAAACCAAGATTCTCACTCATGAGCTCAGAAAGCTTCTCTGCTAGCTTTATTAGTTGAGCTATGTAGTCCTCCATTGTGTTGCTGCATTATGCATCAGATGTAGCTCAGTACGCACGATCATATTATTTTGAAGAGCTATGTTAGAGAATCATTGGTAATTGAGCATCAGAATGACTCACCGGAAATCCTCTGACAGATTTCTAATTTCATTGATGTTTGAGGATGGGCGATGCCATATGAAAAAGGTGCTTTCCCAGTCTACATCTCTTATGTTGTTCTTGTCTTCCTTTTCCAGGCTTTTAACCAACTCTGAATCATAGAAACCTCCCTTCAAATAGTCTTCATAGTGTGAGTTCACCAGTTGCTTCACCTTCTCCATCAACTTTTTGTCTATCCCATGGTTATCAACCTGTAGTGCTTAAAGTGCATTTATATTAGTTACAATGAAGTGGCAATCACAGATATTTGAATTGAAATAAAGATAACACCATCATCCTCTAAGTCTAACCTGAAAGAAGCCCCATTTCTCACAAGCTTGATGCAGAAGGGCCATTGTTTTCTTCCTATTCTCCCCTTCAAGTTCATTAAAATCTATCACAGGAATAGGGATCTCCATCTTTTGTTATGTTTCTATCTGATCATAAAGATGGGTAACAAAGAGGGTATTTATAGCTTTAGAAACCGTACTCACATTCTTACTTTTTTTTTTCCTTTTTGACCATTTTGTTATTAATGAGGTGGTGGTAGTTAAAGGTTAATTCTAAGTTCTAACATCATTGCAAGGAAAACTCTTGGGATAACTTGAAGAGTGCAGGTCCAAGTTCAACTCATGACCGGCCATGTGATTTTCTCTCATCAATTAGTCAATCAAGTTCACTTGGTAAAGCAAGGATGGTTCTTTTATTTTTCTAAGGAAAAGTTCCCCTTGGCCCCTTGTAATTCCCATCATGTCAATGCTCTGTATGACAAATTGGCTTTATTTTATTATACGGAAACTTTGATTGTTTATTTTTTTAATGTTTAGTAGCATTGGAAATGATCAGTTTAAGCAAAACTAGGGGCACCGAAACAGTTGCTTTCAAACAGCCAAAGAGAAACGGGGGCTTTAAGTTTGGTATTTGGTATCTCTAGAGATCCAAATCTACCAGTGGGCGCTCCACCACTTGTTGGTGTCTGTCAACCATTATAACATTTTTTATTTATTTTTGTTTTGTTTAAGTTCATATTGTACAATTAGAGCTTTTTATTGATTTATCAAGAGAGCCAGTACATAGTTAACTCGACAAATCCGATTATCTTGGGTCGGAATCGCACAGGAAAAACATCCTAATTTGCTTGTTATATGTGATTTTAGAGGTGATTATGCATTATCATCCTGGGTTATCCAAATATTCTCTTTTTACTGCTGAGTTTTTGAGTATCCTCATGGAACCACTATTGTAAATATTTCCAAGGTTAGAAATTTTGTCTCTCAAGTCTATGGGCTGTAGAAGACTTTGGTGGACTCTCAAGTCTATGGGCTATGTATAAGACTCTGGTGGACTCTCACCCTCGAGATATTGACGGCAGGGCATGACCTCGAGCACTTATGGGGTTGATTATAAACCTAAAATTTAGATAGGGATAGATATATCTCTCTATAAAGTACCGATAAGGGTGTAAATATCTCCTTATGTATACAGGGATAAGGTTTGGCTTCTTGTAGGCATAGAATCCCAAACCATGCTCGATCTCTAAACTTTGTTTATGTATATGTACCTCGACTCTCAGAAAACTTTAGATTACAATATATTTGTACAATGTAAACCATAAAGGTTGTAATAAATTAAAATTAAGGAGCAAAAAAAAATCAAAGTCTCCACAAACTGGAACATCTTACAACCTAGGTGGCAAATACTTGTACAAATTAAAATTTGCCATTATGTGAATCATGAAATGAGATGGCTCGGACTGCTTTCAATGGGCAAGTTTCTTGTGTTGGTTGGGGGGGGGGGGGGGGGGGGCGTTGGGGGGTGTTGGGGATTTGTTGTGGAGAAGAAGAAAGAAAGGCAACACTTTTTTAACCATGATAAAATTCAAATGAAGTTTTCCTATATGATTGATGGGAGTTTATTTGGTTGTGTGATCTATTTGCCCTTTGCCAAATGTGTGATCTATTTTCAGTTGCAGTGATTTATATGCTTTCATAATTTTGTTCCTAAGTGAGAGGTTCATGATTGATAATCTTTCCTTGCTCATTTGATTTTATTTGTCTGTATTATCCTATGATCTTAGCTGTGGCTTATTTTATTATGAGTAATGTTACACTTTCCAACTAGTGTCTTACTTAATTTTTGACTTAGTTTATAATGAGTAATATTACACTTTCTAACTAGTGTCTTAGTTAATTTTTCAAGCGTTATCATGCGTTTATCCATTAAATAATAAAATAGAATTATAAATAATTTTATAAGTTATAAGATTGATTATTTAATCAACGAGTGACACATAACACTTAAAATCATAAAATAATTTTTAGTAAAATACATATATCAAACAACAAGAAGCCATTAATATTAAGTATAAGATAATTTTTGAAATATGTACCCAAAGAAAATATTGGCATATCTGCATTCTAATTAAAATATAATTGTGCAATCAATCCGAAAAAAATCAGTGTGTCTAGGGTTTGAGGTAGGGCAGTCAGTATCTTTAGAGATCTAATCTAATATTGGGTTTTTTTTGCTACAATTTGTTATAGTAACGGATTTAAATTTAGTGTTGTGCTAAATCTTTATAATATTTTGATTGATATATTAGATATAAAATAACATAAAAAATAAAAAATAAAAACCTTAACTATTATATTTTTACTGCTGAGATTTTGGAGGATCTAAGGAAACCACTTATAAATATTTCCAGAGCTGAAATTGAGTCCCAAGTAAAATCCCATTTTTCTAACTCCATCGAGTAGTGGTGAACTAAAGGTGGGCTAGACCCCACATTATCCCTTCGATTTTTCTAATTTTCATATAGTAATTAAGTTTTTATTTTATTTTAAACAATGTCCCTATTTCATTCAATTCTTTCTTTTACGAGTTAGAGCCGTAATTTATAAAATAGTATATCAGAGGCTAAAATGTGATTACTATTTGAATTTATTATAAAAAAAAAGTTATTGTTTGGTCTAATTGAGAAAAAAAATATGTCAAATTTATTATAAAATCATCAGTTGTATTAGAAAGTTACAAAATGATTCTCCGCAAAAGTTACAAAATGGCATATAATAACAATTAACTAATAACAAATCTTTATTTTATGGTTTATTTCCTTCAATTTTATACATGCTTTTTTACTTTTCATTGTACCCAATTATTCAAATATTTTACCTTCTCTGTCAATAATAGAAAAAGATTTCATAAATAAATTTTTTATGGTCAAATTTTAATTATTTATGTAAAAAGTTTATTTGTTAAACTACTGTCATTTGTTTATTAAATATATGAATTTTGTTAAGAGTTTTAATATGGCATTACTTGATATATGTATTATTTTGCTCTTATATATACACTGACATTTATACAAATATTTACAATAAATTTATAAATTAGCTGACACTAATCATAAGTTTTGAATTCGCCCCTGATTGTAAGCAGCGAAAAGCAAAGCTCTTATTCTTTTGTTGAGTAATTGTTTGGCTAAGCCGTAAATGAGCTTAGCGAAAACTTGATATAAATAGTCAATTTTTTGTTATATGTCTGGAGTTATATATCCTATTAGGGCTCCTTCTAAAATTTGGATAGGAATAGAGATATATATATATCTCTCCAAATATTATTGTGCTTGCGTATGTCTCCTTATGCATATGAGGAAAAAGTTCTCAAAACAACACTATAAATATTTGTATCTTTTACGTTGTAAAAATTTTTTACGATGTCGTAAACAACTGAAAAATTAGTTTACAATATTGTAAAATTCTGAATCTACATGTTAAAAATACATATTATTGTGCTAGACAATGTTTGTAAAACTAATAACAATTTCTTTTTTTTAAAAAAAATTGAATCCCCACAATTACCACTTAGCCACGGGTGCAAATACTTGGACAAGTTAAATTATGCATCATGTGAGAAATAACATGAGACGGCTAGCGCTTCTTTCAATCGTCTAAGTTTCCTAAGAAGCAGTATGAAATCATTCCCAAGAATACATCAGAGCAATGTCTACTTAAACCTTTAAGGAAAGGTACTAAAACATATACAAGCAACGCGATCATGAGGGAGGCACTGGTGAAAATACTTATTTAAGCTTTGCCCACTCTTTTATTTTTATTTTTAATATTTGCATATCAAGTTACTTATATTAAAAGGATTTTTTTCCAGAAGACATTTTGAAAAATGATAAATAAGAACTGAAAGGCTATGCATTCTTTACCATCATCAAATTCAGGCGGTATGAAACTCTTTCTTGTCATAAAAAACCATATGATTAATGAATAAAGATATATTTATTTAGTTGAGATATTTAATTTATATCTTATTTATGTATCATCAATAATTTATTGTTATGGAAATGACTGAAGGTAGATTTTTATTTTAAAAAAAAATGGTTTCATTCTTTGGTGGGTCATTTAAACAGTAATATTATCTTGATTGATTTGACATATTATTTATCATCTATTAATTGAGTATATATTAATAATTAATAATAAAATTAATTAATGTCATATACACAACATTAAATAATTGATGACACAGACGTTATAAATAAAAGCTAAACATTAAGTAATTTTATTTTAATATAAGAAGTCCTGCACGCAAAAGTATATTATATTGTGGGTAGGCCATCCATAATTAGTTGCGTTAAGCAAAGTTGGAGTAAAATAGGTTGGTAATGTTAATGGTGAAATTTGAATAGGCCAATGAAGTGATGAAATGTGTTCAAGAGGGTGTTTTGGCTATGAAGCTCTTGACAAGCCTAAGATGAGAGTTGAAAGGTAAAAATAAGATGAAAGGGTATGAGCCACCCTAAAATCTCACCCAAAAAAAAAAAAAAAAAAAAAATCTGCTACTTATGTCCAAGCATTGCTACGTGTTTAGGCTTGGCAAAATCCGGGTTCGGTCCGGGTTTTGGTGTTGCCCGGACCGGACCCGGATGAGAGAAATGAAAACCCGGACCCGGGTTAAAACCCGGTTTTCCGGGTACGGTCCGGGCTTGAGCCCGGCACCTTCCGGGTCCGGGTTTTGATCCGGGTTTTTAAAACCCGGATGTGATAATTTAAAAAGTTTTTTTTAATTTTTTCTTTAATTTTTTCTTTGATTTCTCTAACAATACAGATTTTAAAAAAGAAAATAATTAAATAAACTCATTCAATTTGAAATTTTAGAAAATAAAATGGTCAAATACAAATATATAACACACTAACAATACAAATTTTGCACAAATGATAAATAAAAATTATTTCAATCTACTTTCTAATACCTAAATTCATCCAATTTCTAACTTAAATTCATTTAATTTATATATAAAATAAATAAATTAAATTCAACAACACAATAATCACACAATAAATTTAAATAACATCCAACATATTATAAATTCATAATTATATATTTATATATAATATATTTATTTTTAAAAAATTTACTAAAAAACCGGGTCCGGTCCGGGTTCCGGGTTTTTTTTGTTGAACCCGGACCCGGACCCGGAAATACCCGGGTTTGGGAATTTCAAACCCGGACCCGGATTTATATACATGCGGTCCGGGTTTTACCCGGACCGGATTGACCGGGTCCGGTCCGGGTCCGGTCCGGGCGGGCTTTTTTGACAAGCCTATACGTGTTACATGGAGACCAGAACAATAGTAATAGGGCCTCTTTAAATATTTGGCCATGTTATGGAAAGATCCTTTCATTGAGATAGCTCAACTCTATTAGAAGAACCCATAAACAACCACTACAAAGTGGTCCGGGGGGACCACTTCCCTAACAAACCTATTTGCACCTGACGGCCCAAAGGACTATCACATGACTCGAATAACACCCTTTACTAAGGAAACACCACATGTCAAATGTGACACCTATATATATATATATATATATATATATATATATATATATTTGTATTTTGATGAGAAGAACTTATTATTTCTGAATTTCACAATAATATAATTAAAAGACCTTTACTTAAGGAGAGGAACAGTCAATCACAGCTCCTTATGTATCTAAAAAGGACCATGAACACTCTCACGAGCGCTTCACTAAATAAAGTCAAGTCTATTTCATTATAAGGATATCTCTTTTCACATTTTCACATTTTCTTTATATTTATATTTAGAGTTTCACAGAACCCAACCCCCTATTCACTATATACTGAGTTGACTAGCGACGGACACTGCTACACCACTTATAATGTCTTTTTTTTAAAAAGGTTTTAGGTAGGTATATCCTCCTAAATTGTGCATGCTTATTAGAAAACTAGAGAGATCATTTTCAGCAGCAAATCCTTAAATGTTTTGGGCAGGAAAATAGCTTGACTAGAATTTTATCAAAATATTTTGGTGCATTTTGTGAGAATCAAGCAAAACGCTGATCACCTATAACTTTCTCCATATAAATAATACTTACTTCCCCCATAAAGAGTTCATATTTTTTAAAAAGCTGAAACCTCTTTCCTCTAAGAATGAATCCATCTTTCTCTATAAAGAAACCATCTTTTTCTAATAAAAAGATCCACTTTTCACCAAAAGCACCCACCTTTCTCCAAAAGAGTCCATAAAGACTTGATTGTTCACAAAGATATGATATTTCTTTATAATGATGTGACTTTCTTCAAAATATTTTTATTTTTCTTTTAAAGGAGCCTAATTTCTTCACAAAGGAGTCTACATATTTGAAAATTCACTCTCAAAACCATAAAGAAGTTGAAACAAGAGTTAACAAAAGAAAAAAAAAGATTGTTGAAAGAGATGAACAAGAAACTTAAAAACCTAAAAATCACTCAAGAGAAGCTAAGGCAAAAAATTGATGAAATTTGGTCGTAATGCCAAATTAATGTAGCCTAAGTTGACTCCGTATTGGGAAGAACTTCCTAATTGAGGGATCATCCAATAGTGAGAAGAACTCAGTCACTCACAAAGGGAGTCATAGAGTGAGAAGAACTCCTAGAGGGAGCCTTAGAATGAGAAGAATACTTAGAGGTAGGGGTGGGTCAATAACCCAACCCAACCCGACTCGATTCGATTTGAAAAAATTGGGTTTGGGTTGAATGCGGATGAAGACTCCAATCCGATTGGATTGGAGTTTTGCTAATCTGACTGGATCAAATTAGGTTTGATTTGAAAAATTGAATAAACCAATGTGCATACAAGCCATCTATGACATAAATTTTTGACACGATCTAATCCGACCAAACTATATTTAAATGGGATCAGATTAAATTATAAGTTTAGATTGAGTTCAGATTACTTTTTCCAATCCAATTAGTCCAAAACCCAATGGAGTTAATTTGAACCTGAATTTGTCCGTCCCTACTTAGAGGGAGTCTCAAAATGAGAAAAACTCTCTAACAGATGGAGGAGAAGAACTCGCTAATAAGGGAACCCTAAAATGAGAAAAGCTCTATAATAGAAGGATTATTTTAAAATGAAAAGAACTCCGCAATAGAGCGAGCCCCAAGTGAAAAGAGGAAGCCCCAAAGTGGGAAGAACTTCCTAGCAGAGGAAGCACCTAAGTAATAAGAACCCACCAATAGAGGGAGCCCCAAAGAGAGAACGACTCCCTAGTAAAAGCAGATATAGAGAGAGAAGAACTTTTTATAGAGGATCATAGCAAGAAAAACTCCTTCCTATAGGAATTATCCTTGCTTAATAAGGAAAGATCTTAGCTCCCTAAGGTTTTAACATGCTAGAAAGGTTACCATTGTTATAAGAACTCCCTAAACTCCTCAAGTATCCAAGATAGCTCGAACCTTGCACCATAGTAGGGTTTGTTGTTATCATGGTTCGGTTCGGTTTTGTTCGGGTTACAAATTTAGGTTCAATTGGTTATAAACCCTAACTCTACAGATTTATTCTTTCTCAAATCCCACTAAAAACTAACTAATTAACAAACAAATTTCTCATGATCCCATCCAAAAATTAACTAATTAGTAGTTAAAGAATTATATATTTAATAATTAACATAAAAAGTAAATAACAATTAACCAAAAAATAGCAATTAATTAATGTGAAATAAAAAAAGAAGAAGACGATGAAAAAGAAATGAATAAATAAAGGAAGAAGAAGAAGAGGCAACTGCTAAGTAGATAGTGCTTGTTTGTAACTTAGTATGTTAAGGTTAGATGGATATGGATAAAGATGGCAATGACACCCGCAAATCCATCAAAACCCACTCATTTGCAGGTTGAAGGTCAGTTTGGTATTCACAACCAACCCATAATTTTATTTTAATAATTTTTTATAAATTATAATTATTACAGTTATATTGAAATATATTAATTATAAAAATATAAATCTACTACGGGCAGTATCCATTGTCATCCCTAGATATAGATTTTTCCATCCCTAGATATGGGTTTTTTTTAAAATTTTTTTGGCATTTTTTTTCAATTTATTTAGTTAACTCGATTGTGTTGACTATTCCACTTGAACTAAAATACAACCCGATCAATTATCCGAATAAAAATACAACCCGATCGATTTCAAATTTTGAACCAAAAATGGTTTAAAGCTCCGACCCAAAGCGAACTGAACCGGCAATAAATTTTAGGTTTGCTTCGGTTACGGTCAACCCAATCCTAATGCTAACAAAAATCAATGCCTAAAGTTTGAAAATAAAATAAAATAGCAACAATTTTATTTAATTAAACAAATAAAATTAAACAAATAAAATAAGGTCTCCCAACCCAGTGGGATCCAATCACCTTGAAGAAGGTTGTGTCCCATACTATGGCTAGACTTCAATTTTCTCTCCCAATCGGCTATGAACAGATAACCTCTCCTACAAACTTTTCACACCAGTTAAGAACAACATTATATATTTTTTGAACAAACGAAAATAGACAACAAACTACATGAGCACAAGGCAAATGAAATGAGCGTAGATCAAATTTTTTTTCCCTCCTCCTACGTACGTACTGAACTGCGGTGGCACTCCGTAATACTGCCCGCCACTTGTCTGGTTAGCCATTTGTCTGGTCATCTGAACCGCGATGGCGGCCGGCAATATCTTCTACATCAGATACGCAACCAAAAATGGCACCAACGAAAATCGCTCCGCCAAGCAAAACTTTCCAAATCTTTCTGCCGAAGCTCAGTCGATCGAAAATAACAACGAGAAACCCATCCTCCATCAGAGTAGTAAAGCGAGTATCTGCCTTTCTTGGCAACCTGGAACGTGCAATCAGATTCCCGCTGTCACGCTCGCTTATTATGACCTCCTTCCTGTGTGCAACCCTAACATCCACCTCATTATAGTTCCTCCCCCCAAGATGAATCCTGAACTCTGTATCATTCCACACACCACGGCCTGCTTCATTTCTTTCACCCATTTAATAATTATTTCTGAGGATTGAGATTTCTACTCTTGAACAAGCCAGCCTGTGTGAGTGAATTTGACTTTGAGTTTACTTTGAGTGTGATCAAGAGAAGCGTCTTGACCTAGCCTAATTTATAGACGAGCTGATGTAAGGGGAATAGTATTATCGTAATTATCTAAGTCACCGCAAATCAACTCCTTTTGTTTAGGTACTTGGTAATTTTTTAAGATTAAGGAGAAATTTTAAAATTTCTTTTATGTATTATAATTAATTAATGCATATATAATATATGTAATAATTTTTTTTAAAATTAAGACCCAACCTATAATATAAATATCTACCGAATAAAAATTTACATTTTAATTAGTGATTAATAAATTTAAAATATTAAAAATTAAATTTATTCATATATTATTATTAGTATTATATATCACAGTATAAAATATTAAAAACTCAAAAAAAAAATTAAATCAAGAGAGTTAATCCCATTTTATAACCTTTTTGAATACGGCAAGTTATTCTCTTCTTTTCTGGTAATTTCGAATTTATTACCCGCTTTTCCGGTGACCTGTGTCCTGTGTCCACCACACATTTTTTGCGCTTGTGCTTAGCTCTGTTTTTCCACGGCGGCGATAGTTTCACCCAATCGAACGCAGTTTCTGAGACAGGACGTTGGGCACAATTATTGTGTATGACGTCGTGCGTGTCGATAAAAATGTCATAAAGTCGAAGATATGTCACATTGGTATGGTGGATCCCATATTTCAACATTGATTATGCTTTTCATTCAAAGAGAGCGCTTGTCACAGGTCAAGGTCGTCTGCGGATTGTTTCAATGCAATTATTCGAATACATCCAAAACTTCCCTCCCTTTCGCTTTTTCTCTCACACACACGCATATGGATATTATATAAAGTTTCAAATCTTATATTTTAGTAGTGCGGAATTTTAATTTGGCTCATTGGATTTGAGTTTAATTTTTTTTTAAATCGGCAAACGGTGTTTACTATGTGAAGATTTTAATAGTTCCAATTAAGATATCATACTTTAATTAAAATGTAGGGTACTCATATATATTGAAAGAGTCTTTTTTTAATGAGATCATCTTCATTTTATTAAAGTAAAAATGTGATTAAAATAGAAAAGAAATATAAAATTTTAATATATTAAAACTATATTTTTTCTCTGTTAGAAATATTTTCACTTTGTTAAAATGAGAATTTTCTCATTAGAGAATATACGGTAATTATTATTATTATTTTTGAATGAAAGATTCCTTAAATTATTAAAGTAACGGATAAATTAAAAGACAAAGAAAAATATACATTTTAATACTATAAGATAAAATATACTAAATTGAAGTATATATGTTACCCATCTTTTAATAAGTGATTCCTATATATATGTGTGTGTGTAGACAGGACACACACACATATTGCCACGACTAATGCATGACAAAAAAGCTCGACCTGAATTTTTTGGGTATTGACCCGACTTTAAAGATTTTAAGGTTGGGCTTGAGCTTAAATATAAGGGTTCAATTAAAATTCAAGTTAGGTTAGGACCCGACTAGACCGAAAGTTCAAAATAAAAAATAAAAAATATAATTTTATTTGTATAATTTTATAAGATAATTTTTTATTATCTTTATTTTGTTATTTATACCATTATATGATGAGACCTTAAGTAATTTTGACGTTTACGTTAAATTTTAATATATAAGGAACATTCTGTCCATTTTTTTAAAATTTAAATTACTTAAATTTTAAAAAAAATCTTAAATATGATGAAATTTGAGCTTTGGAAAAAAGGCCAACCTGACCCTAACTCGAATTGAATTGAATCCGACCCGACCCGACCCAAAATTTAAATATTCAATTTTTTTTTTGTGATCAAGTCGGGCTCAGGCTTTGCTGAACCCGTGCCTAACTCGACCATTTGCCATCCTTAGCTTGCCCTAGCCTGATTTAAAGACTAATTGGTGTAGGGGGAAATGGTGAAATCATAGTTATTTATGTCACCGCAAATCAACGCCTTTTCTTAGGTGCTTGACTGCTTGGTCATTTTTTAAACTTTTTTTTTCACTGGTTAGTTATTTTAACTTTTTTTTTTCACTGTGGAATTTCGAATTTATTACTTGCTTTTCAGTGACCTATCTACGTATTAGAGCTGGCAAAATTTGACACGACCTGATTATCCGACATGAACACTATATAAATAAATGGGTATGGGTCGTCAAATTTAACACGATTATTAAATGGGTCAGGTCTGGGCCGACACGATTTTTTTTTCCGTGTTGGGTTAGGATTAAAATTCTTGACCTATTTACCTGATCAATGACCCTATTATATTTTCTATTTTAAAATAATTTACTGGTTCTTGTCATCAAAACTCAAATATTAGAGATGATTTTCTCTTTTATTTTTATTCTTTAAAAGGATGAATATAAACATATTGTTTTATTTATAAAATTTTAAATGCATTTAGAGATTTAATAGTGTAAATGCGTAAAATATTGGTAGATATGTATATTTTATAATATTAATATATAATATTATTTACATATAAATAATTAAAACCTCAATAGTGTAAATGTGTAATATTTTGGTAGATATATATATTTTATAATATCAATAAATTATGTATGTATGTATGTATGTATGTATGTATGTACATACGTAGGTATGACAGTGTGTAAATATTTTATATAACTTTTATTTAATATATAGATATTAAGTGAGTTATTGGGTAACTTGATTATTTTATCGTGTCGGATTTGAGTTTCAATATTTTGATACAATTATTAAATAAATTAGGTTTAAATCAATCTAAATTTAACACGATTCAAAACTGACTCGACACGGCCTTATGACCAGTTTTGCCGGCTCTACCACCAACACGTTCTTTTCACTTTAACTTTATTAGTTTCTCGCAAAAGCAATCATTTCACTCAATGAAGCGCCATTTTGCATATTTTAAGAGAGGGCTCATACGGTGCGTGAGGCCAATTAAATTTGTATATGCGCGTAATGTTGTGCAAATTTTATTGAACTTGCAAGCGCATGAATCTGTTGTAGTATAGATTAATGGTGACGAGTGTCGATCCCACGAGGAGGTGGATTTTAATTATATATAGAATTAATTTTGTAAATGGGTGGTTGAATTTGTGGTGGAAATGATTTGAAATATGCTAAAACTTAAATTAAAATGGCGAGAATAAATTCTGAAATTGAAATGGCAAGAATAAATTGAAGAGAATTTTATTGAAATGACGTACTTGGGTATCTGGATCCGTATCAACATGCATCATGGCTAAATAATCCTTATTAATGCCAATTAAATCATGAGGGAGAATCCACACCTCATGAACCACGCTCTAATAAATATGGTGCTAAGGACTTACCGTGCCAAATAATAATAATCTTATACTAGGGAGCCGGTGGAACTAGGGCAGTACTAGACAATATTAGTATTATTTGTCAACGAGAAGTCAAAACATCCACAAAAACTAGAGGGGAAGAGAAAATAAATTTACCAAATCAAGCCCATGACACATGTTGAGACTTCACCTTCAACCCAAGTTTGAAAGAAAATTAGCCACTCATAGTTGAACTAAGGGCAAAATGGAAATTTATTAAAATACGTAGAAAATACAAGATAGAGAGAGAATTACAGAAAATGGATCCCAAAAATGAATTCAGAGGTGCTAAATTTGGGGGGGAGGCCCCCTTTTTATAGATATATCGAGTAAATCATGGCCATCGGATTAAAAACAGTTTGGACGCTCAAGATTGCGCCACGTCATCAGTCAACAGTAAAGTCAACAGTACGCGTGAACAGTAACGCGGTTTGAACAGTAATACGGTTTACACACGGTTTAAACAGTAACGCGGTTTGCACAGTAAATAATCCCCTATGTTACATGTACCGTACGCGCGTTTTTTGGTCCACTAATATGCTGCCACGTCATCATAAACAGTACATGAAAATTTTAGTCCAACAGGATCTTGACACGTCATCAGTCAATGCCATGTCATCAGTCAATGGCACGTCATCGATTTCATACATGTGAATAGTACCGTGAACAGTACCCGTACATGTGAATAGTACCGTATATGTGAACAGTGCCATTTTTCCTTTTATGCTCCTCCTAAGGTTTTCGACTGTCCTGAGTTAAAAAATGATGTCCGTTTTTCCATTTGATCTCTCGTTTATTGTGAAATGATTATGATGCCCCTAAAATACATAAAATACTTAATTAAAATAAAACACACATAATTAAAGTACAAGAAACTTAAACACATAAAAGTAAAGGTTGTTAGTAATACTTTATATGTAAAATAACGATTTTCTCCTTTGTAAATATGTATTTTCTAACACTCAACACGTAACGTCACATCACACACTAGACTAAAATCCTTCTTTCTTTATACTTAATGTAAAAGGTAACTACTCTCTTTGTGTGCTTTTTCTCTCTACGAGAAAACACCAAATGGGAGCTAGGATCGGATTGTGGAATCCGGGAAGGTGCTCAGTAGGTGAGCGTCATTATAGTTCTGTTTTTTTCGTTTGTCATTGATCTGTAAAGCCTTTTATTTATTGTTGTAAGACGATAGTCAAAAGGGGAGGTTGGTGAGACTTTGTACTCTCCTTTAAAGTAAGGGGTTTTGGCTCTTAAAATGATGGAAACAGAAGAATTAATTAGAAAATGTAGTGCAATAACACTGGAGTAAGAAGAGGAGGAAAAAGTCATATTTGGGGGTAGTATGAAGGCAAAAGGGGAAAAAATAGCAGCGGGTTGCCTAGTGGGGAAAATCCTTTCCACGAGAGGCATCAGCCATGAAGGAGTCAAAGCTGCTCTTCAACAAGCATGGCGTCCAGTGGGTACGGTTAAGGTAGAAAGTTTGCGGCACAAAATCTTCTTGTTCAAATTCTATTCAGAAGAAGATAAAAGGAGAGTGCTAATGGGAGGGCCGTGGCACTTCGATCGAGCCCTCATTGTTCTGGAGGAACCCAAAGGGATAGGAAATGTGGTAGACCAACCCTTCTCACATGTCTCTTTCTGGGTTCAATTGCACAATGTGCCTCTGATGTGCATGCAAATTAATACAATATGCGAAATGGGTTCAAAGATTGGGAGAGTGGAAGATGTAGCCACTGATGAAACAGGGGATTGTTTTGGGGAATATATACGTGTTAGATATACATCACAAAAAAACTGAAAAAGATCCTTAGAATCCAACAAGAAAATAGAAAAGAGATAGTGGTGGGCGTGGTTTATGAGAAGCTGCTGGATTACTGTTTTTGTTGCGGTCATATTGGGCATCAGTTTAGAGAGTGCACACAATACAAGGGCCAACCAAAAGAGAGTTTAGCTTATGGGGCATGGTTAAAGGCAGTCCCATTAGTTGATCGCATGAGGTTCCAGAAGAGCAAAGACAAGGATAGGAGGCAATATCGAAGATCAGAAAACTCAGATAACACAGAGACCTACCACCACCAACATCCAAACCCGACAGAAACAAACGGGTCAGGGGCAGGGCAATGCAAAGATGCAACAAACAATTCTTTAATGAGATTAAGACAAATGGAAGGGGAAACTGACAACACATTAATGCCTCAAGGGACACAATCGAGATGAGATCAAATCAGCAGGGACAATCAGCTTGCTGCAGATGTGCTGGGAGAAAAGCCTGAAAATAGAGGTCAAATGGCGGGAATTATCAGTGGAAACAAAAAAGTGGAGGGAAATGAATGAATCCAAAATTCTCAAAACTCTCAAACGGGCCGAGAAACACATCAATTAGCATCAGCCCAAATGAGTTTAGTTGAAGAGGTAGTGGATAATGGGTCTTTTCCAAAAAAACCCAAAGCTAAATGGAGAAGATGGAAAAACCAGGCATGATGGGCTCAAGTGTCAAGAAACTCCAAATCCTTTCTGGAAAAGGCAAAGAGGGCCAATTGTGGAAAGATTGTTGTTAGCCCAAAAAATAAAAAGTTGAAACTGTCAAGCCCGAGCACAAACACAGTAAGCATAGTTGGGAGGGATCCCCTTCAGCAAAGCTCAAGCTGAGTTGGGAAGAAACAGCTATGGAAGTAGCAGAAGCAGGAAGAAAGACGGGAATTAAGATATCGGCGGAGGCTGGAATCCAGCCCCGCCAACAACAACGAAAATAATAAGCTGGAACGTCTGAGGTTTGGGGAATACTCGGACGTTTCTTGCATTAAGGGACATTCTCCAGGAGCACAGGCCGTAAATTCTTTTTGTCTGCGAAACAAGAATGAAGCCTGGGCAAATGACAGACAAGAGTAAAGTGTTGGGTTTCGATAACTGTTTTAATGTAGGAAGGAATGGTATGGGAGGCAGTCTAGCACTATTATGGAGCAGTGAGGTGAATGTAGCTATTGCCTCGTACAGTAATCACCACATAGACGCCATAGTTCAAGGAGCAGAGGGGATGAAATGGACATGTATGGGCACCCAAAGAACAGCAAAAAATGACACACATGGACACTTCTAAGGAGGTTGGCAGGTTTGTTCACTATTCTATGGCTTTGCTTTGGGGATTTAAATGAAATTTTGGATTTAAAAGAGAAGCAGGGGGGGTAGAGAAAGGAACTGGAATATGATAACAGAGTTCCGAGAGGCTGTAAATGATTGTAAGCTGATGGACTTAGGGTGCAGGGGATACCCTTTTACTTGGTCGAATAGGAGGTTTGGGCCGCAGTATGTTGAAGAAAGGCTTGATAGATTTTTAGGGAGTGAGGGCTGGAGGAGAAGTTCTTTTAATCTGATGGTGTCAAATTTAACCTCTTGGGGCTCCGATCACAGCCCTATCATGCTGGAAATGCAAGACCAAAAAAGGTTCCTGTGCTTTAGAAGAAAACGAAAGCCAAGGGTTCAGTATGAGGATATGTGGAGCCATTATGAGGAATGTAGGCATATTGTGGAGGAAGAATAGAGGCAATGGGCAGCTGGTATGAGGGGGACCCTGTGCAATCTTTTAAGAAAGCAGCCAATTGCTCAATGGGAAAGCTACTAGCTTGGAGCAAGAAGGAATTCAACAACAGAAAGGAAAAGCTGAAAAGGTTAAAGAAAAAGCTTGGTGATATGAAGCTTAATTATTAGCATTTTGAAGAAGCAAACGAATTCAAAAGCATTGAAGATCAGATTGAAAGCTGCTGCTAGATGAAGAGGTTTACTGAAAGTAAAGATTTCGGGCCGATTGGCTGAAGGAAGGGGACAAAAACATGAAATACTTTCACCTAAAAGCTTCGTCGCAGAAAAAAAAGAACTGGATCGGGGGCATTTTAAACCAAGAGGAGTGCTGGACTGAAGACAAGGATGAGATTGAAAAGGAATTCCACGAATACTTTGCAGAGTTGTTTACATCTTCAAATCCAACTGAGGGGCACATTAAAGCAGCTCTGGAAAGCCTAAAGCCGCAGGTGAGTGTCGAGATGAATGATCAGTTAGATAGGCCTTTTACAAAAGAAGAAGTGACAGCAGCTCTTGCTCAGATGTGCCCAATAAAAGCTCCTGGACCTGATGGCTTGCCTGCAGCTTTCTTCCAGAAGCACTGGAAATTAGTGAAATCAAGTGTTATCTCCACCAGCCTCCACATCTTGAATGACAAAGGTATAATCCCCCGCTAAATCACACTCATATTGTCTTGATTCCTAAGATTTAAAAGCCTGAGAGAGTGACAGATTTTAGGCTGATAAGCCTTTGCAATGTGATTTACAAAGTCATAGTAAAAACAATTGCAAATAGGCTAAAAGATATGCTTAACCATGTAATTTCCTCATCCCAAAGTGCTTTCATCCCCAATAGGATGATCACCGATAATATTATAGTGGGATACGAGTGCTTGCATAAGATTAGACATAGCAAAGGGAAAAAACATGGGCTGGTAGCTCTTAAGTTTGACTTAAGGAAGTCCTATGATAGAGTGGAGTGGAGTTTTGTAAAGCATACCATGTTAAAGCTAGGTTTCTCTAGTAATTTGGTGGAGTTGATTTTGAATTGTATTAGCACAACCTCTTTTTCTATTGTGATAAATGGAGTAGTTTCAGGAATGATTAAGCCTTAAAGAGGGCTAAGGCAGGGGTGTCCACTCTCCCTTTATTTGTTCATTATATGCGCCGAGGTGTTTTCAAGTTTGCTCGCTCAGGCGGAGTAGCAGAAGCTTATTTAGGGGCTTCGTTTCGGAAAAGAGGTCTCAGTCTTCCACTTGTTATTTGCCGATGACAGTTTAATTTTTGTCAGAGCAGCGGTAGAAGATTGCCCTCATTTAAAGGTTGTTTTTGAGTGCTACAATAGAGCTTCGGGGTAGATTTTTAGTTACCAAAAATCATCAATGTTCTTTAGTCAAAGCACAGAGGAGGATTGAGCTACTGCTATAAAGGACATTTTTCAGCTGTAGGTGGTTTCTCGCCATGAAAAATATCTAGGCTTGCCGTCCATAGTAGGTAGGAAGTCAAAAAGATTTTTCAATGATGTAAACCTTAGAGTGTTAAATAAAATCCAAGGATGGCAGCACAAGTTTTTCTCGAGTGGAGGTAAAGAGGTGCTCATTAAGGCTGTTGCACAAGCAGTCCCAACGTTCGCTATGAGTGTGTTCAAAATCCCGTTGGGGCTGTGTGAGGAGATCCAAAAGGAAGTGGCTAAGTTCTGGTGGGGAACAGATGGAAAAAAGAAGGGCATTCACTGGAGGAGTTGGGAGAAGCTGAGCAAAGCAAAGATAAGGGGAGGCATGGGGTTTCGAGACCTATCAAGTTTCAACCAAGCTCTTGTGGCAAAGCAAGGGTAGAGAATCATCCATAATCCAAACTTGCTAGTTGCTAGAGTTATAAAAGCGAGATACTTTAAGCATGTGGACTTCACGGAGGTGGGGTTGGGGTCAAAGCCTTCGTTCATTTGGAGGAGCATCCTGTGGGGGAGGCAGGTGATTCAAAATGGAGCTAGATGGAGAATTGGGAATGGCCAAAAAGTCAAGGTGTATTCAAGCAATTGGCTGCCCAGACCTTCAACTTTCAGGCCTGTCTCAGCTCCAGCAAGAAGGGTAGACTCGACAGTGTCATAGTTAATTGATGGTCAGCAAAGATAGAAGGAGAGGCTGATTCAAGAGTCCTTCGCAAGGGAGGATGTGGAAGCCATTTTACAAATTCCCCTCCCCAAACGACCAGAAGAGGACCAGCTAATTTGGTATTATGACAGAAGAGGGGAGTATTATGTAAAAAGTGGTTATCAAGTGGCGATGAGATTAAAGCTTCCGGATCAACCTTGTTGCTCATCTCATAATCCAGACCTTTGGGGTGCCCTGTGGAAGTTGGTAGTGCCCGAGAAGATAAAGATTTTCCTATGGCGAGCTCTCCATAACATACTCCCTACATCGAAAAATCTTTTATGAAGAGGAGAGTGGTGCAGGAGTCAATATGCAAAATCTGCAGCAGCCAGGTGGAAACTATATCTCATGCTCTGCTGGGGTGTAAAATGGCTAGGAAAATCTGGAGAAGCTCTCAATTCCCAGAGATGCTGGTAGAGAGTAACTTTCATGATATAAGTGGGATGTTCCAAGGGCTGACCAAAAAGCAGCACATCAGTAAGGTGGAGACTGTTGTAGTGCTCCTATGGGTAATCTACTAATCTGGACTGCCAGAAACAAGTGGTTGTTTGACGAAAGAAAAGATAATCTAATAAGTCTGATGGCAAGGGTTGAGTCAATTGTGGAAGCTTTCAGAAACTCCAGAACACCTCCAAAAAATTTCCATGCAAGGAAAGAGGATGACATGGCAAACCATTGGTGTCCTCCCCCCAGAAGGTTGGCTGAAAGTTAATGTGGATGCAGCAGTGGATGGAAAAAGGCAGGTAGCTGGTCTGGGGGTAGTGGTTAGAGACTGGAAGAGCAACTACATAGCGGCTGCTATAAAAATAAGTAGTTTTTTTGGAAATGTATTGATGGCAGAAACAACAGCCATGGACTGGGGAATGCAAGTTGCTGCTCGAGTTGGAGGAAAATATGTTTTGATAGAATCAGATTCCCTTGAAGTTGTTGAGCTTGTAAATAATAGAATTAGCAGCATGTTAGAAATTGTTTGGTGATCTTTGAAATTCTGGAAAAAAAGAATGCTTTCTAAAATTTCAAAGCTCAGCACATTCCTAGATTATGTAATGGCATAGCTCACTCCTTAGCTAAGATGGCTTTGCAAAAGAAGGAATCTGTAATGTGGCTGGATGAATTTCCAGCAGATATCATGTACTTGTTTTCTCGTCAATTAATGGATATGTTTACTTTCTTTAAAAAACAATTGTAAAAGGTAGACGATAAAATTTGTTATAAGTTTCCAGCTCTGTTTGGTTTTAAATATATGTATAAATAAAGACCTGCGACATTTCGACACTTTTTTATGCAAATAAAGCGCTTGTAACGGGTCGAGTTCATCTCAGGTTTGTTTTTATGCAATTATATGCATACATCCAAAATGTATATTATATTTATGGAGGGAGTAAGAGAGAGACAAGTTTGAGCAAGAATTTTAGACCTTAATTAAAACACAAGATTTTAATTTGGATAATTGGAATTGAATTTAATGACCTATTATTTTTTATTTTAAAATTTACACATTATTATCATGTGCAGATTTTGATGACTCTAATTAGAATTTGATATTTTAATTAAAACGTGAGATTTTTAATGGAACCTGACTCATATATGGAGAGAGAGAGACATTCTCTAATAAGTATATTTTCACATTGTTAAAATGAGAATGCACTAAATTTAAAAAAAAATATAGATTTTAATATATTTAAGATTGTATTTTTTAAGAATATTCTCACTTTATTAAATAAAAATGTTCTAATTAGAGATACAATTTCATACACAACTTTTCATAAAAGTCCAAGGGATATAATTTCATACACAAACTTTTATCCATTGAATTAAAATTTATCTATGGGTTAATATTAAAATTGTCATATAATTTTATAATATTAAAAATTAATTAATTAATATGGATCCCACAATATTAAATTTCCTCTCACTCTGTCTCTCTTTTCTCTTGCCACTTCAAAACCCTCACCCCCTACCCCGAAAAGAGTTTCAACTCCATAAACCTTCTGTTACATAATTTTCTTATATAGTATAAACATCCATTTTAATTAGAATAAAAAAACCCATTTAAATTAAAATCATCCATTTTCACACTACTTTTGATAAAGATTTTAACATTCCAAACAGTGGGCTACTGAATGACAGGACTTGGAAAATGCATGGTGAGCTCGACTTTACAATTGTTAGTGATCAATTAATCTCCCAATTAATTTAGTTTACTATGTTTATTGTATCAGATTCAACTGCCAGAGGCATTAGACATAGTTTATTCGAAAGCTTTACTTGTTATATAATATTGTTAAGAATTTTACGTATTGCTATATGATTTTATTTATAATCTTAATTTTGTCTCTCTTTCTCTCTACCAGTACCAGGACCTAAACCATGGTGACTAATTATATTAAATGGCTTAACCAACAATGATCAATTAAGCCAAGGGGCGACCTAGGGCTTATTTATACTCTTGGTTATTTAAAAAAATAAAGTAAAATAAAAACACGATTATATTCATAAGCCTGAGTTTGAGAGTGCTAGAGAAATAAGCGTGAAAGAGAAGAGAAAAAAAACTGGAGAAAAAAGAGGACTGAAACGTGACTGAACTAGAGAGAGAATTAATAAGAAAGTGGAAATGAATGAATGAAAGATAATTAAATCTTATATGTAATCTTCACAATTCATTAGGTCTCCATCTAAATTATCTAATGGTTAAAAAATTGTGTTTAAAGTTGTGTCCTTCGAATTTGTCCATATATATATATATACCAGTAACGAAACGTTTCAAGGTGTACGTGTGAATTGAATTAATTATTATCAATTTAATGATAAAGGGTAGATCTTGGTGAACTACCGGAGGCTTTGTCGGCTTTTCAACTTTTACCTTTTAATCTTTAAATTTATTAAGCAAGCCTAGCAGCAAGGGTATGCAGAAATAAACATACATTAAGGTTGGCTGCTAGAACATACACAGTACCAGAACTGGATCCCAGAACTGGTGCTCTGATTGAAGGGGGAGAAAAGAAGGAATACAACTGAGGATTGAGATCTGGTCTCGTTGCCTCAGAGGAACGTACAACTTTTATGGCAGAACTGATACAGATCAGTCTGCGAGCATGCTTTAAAGAAGAAAGAAAGTGCAGAAATTGAAAAGTGCAGAAAAGTAAATGGCGTTAAATTAAATTGCGGAAATGTAAAATTGCGGAAATGTAAATTGCAGAAATTTAAAAGTGCAGAAAAGTAAATTGCAGAAAATTAAATTACAGAAATTTAAATGCTTTAAATACATGCTTTAAAAAGTTACAAAAGATCCTTACATGTTGTTTCGGATCTTGGCTTTTTAGAAGAGAAAGAAAAGAAAGAAAGAAAAGAAAGGAAAATTAGAAAGACAGAAAAATCAAGAACCAGAGCCTTGATGCCTTTCACCGGATTCCCTTTCTAGAGAGAAGGAGGAGAGAAAATGAAATAAGAGAGAGAGAAGGGTTCGAAAAATCTGAGGAGTCTCAAGTCTTCCTCTAGATTTTATACATAGGGTTCCACTGTTCACTGTAGCGCGTTTTTAAGTGCACAGTAACTCGTGGAAAGTTGCACTGTAGCTTTATACGGAATACAGAAGAAATACAGACGGGTGAAGAGACATGTGCGCTCTCACTTGTGTCCAAAGGACCACCCGTTTACAAAAATTAATACAAAAAGAAATATAGAGAAATATAAGGAACATACAGAGAGTTTTTTTTTTAAAGTAAATAACCAGAAATAAGTACAGATTATTTACAATGCTTTACAGGGGGAAAATACCAAAACAGTCGTCTTCATTTTCATCCCCAAGAGAAATGAAGGGTTCTTCATCTTCATCTTCGGTATCAGAGGATGCTGCAACAGAAGACTCTGATCGAGTAGTCAGGAGCTGCTTCATGATATCGAAGTATTCATCTTCAGACTTTGCACTGGCAAGAAGGGCTTGAGCTTTAGATCGCTGTGCCAGAAAAGTGCTATGGGCTTTATTATCTTCAATATTGGGCTTTAGAAGACCATTTTGTTTAAGCCAATTGTGAATGATGGCTTCGGTCAATTTTGATTTTTCATCGAACTTGGACCACCATTTAATTTTAAAACATCTTTGAATAATTAATTGGGTGTCCAGAGTACGACATTAAAAATTTCACATCCAAACCCAGGGGAGGAAGAATTTGGTACAAAAACAGAGGAAAGGAGGGAACCTCTTTTCAGACTCAGAAGGAACATAATTAGCTTTAAAGAGGTTGAAACAGTTTGTGGCATTAGGGGTTAAGATATCTGTGGTTGGTCCGAAATAGGTCTACCATTGTTGGAACCAGTTTGGAAGGCTTTGTATGGTTATTTTGGTATTGAAGAAAAATAACCAGGAATGAAAATACTTTGGGTTATGAATGAAAAATGTGTTGAACCACGCCTGTTGGTAATCCCAATATGAATAGGATAAACAGTGTGGGATTTTAAAAAGAAAATTGGCGGGAAATTTCTTTTGAACATGGAGTGGGTCACCCCACTGGCTTGGGCTAATAAAATTTGGGTTAGTGGTCGTGGAATAGGCCGGCTCAGAATAGGACTCAGTATGGTAAAAGTGTTTGAATTTTACTGAGCCAATGGCTTCAAGGATGCTTTGGTAATATGAGTGAGGCTTTGAAAGATCCCATGGTTTGAAAAACCATCCTTTTGGGAAAAATTTTGAAATTGCTTTAAATGGATCAGAATCATAAAATCCATCCTCCATAGTTAAAACATTTTGAGAATGGGGTTTATTATGCCAATCCGATTTTTGAGAAAGCTTTGATTGTGAAACCATAATATGGGAAGAAGTAGTTTCAGAAACAATTTCTTTGGATAAATTTCCAGATAAAGAAAGCTTTGGAATTTCTTTAGAAATGGGTTTTTCAATTTTTTCAAAATTTTCTTTTGGAGAAATCTGACTTTGAGAAAAGCTTTGTATTGCGAGTAAAAGCTCAGGGGATTGAGTAATGGATTTCATCCATTGATTTACCTGATCTTGAGAGGCCAGGGCTTTGACCTTTTGTTCATCATGTTCGATCATGTCGATCCAGGACTTTATGAGCATTGCTGAGGATAACAATTTTTCTTTAGGAGGAGAGGCTTTAGAGGGTGTCTGGGAGACAGGATTCTGGAGGATCCCTTTCCCTTTGTCTTTCTTTTTGGGCGGCATTTTCTCTGTTTTGGAGAAATTCCCTTGTTAGAAAATTGGGAACAGAATTTTGGTCACCTTTGATAAATTCAATATCGAAATCAAAAACACTTAAACTCGCTTGCCATCGTGCAAAAATTTGTTTTGATGCAATGTTTTGAACATCTTTTCTAAAACATACTTTGCAGCTTTGCAATCAATTCGAAGTAAGAATTTCTGGTTTAATAAATCACTTTGAAACTTTGATATGCATAAAACAATGGATAAAATTTCTTTTTTAATAGTAGAGTAATTTTTCTGACAATCATTCCAATGTGCAGATGCATACTATACTATTTGTTCTTTACCATGTTCGACTTGCTTAAGAATACCACCATAAGCTAAATCTGATGCATCAGTTTCGACAATTTTAGGTAATGTTGGGTTAGCCAAATATAAACAAGGAATTTCTTTTACCATATTTTTTATCTGCTTTATAATTTGGGTATGATGTTCTGACCATGCAACCAGATTTTTCTTTAATCTATCGTGCAATGGTTTTGCTATCCTATTGATGTTAGGAAAGAAATCAAGAACATAGTTTAGACTTCCCAAAAATCTTTGTAACTGAGTTTTATCCAAAAGTTTATCAGGGAATTTATCTGTGAAAGATAAAGATCTTTTAATGGGAGTGATAGTTCCCTTTGAAATGTAGTGGCCGAGGAATCTGACCCTAGTTTGAAACAAAGAAATCTTTGAGGAAGAAACAGCCAAACCAGCTTTTCTAGTTGCAAAATAAAAGGTCTTTAGATGCTTCAAATGTTGGTCTATTGATTGGGAAAAAAATCAATACATCATCAATGTAAACAATGCAAAATTCGGAATAAGGATTATAAATGTCATTCATGATTCTCTGAAATTCTGAAGGTGCATTCTTTAGACCAAATGGCATAACAGTCCACTCATACTGTCCAAATGGAACAGTAAAACTAGTTTTATACCGATCTTTAGGGTGGATTTGAATTTGCCAAAAATCAGACTTCATATCAAATTTCGAAAATATGAAAGCAGAATGTAGTTTTTGGAGCAAATCTTTTTTATTTGGAATTGGGTAACGTATTCACTTTAAAGCTTTATTCAAAGGTTTATAATTAATAACAAGTCTTGGTGTGCCTCTTTCGATTTCGGAATTTTTATTGACATAAAAAGCAGCACAAGACCAAGGTGATCTAGATTTAACAATTAAACCTTTGGCTTCCAAATCTTTAATTTCATTCCTACAATGTTGTTCAAGTTCCATATTCATTTGAATTGGACGGGCTTTAGTGGGTATTTGTCTTTCGTCAAAGGAATTTTCATATGGCAAATCTACCAAATGTTGTTTTCGATCCCAAAAGGCAGTTGGTAAATCAGCATAGATTTCTTTTTCAATAAGCTCTTTAAAATCGGAAATCTTTCCTTTTATAAAATCACTTTGTAATTGGGCTTGAATTCTTTGCAAATTTAAATCTTTCTTTAAATGACTCAAATCTTTTTGTTTTGTTTTCAATAAAGCATTGATTTGATTTTGATAAACAGAACATGCTTTAATGATGTTTAAATGTCTTGTTTTTGGCTTTTCAACAAAAGGGAAAACAAGTTTTTTGTTTCTAGCTTTAAAAGATATACCATTATAATTGACAATATAAGGAGTAATTAGATTTATAAAGGGAGTTCCTAAAATAACGGTATGACGAATGTCATTTGTTAAAAGGAAAGAAGTTTTAAAATCAAATCCATTGTTATGAATAAGGGCTTCAGCTTTGGAGGTAATTTTTAATTTTGAATTATTGGCAGCAGAAAGCTTTTCTTTTGTCTTTTCATGAAATTCTTTTGGCACAATAACTTTTTGAATACAATTTAAATCAGCACCAGTGTCAAATAAGGCAATAGTGTCAATCATGAAATCTTTAGAAAAAGTTAAAGTAACTCTGATCAGATATTTTCTCATCGTGATTTGATTTAAAACAAAGAGAAAATCACCGGGTACAGACTCAATATTTTCAAGATTCGGATTTTCTTCATTATCATTACTGGAATGTGATTCATTATCAGAATGATCTTGAAGTTGTTTTTGTAAGAGAATCTGAATGGTTTCAGAATCGGTTTTTTGTTTTTCTTTCAAATCTTTTATTTCAGCTTTGATATCTTTAATCTCTTTTTGAAGATCTTGGATAGAAGGAATAGAAGCTTTTGAATGCTTTTTCTTTTCAAGAATTTGAGTAAGATCATAAGCATGCTTTTTGACAATAGGAACTTTAGAAGGTTCGGGTTTTTGATCAAGGGTCTTCAGGAGTTTATCCAAATATTCTTTCTGGAGAGTAGGGTCAGTAATGTGTTTGACTAATTCGAGAAATGTTTCTTGATCTCTAGTCAAAACATTAATTTTCTTTAAATAGGACTCTGACTCAGAATCACTATTGGATGAAAAGGAGGTATCGGAGTCAATTAACTCGTCAACCTGGAGAGGCTCACTGTCTCCAGTCATGGAAGACTCATAATCAGAAGACTCAATAAGAAGAGAGGAAATTTTTGTAAGGACTTCTTCATCGAGATTTAGCTCATGAAGTTTTTTACTCATCCTGCAGTAATTTGCAGTATGGCCTTTCTTACCACATTTGTGACATGTGGCTTCTCTGTAATTGAAAGGGGTTTTGGGCTTGAAGTCTTTCTTTTTAGAGAATTTGGGCTTTTTATAAGGCCTCGCAGGTTTCTTATAAAAATTATCTCTAGAATTAGTAATGGGTTTCCCATGACTTTTGGACTTGTAATGTTTTTTGTAAGGCCTTGAAGAGCACTTACCATTACAATTTTTGGAGGGAGATTTAAAAGGATCGTAATTGAATTGTTTACAAAAATCTCCTAGCTCATGCTTAGACTGTCTAAGTTCTCTTTTTAGACGTTTTTGTAACTTTAGATCTTGACAGATCTTTAATCCTTCTTTGTTGACGAAACTGACTAACTCACCATAGGTAAGTTCGTCATAAGGAATACGATTATCATAAAGGGTTTTAATGGAGTTTCTTACCTTTTCTCCCAAGAGAGTAGGTAAGCCAGCAAGGAATTTTTCTTTCCAAGTAGTATGATTTGCATAATCTCTTAGAAAGAGTCGAGTAAAGAAGGTGGTTTTATAGTCTTGGAAATCACTAAGTTTCCTACATCTCAAATTGTGTAGTAACTCAGCATTTTTATCTCTTAGGTGTGAAGGATCACCTATGAAATGGAGGGAAATGGTTAGGATAAGAGTTGCGACCGCATCTTGAATGGGGCTATTATTTTCATCCATAATGGGGATTTGATCCTCATCGGTTTGAATAGCATTCAAGATGTCAGATTGCTGTTGTTTGGTGAGGAGATGATCCCACCAGCCTTTAAATTGGCCTTTGAAACCGGCTATAAGGATTTCTGCTATGGCTTTATCAGAGGTTCCTGATTGGGTTTTATAAGCATTGGCAGCCATAGTCATTTGTTGTAATAGACCAAGTATATTGTACTCAGACATTCCATCTATATTCCATTCATAGATAGAAGATGCATTAAATCGGGATTGATTTAGTGCACTAGGCCTATTATCAACAGCTAGGTCAGGAGGAGAATGAGAAGTAGCAGGAAGTGCTAATTCCCAATGGACTCTATTAACCTTTGGAGTTGGGTCTTGAAAAGCTTCTATATTAGAAGTGGTTATAGAAGACTGGTCATAGTCTTGGTCAAGGACACCTACAGTATGAGATTGAATACTACTAGGTGTTTTGGATTAGGGTGTATCAGGAGCTATTTGGATTTTAGAAGTAGAAGCAGAAGATGAAGCTTTGATTCTATCTAGTTGTTCCCTAATGGCTTTAGCAAATTCTAACTTTGACTCTTGAATAAGCTCTTGACTATGTTTCGAGACCTGGAACGGTCTGAAAATAGGTTCTTTAAGCTTTTTGAAGGACTCGGTTTTGGAGGGAATTGACTTTGAAACAGAAGTAACAGTTGTGGAAGACTGTTGGATTTGACTTTCTATACGCGTCAACTGCTTTCCTATGGTATTTAGATTAGTATTACAGAAATTATTCTGTTGGATAATACTATCTAAATTTTTATTAGAGTCATCGGATTTATGGACTTTGAAAGGAGAGGCTTTGATTGGAATAAGAGGTTCACCATGTGCTATGGTTATACTCCTGAGAGGAGGATGTTCAGACTCGATAGTGTTACTACTATCAGAAAGATTCCATTTAGGAATTTTCTTTCTAGTAGTAATTGGGTTTGACTCTTTGAAATGATAGGAAATATTATTGTTGGAAGCATACATTTCAAACCAATCGAAAAATAGAATATGGACTTTATGCAAATTTGCAAAATCATAATAAATTTCCTGAATTTCTTTTCTTTGGTTTAAAAAATATTTAAAAAACCAAAGTCTTTTTTCTTTATTTTTATCTGAATAAAAATCATTATGAAGAAGAGTTTTGTCAATTTCGAAAACCTTTTCAAGAACATTAATGACGTTTTCTGTAACAGCAGAAAAGGTAGGAGAAGTTGGAGGAGAAGGTTCTTTGTCTTCCTGTCTTTGAATTCTCTGACTACTAGTGTAGATGGGATGAGGGACACTAGTACCATAATTGACAGAATGGATAGAAGAACTAGGAATATCCGAAGTGGGAAAATGGGGTTGTTCTTTAGGAATATTTATTTCTGTTGGGATTTTTGAAAACTGTTTTTCAAAAGAATGCATACTAGAGCAAGAATCTTTATCGGAGTATCCAGAAAAATTAGATCTCTTAAAGGATAATTTGACTTTACCATCAGAAAACTGAGTCACATTTTGCAACTCTGTATTGGGCTCAAGATGTTTTGGAATCACTGGTTCGGTGGCTCCATCTAGAATCCATTCGTCCGGAAGATGAATGTCTTTCCATTGAATAGGCTTTGGGACAACCGTATTGGCTTTAGACAAATCAGTCTGCAAGAGGAGAGTTTCATCTCTTTTTGACTGGAATTTATGTTGCGTGTTAAACGCGGAATTCATTGCTTTATAAGAAATTTTGTAAATCAATGCAACTGGAATTGAACCCTCAATCATATGGTAATTGTGGGTATTGATTTGCAAAATCATGCTTTTGAGAATATTTTTGTCTTTAAGGGAAACTGTTATGTTTGGGTAACAGTTGAAGTGGATTGGTCCTTTGCAAAGACTAGATTCTACACTACTGAGTAAAGAATCATCAAAGGACATAAACCTGCCATCACGGAGGACAGTAAGGATGGAAGTATCCAAACCTTCCTTGGTTAAAGGCTTTATTCCGACTTGGATGAGACCAATATGAACATAATTAAATTGTTTCTCTTTTAAGGTCTTTAAAGTTTTGTCTGAAAATAGATGAATTGTTTCAAAAGGCTTTGTAAGTGTGATATCTCTTTCTTCGGTCTTTATGATATAATCACTCTTTAAAAAGTCAAGCTTTTTTGTTTTATAAATCATTTCTCTAGAGACTTTAGGTAATTCCCAATTATCAATTGCTTTATCAAAATCAGAGATAACAAATTCTTCAGAACTCACAATATTCTTTGAATCACTAGTCTTCCCGAAAGAAGAGTTAGAAAAAGAAAATGTTCTACAGGTGATAGTATCCATGAAGCACAAAACTTTCAAATCTTGAAACCTATATGAATGGCTACAGGTATGAATTTATTGCCCTAAGTGGATGCAAAGACTCCTAAGACGGGACTTATAACCAGTAAAAAAAATTCAACACACACACAGAAGTTAAGAATTGAAAACTTTCACACACATAGACTCTTAACACCTATATTACACCTACTTCAACTTGGCTCTGATACCAGTAAGGAAACGATCTGGTATATATATATATATATATATATATATATATATATATATATATATAGAGAGAGAGAGAGAGAGAGAGTCATTCACAAACAAGGACATTTTTATTTTGTTGAAATAAGAATGCCACTAACATATTAAAAAAAATACAAATTTCAATATTTTAGAGATTGTACTTTTGTCTGTTAATGCTATACTCACTTTGTTAACATTTTCTAATTTTATATTAAAGTAAGGATGCCTCTAAAATATAAAAAAGATATAGATTTCAATATTTAGAGATAATATTTTCTTATATGCTAGAGTATCAAAATCCTATTTTATATGTTGTGGAATAAGAAGCCTTCATATTTTAATGCATGTATTTAATTTATTTGAGGCTATTTGAGCAGGATCCACTTTTTGGTTAGTACCTAGTCGGGCCTTTTTTTGTTCTAATGACCCATACCGCTGAACCGTAGTAAGGGTACGAATCATGCCATAAAAAACGATTTAAGCATTCTCATTTTGTTAAAGGGAGAATGCACAGTAAATTACAAAAAAAAAAGATAACATATTTCAATATATTAAAGACAATGTTTTTTTGTCTATAGTGACATCCTCGTTAGAGAATTACTATATAATACATATAATTATTGTATTGTATTGTATTACAGTACATATATTACGTTATATTATGTTGAATTCTTTGATACTTTAGTTTGATTAAAATATTCAAAAAAATGAAAGACCAGTAGATGTGTTGAGTCACTACTGCAATTTAAAGCAAAATGAATAATGGTTCGTGATTTGGTGAATGTGAAGAGAAGTACTTGATCAACAGCTCTATCAACGCCCAGAGAAATTCTAGAATGCATATAATACAACTAATTAATGCATATACGACATGCACCATTTTTGTATGGTGATTTTTTAAAAATAAATGCACACATGTAATAGTATTATTTGCTTGTTGTATGAATGACATATACCTCTATCGTATGGCTATTGGTGTTATGCATTTTTTTAATTTCAAAATAAATATTTTGTAAATTAAAGTGAGTGGACCTATAGTGAGACTATAATTGGTCGGACGTAATGTAATTTTATTTTAGAAATATGTTAACGTGGTGCGATCAACCCATGAAAGTTTTTCTCTATTAAACACGCTTATGTAATTAACTCCATTAATTAGATAAAGCTAGGTCCTGTGTTTCCAGACCTTAGAGCTTCTTAACCTAGCCAGGTTTGAGATTGCTACTACTTGTAAAATAATTTTCTTGTGTTGTACTCGTGAAATGATAATAAGCGAAAAAAAATACCTAGGTATTTGATATACTATGGAGCTAAGAGAGTGGGTAAAAAACAAAGTGTAATGTAATTGATGCATTTTACTATTAAATTTTTGTTTTATTGTATAATGCTCAAAATAGATATTAGTTTAAGTTGACTAGATGCGTCATTTTCACTTTTCAAATGTAAATTTACATAAAGTGGAACAAAAGATTAATAATAGAGTAATTGAAAAAAAATTACAATAAAAAAGAATAGATGAAAAAAGAATAATACTAGTAATCTATATGTGATTTATTTAGTATATTATGAATACATTTTATCGGGAGTATTCCCTTAACTTCAAATTTTGACTTCCAAAAGGGACTAAATTTTTTATATATTAGGTCACTCAATCTTAAAACAGAAATGTTATTTTTTTAATTTTAAAAATTTTACCATTAATTTTAAATTCAATGGATGAAAATTTAATTCACTTTTTAAAGTTAAAATTTGAAGTTAAGGGAACCTCACTTGAAGGTACCAAAATTACCATGTCAATAAGCAAATGACATGTATCATATACTACCAAGAATTAATCTAGGCTTTGTCCAAACTTACTTCGGAACAGTAGATAGTTAGCATAAGATGCGCATGACATGCACGAGCTTCTGCTCGAACACCAAAGAAAAATGGATACGCAAGCGCCGCTAATAAAAGTATCAAGTGCTTTGTTAACAGAAGCACGTGAAGAGCAAAGTTAATCCAAATAACATGACTCAGAAATAGAGGAATAATTTTAGAAAATAGTCCAACTTTGGAGAAAAGGGAACAAACGGCAAAAAAAAAGAAATGTTATGTCCCCAGATTAATGAAGGACACATGGCGAGCCAAATAGAGCAATAAATCTATTTCAAGATACCTACCCACAAACTACTAATTTAAGTTTAGCTATAGTAATACTGAAGTCACCATTTTTATTAAATTCTCTTTCTTTGCTTGTGTTTCTTACATCTATCATATATCTACACACAATTATTTAAGTGTTGGAGTGTCCTTGCAGGTATACCTACGTATATCTAATGATGTGAATACAATATTCGCTACTTGTCTCAAACAAGAGAAAGAAATAAACTCAGAACATTCATAGATATTCATAATATGTTCCCTATGGTAACCGGTTTCATGAATTATGGTCAACCAGATGAGGGAACCCTAAGAGAGCCGCCGACTCCAACTACCGTCCATGTACGATCCATACTGCCTTGAGCATTGTATAAGGATGCGCTGTAGGAGTAACCCATTACCTTCTAGGTGGAATTGCCCAAGAATAGACAAGAAAAGCACTTCGAATTGTTGATTCATCGTCAGAGATGGCTTAGAACCAATAGTTCATTATAGTATGGGCTCACGCTCTTCGCGGTCCTCGATAGGAAAAACTTTCTTTCTCATCTTTGTAGATCCCAGAGGAATAAATGGAGGATTCCAAAACTGGATTAGGAGACATAGATTCAAGCTTTGAGCGAGCGGTGCTTTCATTATGTTGTCCCGGGGGAACTATCCACATCCAAATCAACGCCTTGAGATCGGGTGCTTTCATGAAGTCAGAATCTTCAAAAATGTATGCACGATTGCTTCTAATATTCTAGATTTTCGATTTCTATGAATCACTAATTTTTATTTAGATTTAAAAAGATGTTTCACACGCATATAATTAGTAGTTGTATATAATTTGTGTTTTATAGTAATTTAATAAATAGGCATAATTGTAATATGAATTTTTACTAAAAGGTGGATACAAAGAGTATTCTTGTGGTCATTCCATGATGTGGTTATAGTACTAATAATGTAACAAATGTGCATTTGACTAATGGTATTAAAATATTTGTATGGATAAAAAACATAAAAGATATTGAAATATTGTATCTGATTAACCAACCAATTTAAAAGATTCTTAAAAATTAATAAAAAAATATTTATAATGAATTAATACCTCCTTTTTCTTTCCTATTGAATACATAAGTCTTTCTATTCATCTGGAATTTATCAACTTAATTTTAAATCTCAATTCTTTTTTATTAGCCTTTTCACTTAGAGCCAAACTTCATTTTCAATGTGGACTCTTACTAATTATGAAGGGGTTAGCTTTTATTTATATTTATATTATAGTTATTTAAAAATGTTTATCAATTAATTAAAAATAAAAATCCCTCATTAATTAAGTGTTTATCCACTAAATTAAATTAATGATGGAGATAAACATATTTAATCTAAGGGTCTACAGTAACCTACCAGAGAGATTTTAGTTGCAGAATCTCCATTTAAAAAATCAACATGTAATTAATAATTATAATTAGTCATACATACATTAAATGAGTATAGCATAATAAAAATACTCTAGAGTCTTTCCAACAACTCCTAGAGCCTCGTACAACATTGTATAAAATCTTCCTTCCACTGTTCCCAGTCCCACAGTCACTCACACAGGCCATACATAGCAAACTTTACCAACAATGAAGTTGCGTCCGTGCTCAAAGGCACTTGGTCGCGCAGCCTACTAATCTTGAATTCAGAAACCTCAAAATGACGAAGACCGCCACCGCTGAAGAAGGTTCCTAGAATGGTACCGAGTTCAGGTTTCATCTTCGTTGGAAGAAGAGGAGAGAGGATGTTAATGTTGTAGCCAGGGAGTTTATAATTGTTGGGAAAATATACTCTTTAAAAGCATATGTGTTTATTTAATTATAATAAACAATTTTTCTGATTAATAAAATAAATGAGCTATTTTATTCAATATCTTAATTGCATTAATATTTGTATTAAAGTCCATTTAATCATATTATATGTATTTATGTGATCACCATGTGGATTCACAGAAGACATAAATACAAGTTATCTTATGATTAAATAAATTTAGTTCGCAGTTGATAAATAAAGTTGGGCACTTTATTTAGGTATAGACTGTAATAAATTCATTAAATGATTTGTCTTAATCATGTATGAATTTATTGATGTAGTACGACTATGTTGAACAGGATCACATATGAGATTTAATTAACTTTGTAATAACTGTCAGACTTATTAAATCTCATAGGCGTTGATTTTACTGTAATCTTAATCTTGAGTTAATTATGATTTCATGATTGTGATTGTTATTCCATTTGAGTTACCAATGGGCACGACACATCCTTGTGGTTAAGATTACCCGGTATCTTAGTGGGAGCAATTATGAGTATTGGAGTTATGGATTAACAGTATATAATTTGTACAACACATTTCTTGATAGGTTTTCGGCACTTGATCATAGAATTCTCTGGCCAGAGTGTGTCAACATATTTAGTATGTTGAAAATAATCATTAGAGAAAACCAGTAAGGATCAATGAATAAGATGTTATTAAATTGATTGGATAAATGAGATATCAATTTAATTAACGATATGGTACAAAGGATTGTGCAGTAAAGAAATCAATGTGGCTTGGGACGAATTATTATTGGAGCATATAATTATGGAAGTCAGTTCCAATCTTTTAGTCGAGTAGATTTGAAATTAAATAATTGGGCTAGTTTAATTACAGGCCTAATTATTGTATTCACTATTGTATGTTCCCAAATGATCCCCGGGTTAACTCATTTAATTGACTGCATCACCACTGGACAAATAAGTAAGATAACTAGCTATTTGGGTCAAAAGCCTAAATATATCATTTAGTGAGAGGCTCCATTTAATTATATTTTGTATAAGGGGCCTTATATTATTTTACAAGGTGGGTCCCTTATTGAAAAAGAAAATAAACGTGAGTTTTATTTTTGAATTTTTTGGAGCGTAGGGTTTTCACTAAAGGGAGATATATAAGGCTTATTTTCTCTAAAGAAAAGATAGAAGCCACTTTATACAAATCTGAGAATAAAATTTTTCTCTCTATTGTTGAGAGAAAAATTTTCTCGTGCTAGTTGCTTTGGTAATGATAAAGGCGCCCACACGTCAAGTGCAGATCGAACCTGAGTCATAACCTGGAAGATCATTGGTGGCAGTTCGTGATCTAACAAGCGTGGTGGTGACGGATCGTGATCTAACAAGAGTGGTGGTGGCGGATCATGATCTAGGAGCTTAAATCACTTTAGCGGAAAAAGCCAACTCGGATTTTCAAGGTACGATTTCTATATTACATATTCTTATATATTATATGAGAACGGTAATTAAAAAGATTTTATAAAAATTTAAAAACCTAATTTTTCCCTAACAATTGGTATCAGAGCCATCTCATATTAATATATAAGAATTTCGTACGAAATCATTCTTGAAATTTATGTATTAGAGTGGCACAATTTATTCAGATATATATTAATTGTTTAAATATATGAATAAAGTATGTTGTGGTTTGTCTTAATTCATGGTTAGATTTTCTGTTGTATTTTTACGTTTGGATTTGTAACAAGAGGGGTGGTTTATTATCACCATAATTCCCTCTTGATTTATTTTTCAGTAATAGAAATTTTGTAAGCCAAGATTGGCATAGGAAATTTGTAATTCATCACTGGAAAACGAATTCAAAAATCAAGATCGGAACATGGAAGTCAGAAAATTTTGGAAACTGCGGCAATGGACCAGCAGAGCGCGGCCAGCAGTGCGCGGCACGCAGCACACGCTGCCAGCAGTGCGCGCTGCAGGCCAGTAGCGCACGCTGCGCGCACAGCAAGCTGCAGCAGAAGCGTGCTCCGGTTTAGTCTATTTTCGGTGATGTGGTGACGGTCGGCGTTGGCGTCGGAGATCGGCGGCAACAGTGAACAGTGGCTGGAGGTGTTTGGAGATGGCGGCTGGGGAAGTAGAAGGAAAGAAAAATATTGATTTAGGGTTTCATGGCTTTTATCATGGAGGTTCCTATGGTTCTATAATTTTTCACTTGGGCAATCAAGTTTTAATTTTTGGTATTTAAGTCCAAAAATGATTTTAGGCTTAATGAATCCTAGTTTTAGGCCCAATTTCAATTAGGCTTAATGGATTAAAAATGCATAGACAAAATTAAATATATTAAATTTATTTTTGATCCAAAAGTTTTATTTTAATAACTTTTTTATTTCCTTTAAAAATTAAAATTGGACCAATTATAAATTTAAAAGCCCAATTTTCCCTAGTCCATTAACAAAGACAAGCTTGTGGAAGATGGACATTGACAAGAAGCCCAATGAAGAGTAGGCTTAGGGTTAATGTATTTTTCATTATTAGGAAAGCCATGAATTAAGATTATTTAATTGTTTTCCTATATGTTATGTTTTTGGATGTTCACATGCCATGATAACATGTCGTATAGAATAGGTAGTGCCACTCTATGCATAATGATACATGTCATTCATTAATTATGAATTTCATTATATTGTTTGTAATTTGACTATGCTTAATAATATTAGATTTCATCTAGATAATATTATAGGAAGCATACAATTAACAATATGTATGTTTTTAAAAGGAAAAACCAATTTTAAAATATTGAGTGGGAGAGGAAAAATTCAAGATAATTTTCCCACAGGCTCCATTGTTAGTTCAATAATAAAATTATACATATACCTCGACTTCATGATACGATGATGCTCCCTTCGGAGGGTATATATATTAGATATTTTATTTGATGAACTTTTTCAAAGATAAAATTGAAAAATTTTTTAATCGATTGTTCACCCCAACGGTGACTATTGATATGAAAAATATCTAGATTGAAACAATGGTTATACACTCAACTAAAATTTGTTATTAACCTTCCCAACGAAGCTCTGTTAACAAATTTAGGCCCAAAAGGATAACGAGAATTATTTATCATGTCTCTACATGAAAGTAAATAATCTAATGGATAATTGGGTCTAGTAAGTGTAAACATGACTTCCCCAACGGATAGCTTGTCAAGGCGGGGTACTAGATTATCGTTACAAATAAATTAAAATGCATTTATGATTTTTTGCATTTTTGTCATTTATTGTGAATATTATTTCAAATTATTTATGCATGGATGTTTTATTTTTCAGTAAATGCCTTCCCTGAGCCCACTTACTATTATTTTGAGTCAAAACAAACTTACTGGAGAAAACTATATAGATTGGAAAAGAAATATATTCATTGTCCTGACTGCTGAAAATTATAAATATGTCTTAACCCAGCCATGCCCTCTAGTTCCAGCGGATGATGCTCATAAAAATCAGAGGAGGCTTTATGAGAAATGGCAAAAGGCCAATGAAATGGCAAAGTGCTACATTTTAGCCTCGATTTCTAATATTCTGCAGACCAAACATCAGAACTTGGATACTGCCACTGAAATAATGGATAGTCTCCAACAGATGTTCGGGCAGAGTACTCGCTCCGCGAGACAAGCAGTGCTGAAAGGAATTATGAACAGTAAAATGGAGAAGGGCACAAGAGTTCGTGATCATGTCCTCAAAATGATGGACTATTTGAATGGGGCTGAGATTCAGGGAGCACAAATCGATGATAACTCAAAGATTGATATGGTGCTAGAATCTCTGCCAGAAACATTCAAGGAGTTTAAGGTCAATTATAACATAAACAAAAGAAACATGACCTTAACTGAATTAATGAACGAACTCCATTCTGCTGAAGAGATCTATCGTGCTGAGAAATCTCTGGGAAGCATAAGTATTACTGAAAAAAGGTCAACTTCTAGGCCTAAGCCGAAAGGAAAAGGTAAGAAGAAAGCTGGGAAAAAGAAATCGTCTACCAAACAAGATGGCAAGCCGAAAGGCAAATGCTTTAAGTGTGGACAGAAAGGTCACTGGAAAAAGGATTGCCTTAAGATTGTAAAATCAGGTATGGGAAATCTTTTTGTAATTGAGGCCTGTTTAGTTCAGAATCCTATTGACACTTGGGTGTTGGATTCAGGAGCAACTAATCATATTTGTAATTCACTTTATTGGTTTCAGGAAACCAGGAAAATAAGTGAAGGAAGCGTCAAGCTGCAACTAGGGACAGGACAGTTCGTGTCAGCAGTGAAGACTGGATCTGTTTTGTTATCTTTTAATAATGAGACTTTAGTTTTGAATAATTGTCTTTATGTTCCAGACATTAAGAGGAATTTAATTTCAGTAGCTTGTTTGTCAAAGTAAGGGTACACTGTAAAATTTGGATCCTCTGTTTCTATTTTTCATAATAAGAGACTTATTTGTTCTAGTACATTGGAAGATAATTTATATCATTTAAGTCTAATGATCCATTCTATACATGATATAGTGATCAATAATGATGAGCATACATTAATCTAAAAAAAGAAAAATTTCTTCCAACTAATGTTACCTCTGGCATTTACGCTTGGGTCATATAAACCAAAATAGGATACAGAGGATGATTAAAGATGGGCTCTTGGGTCCATTAGAAAATGAATCATTGCCACTCTGTGAATCCTGTTTAAAAGGGAAAATAACCAAAAGGCCATTCTCTGCCAAAGAAGTACGTGCAACAGTACAACTTGAATTGGTACATACAGATGTATGTGGACCAATCAATGTACAAGCTCGAGAAGGTTATGAGTATTTCATTACTTTCACTGATGATTACTCGAGATACGGTTATGTTTATCTGATGCGTCACGAGTCTGAAGCTCTTGAAAAATTCAAAGAGTATAGGGCTGAGACAGAAAAGCAATTAGATAAGAACATAAAGAAACTTCGATCTAATCGAGGTGGTGAATTTCTCTCAGGAGATTTCAAAGAGTATCTGGTTGAAAATGGGATTATATCTTAATTGATTGCCTCGGGAACACCACAACAAAATGGGGTAGCTGAAAGAAGAAATAAAACTCTTTTGGATATGGTGAGATCTATGCTTAGTTATTCGTCATTACCAATCTCTTTTTGGGGACTAGCACTCGAAACTGCAGTTTACCTCTTGAACTTAGTTCCATCTAAGTCAGTGCCTAAAACCTTAATAGAATTATGGTTAGGTCGCAAACCAAGTTTACGACATGTTCGTATTTGGGGATCACCAGCACATGTGCTGAAACCAAAGGCATACAAAATGGATTCACGTTCTGAGGTTTGTATGTTTGTGGGGTATCCTAAAGGAACAAGGGGAGGTTTATTTTATAGTCCTCAAGATAGGAAAGTGATCGTGAGCACACATTTCACTTCCCTCGAGGAAGACTATATGAATAACTTCAAACCTAAGAGTAAGATAATACTTGAAGAACTGTCAGGTGATCAGGTTGATACTCAGCTTTCAATGCCTGTTACAGAACATGAAGAACAACAACAACCAGATGATCAACACAGGATTATCCCTGAACAACCATCACTTTTAGAACCTCATCGTAGTGGGAGAGTAACTAGGTTACCTGTGAGATACATGCTTTTGGGAGAAACTGTTAGTAATATGCCCTAAAGGCCAATCGAATGATGATTTGATTGTTTAGGGAATGATTGTATTTGAATAGCATTTTGATATTTATAAAATGGCAAAGTTATCAATATTCATATATTAATTTAATGAATATAGTCCAAGAAGTAAAATAGTTAAGGAACACATTCTCGAGTATGTCGAGAATATGAAACGTGTATCCTTTGTACTATACTTCTAAAATAGTTCCTAGTGGTGGATTTATGATTGGACATTATAAATTCCTATAAACACTAGTATGTGTTATGACTCCTTATGGTATGTGATACTAAGATGGATGGTGAGTTTCATATCATTGACATGAGATGTCAAGTCAAACACATAGGTACTTGTTAAGAGAACGAGTTTACTGAACTTGACCGAATATAGTAAGCCATATGGTCGTGAGTGTTAATGGCTTATTATACATTGTAACAGACACTATGTTTAGTAATGGTCTTTAGACCTGAGACATAACAGATGTCTTATACATAGACATCCCTGATATGTGAATGCATAACGATTGATTCCTAATCACGGAAGAGATCTAGCAATAGCTGTCATGGTTGGCTATGTATGAAGACAAGTTGATGGCCAATATGGAATTCATCACTTTGTAATATACAAAAAGGATGTCCCTATGAGATAATATGAATTGGCATGAGAAATCCTTGGCCAAGGTGAAATATATTTGAAGGAGTTCAAATTATATTATCATGCCAAGTTCATTTATATTTATTTTGAGATAAAGCACAACTGCTTAACATAATAAACCATAAGCTGTGTTTTTCTCTGGACATGGATGATGAAGAGACCAAGACATAGAGATACAATGGAATAGGTTCTATAGATCCAACAATTCTTGTTATTTGAATAGTCGTGATATACTGTTAGGTGTCACTCATGACTTGTAGAAACCTTATGATCAATATTGGTAAAGCGTATTACCAATGCATCTTAAGGTCATTAGAAAGGTTCTAATTGATGACTAAAGAGTTTAGCATCATTTAATGAATAAAGAGTTATCATTAAAATAGTTCTACTACCTTATAACTAAGAACCTAAAAGGTCACACACAATATAGAAATGAGAAAGGAGTTACTAGAAAATGAGAAGTTAGATTTCCTAATTTTAGGAAAATCAATATTTATATTATAATTCATTGAGAATGAATATAAATATAAATATATCTTAAATATGATTTAAGATAGAAATTTAGATGTTCCATAAATAGTTTAAGGAACAAAATAAATTTCATAAATCCTCAATTAAACATTATGGAATGTCGAGCACGTAAAATGACCGTTTTGGACATGTTCGGGTTCATATATGATTATGGACTTCTAGACCAATTTTGGGTTTAGAATTATGGGCTTTTATTGAATCCAATATGGATTAAGAGAAAGCATTAGAACATGTCACAAGAGAAGCCCACATTTAACCATTTGATGTGATCAAAATGGGGTTAAATGATTAATTCCGAAATTAATTAATATTAGCTATTTATTTATTTAATTAAATAGTTTATTGAAGTGATGAGATCAATTTCAATAAATAATGGCTAAGTGGGTGGGTCTAGCACATGATAATGTTTGGTGCCATTATTAGAGATAATGGTGGCTTTATTTGGTGGAAGGAATCAACATGAGCTAGCATTCATGTTCCTTCATTATCTCTCTCATTTCTTAATGAAATTTCGAGATTCCAAATCCTCTGAACTCCTAGAACATTTCTAAGTGTGGACTGATTAGAGGCATCACAATTGGGGTGCTTAAAGGATCTCAGATCGTGGCAAAACAGAAGCTGTTCGTGCAGAGCTGTTTTTCTGGACAGTGTTCGGAGCTTGCTGTTTTCAGTCGTTTTCTCCCACTTCACGAAGTTGTTTTCGAAACTTCAAGTGAGGTAATTAAACTTCAATCTTTCCTCTTGATTTTAGTTTTTGAATGAAGTCGATCCGAGGTTTCTAGAGCTTCCGCCATCTGTTTTAATTTTACTGTGCAAAAGTTGCGTTTTTAGGAACCTCATGGACAAATGTTGTCCTTCAGAAACCTATACGACTATCTCAGATGAACATGTACAAGATCCCACTAGTTACAACGAAGCTCTAATAGATAGAGATGTTGAATTTTGGAAAAAGGCCATGAATCAAGAAATGGAATCTATGTATTCCAATAAAGTCTGGGAACTTGTAGAGGCACCAAATGGGGTAAAACCTATAGGGTGCAAGTGGATCTACTAGAGAAAAAGAGGAGTAGACGAAAGGGTGGAAACATTTAAAGCAAGATTAGTAGCCAAAGGGTTTACTCAAAAAGAGGGAATCGATTATGAGGAAACTTTTTCTCCGGTTGCTATGCTTAAATCCATCAGGATTTTGCTCTCCATTGCTGCAGTGCTAGATTATGAAATTTGGCAAATGAATGTCAAGACTGCCTTTCTTAACGGGCATCTTGAAGAAAACATCTACATGCAGCAACCAGATGGATTTATACAAAAAGGCCAAGAACACATGGTATGTAAGTTGCATAGATCCATTTATGGATTGAAGCAAGCATCCCGGTCATGAAACATCAGATTTGATCAAGCGATTAAATTGTTTAGATTCATTCAGAACATTGATGAACCATGTGTGTACAAGAAAATTCAAGAAAAATCTGTATCATTCCTAATTCTTTATGTAGACGATATTCTCCTAATTAGAAACGATATAGGAGTATTGACTAAAATAAAGAGTTGGTTAGCAAAACAATTTGATATGAAAGACCTGGGAGAGGCAAGTTACATTCTTGGTATCAGTTACTACGAGACTGGAAGAATAAAACTTTAGCCTTGTCTCAAGCGGTCTATATTGATAAGATATTGGGTAGATTTAGCATGGAAAATTCCAAGACTGGTTTATTACCATTCAAACATGGAATTACATTCTCTAAGGATCAATCACCTAAAACATCTGCAGAGATAGAGAGAATGAGACGAGTTCCCTATGCAGAAGCTGTGGGAAGTCTTATGTATGCCATGCTTTGCACTAGGCCATATATCTGTTTTGCGGTAGGGATGGTTAGTAGATATCAATCTAATCCTGGACCTGAACACTGGACTGCGGTCAAGCATATAATGAAGTATCTGAAAAGAACAAAAAATTATATGCTTGTGTATTCTGTGATGAACTCTAGTGGGTTATACTGATTCTGACTTTATGTCAGATAAGGATTCCAGAAAATCAACTTCCGGCAATGTGTTTACATTGGGAAGTGGAGTTATTAGTTGGAGGAGTGTGAAACAATCTTGTATCGCAGACTCCACAACTGAAGCTGAATATGTGGCTGCATCCAAATTTGCAAAAGAAACTGTATGGCTCCGCAAGTTCCTACAAGATCTTGAGGTGGTACCTGCTGTATTTACACCCCTGAAACTATTTTGCGATAATAGTGGTGCAGTAGCTCAATCTAAGGAACCAAGGAACCACAAGAAACAACAACATATTAAGAGGAAGTATCATCTTATAAGGGATATAGTGCAGAGAGGTGATGTGGAGGTTACTCATATTGCGTCACAGCAAAACTTGGCAGATCTTTTTACTAAGGCCATACCTGGGAAACCTTTCTACTTGCACTTAGAATCCATGGGCATGCATGAGATGCCAAATATGCTGAGAGCTAGTGGGAGATTGTTGGGAAAATATGCTCTTTAAAAGCATATGTGTTTATTTAATTATAATAAACAATTTTTCTGATTAATAAAATAAATGAGCTATTTTATTCAATATCTTAATTGCATTAATATTTGTATTAAAGTCCATTTAATCATATTATATGTATTTATGTGATCACTATGTGGATTCACAGAAGACATAAATACAAGTTATCTTATGATTAAATAAATTTAATTCGCAGTTGATAAATAAAGTTGGGCACTTTATTTAGGTATAGACTGTAATAAATTTATTAAATGATTTGTCTTAATCATGTATGAATTTATTGATGTAGTACGACTAAGTTGAACAGGATCACATATGAGATTTAATTAACTTTGTAATAACTGTCAGACTTATTAAATCTCATAGGCGTTGATTTTACTGTAATCTTAATCTTGAGTTAATTATGATTTCATGATTGTGATTGTTATTCCATTTGAGTTACCAATGGGCACGACACATCCTTGTGGTTAAGATTACCCGGTATCTTGGTGGGAGCAATTATGAGTATTGGAGTTATGGATTAACAGTATAGAATTTGTACAACACACCTCTTGATAAGTTTTCGGCACTTGATCATAGAATTCTCTGGCCAGAGTGTGTCAACATATTTAGTATGTTGAAAATAATCATTAGAGAAAACCAGTAAGGATCAAGGAATAAGATGTTATTAAATTGATTGGACAATTGAGATATCAATTTAATTAACGATGTGGTACAAAGGATTGTGTAGTAAAGAAATCAATGTGGCTTGGGACGAATTATTATTCGAGCATATAATTATGGAAGTCAGTTCCAATCTTTTAGTGGAGTAGATTTGGAATTAAATAATTGGGCTAGTTTAATTACAGGACTAATTATTGTAGCCACTATTGTATGTTCCCAAATGATCCCCAGGTTAGTTTATTTAATTGACTGCACCACCACTGGACTAATAAGTAAGATAACTAGCTATTTGGGTCAAAAGCCTAAATATATCATTTAGTGGGAGGCTCCATTTAATTATATTTTGTATAAGGGGCCTTATGTTATTTTACAAGGTGGGTCACCTATTGAAAAAGAAAATAAACTTGAGTTTTATTTTTGGATTTTTTGGAGCTTAGGGTTTTCACTAAAGGGAGATATATAAGGCTTATTTTCTCTAAAGAAAAGATAGAAGCCACTTTATACAAATCTGAGAATAAGATTTTTCTCTCTATTGTTGAGAGAAAAATTTTCTCGTGCTAGTTGCTTTTGTAGTGATAAAGGCGCCCATACGTCAAGTGCAGATCGAACCTGAGTCATAACCTGGAAGATCATTGGTGGCAGTTCGTGATCTAACAAGCGTGGTGGTGACGGATCGTGATCTAACAAGAGTGGTGGCGGCGGATCGTGATCTAGGAACCTATCTCACTTCAGCAGAAAAAGCCAACTCGGATTTTTAAGGTACGATTTCTAGATTACGTATTCTTATATATTATATGAGAACGGTCACTAAAAAGGTTTTATAAAAATTTAAAAACCTAATTTTTCCCCAACAATAATCACATACAGCGGCAATAAGAATACGATTATCAGTTCCAGGTTACCAAGAAGGGCGAATCCGGATGGCTATACTCATTTCATAGAAAATGATCAATTTCTCGTTGTTGTTTTGGTTAGACTGAGGCGCAGGAATAAGTTTTTGAGAATGCTGACTGGCGTTGTGTCTTTTGCCTGTCTAGGTTTCTCATAAACTTTGTAGAAGTCTCGATCGGTCGCTGCCCATTTGTCTGATCAAGTTGATACGAGTGATAAATTAAAACTGCACAAGCTATATAGCTCTGTTGTAGACTTGTAGTCTGTTGTGACTCGTATGTACAAATGTTTTTTTGTAGATACAAGATCTGGGTGGGGTCGAGTGTGACTAAGTGATGTTCGTTTTTTTTGTTTTTCAGTTGACATTAACCTGTAATTGTTTGTGGAACTTGAATAAGAAACAAAACCCTTATTGGTTATATATAGTAATGTTATTTTTGCACACCTTGAAACATACATGACAGTTAAAACGAGATCGTTTTATTACAATAGTTCGTTAGAGTGGCAGGAGAGATCAATCTCAAAGTGAGTTTGATACCCGTTAAGATAATCAAAGCTCAAGAGTGCGACAGTGGTTCATTAGAATTAGAATGATTAGATAAGCTGACGTCTGAGTAGCAGTCGTGCGTTAAATACATATTTAATATGATCAGAGATATCTAGTCTGATTGAAACATTCATATAAACTATAAAATTTGGAAAAAAATAAAATAATAAAGATTTTATTTTATTTATTTAAACAACAAATTAGTTAACTACATCAGCACGTACGAGACGTGCAAGTGAAATGAAATTAATTAGAACTAATTAAATTTCTCTCCTCCTAGCTCCTACTAAGTGACGCATGACCAGCTTCTCCACCATTACTAGCCGTCGTCCTTCTTCTGGTCGCGCTGGCGTTCCGCAAAACTGTCCACATCATTTACGCAACCAAAAATGGCACCAACAAGAATTGCTTCGCCAAGCCAAACTTCCCAAATCTTTCTGCCGAAGCTCAATCTATCAAAAATAACAACGAGAAACCCATCCTCCACCTCGCGCGTAAAGCCAGTGCCTAACCTTCTTGGTAACTTGGAACGCACAATCAAATTGCCACTGCCACGATCACTTACTATGGGCTCCTTCTTGCGTGCAACTCTAACATCCACCTCATCATTCTTCCTTCCCATAAGATGAATCCTGAACTCTGTACCTTTCCAGACGCCTGCTTCTCCCCTTGCAGCCATTAATTAATTTTAAGGCTTGATATGTAACTTAGGAATTTCCTTCAGCACTCAAGAATTGATTGCTTGTAGTTGAACCTGTTGGGAAATTATGCTCTTTAAAAGCATATGTGTTTATTTAATTGTACTAAACATTTTTCTGATTAATAAAATTAATGAGGTATTTATTCAAATATCTTGATTGCATTTATATTTGTATTAAAATCCATTTAATCATATTATATGTATTTATGTGATCACCATGTGGATTCACAGAAGACATAAATACAAGTTATCTTATGATTAAATAAATTTAGTTCGCAGTTGATAAATAAAGTTGGGCACTTTATTTAGGTATAAACTGTAATAAATTCATTGAATGATTTGTCTTAATCATGTATGAATTTATTGATGTAGTACGACTACATTGAACAGGATCACATATGAGATTTAATTAACTTTATAATAACTGTCAGACTTATTAAATCTCATAGGCGTTGATTTTACTGTAATCTTAATCTTGAGTTAATTATGATTTCATGATTGTGATTGTTATTCCATTTGAGTTACCAATGGGCACGACATATCTTTATGGTCAAGATTACCCGGTATCTTGGTGGGAGCAATTATGAGTATTGGAGTTATAGATTAACAATATAGAATTTGTACAACACATCTCTTGATAGGTTTTCGGTACTTGATCATAGAATTCTCTGGCCAGAGTGTGTCAACATATTTAGTATGTTGAAAATGATCATTGGAGAAAACCAGTAAGGATCAAGGAAAAAAGATGTTATTAAATTGATTGGACAGTTGAGATATCAATTTAATTAACGATGTGGTACAAAGGATTGTGCAGTAAAGAAATCAATGTGGCTTGGGACGAATTATTATTCGAGCATACAATTATGGAAGTCAGTTCCAATCTTTTAGTGGAGTAGATTTGGAATTAAATAATTAGGCTAGTTTTATTACATGCCTAATTATTGTAGCCATTATTGTATGTTCCCAAATGATCCCCGGGTTAGCTCATTTAATTGACTGCACCACTACTGGACTAATAAGCAAAATAACTAGCAATTTGGGTCAAAAGACTAATTATATCATTTAGTGGGAGGCTCCATTTAAATAGCTTTTGTATAAGGGGCCTTATGTTATTTTACAAGGTGGGTCCTCTATTGGAAAAGTAAATAACGTAAGTTTTCGTTTTGGATTGTTTGGAGCCTAGGGTTTCACTAAAGGGAGATATAAAAGGTTTATTTTCTCAACAGAAAAAAGAGAGGCCACTTTACACAGATCAGAGAATAAGATTTTTCTCTCCATTGTTGAGAGAAAAATTTTCTCGTGCTAGTTGCTTTGGTAGTGATAAAGGCGCCCACACGTCAAGTGCAGATCGAACCTGAGTCATAACTTGGAAGATCATTGGTGACGGTTCGTGATCCAACAAGTGTGGTGGTGACGGATCGTGATCTAACAGGAGTGGTGGTGGCAGATCGTGATCTAGGAGCCTAAATCACTTCAGCGGAAAAAGCCAACTTGGATTTTCAAGGTACGATTTCTAGATTACGTGTTATTATATATTATATGAGAGCGGTCCTTTAAAAGGTTTTATAAAATTTTAAAAACCTGATTTTTCCCCAACAGAACCAGCCTGTGTGTGTTTGCGTGTGATATACAGAGGAGCGGCTTGGCCTTATTTAAAGACGGCTTGGTCTATATATCGCCAAAAAAAAAAAAAAGATAACTTGGTCGGGAGAATGGCATTATCGTAATTATATATGTCTTCGCCAATCGAACTTACGTTTGTGATCCGTATATATTTAGGAGTTGTGCTTTACATTTTAAATTTTTATCTCAAAATTTTATTTTTAAATAATGTAATATTTATTAATTAGTTAACGAGATAATATAATTAAAATTATTAATTATTTAATCAATAATATATTATTTAAAATAAAATTTGAGATAAAAAAAAGATTTGTATCTTTATTCATGTATTTGGCTCGTTAGGTACTCGAGCGTTGCTCTCAAAATTTCTTGATATCCTATTAGGATTTTCTCTCAAGCTCCTCAAATAGGATTTTCTCTCAAGCTCCTCAAATAGTTAAATGGACTATATGAGTATCCTGACTTTTTATCCTTTACCTTAGTTTAATCAGTGTTATTGGTCAATTCATTGTCATTCCACTTGTACTCAGTAGGGTCATGACTTATTTGGCATGACTATATTCGGGAAGGCATTGAATTAAAATAAACTTAATAAGAGATACTCATCTATATTCATACCCAAAGTTTTGCTAAAATTCAAGAGTAGTGAAAAAGTTTAAAAGTTTTATTGACTTTCTTTCTTAAGAAACAAGATTGGGTATTTATACACGAGTAAAGGAATTATATATGAAAGAAACATTTTATAGATATTATGGGATTAATTCTAAATTTAGTCGTTGACTATCCGTTGGTTAAGTTATGAAGAAATATGGACTTGAATAATAGCTGGCCATCTTTCTTTGGTGAGTTTGCATGTCACGAGATTGTGTGAGATGATTGTTGCAAGCCTTTGGCAAGACCAATACGGATTGCCATATTTGTTTCCAATGGTTTGCTACTTGCCTTGTTAATGTGGGATTGAGTTGGTGTGCTGATTTTTTCTATGTTGGTACGTGATTCATGTGGCTGCATGTGGTTCATGTATTTTGACTGTTCGAATTCCACATTTGGTGGGCAATGTATCTTAACAAGTTTAACCTCCTATTATGTTTGTCACCTCAAAGATGTGCTCATTAATTGTTACTTAAACCATCAAATTTCATGGTGGTTAAATTAGCTGTAACTTCGCCAGAAATTATTTATCAATGCCGCGGAAGCACTCTATCAGTACTTTTGGGAAGAGTTAGTTTATTGTTGCAAGAATTTACATAAACATAATGCTTAATCTATTGTATCTTGCCTAAACTTTGTGGAAGACCTTTCCAGATACTGCTAATATCAATTACAGGAATTGATTTCTCATTTAGGAGTGCTATAATTAAAAATTTAATTAACTTGAGAAAACTAACTGCTTTCTTACACCAATTAGAGATATTTAATTCATAAAAATCAAAATAAGCGTACAAATAAAAGTAACAACATAGATATATAAAATAAAACTCAATATATCTTAAGCTTTGAGTTTACACACACGAACAAGATAATTCAGAAAGCAATAAATGTACATCAAAGTTCTCCTTTGGGTAGGTACTGTGATACACAAACATAATCTTAATGCATTTTATTTTACATGATGGGATAATTATTTATTTGCTTATAGACAAACATGTTATTTTTTGCAAAACATAGCCTAGCTAAATTGCACAAGTATTAATTATCCTAATTATGTTCATTATTCAAATGATAAATGATCTACTTTGGGCGATCTTTCTATATTTTAAGAATAAGAAACATCAATAAACCCATAATTTATTATTAACCACATATGCATCGCCAATCTAAGGGTAATTGATCACATTAATAGGCATTAAACAATTTATAAAGTCATCATGATTTTTAGTTTGGCCACTTTGTTGACTGACAAACTACTATATAATAAATTTTGATTGTGTAAACATTAAGAGATATTATACAATTTGATATTCAAGATACTTTTTAGTTTGGTCACTTTGGTGACTAACAAACTATATCATAATATGAAATTGCATGAATTTTAATAGATATTACACAATTATCATTATACTTTTTAGTTTGGCCACTTTGGTGGCTTACAAACTATATTGTAATATGAATTTCAAATTGTATAATAACATTCCTAAGATAATCATATAAAATATCTCATAACCTTTAACATGAAATAAATGTCCTTATATTATTATACACTTTTCACTCACTATAAATTATAACGTTGCCTGGAATGAAAATAATACGTTTAAAATTATTACAGAGGAAAAATATAAATACATATATGAGTAGTATATAAATTTATATTTGACTTCTCATTGGACTTTTCTGACAATTTCAGATTCTATAATATTCTAGGGAGAAGAAATCTTTATATGGATTCAATCTTTATAAGGATTCAATCATTAAATTTGTTAACAGATTTCATTAAATCTTCCTTACACTGTAATGAAATTTTGCATGTAATGTGCCAAGCCTGAAGAAAAAAAACAAAACTTCATGTATCTCTAGTGCTAGGGAAATTTTCATGGTCTTGTATGAAATTTTCTGATACTACATATAATTTAAATACTAGGATTTATGCTAAACAATCACGCATAAAACATAATCTAGGAAATTCGAATAATATGATTTTCACGTATCAATAAAATATAAAGGCCTAACTTTAGTCCATAACTTTTGACTCTTGAATATGATAGGGGAAGAAAATATGTCTATCTCTCTTAGTCTCATATAGAAATTTTGGAGTGTAAATCCTAATTGATGGAATAGGGTCTCTTTAATCAGCCGCTAGACGCCGGAACAACCTATTTCAATTATGACTCACTTTTGATTAAAGTTGAAATCCATTAAGAAATAAACTTCTCATAATATTTATATTCTTATTTTGTTAACATATTAAATATATTTGTACAAACTATAAATAAATCATATGCACCACTAATTTCTCAATAAGGACGTAGATATGAATTTGCGCTAGCTGGGCACATTTTTTGTTTATCCTACATCGGTATTAGGGTAAAAATTTTATTAATTGAAAAAACAACCAAGGGTACGTAAAAATAAATATAGCAATGTAATACATTGAATCAAAATAGGCAAAATAATGAACCTAACATAACCCGGGCAACCAAAAACAAGTATAAAAAAATCATAACACGAAGTCTTTTCGCCATGCTATATACAAAGTCTTTATAGCCATGCATGAATCCAGGGGCGGAGTCAGGATTTAATACTATCCGGGATAAATTTTAAAATTTATATTTTGAAGCGAACATAAAAATTTATAAATAGAAGAAAGTACGTTAAATAAGGATGAACACCAAGAATCTTATCCCTCTAAATTTGTACTATATACAAAAATATTTGAAAAAAAGAATAAAAAGCAAAAGGCAACTTAAACATGAAAACACTATTTTTTAATTATAAAATCTGACATTGCGACTTATAATAACATGTAATTATGTAATGATTAAAAAATCAATTAAGAATTTCAAATTCAAATAGATCAATACATGTAATTACAATCAATTAAAAATTACAAGTAAAACTTTTATATTTGAAGTGAAGTACTAAATTACTAGACTTAATAAAATTAAACATTTAAAATTTATTCATTCTTTCAAATTGTAAAAGTATTATTAGTCAAAAGTTTCAATAATAAACTAAACTCAATTAAGCAAAAAAGTATTTGGGTGCAATTGTTTATTTGTCAGGCGCTCTGGCTATATTTAAAGAACTAGATGTTAATGATTCTTCTATTAAAAGCTCCTTAAAATACTCAAATTTTATTTTCTAACTTGCCCTCTTAGTTTTTTTAAACTAATAAATAAAATCTGAAATTTCACATAAAACTTTTATGAAAATATTGATAATTGTTATTATATGTTGTTTCTATAAGTATTTTTAATACTAATGATGATGTTATATTACATTGACATTTTTTAAAGAAGTTTTTTAAAATAAATTAAAGTAGTAATAAAATTTTAGCTCCCTAATATTTTCAATCTATTCAATAATATGTAATTTAATCATTTTATAAAATAAGTCGCTAATTTAAATTGAAAATAATATAATTGAATCAGGGATGTATTTGCAAATAAAATAAAAACTCTATTCTTTTACTAAATTAATAAAAAAAGGAATATAAATAATATTTTCTAGACTAAACCGAGCCGTAAGTCCGCCACTGCATGAATAATGAGAAATGAGAAATAGCCGGGGAAATTTTAAAATATAATATAATTTTTAAAATTTAAATGACTTGTGATATTGAAGTTTTTAATATCAATGGCGCATTATCATAATTTAAAAATTTAGTCAGGCACTTCCACAAATTTAGAAAGCACAATTTTCCTTTTTTTGGGAATTCCTTTTTAAAAAATCCTTTAAACATTTTCAAAGGCCAATCGGGGATGTTCCCAGCTGGTCCTATTTTGGATCCGCCGATGCCCCAAGACCTTAAAATATAGCTAGCTAATCCCTATATATTTATATATCTATATAAAGTTAGGACTTCAGAAAGTGATGTAATATCACTATTTTGCTTCTTTGTATATTCTTTATTATCTAATAAGTAGAGATTTTTTTTTAAATTTGACTTTTCATCTTCTCATAATTAATTTGATTGTATTTAACTCATTTAATAAATAGTAACTTTATTAATATATATCATTCCTCATCTTTTTATATTTTCTATTATCTAAAATATCTAAAATATTGGTGGATATTTTTTGTACTTTTTCTCTCTTTCTATTTAAATTCAACAATATATAATCATTAATAATAATTAATTATAAGTCTTTTGAAGCATTTATTTATTTTATTATGCTAGCAATTAAACTTTAGTGACATAAAATACATGAATGAATTATTATTAATAATTAATTATAAGTCTTTTGAAACATTTATTTATTTTATTATGCTAGCAATTAAACTTTAGTGGCATAAAATACATAAATTAATTAACATAGGAAGAGAGACTCTTTCATTTTCCCTCAACAATGCCACTAAAGCCTAATTTTAATGTCATAATCTCATATTTAATTATGCAACCTATTGTTGAGTGTGTTTTGGCTTCTTCAAAATTTATTATGTTATCAATTAAACTTTAGTGCCTTAAAATACATCACTTAATTAACATAGGAAGAGAGGTTCTTTCATCTTCTCTCAACCTCATCTTTTTATATTCTCCATTATCTAAAATGTCTAAAATATTGGTGGATATTCTTTGTACATATTTCTTCCTCTTTCTATTTAAATCTAATAATATGTAACCATTAATAATAATTAATTATAAGTCCTTTGAAACATTCATTTGTTTTATTATGTTAGCAATTAAACTTTAGTGGTTTCAAATACATGAATTAATTAACATAGGAAAAGAGGTTCTTTCATCTTCCCTCAACAATACCACTAGGACTTAATTTTAATGCCACAATCTCATATTTAATTATGCAACCTTTTGTTAAGTGCCTTTTGACTTCTTCAAATTTTATTATGCTAGCAATTAAACTTTAGTGCCTTAAAATACATCAACTAATTAACATAGGAAGAGAGGTTCTTTCATCTTCCCTCAACCTCATCTTTTTATATTTTCTATTATCTAAAATATTTAAAATATTAGTGGATATTCTTTGTATATGTTTCTTCCTCTTTCTATTTAAATCCAACAATATGTAACCATTAATAATAATTAATTAAAAGTATTTTGAAGCATTTATTTATTTTATTATGCTAGCTATTAAACTTTAGTGGCTTAAAATACATGAATTTATTAATATAGGAAGAGAGGTTCTTTCATCTTCCCTCAATAATGCCACTAGGACCTAATTTCAATGTCATAATCATATATTTAATTATGCAACCTTTTGTTGAGTGTCTTTTGGCTTCTTCAAATTTTATTATGCTTGTAATTAAACTTTAGTGGCTTAAAATACATCACTAAATTAACATAGGAAGAGAGGTTCTTTCATCTTCCCTTAACAATGCCACTAGAGCCTAATTTTAATGACATAATCTCATATTTAATTATACAACATTTTGTTTAGTACCTTTTAGCTTTTTTAAGCTCTCTAAACACTAAATATTTAAGATTTGTTATGTTTAGGGTTTTTTTATTTATTTAATCAACACCCTCTTTAGAAAAATACTTATATTTTTATTGTTTGATTTATTTGAATTATTGATATTGTATGCTTCATGGAGTACTCTTTTCTTCATGAGTTGAACAATGATAAAGTTAGTTGGATGATAAGGGTTAGGCTTTGTAGGATGTGGGAGTCCACTAATACTAAAAAAATAGAGAATTGATTAGTATTGATAAGATTTTTATTGATGAAAAGGTTGTATAAAAAATTTACTCTCCCATTGTTTTCTCTAATTTTTTCTCCCAATTGTTTCACACTAAATGTAGTATGTATTTTTTTTTCGTAGGAAAATCTAATGCATGCAACAATTAGGAAAACTTTAGTGACAAGGTTTAAGCACATGTTGAGTGAGGGTTCTTTGTACAATGTCAAGAATTTGAACGTTGTTTCAACTACAGGCAAGTACAGGCCACTTTTAAATCAGTATAAAATTATTTTCTTAGTTATAAATTCTCTTAATAGGTTAAAAGAAGGAACTGTTAAGATTTCGATTAATGGATTTCAATTCGTATATCCGAATTTGATTGATTTATGTGTGAATGATAACACAATCCTCTCAGGTATTTTTTTAATTATTAATATTTGTTAATCTTTAAGTGTATATTAGAAATTATTAATCCTTATGTTTTAACATGTTTATGTTATTTTTCCATTATATTACAAATGTTATTGGAAGTTTATGTGGTGCGGGTGATGTTGAGATCGTTGGAGCTGGTTGGAGAAAAAGAGATATAAAAATTCTAACGGATTAGTAAGTTGAATATAATCAAGAAAACTATGACTTTATATTTTTTAGTTATTTATGTTATTTTTTAGTTATTGATTCTCTTTACATCATTAATTTTTGTTAATTTTTATGGATAGCTCGGTATAACAACGAAGATTACTTTACGGGGAAAGTTAGGGGAGATGTTTGATCCAAACTTGTACAAGAAAGACAAGGGTCCTTATATTGTGATAGTAACTTCTACAACCATTAAAAAATTCCAAGGTGATTATTTTATTTAGATCCCACTAATTAACATTTTCAAATGCAATGTGGCTATTTTAATATTATACACAAATTTAGATTTTGTTCAAGTTTCGTTTTACGTTACATTTGCTCTAAACATGTAAGGTTAATTTCTCTACCACAAGTACAAGCAAAATCTATATAAATCTTCAAATAGATTATGTAGCATCATTAATTGAAAGATTTTCCACCGTCTCCAACGTTGTGCAAGTTATTGAAAGTTCGAATGTGAATAAGATTACTTTTGAGGAAAAGATGTTCCTTAATAGGATGAGCATTAAAGAACTATTGGAGGCTGAATGGAGTTCTCAAGTGAAGGTGATTTTTCTATTTTTTTTCCTTCTCATCCATTTGTGTTATTTGTTCCTAAATATTGGAATGTCCTTATTATTTTTGTAAATATTTATTGTTTAATTGTAGGAATATATTGTTACTGTGTGGGGCAAGATTAGTGAAATAGACAACTCCTTTGGATGGTACTATGTTTCGTGCAAAACATGCATAAAAAAGGTCATACCTACAAATGGTATTTATATGTGTGGCACTTGCAAAAAGGAATGTGACTATCCTCTTGTGATGTAAGAAAAATAATTTTACTTTTTTTTTAAATTGCTTATTATGTTGTTAGTTTTTCATTCTAATTCATTATTCTAATGTAGGTACAAAATACATATAAAATTCATGGATAAAACGGCAGGGACAACTTTTGTCTTATTCAATCATGTAGCTAAGAAGTTACTTGATACATCAGCCCACAAGTTGTTTAATAGACTACCTTTATATAGTAAGGATGTCCCTGCAGAAATTCAAAGCCTTTGTGGAAAAGATTTTGTTTACAAACTGAAATTGAATGATTACAATTTGAAAGAGGGACTTGAGAATTTTACTGTGTCAAAGCTTTCACCCCTGATGAGAAATTGGAGCTCGAACAAGAATTGAAGAAGCTATTATCTACCTATGCTAGATTCAATTTGTAGGCAATATATGAAATGTTAAAAAAAATATTTAATTGTTGTTTTTTTCTAGGAAAAAAAACAATACAAATCATGAAAATGTGGAAATATATGAAAGAAAGGAAGGACATTCCCAAGAAATTGTAATTTTATTTACTCTTATTTCCCAGTTGTTTTCCTTTATGATTAAAATTAGCATGTTCAGTTTACTCATAATTTTAATTTCCTTGATTAAAAAATTACAGGATCCTCATGATATCTTATCAAATAATTTGGAAGATTCTGTGGGAGATTTTCATGTTACTAATGCCAGTAAGAATAGAAAGAGAAAAAACCAAATTATTGATGATGATGAAGTTAGTGATGGTGGAAGTAATCAATACACAAAACATGTTTCGTATTGTTGTCGGTCGTCTTTTTACATGTGTGTTAGTCTTTTGACCTTTTTTTCTTTTTAGAGTGGTAATATTTAAGTGTGATATGATATGTCTTATTTTTCTGGCTATGTCTGTATTTGTTTTGAACGTTTAGGAGAACTTATTTTTCTTGTTTTATATTTCTTTCTTGGCATCTTGCTCCGTTCTATAGATGAATGTAGGTAATAAATTGGTAGTGACAATGCAAAAAAAAAGGCTTATCATCATCAACAAGAGTGATAGCAACAAAAAGAAACACTAGACGCAAATAATTGGATTAATCTCTACACTTCACTTGCAATAAAATATAAATTTAATTTTTGTTACGTTGAATTTCATACTTTCAATCACTGAAATCTGAAAAATGAAACCCCAAAGATCTAATCCAAACGCTCAAGATTGAGATCAATAAGTTAAAAATAATAGTTATATATTATACCACTTAACACATAGTTTTTCTAATTCATTGAATGATATTGTGAATAATCTCTTGGGTAAATTTTGAATTATTCCAAATTGATTATTTTTAAATTACTTCATTATTTTTTAAAACTTCAAGTTATTTTTATTTTTGCTTAAAAAATGAGGTGAGAGAGGTAATTTACATTTTTTAAAATTATTTTAATTATGAATATTTTTAAATTATTTTCCTTACTAACATTATTTTAATATGATTAGTCTACTGAACAAATGAAACTATTCATCTTATATTTGTATTTATTGAAAAATTTTACATTTCAATTTTTTTTAACTCTTCAAATAAGAAACCCTCCCTAAATTCTCTATCTTCCATCATAAATCAATCTCCCGAAGTCTGTTGTTGATCGGCTTTATAAACTTAAAGTTTGCAGTGCAAAACCGAAAATCTTTTTTTCGTTCATTTGTTGCCCTCTCTTACTCTTTCTAACCATTTTAGCCAGCCATCAACTTGGTCAAATTAAGTGACTCAAGTCCCCGCATGAGGACTTAAATGATAAAACTAATGAATTGGGCACCTGAAAACTATGTGTTTTGCTCTGTTTTTGATATATTAATGTCCAACATGTTCCTAGCCTTAAATTCCAAAGTTACCCAAAACAATTTGGGAGGAATGTTTTACTTAATTTACATTTTAGTTTTTTGTCCTCCAATAATAAATAAAATAAGTGGGAACTTTGAAAATTCAAACACAAAAAAAGCCATTTGAACCGTTGGTTTTTAACAGCTGCTGTATTCAAGAATAAAAAAGTTAAGAAAAGATGATCACGTATAAAATCTAAAATTAGCATTGAAAAAGAGCCAAAAGGAAATTTGGATAATAATAATATCAATGTCCCTATATTTTATCAAATAAGGATATTGTTTATCAATTTATATCAAATAGGTTCCTAACCAAGATTGAATGAAGATTCAATGTTGATCTAATTTTTGTGATGAATTTTATAAAGGTTTGTCGTTTGATTAATATTTTTTAAATAACAATATAGATACAACTAAATTTTAATCATATATTATTATAAATATACACATATCAAAAAATAAATAAAAAAAGATTAACACTTAATCTAGATTCAACAAAATTGGATTTTAAATGACACATATTTATAGTTTAATAATTGAAAGGTGTTTTATTAGTGATTGTAAAAGAGATTGGGACTTATTTGATGCAAATAGACAATATATGTTTATAAAACATTAAAAGGAAAAAGCAATGGATCCAATTATTATCAGTATGAAAAGAAAGCACATTGTTTCAAATCTTCACAAACTACAAAATACAAAAATGGACTGTTTATTTTTTCACGTCATAACACATCATTTGCATACCAATTTCACCCAATAATTGAAAATTGACAAATTTCTCCTAAAATTTAAACCTAGATAAAAGAAATAATAAGAAAACAATAGTTAATCTTGGAAAGGTTTAAACAATTTTGACACATTAAGCTTATAAATCAACTATGTGTTACTTAAATAACATTAGTTTCATCCATGTCTCTTAATTAATTATAAGCCTTGACTACAAGAGGTGATGTGGCATCATTATTTTACATCTTCTTATATTCTCTATTATCTAATATATTAGTTGAGGTTAAAACATAATTACATTATAAAATATTAAAAAATAGAATATAATTATTAGGTTACAAAAGATTACATGTCTTTTCCTCTTCCCATTTAAATTTAACAAGTCTTGAAACATTCATTTATTTTATTATGTCAACAATTAAACTTTAATGGCTTTAAAAAGCATCAATTAATTAATATAGAAAGGAATGTTCCTTCATCTTCCCTCAACAATGCCACTAGGGCCTAATTTTAATGTCATAATTTCATATTTAATTATGCAACTTTTTGTTTAGTGCTTTTTGGCTTCTTCAAATTCTATAAATATTAACTATTTAAGATTTGTGGCATCATTATTTCTTATCTCTTTATATTCTCTAATATCTAATATGTTAGCTTAAATTAAAATAATAATTACATTACAAAATATTAAAAACAGAAAATAAATAGAAAATGATTATTAGATTATAAAAGATTACATGTCTTTTCCTATTTCTATTTAAATTCAACAATATATAACCATTAATAATAATTAATTATAAGTCCTGAAACATTCATTGATTTTATTAAGCCAAAATTAAACTTCAGTGGTTTAAAATATATCAACTAATTAATATAGGAAGGAATTCTTTCATCATCCCTCACCAATGCCATTACTAGGGTTTAATTTTAATTGCAAAATCCCATATTTAATATGCAACGTTTTATATTCGTTTTTTTTTAAAATATGATAAACCTTAGTGAATAATTAATCTTCAATGTCAAATCTAATTAACATTAATTTAAAGAATTGAAACTTAAGACGGTTTCTTTAGCAAATGTTAAGTGCTAACAAATTTTAGATTTTTTAACATCCATGGAACCAGCTGAGAAGGTCCACTACTCTACTATTTCAATTGATCAATCATGAAAATCAAAACCCTTTGATTTTTGCCCAAACTACTTCTTCTTCTTCATATTTTCTCCGCCAAACCCAGGTAATGTTAATAAACTCAACTATATATATATTGATTTACTTTTTTTTTTCAATGCATGCTTTGAAAGCTTAGACTCATTTAAGAATGATTATTAGACATATGTTTTATCAGTGTCATCTTAAGATGACAAGAGGATCATACGTCTATTAATAATTCTTGAATTGTCCCAACTTGGACAGTTTGGGAATGCATAATTTTTTTTAGTTCCAAGTAGGTGAAGTTTTGTTTCACGTAAAAGGAAATTTCGATAGCCGCTCCTCATGGTCTCTGGGTACATACTAGATGAATGCATAAATCTAGGTCGTGTACTTGGAGAACTATGGGGAGATGCTGTCGAAATTTCTGTAAATGTGGAAGAAACTTCACCTATTAGGAACTTAAAAAAATTGTTCATTCTTGAATGGGATTTATAGGACCACCTACCATTTGTAAATGTGAAGAGAATGTTGGAAATTGGGGAAGTGAGGAGTTGAGTTGGTAAATGTAATTGGTTGTGGTTTTGCTGAGCTGAGTTGAGTTGCTAAAGAAACCATTATTGGCTGTTAACCATCACATATTCTCATCAAGCCTTTAGTTGAATATGTCAAACACTCAGACTATCATGCTTTAATTTCTTTAGAGTTTGACATGTTTGAAGTTTGATTATTGATTCCAATTAGGTTATATATATTTATATTTTGGTATTTTAGTACAAATATGTCATAATTTTGTAGAAACTATTATATATTAGTGTTTAGAATGTGTTAGATATATTCTCTATCTAATATAATTTTAATATATTTTGTGATGAAAATAAAATACTCCAAGAGCATCCTATTGCACATATTATTTTATAACGTTAATGTTGATGATGCAAATATATAATTCACATATATAGAGTATGGAGCGTAACTTTAGATTGTAAATTAAACAAATATTTTTATGATCAATACTAGCTACTGATGAAGAAGCTTAGTTAATTGTGAGCTACTGCAAAACAATTAAAAAGCTGATCACCAAGTTCAAGTTACTATGGCAGTAATATATAAGATTGAAAGTGTTGGCTCCTGTGTTTAAAGATGTTTGAAGAATAAAACAATGTGTGGATTAATTATTTGAAAATTAATGTGTACGTAATCAAATTTGAGCATCTCAATTTCTTTGGATCAATTTAATTTGATGCCAATTTGTCAATGCGTTCTATTTGTTTATCCTTATCAAATAAGTTTACTCGATTTCATTATTATGAAAACTTAGTTTTAAACATAATATGTTATTCTTATTTTCATTAACACCGAATTACTTTGTTGTAACATATTACTGCTCACTTGTCTTTACAATTGTTGTTATCTACTTGTTTGTGAAAAAGCATAAGGTAAGAAAGAAAAATCTTTGAATAATCTTTGGTTGTGTAATTTATGTGATTTACATGTGGAGGTATTGAAGATTTGCACTTTAATTTTTCAATGCAAACTTTAAAATCTTAGACCTGTTTAAGAATTATTAGTAGACACATGTTTTAGCTCGTGTTTATATTTATTGACTAATTAATCTCTGTTGTAGTTTTATTTAATTGTTATATAATTCGCATGCAGGAGGTACAATTGAAAGAGGCAGGTCTTTTCTGAACGTGAACTAGCTATTTTTGACTCGGAGGATCCAATGTCAATCTGGATATTTGGTGTTTTGTGGAAATAAACAGATAGAAAAGGTTTAACTAAATGCTTAAGTTGTTCTCGACTGCATTGTACGATGTACTTGACTATTGAGTGATAGATTTTGCATGTGTGATTGGAACAATGCTAATGATTCTAATATTTAGTCCTAATTGATGTGGTACATATCTTTTAAATGATAAAATAATAATTTTATGAAACTATCCAACTGCTTTTCTAACCTTTAATTTTTGGTTTGAATTGAATTTTATGAAATTCGATAAAGTAAACAGAAAAATTAATGCCTCCCATTTGCAAGCATTTCTAGGAAATCTTAGAAGTACAAAATAGCAAACTTCGAAATGTTTTAATTCAATATCATTAATTTGACTATTGACTTCTAAAAAAATGCAAAAAATAATTATGAACAAACAATTATTTCACAATACAGGTGTACAATATTATTAATTCTTGTGCAAACAAAAAAAATTAATTGATTAATAACTATTAACTCTTTGTGAGTGAAAAAAGATAGAGACAAAGGGTGGAAAAAAAATATCATTTTTACAGTTCACCGAATGGGGAAGTTGGAAAAAAAGATATAGAAAGTTTTAACAAATTAATAAGTCAAATATAATCAAGAAAACTATGACTATATATTTTTTAATTATTGTTTTATCATAAGAATTGATCGACAATTTGACTTCACTAATTTTATTAATTATTTCCTAATTTTTAATTTTCTTTTTCACTAAATACATCCAATATTTGTTGAAGAAAAACTGTTAAAGTAAAATGAAAAAGGATATAGCCCTTAGAGATTATTCAATGTATTCACAAGAAAAATTAATTAGAAAATATGTTCTAGGCAGCCTTAGCATCTTCTCCCAAACGCAATAGAATAAACAACCGTACTTGGCAGTTAGCATAATTAATAAAAGAAAAAATTTATGAAAATCACTCTAAATCCAAATGGACTGTAGAATGAACAACTTCAATTCCTTGAATTATTGCCTAATTATTTGTTCTAATTCTTAAGAAAAACATTTTTTCCTTTTCCTCACACCCCACCTCTTCATAAACACAAATAAAAAAGTCAAGTGGTAATATTCATATTGAAATAGGGAATACTAATATTTGGTGATTTAGAATTAAAAAAAGTAACCAATTGTATAATAATGTAATTCGAAAATTTCGAATTTAATGATAATATGATATCCTTATAATGAGTTTTTCTCTTTACATTATTCACTTGTGGCAATTTTTATGAATAGCTTGGTGATATCAAAGATTACTTTATAAAAAAAGTTGGGGGAGATGTTTGATCGAAATTTGCAAAACAAAGATGACAATCCGTGTATTGTAATATTAACTCTTACAACCATAAAAAAATTCCAAGGTGATTATTTATTTAGATCCCACTAATTGACATTTTCAAATGCAATGTGGCTACCTTAATATTATACATAAATTCAGATTTTGTTCAAGTTTTGTTTTAGTTCATATTTACTCAAAATTTATTGCCTTTAAATTTACATTAGAACTGTTAAAGTGGATTTTTGTTGACTTTCTATATTAATTTAGGGTATCGTAATTAGACTTAAAATCAATCAAGCTTAGAAGTTTGTTTCGAAAAAATTTGTTTAAAATCAATCAAGCTTAGAAGTTTGTTCCAAAAAAATTTGTTAACGTTGTTTCTAAATACACAATTACGGAAACAATTCATAATTATTTATCTGTTTGAAAATAACAAAAACATTACATTAATGATTATTTTGCATGGATTGATTTGATAATATCACAACTGAAAAAGCTCACAATTTACCCACCAAATTCGAAGAATAATAACCTAATAAAGAAGTAATTTAAAAGCCGTTGTTCGTGGCTATAAGCACAACAAAAATTAATGCCAATGTGACATTGGCATGAGTTTAAAATTAAATTGAATTGGTTAAATTAAATCCCATTTTATTTTGTTTTGTTTTTAGTGATTTTTTTTGTTCTTTCTAACATATGGTATATATTCGTTAGTAAAATTCATTGCAATTCTTATTTCAGTAATTGAAATTTTTTTATCTCTTTTGAAAAAAAAAACATTTTATATTTTCGGTTTCTAAACGTTTTGTTAATTTTAGAATATTTTGTGATATTGAATTCACTTTATTGTTCGCCAGAGTAAATGGAATTGATTTCTACAACTATTAATGATTTCGGTGACTCAAGGAATATTCCGCCAAAAGTTTGTCTCTTGCGTCATCAACTTTTATCTTTAGCTACACGAAAGGATTATGAAATTAAATCCTGGGAAATATGCATCAAATTTCCAGTGTGACACAATAAACAATGGATATGTTGTCGTGCAGAAGGCCATATTCAAGCATGCAAGATTTAAGCAGAAAATTATGATTATCCATAATAGATACAAAAATGATTTAAAAAGGAGAATCATTTTGATGCTACAAATTGTGAATTTTTACACAAAATTTATGAAGTTGGACGACATTAGAAGTGATAATAAATTGCTTCACTCAAACGGTATGTGATTCTTGAAAATATGATTTTTATTCCTACTATACAAATTACAAAAATTATCCCTATATATTTAAATTATTTATGTTAATATATATTAACAAATATATATATTTCTAACATATTTCAGTTGGGAATTTCCTTCAATCTCCTGGTAATGCTGGATATGATAATAATAAAACATCATTACATATGAATCCAAAGAGTCAAACAAACAAAGGAAAGCGCATTCTTCACACAGGTACGTATATATATTTACATTTATCGAGCTTTATTAGTTATTCATCATGCTTGTAATACTTGAAACTAATAACTTATTCATTGCTTTTGGAACTTTAAAAATATGCAGTTGAACATAGACAACTAAAAAGAGCGTGTCTCTCTTTTGATGAGAATATAGATCAGTCCACAAGCTTTCCATTGGATGGTATAACATCAAATAATGGTATATATTTGCATGAAACTACATGTACAATGAAAATATTAATATATTTTTTAATATTTTTCTTACCATATTCACTTAGACGAAATAAGATACTTTGTTACAATATTATTATTTGTTGAATTTGACAGTTCATTACACAACGGAATTTTGGACCCCCTACGTACACATGTCAATATTGTGGTGCCATTCTATGGTACGAGGAACAAAACAAGAAAACCAAAAAGGTCTCACATCCCAAATTCACATTTTGTTGTATGGAAGGTTGTGTGCAGATTCCATTCATGAAAGAAACACCTCCTTTACTCAAATATCTTCTTGGGGCAGATTTTGGACAAAAGGGTTCCAAATTTTGAAAAAATATCGGGGCTTATAACTCCATGTTTGCTTTCACATCCATGGGAGGTCGAGTTGATGTATCAATCAATTGATCAAAAGGGCCTTATGTTTTCAGGATGAACGATCAGAATTATCATCATATTGGTTCTTTGTTGCCAGAAGTTGGGAAAAAACCACAGTTTGCTTAGCTGTATATCTATGATACTGAAAATGAGATAGACAACAGAATCAAAACTTTACTAAAACATGGAATGAAGACAGAAATTGATCACGAAATTCTTCATGAACTATCTAAAATGTTTGACCAACATAATAATTTGGTCAAATCTTTTAGAATGGCGAGGGCTAAATACAAAACACAACCGGAATCTACATTTCGTTTATGACTCCTTAATAATAGAACAAGAGATGGTCGTCGATACAATATACCAACAGTTTCAGAAGTTGCAGGCTTAATAGTTGGTGATTTCAATTAAGCAAACTTTCAACGCGATGTTATTATAGAGCATCGCACAAAGGGACTTCGGAGAATCACAGATTTGCATCCAAGCTTCATGCCTATGACATACCCGTTAATATATCCTTATGGCGAAGATGGATATAGACTTGACATATCTTTAAGAGACATAACTGATAGTCCTTTTTACGAGGCAAAAGCTGACAATGAGGCAATATTATTGCTTTAGGTTGCAACAAAGATTAAATGAGGGACACACTCTACTTCAAGCTGGTAGACTATTCCAATAATATATAGTTGATTGTTATATGGCAATTGAAGAAGAAAGATTTTGTTGGATCCGGAATAATCAACAAAAACTTATATCAGACCTTTTCTCTTGTTTGATGGATGCTGTTTATCGAGGTGATTCTGATTGTTCGAAAGTTGAAAAATCGATTATTCTACCTTCATCACACACGGGGGGACCATGATATAGAATACAAAATTATCAAGATGCTATGGCAATTTGTAAATGGGCAGGATATCCTGATTTATTTCTTACTTTCACTTGCAACCCAAAGTGGCAAGAAATAAATAACATGCTCCGATTAGTTGGACAAAAGAATGATGACAATCGAGTCGATATCATATGCAGAGTTTTTGAGATAAAATTATTCCAACTAATGTAAGATTTGAAAAAAGATCAACCGTTTGGAAAAATAATTCCATGTAAGTTCACTTCAAATTCGTATCCATTACAAATCTAACTCATTTGTTATTGAAAAGTTCAGGGAAAAACAATAATTTCACAATTGAAATCAATATTTCTAACTTTTAAAATTTACTCCATTTTGTGGCAAGTCTATATACAATTGAGTTTCAAAAAAGAGGCTTGCCCCATGCACATATACTGCTTTTTTGCATCCAATAATGAAAAATCCTTCTACAGACAATATTGATAAAATTATAAGTGCAGAAATCCCTGACTTAAAAGTTGATCCTGATGATTATAATGCAGTTAACAAATTTATGATTCATGGACCATGTGGAAAACACAATTCTCACTCTCCATGCATGATGCAAGACAAGTGCACAAAACATTTTCCAAAAAAATTTAATGATCAAACAACAGTGGATACAAATGGTTTTCCGGTCTATAAAAGGAGAAATACAGGTATTCATGTCGAAAAGAAAGGTGTCTTCTTGGATAATCGATATGTGGTCCCTTATCACAGGAATTTAATTGTCAAATTTGATGCACATATTAATGTTGAGATTTGTAATTACTTGAGATCAGTTAAATATCTTTTCAAGTATGTCCATAAAAGGTCTGATAGAACAATTGCAATAATGGAATCTATTGACACTACCCAAGAAATGGACGAGATCAAAACATATTTGGACTGTAGATATATATCAGCAACTGAAGCTTGCTGGTGAATCTTCCATTTTGACATACATTATAGAAAGCCAGCAGTTGGAAGATTTTCGTTCCATTTACCGGGAGAGCATACAATAATATTCGAAGAATCTAAGTGCTTAGAAAATGTGCTTACCATACCTGGAATAGAAAAAAAAAAGTTCATAGAATGGTTGGAAGGCAAACAAGAATTATGATGATGCACGAGAGTTAACTTATTCTGATTTCCCTACATGTTGGGTATGGAATTCAAAAGACAAAACTTGGACTAGGAGAAAAAATGGCTTAGCAATTGGAAGAATTTACTTTGCACATCCTTCAAGTGGAGAACGATTTTACATGAGAATGTTGCTCAATTTTGTAAAAGGAAGCACTTCATTTGAAAGTATTAGAACAATAAATGGAGTGACATATCCAACTTTTAAAGCTGCATGCTATGCTTTGGGATTATTAGACGATGATAGAGAATGGATCGACTGCTTGACTGAAGTTGCAATATGGGTAACTGGAAATGAATTAAGACATCTTTTTGTCACGATACTCATTCATTGTCAAGTTTCTGATGCATCCCAACTTTGGAAATCTAATTATACTACTTTATCAAAAGACATAATTTCATTGCAAAGGAAAAATTTCAGATTGAAAGATCTTCAATTAACCGAGCAATAAGTTGAAGCATACACATTGTTGGAGATTGAAACTATCATGTTGAAAATGGGAAAAAGTTTGAGAGACTTAGATGGAATGCCACTTCCTAATTCTTCTTTGATAAGAGATTCAGGTAACCCATTGGTCAATGAAGAGCTTGATTATGATCGTGATCAATTAAAGAAGTTGCATGAGAAATCGTTTGCTGCTCTAAATGCTTGCAAAAAATCATCCTATGAAGCAATAATGCATTATGTTGATAATGAAGAAAGGCATTTATTTTTTTATCAATGGACACGGTGGTACTGGTAAAACATTTTTGTGGAATACAATTATTGCAAAGCTCAGATCACATTCTAAAATGGTCTTGCCTGTTGCAACTTCAGGTGTAGCAGCTTTGTTATTGCCTAATGGTAGGACAGCTCATTCGCGATTTCGTATTCCTTTGGATGTGACAGCATAGTCCACTTGTGAAATCCGACAAGGCACCTTATTAGCTGGATTTCTTATGAAAAATTCTTTGATCATTTGGGATGAAGCGCCTATGGCACATAAGTTCTACTTTGAAGCTTTGGATAGGACCTTGAGAGATATTCTAAGAACAAGGTATGAAAATAGTTTTATTAAACCTTTTGGAGGACTTACAATAGTATGTGGTGGCGATTTCTGACAAATGTTGCCAGTTGTGCCAAAGGGGACAAGAGCAGATATTGTTGATGCTTCACTTAACTCATCCTACTTGTGGCCATTTTTTAAAATTTATGAGCTCAAACAAAATATGAGGCTCTATATTATTTTTAGAAAATAAGTAAATATCAAATTAGATTAAAGTTTCAACTAACTTCATTTGTACTTCTGACAATATCTTTATATACAATCAATTAATTTCCCATTACATTATTGAATCAGTTAGAAAATCATTCCCTTTGTTTTCATTTTAACTTTTATAGTTTAGCCATTTTGATGGCTTATAAACTATATTGTAACATGAATTTCAAATTATATAATAGCATCTATTTTCAACTGATTTCGGGGTAAGGAGATCCAAAACCAATCTAGAACAATAAATTTGTTATTTTGGGGTAGATGGGGTACCTCAATAGTTTGCTGTGTGAGGTGTGGTGTATCCGAGGTTTAGGGAGGTGAAAAGGAGGGAGTGAGAGATAACTGCTATGGAAGGTCAGCAACACACAAGATATTCTCCGAAGTGGGCTTCACACCTGCAAAACAGTGAAAATAGAGGTTAGAGGTGAAGCTGGGAGGGGGGGTACCCCTGGCGTTCACACTCCGACGCTCAAGTTAGTAAACTCGAGTGTTTTTAGGTGAAGAGAGCTAGCTAGCCCTCTGTAAATTAGGGTTTAAGGTTGGATAGAACCTGGTTTTTGGAGTGGGAGTGTGAATGGAGAATATTGGTGGAAGGAGAAAAGCTTCTGGAGAATGAACCCTAGGTGTCTTTATATATGGTGTATCTCAACTGCCACGTGGCGTAACCTTTTTGGCTAACGTCGTGATTTTTGGGCCATTATATACATGCTCGCGGCGTATCTCATCATTTAGAGACGTGGCGCGCGCTGGCGAGTGGTCCCGGGGTACCTCTACAGTAGCTGTCGGGTAGGCGGTTTGGGGACCACTGTCCTTGGTGTAATATTCTGCATTGTGACAGGCGGTTGTCACTCCTTTTGCACATCGTTTTCGATTCCTTTTTCTGAAAAAATCAAATGAAATCTTTTAGGAGGCGGAGACGTTGCTCGTGGCGGATATTTTGGGGGATTCTCTTACACCGTTATGTAGGATACCCCAAGGTAGGGGGGTACCCCTTACTACTTGAGGTGTCTCATTTTACGCGGGATATCCCAATTCATATGGAGTAGCTTAATTCGTTCTGGACTCGCTCCTTTAATCGACACGTGGCACTTTTACTGTTCTTCCTATTTTTCCCTCAAACAACAGCCCCCTAGTTTCTTTTTGGCGAGAAGTATTAGCGGCAAAAGAAACTCATTGTGTGAGTGACACGTGGCGATATGGCTGGACAGGGTTTGACTTGCTTGACTTCTTCCCTTGACTATACTTTGTGTATTAAAAAATTCTTCTCTGTCTTTTCGTTTTCCCGCCACTTTTCCTTTTTTCTTCGAGCAGTCGTGTACCGTTTTTTTTTAGTCTGGAAGTGGCAGCCGTCTGACATAAATTTTGAATTTTTAAAAAGCTTTCAAACATCCCTGAATCTCTCTTCTCGGACTGCACATTCTGTCAGGTTCAATTAAAACGCTTGACGAATGTCAACCTTTATCTCTTTGGTTTTGAAAATCCCCAAAACAGTTTCCCAAAATTCCTTCCAGTGGCTTTTTCCTTCACCCCATTTTTTCTCTCTTTTTCTCCCTTTCCCGTTCATCTCTCTTTCGGCCGGCACAACTCTCTCCCTTTTTCTCTTTTCTTCTTTCCTTTTCCTCTCTTTCTTTCTCTCTTCCTTTCCTCTTGGTCGGCGTCAGCTTGGAGTATTTTTCCGGCGTGATTCGCGGCTGTTGCAGTGGTGATTTTCGAGCTCCAGATCCGGCGGTTTTCGGACGTTTCTCCAGCGGTTCTCGGCGCGGTTCCAGCCACGGTAATCCCCTCTCTCTCTCTTTCTTTCTTCTTTCTTCCTCTTCCTTCTTTTATTTCTTTCTTTTTCTTCATTTTTTCTTATTTCGGGCGGCGGTTTTCTGGGCGTTTTTCGGCGATTTTTGCGGCTGTACCCACATCGGCTGGCTTCTGTTTGTTGGTGGCTGCCGCGGCGGTCAGGCGATGCCGGCGTGGTGGCTGCATCCCCCTCCCCCTTGAGTCGGTTTCCTGCAACTTCGTTTCTTTCTTTTTTTTTTTTTGTTTTTGGGTTTCGGCCGGAGTTGCTTTGTTCTCATTTTCCGGTGTGGATTCTCGGTGATGGGGGTCATGGCTGCCGGCCACGGGTTCTCGGTTGTTGCCCGTTTTCCTCTCTTTTTCTCTTTTTTTTTTGTATATGTAAATATTTACTTATAAATATTTACTTAAATTAGAGCTTTATTATTATTTTTTATACTCACCGTTTTCTGTTGCTCGCAGTTTCGTTTCCCTGCAACCATCGATCCTGATCTACTGAACTGGTGAGCGATAGGTATTCTCCCTCCTTTCTCTGCTTTTTGCGCACTTGTAATGGCGTCATTTTGCATGTTTGGAGACAAAAAATTTATTTTTGTTTACTTATTGTTGTTTGTTTTGTTTTTGGTGGTTGGTGTTTGCCTCGGATGGTTGATGGGTGGTGGGCGGTTTGTGATTGTGTTGTTTTATTGGGTATATTGCTGGCGGTTTGTGGATGTGTTGTTTTGTTGGGTATATTGTTGGCGGTTTGTGAATGTGTGGCTAGGGGATTTGTGGGCATATTGTTGGGGAGAAGTAGAGATGGGCAAAAAACATACAGCGCCCTCGAAAAAGCGGCGTAGAGTTGGGGCTAGGAAGGCTAACAGTCGCCATGAGGGTTCCCCCTCTCATATCTCCATTAGTGAGGGGAATAAGTCCGCCTCTGATTCCTCAGATAGTCGTACCCTTCATTCCGGGCCTCCTCCTACTAGGGTTACCCCTCGCGTCAGCCCACGTTTACCTTGTAAACGGCCTACCCCCCAACTTAAGGACAAGGGTAAGCCATCCAAGCCTAAGGTTCCCACTTCTCCTCGGGGTAGCCTTCTACATCTTCCCCTGCCACACTCTCCAAAACTGGCAACCTTTTCTCCCTAGGCATTCGGAGAGCCAACTCAGGGGATCTAGAACAGATTAGGGCTAAATACACCATTCCTTCGTCTGTTCAGCTTAGGGTACCCCATAGTGATGATTGGTCTGAGCGTCCTTAGTCTGACGAGATAGCTCTCCATATCGATCTCTTCGACCTAGGACTTTGCCTGCCTCTCCAGCCCTTTTACATGAGGATGTTTAGTTTCCTAGGTGTAGCTCCTGGACAGTTGTCCTTCTCGGGGTGGAGGACACTCACGGGTTTGCAAGTGTTGTGGGTGGAGGTCGTGAAGCGCGACGTCTCTTTTAAGGAGTTGAGGGGCCTTTATCAGTTTAAAAAGCCTAAGGGCCCCGGTGTGGCTTACTTTTCCCCGTGGGGTGAGCACGAGCATATTTTTGAGGGGAACCTCGTTCTGAAGAAAGGTTACTGGAAGGGGTGGTTTGTGGCCGAGGGTAGGTGGGGGACCGATACTCTGGGCAAGACTGGGGACCCCGTGGCGGTTCCAAACTCTTTCACCGCAGACAATAAGTACCTCCTCTACATATAGTTCTTTACCATAATCTCTCTCATAAATGTCTTGCTAACCTTGCATTTCTATTCTTTTGCAGGCGTGACGTGGGCTAAAAGATCATGCACAATCCAGGAGGTGGGGAGGGAGGTGAAGAGGTATGTGGAGAGTGGGGTTGATTGATTGAAGTTCTTCACCTGTCCGTGGGGGTACCACATGTATGGCTTGGGTGTTGAGGGGTACCCTATCATTATCCATGGTACTGGGGTACCCCATCACCACCGCATCTTGAATTTGTTCCTCCTTCTTTTCATTTCTCATATTTCCTTTGACATTTTCAGTGCTTGCTTAGCTAACATGATTGTTGTGCCTTATGTGCAGCCATGAAATCATCGGGGGACGCTTTCGATGCATTTTTCCAAGTGATCATGGGAGGTGCTTTCAGATCTCAGGATTCGACCGCTCCCTCGGCAGGCTCTCGTCCCCCTCGAGCTCTCAGTGAAAAAGGGAAGTCTCAGGGTACCTCCCAGAGTGGGTCGAGGGGTACCCCGCGCCCTAAGAAAAGAAAGTTTGGGATGGTGTCCGCTTTCCCCGAGGAGTTACGAGTGGGTGATCTGGACTCGGCCTCCAACAAGGATGTCTCCCATTTAGCTCGGTGCTTCTACTATGCCGCTGAGAGTGTTACCCCTGAGGTTACCGAGGGGACGGATAAGATGAGCTTGAGCCAACGCTACGGCCAAGCTCTCAGGGTTGCCCAAGAGGTAAGTTTTCTTAGGATACCCTGAGAGTATCCGTAAAAAATTTTCTTTTCGATTCTATCGCCACTCATATATATATATATATATATATACTAGACACGTCTTTATGACTCGCAGGCATCTTTTCTCCTCAGCCACTGCCTTTCGGACCTCGACTCTCTTGCCGCTGCTCGTTCGGAGGTGGACAAGCTGAGGGGCGAGCTCCAAAGCCGCCAGTCTCGAGAGGACCAGCTAGCCCAAGCAGTCAAGACTTTACATGAGCGCATTACCGACCTCTCGAGGAAGAAAGCCCGGCTGGAGAAAGACCGAGCTGAATTGCAGGCCACCAACGACGAGCTGCAATCTCGACAGAAGACGATGGCGGAGGATATGTTCTCGCTCATTATGTCAGAGGTATGGAGTGTAGACCCCGAGTTGGAGGTACCCTATGTGTAGAAGTTTGTCAACAAGGCTACGGAGGTCCCTACTTTGGCTACTCCTATTCTGGGTACCTCTGAGCTCTCTGCTGGTTGCCTCTTGGAGACAGATGTTGGAGATGATGTCCCCCCCTCGGTGTAGGCTTTGTTTGCTATGTCGTCGCTTTTCAGATCTACTCACATTTTGACACTGAAACCTTTCTTCTTTCTAATTGGTTTGTTGGGATATGCTTGTATTGTTGATAACTCTCTTTTGTGATGATACTATGCTCTTTGGATTTTCTTGCACTTTGCATGCTTATCATTCCGCAATTGGATGCTTGGCCTGACTGCTAACTTTTTAGGGTACCCTTTTGTTTTTGTTGTTTTCTGAAATGGGGTACCTCCCATATTTTCTGAAATGGGGTACCCTACATATTTTCTGAAATGGGGTACCCCTTCAAATGTTCGTTAGGTGCTTCTCCTTTGAAATAGGGTACCCCCGGTACCTGACTCAGATCGGCGAATCTGGTGCCTGCCCTTCTCAGTAATTATGGTGGATCTCCTCTCGAATTGGTGACTAAAACTTCGGGGCAGATAGGTTACCCCTTACTTAGCTCAAGTAAGAGGACGGAGGTATGAGTGTTAGCATACCTAAGCCAAACCTCATGACGCTAGGGTATGCCGGTTTTTTCACTCTCGGGTCTTCTTTAACCCTTCCCTCTCTTTACAATTTTTCAGATTACTTACCCCCTACTCTGCTGAGTAAGAGGATAGAGGTATGGGTGTTAGCATACCTAAGCCGAACCTCATGACGCTAGGGTATACCAGTTTTTTCACTCTCGGGTCTTCTTTAACCCTTCCCTCTTTTCAAAATTTTTCAGATAGCTTACCCCCTACTCTGCCGAGTAAGAGGACGGAGGTGTGGGTGTTAGCATACCTAAGTTGAACCTCATGACGCTAGGGTATTCCGGTTTTTTCACCCTCGGGTCTTCTTTGAGCCTCCCTCTCTTTGTTTAGGTAGCTTGGCGAATGGCGGAGATTGCATATATCCAGATGCGAGTGTATCTTAATGGCGATAAATGAATATAATCCGTATGCGAAGACCGAAATGGCGAAACTGGAGAAAGAACCCACTTCATATTTGTTGTAAATAGAAATTGCATTTATAAATAACAAAAGCGTAGATTAATACATGACTTAGCTTTGTTACCCTAAGGAGAATGGAAAACCACAAGGTATCCTACCCCTTTTCATTTGAAAATTAAAGAAACTCAAAAGTTGCAACAGACCAATATAGGACATTTGGGGTACCCCATTTGGCCTACCACCAAGAACGTTGAAGAAAGCGTTAAAGAAAACAAAAGACTAAAGGTTTAGACACTATCCTTTAGTAATATTTCCGTAGCATCGCGGCATTCTAGGGGTGCCTCACAATTGTGCCATCCATGTGGAGCAGCCTATACGCACCTGTCCCAACGGGCTTGTCGATGCGGTAAGGTCCTTCCCAATTCGTTCCAAAAGCGTCTTTGCAGGATACCCTCGTTTTTGAGTTATCCTTCTCAGGACCAAGTCTCCTCTCTTGAAGGATCGATGGCGTACCTTCTTTTCATATAGACCCGCGATGCGATGTTGGTATATGGCGGTCCTCAATTCTGCTCTAGCCTTTTTCTCAGCCACCAAATCGAGGTTTGAGGCTACCAATGAGGTGTTCTCGATTTCATCAAAGTATTCGACCCTGTGAGAGGGTATCCCAACCTCTTCTGGAATTACAGCATCCACACCAAATGCAAGAGAAAATGGTGTCTCCCTGGTGGAAGTATTTTGAGTAGTTCGGTAGGCCCATAGAACTCCAGGTAGCTCGTCTACTTATGCTCCCTTTCTCTCCTCTAGCTTCTTCTTCAGGATGCCTTTGATAATCTTGTTAACGGTTTTGACTTGCCCGTTAGATTGGGGATGGGCAGGTGTAGCAAATCGGTTAACTATCCCCAACTCCGAACAAAAGTTTCGAAATTTTTCATTATCGAATTACTTTCCATTATCGTTGATGATTGCATGGGGTATTCCAAATCTGCAGATGAGGTTCTTCCAAATGGATTCCGTAGTCTTCTTCTTTGTGATACTTGTCAGCGGCTCCGCTTCTGCCCATTTTGTAAAATAATCTACCGCCACAATTGCATGCTTGGCTTGCCCCTTTCTGGTAGGTAACGGGCCGATGAGATCCACTCCCTATATAGTAAAGGGCCAAGGGGAGGATATAACCATTAGCTTTTCTGGGGGTAAGTTGGGTACCTTGGCAAACCTTTGGCATTTGTCGCAGCCTGATGGTTGGCCAGTAATACCCCTGTCAGAGAGCTTTTTGTGCTAGCGATTGTGCTCTGTAGTGATTGCCGCAAATCCCCTCGTGTATTTCCCTCATAACATACTAGGTCTCATCGCCTCCCAAGCACCTGAGGTAAGGAAGAGTGAACCCTCTTCTGTATAGGGTATCTTGGATCAGGCAACATCGTGCGACCTTATACTTTAGTCTTCTTGCTTCAACTTTATCCGAGGGGAGGTCTCCGTCCTTGAGGTACCTTACAATGGGCTACATCAAAAGTACCACATTGGACAGTGATCCTATTTCCGCTGGCTCGGTGAGGCCAAAGCTGGGTGCAGGTATGTGTTTGGTGGTGATGGGTCCAGACGACTGGGCTACCCCAAGGGACGCCATTTTTGCTAGGGTATCGGCCTCGTTGTTCTCAAGTCGGGGTACCCTTTCCATCTTAACCTCACAAAACTGGGACATCAGCTCCCTGATTTTCCCTAGGTACCCCTTCATGTTTTCCTCTTTCTCTTGGTATTGTGCCGTAATCTGGCTTACTACCAACTGGAAGTCGCTCTTGATGTGTACCCTTCCTGCTCCTAAGGCCTTGGACATCCTCAACCCGGCTATGATGGCCTCGTATTCGGCCTCGTTATTTAAGGCCTTGAACTGAACTGCAGAGCATAGCATATTTTCACCTTATTCGGGTCAATTATAATAACTCCCGCACCACTCCCATGTGAATTAGAGGAGCCGTCTATATATATCTCCCAAACCTGTCCCCCTTTGGCGGTGGATGGGGTATCCGATAGGTACCTTAGCTCGCCTTCGCCACTTGAGTCGCTGGCAAACTCCACAATAAAGTCAGCGATGGCTTGGGCTTTTATCGCCGAGCGAGGTTTGAAGATGATGTCAAATTCACTTAATTTGAGGGACCATCGGAGAAGCCTTCCAGACATGTCTAACTTTTGAAGGATTTGCCGGAGGGGAAGATTGGTGACGACCGCAATGGTGTGAGCTTGAAAATACGGTCTAAGCTTCCGTGCGGAGACTACCAATGCCAAAACAATCTTTTCAGAGGTGGGGTACCTCTTTTCAGCATCAACCATAGCATTACTGGTGTAGTAAATAGGTCGTTGTACCCCCTTATCATCTTCTCGGAGTAACAAGAGCTGGTAGCATGCTCGGATACAGCGAGATACAACAGAAGCACTTCTCCCGGCTCGGGTTTGGCAAGTAGTGGAGCATTTACGAGGTACCCCTTCAGCTCTTGGAAGGCCTCTTCACAATCGGGAGTCCATTGGAGCTTCTTGCCGGCCTTCAATGCTTTGAAAAATGGCTTACACCGGTCGGTAGCTTTGGAGATGAAGAGGCTCAGGGCAACTACCCGGCCTGCCAAGCTTTGAACTTCTTTAATGGTGCTTGGCGATTTCATATCAAGCACTGCACGGATCTTATTGGGGTTGGCTTCAATCCCCCGTTGTTGTACCATGAACCCAACGAACTTACCCGAGGTAACTCCGAACGCATATTTTTCAGGATTAAGCCACATTTGGTGTCTCCTTAAAACGGTGATGGTATCCTTGAGGTGCCCCAGATGCTCCCCCGCATGCACCGACTTAGTGATCATGTCGTTGATGTATACCTCCATGGTGCGCCCTATCTGCTCCTTGAAAATTTTATTCACTAGTCGCTGATAGGTAGCCCCGGCATTCTTCAAGCCAAACGGCATCACCTTGTAACAGTACAACCCTCGGTTGGTGATGAATGCCATTTTCTCTTGATCGGGTTCATACATCGGAATTTGATTGTAACCGAAGAAAGCGTCCATAAAACTTAACATTTCATGCCCCGCTGTTGCATCAACTAGCTGATCCACCCGAGGAAGGGGGAAACTATCCTTGGGGCAGGCCTTGTTCAAGTCGGTGAAGTCCACGCACATGTGCCATTTTCCATTTGATTTCTTAACAAGAACAACATTGGATACCCAATTAGGGTACACTGCCTCTCGTATAAACTTTTTTGCTAATGGGCGATCTACCTCTTATTCAATTGCATCGTACCTCTCTTGGTTGAAGGTGCAACGCTTCTGTTTGACCGGTTTATTACGTGGGCTGACATTGAGTTTATGACAAGAAAGGGCTGGTGGGATACCCGGCATATCCGAGTGGGACCAGACGAATACATCGTGGTGCCCATGTAAGAAGGCTATGTGCTCCTCCCTCTGTTCCTCCGAAAGGTTAGAGCCTACTTTCACGGTCTTTGCTAAGTCGGCAGTACAATCGAAACTGAGATGAGGTCTTCAGCTGGGGTACCTCGCTTTCTATTTTCCTATATTCGGGGATCCAAAGATGCCTCTACTTCACATCGGAGCTCTTCCAGCTCTCCTTGGGGTACCTTCGAACTATCCCCCATGATGGCTTCCACCACCACTGGTGAAGACTCCAATTGCTTTTGTGGGGGGACTACCTGAGGAGATTCTCTGAGTGTAGCTCTTCGCTGTTTAGCAAGTGCTCGCTTGGGGGGGGGGAAGGTGTGGATTGGCCGCCGCTGGGGTACCCCTTCACTCCCGAATCAAAAGCTATTTGGTAAGTGACCTGGAGGCCACAAAATAACACCCACGAGCAGATTGCTGGTCCCCTTTAATGATGATAACTTCTTGGGCGGCTGGGACTTTCATAGCGAGATAATGCATGGATACCACCGCCTTAGTCGCTACTAAAAACGGCCTACCCAATATAATATTGTATGCACTCGGGTGATCTACAATCAGAAAGTCAATCATATGCACAATACGATGAGGCACCTTATCAAGTGTAACCGGCAGTGTGATGATGCCCTTCGGTATAACCATATCTCCCGCGAACCCAATGAGAGGCGTAGCAAAGGCGGTGATCTTTGGCGACTCAATTAACAACTGACCCAAGGCGCTTTTGAAGATGATGTCGACGGAGCTACTAGTGTCTACAAGAGTTCTCACCAACTTTCCAATGGAAACCTTCAAAGTAATTACGAAGGCATCATCGTGAGGGTACGAGATACCCTCTGCATCTTTTTCTGTAAAAAGGATAGGTGGGGGATGGTGGGGTATCCTTGGTGTACCCTATTCATTAAGGTTGACTTCTCTACCCGTATTGGTGGTTACCAATAACGATCTACCATAACCTTTAATAGCCCTCCTAGAATGGCCCGTTAAAGTAGGTCCACCCATAATCATTTGAACATACACGCCTTTCTTGTGCTCAGGAGGTACCTCTCGTTTAGGATTGCCATCAGCTGCCCACTTACCCTTGTCTTGCTCTGCGGACTTCCGGGTTTTTCTCATGTCAGCAACAAATTCTTTGAGGTACCCACTAAGAATCAAAGATTCAATTTCCTCCCTCAAAGTAAAACGTTCGGCTGTGCTGTAACCAAAGTCCTCATGGAACTCGCAATACTTCAAGCTACGCCTCATGTTGGGGTACTTCATCATCGGCTTAGGAGGACAGAGGAGGCCACTATCCCGAATGTGGTAGAAGATCTGGTCCGAAGACCGATTCAGTGGGTGGAAAGACTCATGCCGAGGTCTCTGTGGTGGTTCCCGATGATCTGTTAGTGGCGGTCTTGGAGGATGGGGCACCCCCGAGGTAACATGAGGGTTATACCCTCGTCCCCGCGGGGCAACCCGTGGAGGGCTCCGTGGCCGGAGTACCCGCGGTATTGGGGCCTCCATCCTTCTGGACTTTTCATTATCCTTTGCAACGTCGGCCTTCTCTTCTTGGCGCTTCAATTGACATTTCTTGTCCATCTCCACTTGCTGCAATGCCCGAGAACGGGCTTTTCCATACGAAAGCGGTCGCTTCTTTTTAAAAGAACGCCATAGTTTACCCAACCGCAAATTTTTGTCGAAATGGGTCATTATGTGTTGATCTCCAAATGCTCCCGTTCGCAGCACCTCTTGGTGAAAACGCGTCATGCACTCCGCCAAGGGCTCGGCTTCCCCCTGCTTGATAAAGGTACGTTTGGAGGCTACCCTGTCTTGGGAGGAAGCAAAAGAAAAATCTTTCGGATAACAATTGGTGTAGGGAAGATATGCTACCCGCTTTTAAGGAGCTAAACCATGACTTTGGCGGGCCTGTGAGCGTGTGTGTAAACATCCTACACATGGCGCTCTCGTCTACACCCTTGATAAGCATTTGGTCACAGTATAACTCAGCATGCTTCGATGGGTCAGTGGTACCCGAGTATTGGGGCATCGGAGGCATGGTAAACCCCTCGGGGAGGGTTGCTTTCCGAATCTTCATAGTGAACGGCGATTGATAGGTCATTGATGCTAGTGCAGCTGTGAGGTTTTGCCTCTCGGAGAGGAGCTTCACTTAGGCTTCTAAGTTTTCCATCTTTTCCACAAGTTCGAAGGGTACCCCTGGGGTACCCGATGATGTCGCTGTCACTTGGGAAGCCCTTTTGGCATTTAGTTTCTCACGGAGATCCTCATGGGTACGCTTTGCTCGCCTGTTACCTTGGCTACTACGGGAATTGCAAGAGGCGGTGGAACGCTCACGGTTTGAAACTTGGAACGAGTACCCGATGGTCTAGGCTTTGGCTTGCTGGCCTCGGGTACCCCTCGTTTGACAATAGCTTGGTCGTCCACTTGAGGTGATGGAGCTTCTAGCGTCACCGGAGGAAGTAAACTTTCGGGTGCCCTAGATCCGACCGCCCTAAGTATTGCGTGGGCGAGATCCTCAAAGCGTTGGTGCGTAATAGGTTCCTCCTCTTGACGAACACCCGTTGATTGCTTGACACTCTTGCCCTTGCTGATGCGGCCTTCCCTTCTTGCAGGATCACTACCTTCACTACTATTGTCATCTCTCGTCCTTGTAGGAACCCCCATTAAACCTTCAGGAGGTACGTCAAGTGTCATGTATTGGCGTACCCACAACAACTACTTTGGTAACCGCGGTTAAGGCTTTTCGTGCGATCCCCACAGACGGCGCCAATTGTTTTCAACTGATTTTGGGGTAAGAAGATCCAAAACCAATCTAGAACAATAAATTTATTATTTTGGGGGAGATGGGGTACCTCACTAGTTTATTGTGTGTGATGTAGGGTATCGGAGGTTTGGGGAGGTGAAAAGGAGGGAGTGAGAGATAACTGTTATGGAAGGTCAACAACACACAAGATATTCTCCGAAGTGGGCTTCGTACCTGCAAAACAGTGAAAATGGAGGTAAAGGTGAAGCCAGAGGGTACCCCTGGTCTTCACGCTCCGACGCTCAAGTTAGCAAACTCGAGTGTTTATAGGTGAAGAGAACTAGCTAGCCCTCTGTAAATTAGGGTTTAAGGTTGGAGAGAACCTGGTTTTGGAGTGGGAGTGTGAATGGAGAATATTGGTGGAAGGAGAAAAGTTTCTGGAGAATGAACCCTAGGTGTCTTTATATATGGTGTACCTCAGCTGCCACGTGGCGTAACCTTTTTGGCTAATGTCCCTTTGCTGTTTTCATGATTTTTGGGCTGTTATATACATGCTCGCGGCGTATCTCATCATTTAGAGACGTGGCGCGCGTTGGCGAGTAGTCCCGGGGTACCTCTGCAGTAGCTGTCGGGTAGGTGGTTTGAGGACCACTGTCCTTGGTGTAATATTTTGCATTGTGACAGACGGTTGTCCTTCCTTTTGCAAATCGTTTTAGATTCCTTTTTCTGACAAAATCAAATGAAATCTTTTAGGAGGCGGAGACGTTGCTTGTAGCGGATATTTTAGAGGATTCTCTTACACCGTTCTGTAGGATACCCCAAGGTACGGGGGGTACCCCTTACTACTTGAGGTACCCCTTTCTACTTGGGGTACCCCTTTCTATACGGGGTACCTCATTTTACGCGGAATATCTCAATTCACGTGGAGTACCTCAATTCGTTCTAGACTCGCTCCTTTAATCAACACGTGGCACTTTTACTGTTCTTCCTATTTTTTCCTCAAACAGCATCCTTATGATAATCATATAAAATTTCTCGTAACCTTTAGCATAAAATAAATGTCCTTATAATATTATACACTTTTCACTCACCATAAATTATAACGTTACCTGGAATGAAAATAATACTCTTAAAATTATTACAAAGAAAAAATGTAAATAAATATATGAGTACTATATAAATTAATTTTTGACTTTCATTGGACTTTTCTGCCAAATTTCAGATTCTATAATACTCTTAAGGGGAAGAAATCTTTATAAGGATTCAATCATTAACTTTGTTAACAGATTTCATTAACCATAATATGTAAACCTTCCTGAGACTGTAATGAAATTTTGCATGTAATGTGCGAAGCCAGAAGAAAAAAACAAAACCTCGTGTATCTCTAGTGCTACAAAAAATTTCATGGTATTGTATGAAAATTTCTGGTACTACATGTAATTTAAATACTAGGATTTATGCTGAACAATCACGCATAAAACATAATCTAGGAAATTCGAATACCATGTGTTGATGCAAGATTCTGGTCGCTATTTTTGTGACCAGAACCTCTGCTCGTTCAACCCAATCTCGACCAGAATTCTTCCTCGTTCAATTGCTCTTCCCTATTCCCTGCATTCACAGAACAAGTCAGAGTGCACCGGGTGTTTTCCCGACGTAAACCCTCCGACGCTCAGGTCAGATAAGAAGGCTTTTTGGGGAACCCTGACCATAAAAATAGATGGCCCTTGGTTTTTCTCTTAGTTATGAAATGTTGCTTTTTTTCTTTTAGAATAACGAAAAATCCAACCCTCTTACCTTTGCCAGCTACCTTTTTATAGGCCTCCTGAGGATCCAAACTGTCCCCCCATGCACGCTCACTATCTCTTCATTGTTACCGTGGCGGGCGATTGCGTGTCTCTTCATTACTGCGGTGACAGGCGGTCGCGTATCTCTCCATTGCTGCGGTAACAGGCGGTTGCGTATCTCCCCACTACTGCGGTAACAGGCAGTTGCGTGGCTTGCGTGGCTTTCGTGCCTTGGGTCCTGGGTTGGTGAACATGTCACTTCAACTGGCGTTGACCGGGTCTCCTCGGTCTAAGTCTTAACAGTAATGAGCATATTGCCTTCCTCAGTAGGTTAGCCCCGCGAACAGTGTGCCTGAGCAGTGGCAGGGGGTTTATGCTCCTGCTCCCCCGCTGCCAGGTTCTGCTCGCCTCCGCTGATCTCTGTTGAAACACGTCATACGACTAGGTTCCTGCTAGTCATATCTGGTCTCGTCGAAATATCCCTAAACACAGGTCCCTCAGTTTCTGGTGTTGGGTAACGAATTGAATCGACAGTAGAAACTCAACAGTCTTGGTTGCGTGGGGCGGGAAAAGCTGCCAAGAGTCGTGTCGCATTTAATTGCGGATGAAGTGACGTGGCGGAAATCTGGCCCTCTGTTTGAATTTCAAGCCAAGAGTCACAAACCCTCGGGATCTGGTGCCATTTAAATGCTGGCAGCCCAAATGTCCTCTCTCATTTGGACACTCCAGAATTTTCACCCAAAGCACTCATCGTTCTCTCAGTTTTCCGGCGAACGATTTTCGGTAAACACACTTCCACCTTTGATTCCCTCCGATTGAACCATTTTCTCGGACTGCGTCTTCCTCTCCGACGGCCTATTCTTCAAGTACTACCTCTATTTCCTCGGTCTTTAATAGTTATAGACATTTCTTTTTCTCTTTACTTCACTCGGGTATTAGTCGGTGGTGGTGCTAGGGTTGTAGATTGAGAAATGTCGAAGGGCAAGGAAAAAATTATCGAGATAGACGACGACGACGAGTCAGACTTCTTACCTAGTCTGCTCGCCGACGCCGTCTTTGACCCTAAGATCCCCTTAGAGCCCAATAACCCTGATATCGCAACTAGGGCTAGAAGAATGTCCCCGGAAACGACCTCTTCGAGCCGAAATAGCGGTGAAGTGGGAACATCCGGCTTGTCAGACACCCTAAGTGATGAACAGAAAGGTGATTCGGGTGGGAAGCCTCTACCAGAATCATCACGACCAGAAATGAGGAGTATGGTAGAGGGTAGAGCATTGTCATACCATTACGCTATTGACCTAATCACTTGCTCGACCACAGTAGACGAGCTCACTTCCCTTTGGGATCGGCATAGGATTCCCGATAACATAACTCTTAGGGTCCCGGGCAAGAAAGATACCCCTAGCCGGCCTCCCAAAGGTTTCGTCACCTTGTTTTTGGAAAGCTTTAAATACGGATTGAGGTGTCCCATATAGCCATACTTTGCTCGGATATTTAGCGAGCTGAACTTATCCCCTGGTCAGTTGAATCCCAACGGGTGGAGGGTGCTTTCTGGTCTGTTCGTTCTATGGGACAAATGTTGTCAGAGTGAGCCCACAATTGATGACGTAAGACACCTGTATTAACTAAATAGCAGTCCCAAGGACGCTGGCTGGTACTACTTCCAATCCAGCGTTAAGAGTAGGAAACCTGTAATTGAGTTTCCAACAGGGGGTGGTGGATCTTGGAAGAAGAAGTTCTTTTTTGCTGGGGGTCCCTGAGGTCAAATTGCACAGATTGATGAGACGAACTATCGCGTCCCATCCCGATTTGTGGTCCCAGGTTGCTTGCTCGCTTTAGGTGTATTAGCTCCATAGTAGCTCCTATTTTCTTTGCTTTGATTCTAATCAAATTTTTGCTCACATTGCAGGCTCTTGGGGCGTTCACTTCCCGCTTGAACCCAAACCGCTTAAGCTAGTAGAGTCCGTACTAGCCAATTCATGTTCCCCTAGAGAGCTGCTGACTTTAGAAAACCTGGTCGCATCTGGCTTAGTTCCTTCCGGCCACAGGATGGAAGACGCCGTGATTGCAGCCTTGAACAGGAAGCGTACTCGCTCTCAGGCTTCTAAGAAAGGCAAGGAGAAAGAAGTTCCTGCTGCGAAGCGAGCCAATGTAGCAGAGCAGGTTCTTCTCCTTAAAACCTTGCCTCCTCCTCCTGCAGTCGCCGTGGGGAGTAGCGGTGCAACCACTGATCCAGCTTCCTCCTCTGTCTCCAGGAAGCCTACACCCCATATTCCAGACTACCTGGTCTCGTATATGAACGATCTTTCCAAACATGTAAGCAAGAAGGATGTGGAGGAGTTTTCCAGCTTGTCCGTACCCGACCTGATGGGTGCCATGCAGTTCAGCGCCATCCATCTCAACTGCATGCTCGCTTACTACCAGGCCAAGTCTAACCGTCATGAGAAAAAGATGAAAGAGGAGAATAAGGCGGCAGTCACCAGAGCCGATAAGGCCGAGAAGAAAGCTGGGGATTTAAACATCAAGAATCTGAAGTTGCAAGAGAAGGAGGCTGTTGCCCAGGCTAAGGCTGCCACTCTCGAAGAGGAGCTGGGCAAGGTGCAGGAAGAGCTCCAAAGGCAGAAGGATATGTATGAGGCTCAGCTCGAATCTCTCCGCGAATCCCACCAGGCCCACCTCGAGGACATAGAGAACGAAGTTGAACTTCAGTACAATCAGGGGCTTCGGCACTCCTACCGCAGCATCATGGCTGTCCTTGGAAAACAGTATCCAGATCTCAACATGGAAGGCTTTGCAGCTGCTGTCGCTGAGCACATGGATGAGGAGGATGCAAAGGAGGATGCCGAGGAGGTGGAACCGATTGTGGTCGAGGAGAACTCCCCTCCTCATGTTGACCCTACTATGGTTGGTGAGACAAATGCTCCTCCTCGCGCTAGTCCTATTGCGCCTGGTGACGTAAGTACTCCTCCAGGCACACTGGTGATACCCCTCCTGTCCCCGATGTGACACAACTTGCCGAGGAGACTGCTCAGCCTACTGAACCACCTCCTGCTTAAATTTTTTTTTTGTAGCAGCTTTGCAACTTATCCTAATTTTAATAAAATATCTTATTGCATACTCTCTCATGTTAGAGTTTTGACTGCAAAATTTTCGTGCCTTTTCATTGCTTGACAGTCTGCTCGCAATTAATATGATCGAGCAGCTCCTGACATGATCGGCTTCTGATCGCGTCATGCACAATGTTTAGGATCCGGCTTGGTCGAGCAGACCCGGGCATGCTTGGCTTCGGTCTCGCCATTCAACAGGCCTGGAGACTTGAGCCTTTACATGCCTTAGAAAATTTTCGAAGCGTTAGGAGTCGGCTCGTCTTCACCTGGTCGAGCAGATCCTGGCATGCTTGGCTTCGGTCTCGCCATATAACAGGCTTTGAGACTTGAGCCTTTACACACCTTAGATAAATTGGGAGTTGAAGATTCTGTTCGTCTTCACGTGGTCGAGCAGATCCTGGCATGCTTGGCTTCGGTCTCGCCATATAACAAGCTTTGAGATTTGAGCCTTTACACGCCTTAGACAAATTGGGAGTTGAGGATTCTGCTCGCCTTCACGTGGTTGAGCAGATCCTGGCATGCTTGGCTTCGGTCTCGCCATATAACAAGCTTTGAGATTTGAGCCTTTACACGCCTTAGACAAATTGGGAGTTGAGGATTCTGCTCGCCTTCACGTGGTCGAGCAGATCCTGGCATGCTTGGCTTCGGTCTCGCCATATAACAGGCTTTGAGACTTGAGCCTTTACACGCCTTAGATAAATTGGGAGTTGAGGATTCTGCTCGTCTTCACGTGGTCGAGCAGATCCTGGCATGCTTGGCTTCGGTCTCGCCATATAACAGGCTTTGAGACTTGAGCCTTTACTCGCCTTAGACAAATTGGGAGTTGAGGATTCTGTTCGCCTTCACGTGGTCGAGCAGATCCTAACATGCTTGGCTTCGGTCTTGCCATAAAACAGGCTTTGAGACTTGAGCCTTTACACGCCTTAGATAATCCCTTGATGGCACGATAATATGAATTTCCTCGTTCATCGATATCTCATTACACTCAGCTTACATAGTATTGCTTGAAGTAAAATAAAGCATAAAAGATTAAGCAATAACTACGAACAGAGATATCTTTTGAAATGCTTACAAATCTTATTGAAAATATTTCCTAAGGTGCACCGCGTTCCATGGGCGCTTCACCTCGTGGCCATCTGCTCGTACCAGCTTGTAAGCTCCGGGGCCAACTAGCTGCTTGACCCTATAAGGTCCTTTCCAGTTTGGTCCGAGTACTCCATGGGCCGAATCTTTGGTGTTCTGATTCACCCTCCTCAGCACCCAATCTCCAACCTTGAACTGCCACACGTGCACCTTCTAGTTGTAATAACGAGCGACCTTCTGCTGGTAAATGTCCGCCCGCCTCGATGCCTGCTCCCTCTTCTCGGCTAGCAGATCCAGATTCAAACACATCTGGTCATTATTCTCCTGCTCGTCAAAGTGTTCTGTCCGATGAGTGGCGGTTTCTAGTTCTGCTGGTACAACCGCCTCGTGCCCAAAGGCCAGAGCAAATGGAGTTTCCCCGGTAGCTGTCTTATGGGTAGTTCTATACGCCCATAGCACCCCTGGTAATTCATCAACCCAAGCTCCCTTCTTCGCTCCCAGCCTGGTTTTAATGAGCCGCTTTATTGTCTTGTTAGCTGCTTCTACTTGCCCATTGGACTGCGGGTGGGCAGGCGAACAGTATTTGAGCTCTATGCCGAGATTTTGGCAGAAATATCAGGAACTGTGATTATTGAACTGCCTGCCATTGTCCATTATCAAGGCATGGGGGATTCCATATCGGCAGACCAGATTTCTCCACACAAAATTGGTTGTCTTTTTCTCCGTAATGCTGCTAAGGGCTTCTACTTCTATCCATTTTGTGAAATAGTCGATCGCGACTATTGCATGTGTTGCTGCTCCTCGTCCCTTTGGCATTGGGCCGATCAGGTCTATTCCCCACTGAGCAAACGGCCAAGGGGATGCCATAAAAGTGAGCTTCTCTGGTGGCTGGTTAGAGAAGTTTACAAAACTTTAACAACTTGCACAGCTCCTGGTCTTCTCTTGCGCATCCCTATGCATTGTTGGCCAAAAATATCCCTGCCTTAGAACTTTGTGGGCTAGGGATCTCCCACCAGAATGATTTCCGCAAATCCCCTCGTGTATTTCTCTCAACACATAGTCTGCGTCGTCCTCGTCCAAGGACCAGAGGAATGGGAGTGTATATCCTCGTCGGTACAGTATTCCATCAATCATCGTGTATCTCGAGGCCTGGGCTCTAATCTTCCGTGCTCGCAGCTTATCTGGAGGTAATGTTCCATCCCTAAGATATGATATCAAAGGATCCATCCACGAGCTTTTCTGCTCTAGCCTTAACACTTCCAGATTCTGTTCGATTTTCGGGCTGGACTTCACTTCCAGAGGGATTGACTTGGGCATTTTAGGGTCTGCCACTGCTGCCATTCGAGCTATGATGTCTGCTCGGCTGTTTTGCTCTCTGGGAACCTGCACCACCTCTACTGCTTCAAATTTCCCCATCATCTGCCTGACTATCTTCAGGTACTGCTCCATCTTCTCCTCCCTAGGCTGGAATCTTTCACTGACGTGATTCGCAACCAGCTGCGAGTCAGTTCTAATCTTCACTCTATCTGCTTTTATGGCCTTAGCCAATTCCAACCCTGCTATCAAGGCTTCATACTCAGCCTGATTGTTTGTGGCTGCGAAATCTAACTTCACAGCATAAGAAATTTCCTCCCCCTCGGGTCCTTCCAGGACAATTCCAGCTCCTGATCCCTGATCTCCCGACGACCCATCAACAAACATCTGCCATACTTGGGTTTCACTGCTGTCTGAAGCATTATCGAGCTGGTCCGAGCAATCCTCATGCTCTGCAAACTCTGCTATGAAATCAGCCATCGCCTGTGCCTTAATCGTGCTCGTGGTTTGTAGTCAACGTCAAACTCGCTCAATTCTACAGCCCACTTCACGAGCCGACCAGAGGAATCCGATTTATGTAGAGTTTGGCGCAACGGTTGGTTTGTTATCACCAAGATAGGGAAAGCTTGGAAGTACGGTCTCAGCTTGCGAGTAGCGACCACTAGAGCAAGAGCCCGCTTCTCCAATGGCGGGTACCGGGTCTCGGGGTCGAGCAAGGCCTTGCTGGTATAATATATTGGGTATTGAACCCCATCTTCCTCTCTTACCAGAACAGAACTTGTGGCATGGTCAGATACCGCCAAATACAATGATAACTTGTCCTCTTCTTTTGGCGTGGATAGCAGAGGTGCGCGCTGCAGGTATAGCTTCAAATTCTGGAATGCCTCCTCGCACTTTGGGCCCCAGTCTGTTTTCTTCCCCCTCCTTATCGCCTGAAAAAATGGTTGACACTTATTTGTGGCCTTGGAAATGAATCGGCTTAAAGCTGCCAACCTTCCCATCAAACTCTGCATCTCCTTGAGATTACAAGGAGGCCTCATCTAGATGATTGCTTGAATTTTCTCGAGATTCACCTCGATCCCCCTTTGACTGACCATGAACCCTAGGAATTTCCCTGACTCGACCCCAAAAGCACACTTCTCCGGATTGAGCTTCATCTTGTATTCCCTCAGGAGCAAAAATGTCTCCTCGAGGTGCTTGACATGTTCTTCTGGGATTTTGGACTTGGTAATCATGTCGTCCACATATACCTCCATTGTTCTCCCGGATTAATGGCTTGAAAATCTTGTTTACCAGCCTCTGATATGTAGCACCCGCATTTTTCAAACCAAACAACATTACCTTGTAGCAGAATAGACCCTGGTTGGTGATAAATGCCGTACTCTCCTCATCCTGCTCGAACATGGGGATTTGGTTATATCCCGAGAATGCATCCATGAAGATGAGCAGACCGTGTCCAGCTGTTGAGTCTACGAGTTGGTCGATCTTTGGCAAAGGGAAACTATCTTTCGGGCATGTCTTGTTCAAATCCGTGAAATCCACACACATCCTCCACTTGCCGTTCGCTTTCTTTAACAACACTACGTTGGATATCCACTCGGGGTAGTTGACTTCCCGGATGAAGCCTGCTTTCAGGAGCTTCTCAACCTCGCCATTTATGGCGTCATATCTCTCCTGGTTGAAGCATCTCCTTTTCTGCCTTACGGCCCGCGCCCCTCTCTTTATTGCCAGCTTGTGGCACGCAGCTGCTAGATCAATCCCCGGCATGTCTTCATGTGTCCATGCAAAGACATCTGCGTGAGCCTGTAGGCACTGCACTAACTCCTTCTTCTGCTCTCCCTTTAACCTCGACCCAATCCTGATCGTTTTGCCCGGATGCTCTGGTCTCAGCGTTACTGTCTCCAACTCCTCGATAGGCTTTTGTCTACTTTTCTTGCTCTCCATTCGGCTGTCAAGGGACGTTATCTGCATGGCTTCCCTTGCCGCTGAAGAGTAACAGCTCCGTGCGATCCTCTGGTCTCCTCGCACCACTCCTACGAGCCCATTTACCCGATACTTTAGGGCCAAATAATGGTTGGACAGCACCGCTTTAGCCATCCTCAGGAACGGTCTGCCTAAGATCATCTGGTAAGGACCTTCCTCATCCACCACCACAAAATCCAGCATCGTCGTCATCTCTGTTGGAGAGTTCCCAATCGTGACCGGCAGCTCGACCACGCCTAGAGGGACCAGCTTTCCTCCTCCAAACCCCTTTAATGAAGTGTTGGTGTATTCCAACTTTAGATCTGTCAACCCCATTTCCTCCAGAGTCGACTTGAATAGAACATCCACTGAACTTCCAGTGTCCACCAATATCCGATCAAACCTCTTGCTCGCAACAGTGGCTTTGATGACCAGGGCATCCTCGTGGGGGTATAGAATCCCTTCTTCATCCTCATCGGTCTACATGATCGGGACCTGCCTGACTCTTGCCCGTTTTGCCGCCGGGGTGTTAAAGAGTACTTCTTTACTATTCATGGCGTATCTAGCATAGTTCTTCCTTGCTCTGTTAGAGTCCCCGGCCAACGTCGGCCCCCCAGCTATCATCCTTACGTGAGGCTGCTCGCGCCCCAAACTTCTGCCACTCAGCTCCCCCTCACATGTCGATTCCTCCCTTGGGAAACCCCCATTTATAAATTCATCCAAGTAGTGATTTCTTACCAAATCCTCGACCTGGGTCTTGAGATCTCTGCAGTCAGCGGTGATGTGTCCACGAGTCTCATGGAACTTGCAATAGCATCCCCTATCTCTTCGGCTGGCTAGCTTGGCCATTGGAGCAGGGGGATGCAGCAATCCTCGATCCCTTACGGCCTCGTACACCTCGTCTAGGGGCACCTTCAAAGCGGTGTATCGACCATCGTCCTGATTCCGGCCGATCATATGCACTGCCCTTTCCCCATTTGCACCACTCGGAGTTGGTGGTGGTGGCAGCGTTTCTGGTCTACTCCCTCTACTACTGTAGGGCTGGGGATGACGACTACCGTATGCTGAATCGTGTCGTCTCCAAGGTTCCCCAATTGGTGGCCGAGGAGGTGATGCTTTGCTGCGTCGGCGCTGTGGTGGCCTCTGATGAGGCTGGTAAGCTGCAGCCCGGCCTACCGCATTACTACCGGGTATCTGGTGATCTTTCCTTCTTATCAGCCCACTTCCTAGTGTTGCCCGCTTCTCTTTCTTCCCTAGTCCCTCCAGCTGGTCTATTCTGATCCGTGCGGCCTTCTCCTCCTCGATCTCCATATCTTGCTTGGCCTGCTCGTAAGCGGCCGCATAGGTTTGAACGAGTGGGCTTCTCAAGTTATACCACAGCCTTCCTATTTTCACCTCCTCTCTCAATCCCCTTAACGCCTGAGGGTGGTTGAAGGCGCCCAAATCTAGAACAGCCCGGTGATATCTCTTGAGGAAGACTCGCAGGGTTTCTTGCTCCCCTTACTTCATACTCTTTAACTCCATCATATCATCTTCCGGTGCTATTGCTCCTCGGAACTGCTCTGCAAACTCCTGACACATCTGCTCGAAAGTTTTGATGCCACCGCGAGGAAGCTTCTTGAACCACTCGCGTGCACGCCCCTCCAAGGATAACGGGAACACCCTGCACCTCTGGGCTGGGGATAGGCTCTGCACCCCCGTTATGTCGTTGAAACGCTCGACGTGTACTAACGGATCAGTTCACCCCGAGTATCTAAGGTCGGGGAGGTGAAAGTCTTTCGGGATGATTGCCCTCATGATCTCCGCCGCGAGTGGTGATTCTCCGTCCAACATTATTCTCCAACCAAGAGCTCTGCTCTTTCCCTGCATGTCATCGATCACCTGTGCTAACCTGCGCACTTCTTCCTCCAACTGTACTTCCCGACCAAGATCTTGAGCCGCCACTTCCTCCCAAACCTGCTCGACATCGCGTAATGGTTGTCGGAGTCCTTTCTTCTCTGCATTTGCCATTCCAGCGTTCTCACCAAAACTTGGTCTTCCTAGGGACTGTTCTTCCCTTCTATGAACATCTCCCCGTATAGAGCAATTACCTCCCTCACCACTAAATCTCTTGGTAGTGTCATTCCTCCTCGTAGCATCATAGCCTGGTGCCGGTCCATCAGCTCTCACCCTCTCTTCCCGGTTCTCCCCTCGTTCATTGCGCAACTCATGGAGAATGGATGTTAGGGCCTCCATCTGCTTTTCCATCCTTTCCATCCGACCAAACACGGAATCGTTCAACATCGTGTCACCCCCTTGTGCACTACTCCCACCGATCTCCATTGTTTCCCTACTTGTTTTTCCTCATTCATTACTGTCAACAGAGGCTTTCGTTCGAGTCCCCACAGACAGCGCCAAAATGTTGATGCAAGATTTTGGTCGCTGTTTTTGTGACTAGAACCTCTGCTCGTTCAACCCAATCTCGACCAGAATTCTTCCTCATTCAATTGCTCTTCCCTATTCCCTGCATTCACAGAACAAGTCAGAGTGCGCCGGGTGTTTTCCCGACGTAAACCCTCCGACGCTCAAGTCAGATAAGAAGGCTTTTTGGGGAACCCTGACCTTAAAAATATATGGCCCTTGGTTTTTCTCTTAGTTATGAAATGTTGCTCTTTTTCTTTTAGAATAACGAAAAATCCAACCCTCTTACCTTCGCCGGCTACCTTTTTATAGGCCTCCCGAGGATCCAAACCGTCCCCCCATGCACGCTCACTATCTCTCCATTATTACCGTGGCGGGCAATTGCATGTCTCTTCATTACTGCGGTGACAGGCGGTCGCGTATCTCTCCATTGTTGCGGTAACAGGCGGTTGCGTGTCTCCCCACTACTGCGGTAACAGGCGGTTGCGTGGCTTGCGCGGCTTTTGTGCCTTAGGTCCCGGGTTGGTGAACATGTCACTTCAACTGGCGTTGACCGGGTCTCCTCGGTCTAAGTCTTAACAGTAATGAGCATATTGCCTTCCTCAGCAGGTTAGCCCCGCGGACTGTGTGCCTGAGCAGTGGCAGGGGGTTTCTGCTCCTGCTCCCCCGCTGCCAGGTTCTGCTCGCCTCCGCTGATCTCTGTTGAAACACGTCATACGACCAGGTTCCTGCTAGTCATATCTGGTCTCGTCGAAATATCCCTAAACACCATGATTTTCATGTATCAATAAAATATAATGGCATAACTTTAGTCTATAGTTTTTGACTGTTGAATATGATAGGGGAAGAAAACGTGTTTATCTCTCTTATGACCATGTAGAAATTATGGAGTGTAATCCTAATTGATGGAATAGGTTTTCTTTAGTAAATAGATAGACGCCGAACTAACCTATATATTTCAATTATGACTCACTTTTGATTAAAGTTAAGATCCCTTAACAAATAAACTTTTCATAATATTTATATTCTTATTTTTTGAACATATTAAATATATTAGTACAAACTATAAATAAATCATGTACACTACTAATTTCTTGATAAGGACGTAGATATGAATTTGGGCTAGCTGGGGATATTTTTTTTGGTTCATCTTACATCGGCATTAGGGTAAAAATTTTGTTAATTAAAAAGACAACTAAGGGGGCGTAAAAATAAATATAACAATATAATACGTTGAATCAAATAGGCCAAATAATGAACCTAACATTATCTGGGCAACCAAAAATAAGGACAAAAAAATCATAACAGAAAGTCTTTTCGCCATGATATATACAAAGTCTTTACTGCCATGCATGAATCAAGAGAAATGAGAAGTAGCTGAGGAAAATTTAAAATATAATACAATTTTTTAAAATTTAAATGACTTGTGACATTGAAGTTTTTAATATCAGTGAGGCATTATCATAATTTTAAAATTTAGTCGGGCACTTCCACAAATTTAGAAAGCACAATTTTCTTTTTTCCTTTTGGAATTCCTCTTTAAATGATCCTTTAAACATTTTCAAAGGCCAGCCGGGGGACGTTCCCAGCTGGTGCTATTTTGGATCCGCCGATGCCCCAAGACCTTAAAATATAGCTAGCTAATGCCTATATATTTGTCGAATAAATTCCAGGACGAAACACAAGATAATTACCAAGACTTTTATGATAGAGGGGATAAATAAATGCCCATGTAAAATACTTTCGTACTTATTTTTATTAATAACGTTGGAAACTCAAGCTCCAAAGTATAACAAAGAAATGCATTACAAATAGTAGATCGAAGAAATCAGACAGTAGAAATCACAGTTTCCAAAACCTTAGAAGTAGTTTTCACTGTTCAGCACGTGCTTATTTTTAAATCAAGTAATCTTGGGATTCTATCTCTTTTTATATATTCAATGCTAGCAGTTCATCCAAAACCAATACTATACATTTTTTCCCCTAGCAGGCTAGCACCACCTACATAATCACCATCTCACTCTCATTATTAGTTGAATTAAACATTATGAAGTATTTTAATAACTAACAATAGTTTTTTAGCTAATGATAAGTCCACCCTACAATTTTTGTAAGCCTACTCTATTTCTAGAAAATAATTATAGGAAGTGCACATTAAAAAAAATAAATAGAGAAGAATTATGGAGGATTGATTAATTAAATATATCCTTATTTTTTTATTTTGTTTGACTATTAATTTATAATTCCAATATTAATTTACTAATTTTTCCATTAATTGATTAGTTTTATGGGTCCAGTTAGCTTGCAACCGTGATTTGGTACCCTTTTTTTTTGTCTTTTTGTGATTCAACCATTAAATTCAACCCAAGAGTTGTAAAAACTATTCCAACGGCAATGATGCAATTACTTGGTTATTAGTGCTGCAGTCCCTCTAGTTTCATAAAAAAAAAAAAAGGTTAAATTTCAAGATTTTGACACATAAGTGCATCAAAATATTTTATGATCTTTATAAGAGTCTAGGTAATTTAATAAATGAATATATTTAAATATACAAAAATATGGATGGATTGTTTTAACTTGCTAAAATACTCTCCCCACATCTATTTATTTAAAATATCAATTACAAAAATCCCATTTTTTAGTATAATGTTTTTAAAATAAAATACCCATTTAATTTTACCATTTAAGATAGTGTTACTTATAAGGATAAATAATTATTTTAACTAAATAAATGAAACTTTACTTTTATTTCTATAAATTTGCTCAACATCATATAACCTTATATTTGTTAGCATAGGATATAAATTTAGTCTAAAAAATTTATTCAAAGGGTCTCCTTAGGGCAAAAAATTAATTATCATATGATAATTTGGTCGGCACAAACTCTATTATTCTTAATTTACTTATCCATGCCAAACACTATATTTGAATTAAATTTTAGTAAAATAAACATATGTCATCATCTTTAACCGCATTTAACAGACCTTAATTGTTTAGATTTTGTTATAGAGAGCAAAATTAGTTTTATTTTGATTTCACACTTAATGTCAATATAAAAGTTTTGTGTCATTTCACTAAATTTTGGTTTTGTTTACAAGTTTTTTTTTTACAATTTACAATTTCAACATTAATTTACCTCATTTTTTATCAATCTACTAATTTTATGTGTAGTTTACAAAGTTTTTGCTTTATTTCACATTTAATGTCAATTTACAAATTACGTTTCATGTTTCTAAGTTTTTTTTTTGTTTACAAGTTTTTCTTACAATTTACAACTCAAATATTAATTAGCCTTATTTTCCATAACTTTACTAGTTTTATATGTCATTTACAAAGTTTTTATTTCATTTCACATTTAATGTCAATTTACAAGTTCTGTGTAATTTTACTAAGTTTTTGTTTTTTTTACAAGTTCTTTTTACAATTTACAACTCTAATACTAATTTACCTCTTTTTCTATCAATTGACTAGTTTTATTTGTGGTTTACAAAATTTTTGTTTCATTTCACATTTAATGCCAATTTACAAGTTTTATGTAATTTTTTTTAAGATTTTGTTTTGTTTACTCTTTTTTCTTTTAATTTACATCTCCATCATTAGTTTACCTCTTTTTCCATCAATTTACGAGTTTTATGTGTGGTTTATACATTTTTTGTTTCATTTCACACTCAATGTCAATTTACAAGTTTTAAATTATTTTTCTAAGATTTTATTTTATTTACACTTTTTTCTTTTAATTTACAATCCATCATTAATTTACCTATTTTTCTATCCATTTACTAGTTTTATGTGTAATTTACACATTTTTTTATTTTACATTTAATGCCAATTTACAGGTTCCGTGTCATTTCACTAAGTTTTTATTTTGTTTACAAGTTCTTCTTACAATTTACAACTCCAACATTAATTTACCATATTTCCATCAATTTACTAATTTTATGTGTATTTTGCTAATTTTTTATTTGAATTTCACACTTAATGTATTTTTATAAGTTTTATGTCATTTTTCTAAGTTTTTGTTTTGTTTACAAGTTTTTCTTACAATTTACGACTCCAACATCAATTTACCTATTTTTTCATTAATTTACTAGTTTTATGTGAGGTTTACAAAGTTTTTGTTTCATTTCATACTTAATGTTAATTTATAAGTTTTGGGTCATTTTTCAAATTTTTGTTTTGTTTACACTTTTTTCTTTTAATTTACAACTCCATCATTTATTTAATTTTTTTATCCATTTACTAGTTTTATGTGTGATTACACATTTTTTATTTAATTTCACACTTAATGTTAATTTACAAGTTTTGTATCATTTTACAAGTTCTGTATCAATTTTGTGATCTCCAATAATACAAGAAATAGTAGGACAACTAGGATCTTTATATTTTAACTTATTATTAGTAGACATAATGGCACTTACCTGTTCAGCCATAAATGCACTCTTTTTTACCTTTAATTTCCTCTTAACAGTGCATAAGTCCTTTAAAAATTTGGCATATGAAGGTACCTGCTTGATTGCATCTAATAGAGGAATGTTAACTTTCACTTGCTTAAAGATTTCATAAATTTCAGAAAAGTGGTTTGATTTCCTTGGTTTATTCAATGCATGCGGAAATGGTGGTTCAGATGGAACAGTAGTTATTTTTTCACTAGGTGTAAGTTTATCTAGTTCTTCTTTATCCTTTGAATTATCATTTTCATAAGGTTCAGGAATAGGCCGATCAATAACCTTACCACTACGAAGAGTTATAACTGACTTAACGTGGTCCATGGGTGCATTTTGAATCTTAGGATTTGGTTGTAGTTGAGTTGGAAATTTTCCTTTTTCTTGAATTGTGAGTGCAGAAGAAATTTTAGCAAGAGTACCTTTTGTGGAGGTGGTGCTTGTGAAGATTGTGCATTATTATTATTCCTCCAACTAAAATTTGGATGATTTCTCCAACCAGGATTATAAGTTTGTGAATATCGGTTTGGTTTATTAAGAGTGTTGATGACATTAGCTCGATCATGCAAACATTCTTTGAGTGCAGGCAGAGTAGGACAATCTTAAATGAAATGATCATTAGAACTACAAACATCACATGCAATTTCTTGAACAGATTTTACTTGATCACTTTTTTTATTTTCCAAAGCTTCAACCTTCCTAACTAAGGATGCAAATTTTGCTTGCAAATCATGATATTCCTTAAGGTTGTAGATTCCTCCACTAGATGGAGATGGTTGTGGTTTATTAGTCAATTCAAAAGTTCCAACAATATCGCAGTATTGTGCATTTTCAGCTAATTGGTCAATGTAATCTAGTGCATCTTTAGGATTTTTATCTTTAAATTCACCATTACACATCATTTCTATAACTGTCTAGTTTGTGGTATTAAGCCATCGTAAAAATAAGTGACCAATCACCAAGTTTCAAAACCATGGTGTGGATATATGTTAAGCAATTCTTTAAACCTATCCCAACACTGGTATAATGTTTCTCCATCTTTTTGAGTAAAAGAAGTGATTTGCCTTTTAAAAGAATTTGTTCTATAAGGTGGAAAGAATTTTTTCAAAAACTGTTCTTGCATGTTATCCAAGTTCTTATTGATCCAGATCTAAGGTTTTGTAGCCAAGTTTTAACTTTATCTTTTAATGAAAAAGGAAAAAGGTTTAATCTAATTATGTTCATACTACAATTTTGGTCTGTGTATGTATTATAAACTTCCTTGAAATCTCTTAGATGAAAATATGGATTTTTATATTGTAACCCATGAAATGTTGGTAAAAGTTGGATAATACCTGGTTTGAAGTTAAATCAAGATGCTTCTGAAGGAAATACTATATACGACAGTGCTAAAGTTCTGGTTGGATTCATGTAGTCTCTCAAAGTTCTCAGTTGATCCTGTTGAGATTGGTTGTCTCCTTGATCAATTAGAGGATTAAGTTACCCTAAATTATTTTCGTCTTGGATCTCGTCCATGATTGGTGGTGGCGCTTGAGATTTACGAATTAACCTGCCACTTGAAGTTCGAGACCAACGTCTCATACAATAATTATATCACAAAGATAACAAACAAATTAGTAATACAAAAACTAAATAACAATTGCAAAAAAATAAAAAATTAAATATGTAAATAATATAAGTGTACAAAAGAAAATTAATAACTTAAAATTAAATAACAATTTTAGTGGTTGAACCCACCAATTAAATTAAAAAAATAAAGCATAAATAAATGTGAAAAAAAACTGGTGGTTGAACCCACCATATAAAATAAAACAAAGCAAAAACAAAATGTGAAATAATAAATTAATAACTTAAAATTAAATAAAAAACTGGTGGTTGAACCCACCAATAAAAAAATAAAAATAAAAATAATACAAAAATAAAAATAAAAAACTAAAAATTAAATACTGAAATAAAAATAAATATTAGTTAGTTAGTTAAGTGTTAGTAGTTAGTTTTCTTGGTCCAAATTAAGTCCAAATAAGTCCAAGTCTAATTATTGTGAGAAATTTCATTTAGAGATCTTATTAAAATTATTTATAATTTTATGGCCACACCGTAATATTTAGAAGTTTAGAATTGTGCCATGTTGGATGAAAATGAAGATTCAGAAATATTTTTAGGGTTAGAACGTAATTATGAGAAGAATGAGTAAGAAACGAGAATTGTTGGGGTGAAACTAGAATTATGAAAGATGTGGGGGTAGAAGAGAATTTAAGGAAAGGAAAATGGGGCAAACGAAAATTTATAAAAAAGTAAAAAATAAAAGGAAAAAATAAAACAAAATAAATACCTTTCCTCGACAACGGCATCAAAAACTTGATACGACTTAAAAGTGTTTGATTTACTCTCAAGTATAAGAGTGCCTAGTTATAATATATCGCGGTGAGTCCAAGGTCGATCCACAGAGAAACGATTTAATTTGTTTATTTTATTTTATCTAAAATTTGAAAATAAAACTTAAATATAAACAACTTAATTTAAATAAAGCTATGAAATTGAATTAGTTAGGGTTGTGGATTCACTCTTAGTAGTAAATAAAACTTAATAAATTCTTTTTGTCAATTTTAGATTTATTGCCCAAAAGATTAATTATATAAATTATAATTTTCCCTTTAATTTTATGATGGATTAAGTATTCATTGTGCCAAAATTTAATTTGTCTAAAATAAGTCAAAATACCATTTTACCATACCTTATATTTAGATAAAAAAGAATTTATTGTGCCAAACTCCCTTGTTTGTCTACAATAAATCAAAATCTCATAATATAAAATATGTATAAAATTAAATAGAAAATAATTTAATTTATAAAATTAAAAATAGAATTTTATTAAATCATATTTATTTCCTAAGAGTTTCACCTTCCCCTAAGTATTAATATTTAGCTAAACATTTTTTTATAAAGGAAATTACTAAAATTAAAAAACACATAATTAAAAATGAAATTTGAAAATTGAAATAAAACTAATTTTATTGATTGAAAATATATTATAAAGAGATATGAGAAGAAGAATTTGGGGGAAAAGAAGAGAAGAGAATGTGTGGAGAAGTGTGTTCACCCCCCTCTATTTATACTAATATATGGTAAATCCACACCACACAAATTAAAAAATCTAATTACATATTAACCTTATATTTGTCCCACTAATAATCCTACTAATAAAACATAAACCTAACTTATCCACTCAAGTATATCCAACACATTTCACTAACAATTACCATACCTAATATGATAAAAACTTATAATTTTACAATTACCACGTTTACCGTGGTAAAAACATAAAAAATTACAATAAAAGTCTTGGATCCTCCTTGACAATGACATAATTTCTCGAACTTTCGAAATCTAAATTTGACATCCATGCATTTATTCGGAGTCTCAAATTTGCATGAAATTATTATTTTTACCTAATAAACACACAAAAATACACAAAATCAAATATTTAGAAAAATAATTAGAAATTCACAATATTTTACACAATTACAAATATAAATTACATTAATAAAACAAAATAACATTTTTATCCCTTAATAAACATACAATTTTTAACACTAATCAATACTTGCGGAGCAGTTTCGGTTGGCGTCGACTCTCGGCAGTTGCTGCATTTGGTGGCCGGATCTAGCTTGCTCATTGAATTTCATGTGTGTGTTTGACTATTTGTGAATCTTGATTGTGTTTTGTTTGTTTGGCTATGGTGTGCGATGTGTAACTACCGTTTGTCGTCGTCGGTTGTGGGATGCGAGATAGGGAGGCTGTAACCTGTGGGTGGGTGTGGGAGTGTACATTGCTAGTCGACAGTGGGTTGTGGGTGGGTGTAGGCGTGAAGCTATGAACTTTGTGTGTGATTCACTATTTTTGTGACTGTGTTTCAATGTTTGTTTGTGACTCTGTGTAATGATCGAGTGTGATTGTGTGTAGATCGTGTGTGGTGTGATTGTGTGGGTGAGTGTTTAGGATTTGAAGTTTGTCAGTTTTGGTTTTTTAATTTTGTGTTAACTTGATCGGGTTTTCGCAACCTGATCTGATCATGATCCAATCGGGCATAAATGCGTCCGATTGAGTTTTATAGACAACCCAATCTGATTCGAACTCGACTTTTTTTTTTTATCAGATCGAGTCAGGTATTTTGTCCACCCCGAGCCATAATCGAGTAGTCACAAGGATAATCTTTGTTTTATCCAATTCTCTTTGAATATTTAATTAGAAACTCCCATAACCATTACAAGGAGAGTAAGCTCCTTTGAAATCACTCTCTTCAATTTCAACTCCAAAAGTTCAAGCTTTATTACATGAATTATGAAGAAAAATTATTAGCAAGCATGCAAGTGAACATTTTCAGTAAACATGGAAGTGAAACTAGTAACTTGGTCAACTATAATAATGACCCAAATCACGTGGGTAATTTATTTTTTTAAAATCCTAATGCATACAAGCCCAACAAATATGAATCCTAAATTCTCTTTATGAAGTAAAAATCAAGTATAAATGTGGTAAATAACCTTTAGTTTGGTGAATTTTCAGCCTTTAGTTTGGTGAATTTCCAGTGAAAGTAGTGGATTTGTGGTGTTAGAACCAACAACAGAAGAAGCACGAACTTACAGCAGTAGAAACATCTTGGGCATTGTAATATTTGTGATTTTGAAATGTTAGATTTTGAATTGGGTAATTTTGTAATTGCATATTGAAAAAGGGATATGCGCGAAACAGGGACGTAGCCAGCATAGGACCAGGTGGGACACATGCCCCAACTGGCTTTTAAAATATTTTTTGATGATTATATTAAAAAAATTATGCATTATTTTTAAAAAATGCCCCAGGTCAATTGTGAAAATCTAAAAGTGCCACATGTAATTTTAAAAAAAATCATATTGCCCTTAACTTAAATGTATAAATCTAAATAATTTGATCAGTTATTATAAATTCATAAAAGTCAACAAAGACAAAAAGGAGAACGTCTTTTATCAAATAAAATCTATTAAAGTGAAATCTCAACTTTACTCTTTCTTTCGTCTCTTTTTTCCGTCTCTTCCATGGATTAAAGTGTGGTGGGTGGAACTAGGCAATTTGTAGTGCTCATCAATTGTCACTAGTGCGTGAATTTCTTCTCACTTTCTTCATTTGCGTCGCTTGATGTTTTAAAATTGTAAGTTTATTAATACTAAATTTTTATTATTTCATTGTTTTTTACATTTTAAAATTGCTAATTTTATTACATATTCATGTTTGATTTTTGTGTTGTCAAATATGAATATTTTTGCCATTATTAAAAGATTTAAGAACAAATTAATTTATTAAGATTAATACACTATATAATGAAATTTTAACGAAGACCCATAATCTTTTGTCTACTTCTGTAACTGTAATTTTCATGTATATTCTTTTATGAAGAAATTTTTCTTTGAATGATAAATATCATACTTATTCAATGAATATATTTCTTTGAACAGCCATGGATAAATATTTAAGAAAGAATTCGGCAACCTCATTAGGAAAAATGAGTGGCAATTCAAAAGAAAAAGTTAGTCTTAATTTGCATGATCTTCCAAGGGATCCTGGTTTACGAACAGTAATTCGAAGTTAGATCCTAATATTCAAGATGAAGTTCGGAGAGCTTATTTGCAAATGGGTCCTTTTCAACCTCAAAGCCATGATTTTCCTACTAGGTTGTTAGGAGAAAAATCACGACGATTTGTCCGGAGTTGGTTTGATAATTATCCTGATTGGTTAGAATATAGTATAGTAAATGATGCAGCTTTTGTCTTTATTGTTATGTTTTCAGAGAAGAAAATGGTAGTCAAGGGGCTAGTCCATGCTTTACTGGTGAAGGGTTTAGAAATTGGATGAAAAAAGAAATGTTGAGACAACATGTTGGTGGCGTAAATAGTGCTTATAATATAGCTAGGCGTCGTTGTGAATCATTGATGAATCAAAAGGCACATGTTGCTACATTTTTCTTTAACCATTCTAAAAAAATTAAAAGGGAGTACCGACTTTGTTTAACTATTGTAATTGACTGCATTCGGTTTCTTTTGAGACAAGGCATTTCATTTCGTGGTAATAATGAATCTCAAAGCTTAGATAATAGAGGAAAATTTCTTGAGCTTTTACAATTTCTTGCTGATTACAATGAGGAAATTAAAGGTGTTATTTTCAACAATGCTCCAGCAAATCTCCAAATGACATCCCCTAATATTCAGAAACAAATTGTAAGTGTTTGTTCAGCTGAAACTTCTAGAGCTATCATTAAAGAAATTGGTGACTCTTTATTTTTTGTTATGATTGATGAATCTCGTGACATTTCCACAAAAGAGCAAACGGTAGTTGTGTTGCATTATGTGGATAAAAGAGGACACGTGATTGAGCGTTTTATTGGTATTGAACATGTTATTGATACTAAAGTTGTCTCTTTCAAAGTATCACTCGACATAGTATTTGCTAGACATGGATTAAGCATGTCTAGGTTACGTGGCAAGGATATGATGGTGCTAGTAACATGCACGGGGGACTTAATAGTTTGAAAACACTCATTCTAAAAGAGAATGAATCAACTTATTACATTCATTGTTTTGCCCATCAATTACAGTTGGCCCTTGTTTCTGTGGCGAAAAAGCACCAAGAAGTTAATGATCTGTTCAGTTTAGTTGCTAAAGTTATTAACATTGTTGCAGCCTCGTCTAAACGATATGATATCCTTAAAGAGAAGCAGGCTGTTGCAGTTATTAAAGCACTTAAAACGGGCCAACTTAAAAGCGGACAAAGCATGAATCAAGAGATTACTTTAAAGCGTTCTGGTGACATACAATGGAGCTCACATTACGGTACATTAATAAGCATTATTACCATGTTCTCATCCATAATTGATGTGCTTGAGATTATTGCAAATGATGCATCAAATTCTGAGCAAAGATTTGAAGCAAATTCAACCTTGAAGTTCATGCAAACATTTGATTTTGTGTTTACTTTATACTTGATGAAAAATATTCTTGGTTTTGCAAATGAATTGTCACAAGCATTACAAAGGAAAGATCAAGATATTGTGAATTCCATGAAATTAGTTAGCATTTGCAAACTAGGACTACAGAGGATAAGGGAACATGGATGGAATTCTTTGCTTATTTAAGTTTCTTCAGTTTGTGAGAAACATTTTATTAGTGTTCCTGTCATGGAAAATATGTTTCTAACACCTGGAAGATCAAGGCGTAGAGCACAAGAGATCACAAATATGTATCATTATTACATTGACCTATTTTGTGTTATTTTGGATATGCAACTTCAAGAGTTAAACAGTCGTTTTAATGAGATAAACACTGAATTACTTCTTTGCTTGGCTTGTTTATGTCCAAAAGATTCATTTGCAGCTTTTAATAAAGAAAATTTATTGCGTCTTGCTCAACTTTATCCAAAAGATTTTTCTCAAGTTGATCTCACGGCACTAGATACTCAACTTGATGTTTACATAATGGATATGCAGTCTAGTGTTGAGTTTTCAGAATTAAATGAGATTGGTGATCTTGCACAGAAAATGGTTGAGACTAACAAGCACAAGGTATTTTCATTGGTCTATTTATTAGTCACATTAGCATTACTTCTACCAGTTGCCACTGCCACTGTTGAAAGAGTTTTTTCAGCAATGAATTATGTGAAAAATCGACTAGAAGTCGAATGGAAGATGAATGGTTGAATGATAATCTAGTTGTATACATTGAAAAAGATGTATTTGATTGTATTGATAATGAAACTATTTTATAACATTTTCAACACATGAAATCTCGTCAAGGAATTCTTGATTAGAACAATTGTAATAAGTTAACTTATTGTTAATTTATATTATACTTGTGACTCTATTTACTGTTATCTAAATTTTTAAAATTTATTCTCAATTTATATTATATTGAGATTTTTTGTGTTGTGATATAAATTCTTAAAATTATAATAAATTTTTAATGTGCCCCAAATCAATTAAATTTCTGGCTATGTCCCTGACGTGAAATTTTGAACTATGAGGATATATTTAGGTAAATACCCTACTTTTGGGGTATGGCGTGGACAAATTCGTAATGTTTACATATGTTTTTTTTGTAGAATGTATTTCAGAAAAGTCTAGGTGGGGTCAAGTGCTATTAAATGATTTTATTCTTCTTCTTCTTCTTCTTAGTTGACATTAATCGATGTCCAACGAGTATAATGTGAGATTGTTTCTGTAACTTCTTGAGAGAGAAACAAAACCCTTTTGGTCCATTAAAAAAAATTATATATAGTAATGTTATTTTTGCACATCTTCAAACATGCATAACAATTAAAACAAGATTGTTTTATTACAACAGTTTGTTAGAGTGGCTAGAGAGATCAATCTCAAAGTGGGTGTGACACCCATTAAAGTAATTAAAACTCAAGTGTGCGATAATGGTTCATTAGAGTGACTAGACAAGCTGATGTTTGAGTGAGTGTAGCAATCGTTAGTGAAATACATATTTAATATGACCAGAAATCTCTGATCTGATTGAAACATTTATATATAAAGTTTAAAAAAAATAAGGAATTTATTTTAGTTATTTAAACAACAAATTAATTAACTACATCAACACGTACGAGATATGCAAGTGAAATGAAATTAATTAGAACAAATTAATTTTTCTCCTCTTTCTAGCTCCCTACTAAGCTAAAACATGACCAGGTTCTTCATCGTCATCATTCCTCTGGTCGCATTGGCAATCCGAGAAACTACTTACATCATCAGTCTATCGAAAATTGTTGTGCGCGGAATGCAGAATTAAGCGCACTAAAAAATCATAGAAAAATAAAGGATATAGAATTTTACGTGGTTCAGTAATATGCCTACGTCCACGGGAGCAAGAAAAAAATAATTGTATTATTAACAATTATTTGAGTACAAATATTAGTAAAGAAACCTCAATTTTCGAAAACCCAGATACATCCAATACTCTCACACGCACTTGAAAAAAGATCTCTCTATTACACACTCTCCAATGTCTCAATCTCTTAATAATTCTTCACTTGAAGTATTAAGATCAAATTTTGAGATGATTAGAATGGAAGAAGTGCTATCTATTTATAGGGAAAACAGTGGCACTATTGCGCCAACCTCTTTACAATTTGTCACTTCTCCTCTCTGTCAATTTGAAAAATTTTGCTAACTTTTTCATTTTTTCTTCATTCGGTTCCTAATCTTATCATGTGAACCACCTTTTATTTTTTAATTATTATTTTGACTTTTCTACAATTCTCCATGTCTACGAAAATTCGTCCAAATTTGAGTTGACTATCAACGAACCATGATCCCCAAAGTGGCTAAATCTCTGTGACTGCTTACGTGCCCAAAGGCTGGGATCAAGCCAACCGTAGTTCAAAATTCTTCAAACTCAATGCATTCGAAGAATTTGAATTAGTTTCAACTAATGTTGAAACTTAACTTCAAAAATCACATTTGTCAATATATCTGATGGGTTATCTTTAGTATTGATCTTCTTTAATAACACATTACTGCCCTTGATAATTTCTCGCACATAATGATATTTCACATTTATGTGTTTCGTCCGAGCATGATATGTTTGATTCTTTGCAAGGAATATTGCACTTTGATTATCACAGAAGACTGCAAAGTTCTCTTGAATTACTCTCAAATCTCTTACCAAGCTTTTCAACCAAATAACTTCCTTTACAACTTCTATTGCTGCCATGTACTCTGCTTCTGTAGTGAAAAGAGCAATTATTGACTATAGAATCAACCTCCTCCCAATGTGAATACGTAGCTCGTTGTTTATATTCGCTTGTCAAGGTTTCCAGTGAAATCAGAATCACAATACCCAACATATTGTTGACCACAATCTTTTTTTAATAATAACCCAACATCAATTGTCCCATGTAGATATCGAAGAATCCACTTCACTGCAAGCCAATGATTTTTACCCGAATTATGCATATATCGACTAACCATACTGACCACTTGAGATATATTAGGCTTTGTATACATCATAACATTCATAAGACTACCCACAACACTAGCATATGGAACACAAGCCATGTAGTCGTATTCCTTTTGAGAAGCAGGATATGAAGAAGAGCTTAATTTGAAGTGATGAGCTAAATGAGTACATACTGGTTTAGTTTTATCATACATACCGAATATTTCTAGCACCTTTTTCAAATAAGATTTTTGAGTTAACCACACGCTCCCATTCTGCTTGTCTTTATGAATTTTCATCCCAAGTATTTTTTGTTCATTACCCAAGTCTTTCGTCTCAAACTCAGAAGCCAGCTGCTTCTTTAATCTTTCAATCTTACCTCTGTTTTTTTAGGCTATCAACATAAAGTAATAAATAGATAAAGCTCCATCTTGTTATCTTCTGAAGTAAACATAGTGCTCGTGTTCACTTATAGTGAATTTTTGCTTTTGTATGAATTGATCAAATCTCTGGTAACACTTCTTTCATGATTGTTTTAGTTCATACAAAATTTAATCAATCTACACGTATGATTCTCTTTTCCAGCAACTTTGAAACCACAAGGCTGATTCATATAGATTTCCTCCTCCAAATCTCCATGTAAAAACATCGTTTTAACATATAATTGAGCCAACTCTAACTCATATTCAGCTACTAAGGCAAGTAGGATATGAATGAAAGTATATTTAATGACTGAAGAGAACTTCATTGTAGTCAATACATTTATTCTAACCAAATTTTTTTACAACGAGCCTTGCCTTGTATCAGAGAGTTGATTGATTTGAAAATCTCTACTTCTAGTGTAAACCCATTTATTACCAATAGCCATTTTCCCCTTTGGTAACTTTACAAGTTCTCATGTCTGGTTTTGATGGAAAAATTTCATCTCTTTCTCCATAGCTAACTTCCACCAATCACTTTCACTATTGCGAAATACTTCACCGAAAGTGTTGGGGACGTCATCATCAATAACTGGAAGTGCATAGGCTACCACCATATCTTTAGTACGCCATTCGATTTTTTTTATCACTCATTTTCGTCTCTTTGTTGCTGTACTGTCATTTTCATCTTCTACATCTTCAGTTGTTTCTTTTTGTTGTGGGACATTATCAGAAACAACTTCTTCTTCAACTCGTGAGGTCTCATCTAAAGTTGAGCTCTTCTCTGATATAAAACTAACTGGTATATATGGAGTTATATCAAATTCCACCCGCTGCAATGTCTCATTAGTCTTATTCTCCACCTACTAAGAACTTGAAGCCTTCAACATAGAAGCTTCATCTAAAGTGACATCTCTAAGGTACATAAATTTTTTATCTTCAAGATCTCAATGTTTGATACGTTTAACTCCACTTTTAAATCCCACAAAGATAGATTTTCTTGCACGATGATCGAGCTTATTATTCTTTACATGATAATAAGCTGGACATCCAAACATACAAATGAAGTCATAATCTTATGCATGCTTTCCAGGCTACATTTTCATAGGAGTTTTACCTCTAATTACAACAGAAGGCAACCAATTTATCAAGTGACTTCGTAGCTCACAACCTCAGCGCAAAACTTTTATGTAAACCAATATTAGATAACATACACTATACTTTCTTCAGCAAAGTACGATTCACACGCTTAACCACAACATTTTATTACAGAGTATGTCTCGCTATGAAATATCTTTTTATGCCAAGAATGGATCAGAAGTATATTCAGCCCCATTATCATATCGTAATACTTTGATCTTTCTACTAGTTTGAGTTTTCACAAGTTTCTTCTATTTCACGAAAATCCCTAGAACTTCATCCTTCGCTCGCACGGTGGATACCCACATACATCTAAAGAAATCATCAACAAATGTAACAAAATAATGGCTTCCACAATTGATGCAGCCTTGGTTGGTCCCCATATATCACTACGAACATATTTAAGAATCTCACAAATATCGTGATTAGCCATACCAAACTTGAACCTTATTTTATTGCTTACTACACAATATTCACAAAACTTTAATTTACAGGTTTTGGTACCTTTTAAGAGTCCGAGTTTCATCAGAGTTTGCAAAGACTTCTCTCCGGTATGTCTTAGTCATACATGTCATAACTCAGTGGTGTCACTGCGCGACATGGCAACATTTGGTTTATCAGTTGTACCTCCCTTTAAATAGTACAGATTGTGACGTTGAACCCTTTGCAGACTCACCATATCCCCATACATGAAGTTCATTATGTCATTTTCAATAGTAACCTTATAGCCTTTAGCTTCTAGAGCACTTACAGAAATTATATTTTTCTTCAAAGTTGGAACATATGTAACCTCTTTCAGTTCTCTGCCTATTCCATCAAATATTTTGATCTGAATTATTTCTATCCCCATTGTGCGACAAGGTTGATCATTCCCTATAATAACTGCACTAGATTCTAGATTACGAAAATTTATAAACCATTCTTTAATGGGACACAAATGGTAGGTTGCTTCGGTATCAAGTATCCATTCGCTTAAACTTGCAACATATGTCGTACACATAATAGACAGTGAGTAGTAAGAGTCTCCATCCTCACGTGCCATGTTTGCTACTACTGGTTTTTTTCCATCTCTTTTCTGAGCCTTCAGATAATCTTTCATCCAATATTCTTTTTTTTTTATGACAAAAGACACTCATCTCGGGCTATATTTCTGCTTCTCAACTTAGATTAAGAATTCTTTCCATCATGCTTCTCTCTTTCTCTATCATCTTTTTTTCTAGCAAACAAAGCTTCGAACGATACTCTTTCAGAATGTTTATCATTATCCTGAATTTCCAAATTTATCAATGCTGTGAAGACATCATTGAAAATAATTACACTTTTTCCATATATTAAGGTAGTCACAAAATGACTATATTCCTCTAGCCATAAGTGTAACATAATCATAGCATTGACTTCATCTTTAATATATTCATCAAGATTTTTCAAATTAACAAGTAACATTTCAAATCTTGAGATATGATCATGCATTAATAACCTAGGCTTCATTTGAAAACCATTTACTTAGCTCATTGCATGAACGCAGTTTTTAGGACTTTTGAGCATATATTTCTCCTACAATATACGCCATAAAGTCATCGCACATTCCTCATCTTTCACTAAGCATTTCACCTCCTTGGTCAAACAAGATATGATCTGACAATAGGCTTTCTTTTTTATACGATCCCAAGTTTCTTCACCATATAAGTGTGTTTTATTTTTCAGAACAATATCGAAATCGATTTAAATAAGGGCAATAACTTTGCGCCTCTATATATCGGAGTTGATTTTCCCATTAAACTTTTTAACATCGATCTTTTAGCCTCTTATAACAAGTACTGAATGGTGATTCGAGAAATCGTACCTACCACCTGAAGTGTCTCATGAAATAGTATAAGTAGATCTCTCCATAATTATAAAAGTTTCACCTTCTACCATTTTCTCAACGAACTATTTTCACTGGAAAACCAACCTCTAAGATGTTAATTTTGCATGAATAAATGCACCAAGAAAGTTTCAAAAGAATGAAAGGATCACAATGATCCCACTTAAATCTCAGACTCCTTAGACTCTTATCGACTTATTGACAGACTTTCTTAGACATGCAAAAATACACACTACTTACAATAGACTGTCTCCCAAGTACAAATAGTCGTCTCCATCGTATTCATAAATAGTATCATATACGGAATAATATTATATATATGAATAGTAATATATACGTGAATAATACCATATTCTCCCAAATACGAATCGTCGGCTCTGATATCATTCGTGGTCGTGGAATACGAAATCAAGTGCACAAAATAATCACAGAAAAATAAAGGACACAATTTTACGTGGTTTAGTGATATGCCTACATCCACGGGTGCAAGAGAAAAATAGTTGTATTATTAACAATTGTTTGAGTGCAAATTTGAGTAAAGAAACCTCACTTTCCCATAGCCTAAATATACTCAGTACTCTCACACACACTTGATAAAAGGGCAAGAGGCACAATAATTTGAGTTTTAGAGACTCTGTTATCAGAGAAATTGCCAAAGAGAAAACGATTACTAATTTGTGGGCAAAACTAGAAACAATTTATATGACAATCTCTTGCCAGCAGACTTCATATCAAAAAAACGATGTTTACTTTAAAGATGGTAGAGGGATCCTCTCTTGATGGTCATATTGATGAATTCAATAGAGCGTGTGACACTTTGGAGACCATTGATGAAGGCCTTAGTGATGAAAGTAAAGCTTTGCTCTTGGTAAGTTCTCTCTCATCCTCATACTCAAATTTTATAGATGCCCTAATATAAGGAGACAATCTTTATCATTAGATAAGGTAAAGGCAGCCTTGAATACCAAAGGGTTGCAAGAAAAATCTAGGAGTATAGAAAGTAGAGAATGGTTAACAGTAAAGGGAAAAATTGATAAAAATAAGAGTACAACAAAGAAAAAAAAAAGCAATTCAAGTCTAAAACCAAGCTAATTGAAATGCTTCCATTGCCATAAGAAATGACAATTCAAGAAGGATTGCCCTGAATTAAAGAACAAAAAAGGGAGAAAACTGAAGATACAACTACTGCTAAAGAAGAGGAAGGCTATGAGTCAGTAGGGGTGTGTATGTGTGTGTGTGTGTTGCCATTAAGGACATGCAAAAAGGTAAGTGGATTCTTGACTTAGGTTGGTCGTACTTTTCATATAAGCCTATAGAAGAGTTATTTTTCTAATTATTATTAATTTGATAGAGGAAGAATAATGATGGGAAATAATTCAGTGTGTAAAGACATTGGGATGGGTAAAATCTACCTTAAACTACATGATAGGCCCATAAAGGAAGTTAGATAAGTTAGGCATGTTCTATAACTTAAAAGGAATTTGATTTCCTTGAGAATGATGGATCAAGTAAGATGTAACATTAAGCTTGAATTAGGGGAGATGAAGATTCTCAATGGATCTACACTGGTTATAAAAGGGAAAAAAATGGGGTTTACATATTAGATAAGGAGTCTGTAACAGGTGTCTCTAATGCCATTGAAAGCACTGAGAAGGACATCACAAAGCTATAGCATTTAAGGCTTAGGCATATGAGTATCAATGGTCTGAAAGAACTAGAAAAACAAGGTTTTCTAAGTAGTAATAAGATTAGGGAGCTAGTCTTTTGTGAAGATTGCATCTTAGGGAAATCTACTAAGAATAACTTCAAAAACTGAATACATAAGACCATTGATATTTTGCAATAGGTCCTTTGTGACCATGATAGATGAGTACTCAAGGAGAGTTTGGGTGTATGTGCTAAAAGGTAAAGATCAAGTGTTTGGGAAATTTAAAGAGTGGAGAGCTCTGGTAGAGAACCAAACTGGAAAAAGGGTTAAAAAGCTAAGGACAAACAATGGCCTTGAATATTGTAATCAAGAATTTGACAACTTTGGTGCAAATGAAGGGATTGAAAGACATAAATCAGTAAAGTTAACCCCACAAAAAAAAATGGTTTAGCTGAGAGGATGAATTGGACTTTAATGGATAAAGTCAGATGCAAGATGATATAGTTACAACTTTCTAAAGGGTTATGGGCAGAAACCATGCTGACAGCCTGTCTCTTAGTAAATCTCAGCCCATTTATTGCAATTGACTTTAAAACACCATTTGAAATGTGGTCTGGAAAACCTGGTAACTATAATGATCTTAAAGCCTTTAGATGTCATACTTATGCACATGTTAAATAAGGAAAGTTATCATGAAGAAAGGAAGGAAAAATTTATAGGGTATCCAGATCGTGTAAAATGTTACAAGTTATGGTGAACTGACTTAACTCCACCAAAGTGCATCATCAACATGGATGTGATCTTTAATAAATTATATGTGCTCGGTAAAAGGCCACCACTTAAAGATGCTGAACCTCAAGCGAAATCACTTGAGAGTGTATAGTTTGTGGTGGAGCATTCAGACCAGAAGCCCTCTCACGAAACTGGAGATTTAGATAAGGGTGAAGAAGATAATAGTGGGACTTCTAAAGCACAACCTCAACAATAGACACATACTCAACCCAGTGACTATCATTTGACCAGAGATATGGTTACGTTAACCTTATTGTATATGCATTGGCTGTATCACATGAGATTAATGAAGATGAGCCAAAAAGCTACAAAGAGGCTATATAGAGCTCATATAAATCAAAGTGGCAAAAGGCTATAGATGAAGAAATACAATCTCTATTCAAACTCGAGAAAAGAAGGGTTGTTGGGTGTAAGTGGATTTTCAAGGTGAAATAGGGCCTAATAGCTGATGAGCCTGGGAGATTCAAAGTTAGGCTAGTAGCAAAAGAGTATATATAGAGGGAAAGAGTTGATTTTTAGAAAGTCTTCTCACTAGTGATTAGACATGTTTCAATAAGGATGTTATTAGCCTTAACAGCAATATATGACATGAAGCTTGATCAACTCGATGTCAGAACAACCTTCTTACATGGTATATTACAAGAGGAGATTCTGATGACTCAACCTAAGGGGTATGCAAGCTTTGAACATCTTGATCATGTCTGCTTGTTGAAGAAGTCATTATATGACTTGAAACAATCCCCAAGGCAATGTTACCTCAGGTTTGATGAGTTCATGGTATCACATGGATTCATGATGTGTAATTTTGATTATTGTGTATACAACAAGCGGTTAAATTCAGATCCGCACATATACCTACTTCTGTATATGGATGATATATTGATTGCTTGTAAAGTGGGAGAGGAAATCGAAGCCTTAAAACAAATGCTGAACTTTGAGTTTGATATGAAGGATTTAAGACATGGCAAGAAGATTTTAGGCATGGAAATCACAAGAGATAGAAGGAAGAGAACTATGTTCTTATTTTATAAAAAGTACTTGGAGAAAGTACTCAACACCTTTGGGATGAGCTGCTGTAAACCAGTGCTAACACCCTTGGCCTCACACTTCAAACTTTTTTATCAGCAATCCCCAAAGAAAAGTGAAGAAAAGCAAGAGATATCAAAAATACCTTATGCAAATGCAATAGGGTATATGATGCATGTAATGGTCCTCATAAGACCAGATGGTTCACATGCTCTATGCTTAGTAAGCAAGTATCTGGCATCTCCTAGAAAAGAGCATTGGAAGGCAGCTAAATGGGTGATGAGATATCTGAATGGAACCTTGGAGTATGGGTTGGTGTATATAAGGAAACAAGGGGCAAATAATGTTGGTTTATGGGGTTATGTTGACTCTGACTTTACTGAAGATCTAGACAAAAGAAGGTCATTAATTGGATACATATTCATACTGAATGGTTGCCTAATAAGCAAGAAAGCAAGACTGCAACATGTTTTTGCCTTATCAACAATAAAGGTTGAGTACTCAGTAGCCTCAGAAGTGTGCAAATTTTGAATTTGCATAATATTGAGGAGAAAAGTGATTAGGGATGAATTGTTTCTAGGTGGAGATTTGTTATGTAACCACTAAAACTAATTAAATGGCTTCAAAACGACCTCAAAATGTGTGTGTTGGTGTTTAGAAACAATACTTACTAAAACAACATCATTTGTTGTCATTTACGTTTTAATGAAGCACTTGAGACGCATGTGAAAGGGAAGCTCCGAATTAGGTTGTTAAAAGTCGTTATACAACGTGACTCACACGTGCGTTTATGGAATCTGCACCTAGGTGGTTATAAGCAGCTGGATGTAACTGATTATGGTGTAACAAACTAGTGCTAAGCTAATGAGTATATAAGGGATCATGACTCTGTGAAAAAGCGCAAATAAATCCTATGAAATGTACTATGTAAATCTCTGTATCTTGATGATCATTCAATGAAAAGCCTTAACAACGTCGCGGATGTAAGCTAATGAGAATTAGCTTAACCACGTTAACCTCTTCTGTTCTTTGATTTTCTATTTGTTGATCTTTTACACTTCTGATCTGTTTTTCATTCTTAAAACCATTATCAATTGTTCAGTTAACATCTTAGTTAAAGTTTCTTCAAATAATCTTTATAAGCATCTGGTAATTTGGCTTGAAGATCTTGGGCAGCAACTAAAGGTGTCAAGCAACAAGTGCCCTTCAGTTGCTACATTATTGTTTGAAATTAATGCATGAAGGATTAAGAGGAAAAAAGTTAATAAAAAGAAAAACAATTGAAGGAATCGGGATAAAAATATGACCATTAAAAGTCTCCTCGGTAGTTTCTCTTTCAGTCTTTCTAGACTTTTAAAGATTCATTGACGTGTAACTAATGAAATTAAATAGTTAAAATTAAATCTTACGTTGTAATCTTATGTTTTAACTATGGCAACTCAAAAAATTTTCTTTAATAACTGTGATTTTCTCTCCAGTAATCAAAGATTACAATGCGTTACCATTCTATCAAATTCAGAATTGTTATTTTAGATTTGAAACCCATTTCCCTACCAAAAGATGGATATTGAGAAATCAAACAGGCATGTAAAACAAAGTTGACAAAACATGAACAAGGGGGTTCAACGTTCAAGATAAATCAGCTATATGTATATATGTATTATAGCCAGCACTATTACTCATACAGGGAATTAATTGATACGAATATAAGCAATGAAAAAACTATAAATTGAGAACCAGAGAGAGGGGGGAGAGAGAAGAAGAAAGAGAGAGAAAGACCCGGTTTTGACCCGGATCCAGGAAACCTGCATCCTTGACCCGACTCCAGCCGCCTATTCCAGTCACCTCACCGGCTGATCAAGGTGCCGATTTGAAGCTTGGTAGCCATCCATCACATCCTCGTCGTCCTCGCCGTTGAAAAACTAACCGGAATACCGCCGTTGGAAGCTTGAAAAGCCGCGGCCAAAACCCATCACCATTGCCGTCGATTTCGTCGGAATTTAGGCTGTACCACCAGCTGGGTTCCACTCCTCACGTCACTAGATTCCATTTCTGACCATTTTCGTCACCTGAAACGGCCGGATTACCGCCGATCGACCACTTGGAGCTCACGAATTTGGGAAGCTCGATCTGCCATTGTCACCGCGTGTAGAAGATCACCGCGGACACCATTGGACTCAGCGTGGCCAGAATGTTCAGACCTGAGCTCTCCATCGCCGTTGATGATCACCGTTGATTGACTGGGGCAATTCGATAATTTTATTAAACTTTCGGGTAAACTTGTAATTTTTGAAAATAGTGGATAATTTGGTAATTTTAGGCACAGTGGGGTAATTTGAGATTTGGGGAGGGTAATTCAATAATTTACATTGTTAAGAGCATTTTGGTAATTTTACACTGAGGGTGATTTCGTAGTTTTTAATATTGTGATCTGAATTGAGGACAACATGGTAATTTAGGATTCTAAGGATAATTTGATAAATATTGATGTCGGGGAAATTTTGGTAATTTTTGGAATACAAGGGTATTTTTGGTAATTTGATGCATACAAGAATAGTTTAATGCGGATAAATATTCGTTTTGAGATTAATCGCGTAAAATTTGTTATATTTCACTTTATGAAAAATGATTGGTCGTTTACTTAATTAGGAGGATCCACGAACAAGAATCAACACACGGATGTTGTTGATACCGATTCTGTAAATTGTCACTGTGAGTGGAATATACAAAATCTATTTTCGTAATATGTCTTGATTTTGTGAAACAGTACAACATGTTTTGATAAATAAGTATTTAATACTTTGATTTGATGATTTCCTAGAAAATGGATTTTTATCTCTATGTTGTTAGTTGTTGTTATTAAAAATGAGTTTGATTAATGATTTTATTATTATTTTTGAGTAAATGCATGATAATATAATTGAGTGGACTTGAGATATGTTAAATAAAAAGGAAATAGGATTTCAGATGTGATTATGTGTTTAAATACATGTGTATAAAATGTTGTTTGGAAAATCATTAGACAATACTCTTCCCCTTCAAATATAGTGATACAGATTATATGAGATAAATACAGTGATACATATAATATGAGATAAGAGGCCTTTGAGACCCGTCTGAACACACATAAAGGATTTGAACCGTGTGTTTGAGCGTTTTTGTCTTTTGGGGGCGTATGCATGAAATATGATGATTACAGAGATATAAATATTGAGATATTGATGATACAGATGAGATATGATGATACAGATGTGATATAAGCCTTTTGAACCCATCTGAGTACACACAGAGGCTTTGGGCTGTGTGCTTGGGTGCTTTGTCATTTGGGGACCAGTTATGCGTGCACAGATATGATGAGATATGAGATGGCATTTCCTGATCTATTTGTTGTAGCTCCGGGGCATTATGGTTTCCTGATTGTCCGTCCGTCGAGATTCGGATATGATGAGATTATTCTTTGGGTACTTGTTTGGTGATGGTTTTTGGTATTCAGTATTTAATATTATAAGTGTTATGATTTTATTGATTTTATGCGAATTTATGAAATATTGTTATTTCAGTGCGTGATTTGAATTAAATAAGTTTATGTAAGTTCTTATGATGTTTTGATGAAATTGATTTGAGAAAGATTAAATCTTAAATAATTTATTTTTCAAAAACTACTATCCACTCACTAAACTCACTGAGTTTTACACTCACTTTATATTTATTATATTTTCCCCCCCCACAAGAAACTTGACAGGTACATTAGTCGATCCGACAATGATAATTAGATTTGAAATTTTGGCCGCATGATGGTGTTAGAAATCATAGATACTTTGTTGGGATATTTTAAATTGTATAATTTATTATTTTTTTGTGATTAAGGATAAATTATTGTATTCTTGATATTATAAGTTTGAAGGATACTAATATTTGATTGAGGAAGTTAGTTGTGGAGGTTAATTGAATATTGTATCATTTTTTGGGAGTGTTAATTTTATAAATTGCAGGTTTAGGGAAGTCATAATTATATAGGAGACTACCGAATTTTTGGTAGAATTTTTAAATATTAGATTTATTATCAATTCAATTAGACGAGTTTAAATAGATTCGCCCTAAGGTTCGGGGCGGATCGCTTCAACTTGAGTTTCTCAAAAACGAATTTGCTAATGTTTGGCTAGAATGTAATGTTGCTGATGAACATGCCAAAATATTGGCTTCTGATCTTATTGGTTTCAAAGAGAAGGTAAAAATTCTTTGATATGTTAAATTTATTTCCTTGATTTTCCCCTTTTTCATATCTTGTCATTCAAGAAGAAAAAATAATGATCTCTTTTGGCTATTAAAGGAAGGATTGCTTCTGTAGAAAGTGTTGTAGATTTATTCGCAAATCACTGTTTTGTAGATAATATGCTAGATCACAACTGTTTTTCTGCCCGTCGAGGCATATTCTGTGTTTTGTGTATAACAATATGAAGTTTGGAGCTTTGATTTAGTTTGATTGGTGATTGACCCCTGTTTAATGTAGTTCAGCTTCATCTATATCCGCTCGATTCATTCAAATGTGACATTGATTAGTTTACATATTCTGATGAAATTTCTCCTTTTAATGACTAGAATGTTACAAACGGATTTGAAAAAAGAAAATAAAGTGTGTAATTATTTCCATATTGCCTATTGCTAAATATAAAAAGAATGCTGGTGCTCTTAAATTCAACCCTTAACCTGCTGGAGTATCTCATATTTTCTTCATCTTATCCTCTAATTAAGTTTTCTATTATATCTCTTGGGGCCAATTAGTTATGAGGCTCAGTCTACCTCCACTCAAGTCACTTGAAAATATCGAGCTAAAACCATTAATTTAGAATCTGATCGTGAAAATCTTATGGACCAAGCATCTCTACGTGTTATTGTTTGACCTATTTGTATTTGAGGCGTTGGGTGGAAAAAAAACACAGGTGATAATACTAATTATGGGTTAGGCCAATCATACTTTTTGGAAATGTGTTCAAAACAGCCATTCCAACAAATGCAAACCATACATGTGAAATTTTTGACAAATATTTTGGATTCCTAAAAGAAAGATTTTATATCTTCTTGATTTCAACAATGAGATTTTCCCATTCTCAATGTATTGTTTAATATATTCCTAGACATTGTGGAGCATGCCATATGTTTGACCTTGCAATATATTGCATATACAAGTTAGTTTAATATATGCCTGCAACATGTTTAACTGAATAGCTCAGAGAAACTTGGTTTAGCACATATAGCATCTTTTGTTCTTGATATAGTGATAAAGCTCTATTTAAAGAATCGAATCAACCATGTTTTATTTCTAATTACTTCATTGCTTCTGTCCTTGGAATTGGACGATCCTATAAAGCACTTTCCATTCAATTCAGTTACATCATGTGTGTGAATTGTGGTGATGCAAAGAATGATCAGCGTTCTTTGTTGGCATTGAGTTCTTTGATGGTGAAGTTGTAATTTTGTGGGGATACTCTAGTTAATTTTTTTTGTTTTATTTATATTTTCTAATTATTATTATTATTATTATTATTATTATTATTATAAGTTAGTAAAATAAATTTTACTGATTGCTAGATCTCGTTCTACTAAGTATAAAAGTAACTATAGTTTTTTTACTATGTATATCTTGAATGCAGGATGACTTTGCACGTACATTGGTGAAAACTAAATAATCAGAGCAAATGTCAAACTGGAACTTGGTAACAATAATAGAAGACTTCATTTCAATTATCGAAATTAAGAATTTGCAGAAGCAATAGCCGTGTGTTGGATGGTGCTACTGCTACTATATATCAGTTTATAAATTATTTGTAGTTGGTAAGCAATGTAATAAGTTTTCAACAATGTAATAATTTTTAAATGGTTCAGTGCAGTGTAATAGTTTTCATTTTGTTGAAAGTATATTTCAATTCAAATGCCAATTGCAAATTTTCAATTTCTATTATGTTGATTTCTATTTTTTTTAATTTTTCTCAAATAAATATTGATACCATAGTATAGTTATATTTGTTATGCTCTTATATTAATATTTGTTTGATATCATAGTCTCGTTATTGATGTGATGTTCGAGCATGAACATTTTTTTGATACTATGGTGACATAAATTCGCTGACACAAAATTTGCATTAGTAAATTTGTTGCATCATGATCAATGACACTAAACTCGATGTCAGTAAAACAAATTGTTGATACCAAACTAATATCAGAGAAGACTTTTTTTTACTAGTTTATTTTGTTAAATCTACTAAATATATTATACACGAGTCATGTAGACCACTAATATTCAATATGATTTAGGATTTAAATCATAATAGACCTATAAATTTTGTTTGAAATATGAATAATAATGTCATAACTAATCCACTAGATATTTTAAGAAATTTTTAGTTCTAACCTGGTTTAAAACAGACAAACTTAATTTTTGTTATTTAAAAGCACATATTACATTTCAAGCAATTCTTTCAATAAATGCCAGGGTTCTTTTACATAGCCTGTTTTTCATTCTTGAGTTCCTTTCACAATAACATTGAAGGATTTGTTTCTTGACATCCTTCTAGGATTTTCTCTCAAGCTCCTCAAATAGCTAAAACGGACTATATAAGTATCCTAACTTTTTACCCTTTTACCTTATTTTGATCAATCTTATTTGTCAATTCATTGTCTTTCCACTTGGGGTCATGACTGATTTGAAATGACCATATTTGGAAAGGCAGTGAATTAAAGTAACCTTAATAAGAGCTTCAACTTCACGAGGATCAAAACTGCCGGGGAGGGTGTTGCTTTTTGCCGCAATAAAATCACCTTCATTTGAGCGAATAACAGCCCCAAAGCTAGTCAACCCTCTTGATCTCACAAGAGCAGCATCAACATTGCACTTCTGCCACCCAGGCCTAGGCTTTGTCCAGCAAACAGAACCATGAGCTAAAGAATCATACTCTGGAGGGGGAAAAAAACCACTCTTACGAGCTTGCTGCCAAAAGAATAAGCTTTGTCCAGCCACATTTACCACCAACTGGACTCTCCTATTGACACCTTTCCAAACCTTGTTATTTCTATTCAACCAAAGGCCCCAACAAATCATAGCAGCCAAACTACATTCATCAAGAGTACAGCGGCCAAACAAATCCTCCAACCGTTGATCAAAATGCAAACAAGTCCCATTGAAACCAATTATAGAGGAAATCCAGCAGGATTTAGCAAAATGGCAAGTCACCAGGATATGGAAAATGGATTCTGGGGAAGAGTGACAAATAGGACATAGAGTTTGTACCTCAACTCGACGTTACTGCAGGTTATCCGAAGTTAGGACGACATTGGCCATTGCTCGCCAGAGGAAGTTCTTTACTTTTGCAGGAACAGGGAGCTACCATAATTTACGCCAAGCGCTACTGCTGGGGGGAAAGAGCATTGAGTCTAGCATTCTATACTAGCTTCTAACCGTGTACAGGCCTTTGGAGTCAGGCAGCTAGTACCAGGTATCAATATCCCGCCCTGAGCCGAGAGGGATTCGGAAGATAAGATCACGGTCCCTACTGTTGAAGCTGTCTGCCACCACATCATAGTCTCAATTACACTGGTTAGGCACCATGAGACTGTCAACTGTTGCATTGGAGATAGTTGCTGGAATGGTCGAGGAGATAAAGCCATTGTCATTGTCTGGCAGCCAAGAGGCACTTCCAATAACAGTTTGCAGACCCCCTCCAATTTGGATACAGCTACCTCGAGTAAGGGCTGGATGAGCAATCAAAATAGAACGCCAAACGTAACTAAGGTTGCTTCCTAGACGAGCCTCCGCAAACGAGGTGTTGGGGTAGTACCTAGCCTTAAAAAGACGAGCTACCAGAGTGTTGGGGTTGGTTTGGAGACGCCAGCCTTGTTTTCCGAGCATTGCAACATTGAACAGATGCAATCTTTTAAATCCTAGGCCCCCATGAGTCTTAGGTTTACACATCTTCTCCCATTTCATCCAAATGATACCGCCACTGCTAGCCCTTTTCTGCCCCACCAAAAGGAGTTCATCATCCGCTCTAGCTCTCTACAAAGCTCCATGGGCAATAGGTAAATGTTCATCGCATAGATGGGCAACACTTGAGCTACTGTCTTTAGGAGAATTTCTTTTCCTACCCGAGACAGCAGCTTTTGGTTCTACCCCTGTAACTGCTTCCAAACTCTCTTTCGAATGTAACTAAACACAGCTGACTTACTTCTGCCAATGAAAGAGGGAAGCCCTAAATAGTTGCCATGGTTTACTGTACCCCTCACCCCAAGGATACTGCAGATTGAGAGCTCAACCTCGTTGGTGGTATTAGCACCCAAGGAGATAGAGGATTTGTTGAAATTGACTCGCTGACCCGACGCAACCTCATACAAGCTTAAGGCAGCCTTCATTACGCGGGCTTCTTGATCACTGGCTTTGAAAAATAAAAAACAATCATCAGTAAAAAAAAATGTGAGTTAAACTAGGAGCCCCCCAAGCAATTATGATCCCATGAAGCAGCCCAGCTCTCTCGTAGTGATTGATAAGAGAACTAAGACCTTGAGCACAAATAAAGAAAAGATACGGCGATAACGGGTCCCCTTACCGAAGACCACGACTAGGAATAAAGGGGCCTATTTCCAGCCCATTGCGAGGGATTTTATAAGTTACGGTGGACACACATAACATAATCAATTTAACAAAAATAGAACTGAACCCCATCTTGAGCATAATAGCAGACAAAAAATTCCACTCAATTCTATCATAAGCTTTTGACATGTCAATTTTAAAAGCTGCAGCCCCTTCCTTACCCTGCCTTTTCTTCTTCAAATAGTGCATAACCTCAGTCGAAATCATAACATTATCAATGATAGATCTACCCAGAATGAAAGCACTCTGGAAGTCCGAGATAATAGAACCTAAGATCGATTTAAGCCGACTAGCTAACATTTTAGCAACAATTTTGTAGATAACATTACATAAAGCTATAGGCCGAAATTTAGAAATATAATTCGGTTGAGAGTTTTAGGAATCAAAATTAGGAGGGTCTCATTCATGCCAGCAAAAAATTCACAATGATGAATAAAGTTCAAGCACGCAGCAGAAACATCAGCCTCAACAATAGACCAAAATTTTTCAAAAAATGCGGGATTCATACCATCGGGACCAAGAGACTTATCTGGATGCATGCTGAAAATGGCTTCTTGAACATTTGCTGTACTGGAGTTCTCCAAGAGAATGAGGTTCTGGTCAGCTGAAACCGTAGTCTCCACTCGCTGGAGAGCCTCTCCACAAAGGCCACCTTCTGTAGAGAAAATCTGAGTGAAGTAATTGGCGATTATCTTATTTATGTCTTCCGGATTTGTACACTACTGACCCTGGCTATTTCGAAGCTTACTAATCTCATTCTTCTTCTTCCGAGCTGAAGCCATCGTATGAAAATATTCGAGTCCATATCCCCTTCTCTAAGCTAAAGGGACTTGGCCCTCTATTTCCAGAAGGTTTCATGGCTGTGAAGAAGCTCATTGTAGCGCTTTTGAGTTTCAAAAGAGCAATCCACGCTGGCCGAGTCCTTATTACCCTACAATGAAGCCATTTTCTTCTTGCAATCCAGAATGCGAGCTCGAATATCTTAAGAGAAGTGGTTGCCCCAGTGAAGAATCGCAGAACCACAAGCTGCTATTTTGCTTTGAATTGGCATCCCAACTGACGACCTCCAGCTACCCTCCACAATCTCAATACAATCATCCTCGCGGAGCCATTTATTCTCAAATGAAAACTTCTTAGTCCTCGGAGAACTCACCATAGAAACGGGATCTAGAAAAATAGAGAGATGGTCACAGTAAGACGCTTCCAAACTATTGACCTTAGCTTTCGGGAATAGATAAAACCAAGAATGAGAAGCAAAGGAACAATCGAGCCTCTCCTCCACCCAATCTTCTGATCCCCGCGAGCGCTACCAAGAAAATTGATACCCACTCATGCCCAAATCAAAAAGCCCCGAGTCCGTTACTGCTTTCTGGAAGCCATACAGCTTCCAATTCGAGTGGGCATGCTTCCTCCGTTTCTCACTTGAGTGAAGAAGGTCATTGAAGTCCCCTATACACACGCAGGGTAAAGAAGAAAAAAGGGCAAGAGAACGCAACAAGTTCTAAGCTTCACGGCGACGGGTGGATTCGGGGAAGCTGTAGAACCCAGTGACTCGCCATTGTTTCCCCTCTGAATTCTCCACAGACACGTCAATAAAAGTTTTCCCAAACTTAAGCAACTGAACCTTGTAATTGGGCTTCCAAAATAAAGTAAGCCCGCCACTCTTACCTACTCTATCCACAACAAACAAACCAGTGTAACCCAACTGAATTTTCAGCTTATCTAACTTCTCCCTATGGCACAACGTTTCCATTAGAAAAATAAAAACAGGATTATGCTGCTTGGCCAACTCTGCAAGCACCTGAACTGTGTGTGGTTGGCCTAAACCACGACAGTTCCAGCTAAGGCAACTCATTGGCTTCGGTGGGCCTGATTCACAGGTCCCACTACTGGTTTGTTTTTTGAGGCAATTATAGTCTCCACTTGGGTCAGGTTTTCCATTTCTTCTTGATTTGCTATGAAAAGCGACCCATGATTTGATCTTCTACGCTTCGCTTTAGAGATGATTAGTTGAGAATCGTAGCTAGTGTCAATGGCTTTAATTGAGGCCATGTCGTTAACAGAGAGACCCATTTCCTTGCCATTAATTCCCACTTGGTTGCAGGTTCTGTCAGAGTTGAGGATTTCCAAACCCTTAGGCCCATACCTGTCCATTTTCTCTTTCCCACAAATTTTACTTCCTTCCTTAGCAGATTTGGTGGTCCCATCCTCACCCACTAACATACCAACTCCAGATTTTGGCCAATTGCTAGGAATGTCTTCCTCCATCCTTGGTGACTTTGACCTCAGCCACCGCTCACTGGAGTTCATCATACCGCGCCTAGGGGAAGCTTTCATCCATGTACTATAAGGTCTAGCAGCATTGCTTTCCGTGGACTCATACAACGTTGGGCAGTTACGCTCAATGTGGCCTAGAAGGCCACAGGCAAAAAATATTGAGTCGTTCGTATTTAAAATCCACCCAAAACCACTCTCCTCCTGTTCGCTTTAGCCGCATCCGACGTTTGAGAGGCTGCCTCACATTAAGCGATACCCTCAGACGCATATAATTTCGCCAAAACATCATTGAGATTATTCTCATCTGACTCTAGAAACGAACCTATGTAGTTGCCAATACTTTGTAATATTCTTTCAGACTGAAACCCCAGTGGCATATTGTAGACTTGGATCCAGAATGTAGTGTGGAACAAAGGAACATTTTGGGGTTGCTCATCAACCCCTAGTTTGTGGACAAGCAAAATGTGTTGATAAAAGGTCCACGGTCCTGCATTGAGAATCCTCCTTACATCGACTTCATGAAAGAATTGAAATAAGAATAGTGTCGGAGAAAAGGCCTTTATGCAAACACCATTTCCCAGCCTCCATAATGCTACCATGGTGTTCTTCATTGCAACAAAGTTGATCATCTTGTCTTTTAAGAATCGGCCCACAAGGTAGAACCGTGAGTTAACTTTTTTTTTTATGTCAATATCTTCATCCTCTTCTCCAGCCACCTCAAGTCCTCCTTCCTCCTCTTCATCAAACTGCAACCGAGCACATCCACGTTGTAAGTCAGTAGCTCCTCGACTACTTGAGCCATCCATTAAAAGGCAAAAGGGGAGTCACAACGAGCTTTTTCCAAAACTACTCGTCAGAAAGACAAGACGAACACTTGCCAAAAGACAAAAGACAAGACTAACATGCAAAAAGTATGAACTCGTATTTGGTTCTTTAAACATTATTGTAATCTAATATTTTAGTTAAAGTGCGGAATTTGAATTCGGAATATTGGATTTGAATTTAATAGTTTATTTCTTTTTGTTTTAAAATCTGCACATAATGTTTATTATGTGAAGATTTTAATAATTCCAATTAAAATCTCATACTTTAATTAAAATGTAGGATTTTTAATAAAACCTAACTCATACATATAGAAAGAGTTCATTTCTAATGAGGACATCCTCATTTTATTACAGTAAAAATGTTACTAAAATATCAAAAAAAAAGCATAAATTTCAATAGATTATAACTATAATTGTTTATCTATTAGAAATGTCTTCATTTGTTAAAATAAGAATTTCCTCATTAGAGAATACATAGTAATAACTTTTAATTATTTTTAAATGAGAGATATTCCTTAAATTATTAAAGTAAAGGAAAGATTATAGGACAAAGAAAAATATACATTTTAATACTATAAGATAAGAACACTAAATTGGAGTGTATGTTTTACTTATCTTTTAATAAGTGAATATTCATTACATATATAGAGAGTGAGAGTTATCTTACATTAATATGATAAGAGACAAGTTAAAAAAAATATAATTCAATATGCTTACACGGTAAAATATACTGTCATTAAAGTATTCATTTTTTTGTATCTTTTTCCTTACTTTAATTGAAAAATCATTATATATATACGTGCGCGCACACACACAGAGATATATATGGCCACGACTACAACAAAACAAATGCATAGGTGGATTAGCTTTATTAAATAATTATTATTAATTATTGCTAATAGATTAATTAATTATAATACTTTTTATTGTTGTTAATAATAATAACAATAATCATCCATTTAAAATTATAATTATATTTATAATTATAATAATATAATTATTGTAATTATAATTATAATCCATTTAGTAATAATTATATTTTAATTAAATGGAGGTTATTTTAGAAATTTAAAAATTATTGGGGGCGAATTTGATACTCCAAGCATTTTAATGAAATAAAACAGAGTACAAGGGGCTCAACAAAATTTTACAATAATGAAGTCAGAAAAGACTACGTTACAATAGATGTAACTTCGGCGGATCCATATGTAAATATATGGCCACGACTACAACAGAACTGGTGCATAGGTGGATCAGCTTTATTAAATAATTTCAAAAATATTGAGGATTGTCGGATTTGAATGGATTGCAAAATCAATGGATGTACTTTAACTTGGAACAAAACCATTTGTAGTGGGAACATTGTTACTTCAACCTAACAAATTATTGTTTGTCAAAAAATACTGAACACTAAACAACTTATATGACTAAATGTCAAATCTAAGTGATATATAAATAAATTATGTTTAGAAAGCATACTTTTAAAAATAGATTCAAACATAATATTATGATCATTAAAGTAAAACTAATCAAGTGCTAAGATTAGACTTATATGACTTTTTTTTTAATTTTAAAAACTAATAAATTAATATAGTGAATCCTCATACAGTAATCAATACATTCTCTCTTTTGTTACTTTTCATTTATTGTGCTTATCTCATTAAATTACTTTCCCTCTTTTTTAAATTGTAGCAGCTGCATCATATCTGAGTATTGTGATTTACAAGTGCCTTATGCTTAGATATTTTTACTGTACTGCAAAAATCTTATAACTAAAGATAAAACTTAGCTCTTACAAGTTACAAGAGAAAGCAGTTCATCTCTTACAAAATGATATTTTAATATTCAAGTGTGTTCAATAAAAAAGAAAATCCGCAAGCACCAAGTACCAAAAATTTAAAAAGAAAAATTGTACCTAATCAATAAAAGATTTGGTAACAAGTACCACTATTAAAAAATCATCCCATTTCCGAAGTAGTTGATAATAAAAGAACTCTGCTCTAAAATTTGACCACCATAAAAACTGTTATCAAATTATCTTTACGTCATTGACGCACCTACAAAAATGTCAAAAGAAATTATGTTTTATACCCACTAATAATTATTCAAATATTAGTTGACGCGTAACTTGTTCTATGTTTCTGAAGAACAAAATTGTATTTTCTTAAAAAAAAAAAAGGACAAAAACGTATATATTTTAACAAGACTAAACCGTACATGCTGAGACAAACTATATTCCTTCTACACTAAACATTTTATCTATTACAATTAGCTAACAAACAATATAGAGAAAATAAAGTGATAATAAAACTTACAAAATGAATGCTCGGCATCACTATTCGTAGCTTGATAACTGCAATTTTGATTTCCCATCAAGAACTGCAATTTTGATGGAAACGGATTGACAAAAACTGTATAAGGCAAAGATTAAAATTTGACAATGAAGGAAAAAAAAAAAAGAATAAGTTAGTGTACTCACAGTGAGACCGACCTATCCAAATAACATATTTAATTGGTTAAAAGCTCTATTTCTAACATGCTAATATGGTGCAACCAATGCATGTAAGTTTCTTTGTATTAAACATGATTATCAATGTCATAATGAATAAAAAAATTATCCGAAAACCTTAAGTTTTAAGGTGGGCAAAAAATTTCCGAGGCCAGCCCTCCACATGAGAGCCTAGATAAGGGCTTATAAAAAAAAAGGTTCGAGCCTCCATTTTTTTAAAAATAAATTTATAAATTAGAATCATAAATTAAATTTTAAAATAATAAAAAACTTAAATTTCTAATTTATAAATTAATAATGATTCAAAAAATTTAAAATAATAATAATAGACTCTCTCTTAAGAGTTAATTAATTGAGAGGATGCTTAAATAAAAAAATTCAATATTAAAAAATAAAATCTCTAAATTTTTATTTGCTTCATTTTCTTCATTTATTATTTCATTTTAAAATATTTATTTTCTTTAATTCATTATTAATGATAATCAATTATTGATTATTAGCTCATTTTAAATTTGTAATAATTAAAAAAAATAAGAAATAAGTAAAAGTCAAGCCCAACCATTATGCTTCCCCTAAAATGAACTTGGGCCTCGACTTAGAAAAACCTGGCCCAAGTTCACATTTTACAAATCCCTATCAAGTTCATTATTAGCTGTTCCTATTTGTTTTCAGTCTTTAAGGTTTAACGAGACCGAGTTGAATACTGCCATTACTTCTAAAATAATTTTCGTGTGTTGTAATAATGAAATTATAATCAGTTGTAAATAACAAAAATGTAACTAGGCATTTGATATATTATACTGCTAAGATAGAGGATTTCAAAAACAAAGTATAAGTATTTGAAATATTTTGCTATTAAATTCTTGTTTT